>VDFB02075321.1:422290232-422480216 GCA_007258455.2 Sequoia sempervirens | reverse complement strand
ATTGCAAAAATTTCTTGATGTAGGCTTTATTTATCCCATCTCTGATAGTTAGTGGGTGTCACCCTTAGTAATTGTCCCTAAGAAAGGAGGGAAATGGATAGTATGTGTAGACTATCGTGAATTGAATGTTGCAACTAGGAAGGACCACTTTCCCCTTCCCTTCACTGACCAAGTACTTGATTCATTAGCAGGCAAAAATCACTTTTCCTTTTTGGATGGATTTAGTGGCTACAATCAAATTAAGATAGTCCCAGAAGACCAATACAAGACAAATTTTACATGCCCTTGGGGTACATATGCTTATTTTATCTTGCCATTTGGGCTATGTAATGCACCATCCACCTTCCAAAGGAACTACTAAGCATAATCTTAGACTTTGCACATGATTCCATGGAGGTTTACATGGATGATTCACAACTTATGAGAATACATATGATGAAGCACTTAGTAATTTAGAAAAGGTACTAAAGAGGTGTAAAGAACATAACCTATCCCTGAGTCATGAGAAATGCTTCATGATGATGACTGAGGGGATTGTATTGGGACATTTTGTGTCAAATTAAGGAATTCAAGTAGACCCCAACAAAATTAAGGTGATATCAACACTCATTGTGCCTCAAATACAAAAGGATGTTAGAAGTTTCCTAGGACATGTTGGGTATTACAGAAGATTCATCCAAGACTTTAGCAAACTTGTAGCCCCACTATTTGTCTTACTATCAAAAGATGTAGAATTTGAATGGATAGTTGCTTGACGACATTCCTTTGAATCACTCAAGGAAACATTAACCAAAACCCCTATCTTGGGAGGACCAAATTGGAGCTTACCTTTCCATATCCATACAAATTCTTCTAATTTTATCATAGGACTTGCAATTGGACAAAAGGAGGGAAATAAAGAGTATGACATATATTACATAAACAAAAATATTCAAGGGGTAGAACTCAACTATACAATGACAAAGAAGGAGATGTTGGCAGTAGTTTATGCAATAAGAAAATTCAGACATTACATTATAGGGTATTTAATGTTCATACACATTGACCACACAACAATAAGGTATCTCATGAACAAACCAATGGTTGGTGGCAGGCTTGTCAGGTGGTTACTGTTACTTCAAGAATTTGACATTCCCATTGTGGATAAGCCAGGTAAAGAAAATGTAGTGGATTTTTTTTATCTAGAATACCAACCAAATCAGAAGAATATGTTGTTGATGACTTATTCCTAGATGAGCATTTATTTGTGAGCCATGTTTGCATACACCTTGGTATGTAGATATTGCCAACTATCTTGTAGTAGGAAAGACACCACCTCATCTCTCACCAAGGGAGAAGAGGCAATTAGTTCACAAGAGTTTTCCCTACTCATGGATAGATAGATATTTATTCCACACAAGCCCAAACAACATAATGAGAAGATGCATCCGAGAAGATGAAGTATATGATATCCTTAGAGCATACCTTGATGAACCCTATGGGGGACACTTTACAACAAAGAGGAAAACTCTTAAAATTGTAAATATTGGCTATTATTGGATAAATCTTCATAAAGATGCAGTAAAGTACACTAGGAGTTGTGATATATGCCAAAGAATGGGAAGGCCAAAAAAATAAGACGAAATTCCATTGCAACCATAGTTAGCAATAGCACCATTTGAAAAATGGGGATTAAACTTTATTGGCCCCATATAACCAACATTAAACAATAAAGAATACATACTAATTTATATAGATTACCTTACAAAATGGGTAGAGGTTAAGGTTTTACAATTTGCAAGAGATGAGAGTGTCGCAAAGTTTCTCTATGAAGACATATTCACAAGATATGGAGTTCCAAGAGAAATTGTCACATACCAAAACCTCAGTTTACATCAAATATGATCACCAAGTTAGTTGAAGAATATGAGATCACACACAGAAAGTCCACACCTTACCACCCTCAAGAAAATGGGTAGGTGGAAGTCACCAATAGGGAAATTGAAAACATTTTGACAAAGACAATGTAACTTCATAAGAAGGATTGGGCAGCCAAATTGTCTAAGGTAGTTTGGGCTTATAGAACAACTTGGAAGAATACAACAAGCTTTACACCATGAACTAGTGTATGGAAATAAATAAATACTTCCTATAGAGTTTGAGTATGAAATATTGAGGATAGTAACTAAATTGGGCATGGATTTGACCATAGCACAATAGGAGAAATTGCACAACCTAAATACATTGGATGAAATTAGAATGGAAGCCATACACCACACTGAAGTTTTCCAAAATCAAGGGATCCATTAGCATGATCAATTTATTAAGACAAAGGAATTTAGTGCAGGTGAATGGGCTCTACTTTATGACTCCAGATACAAAGATTACAAAGGGAAATTGTAAACTAGATGACTTAGTCCATATGAGATAAACAAGTATTTCCAAATGGAAAAGTGCAACCACAAATAATTGATGAAGTCGAGTTCTCATCGCTAGTTAATGGACATAGATTGAAGCTTTATAAGAAACCATTGTAGAAGGATGATTTCCTTCTTACATTACAATATAAGTTTGAACCTACAATTACAATTTAGCAACAAAGACAACAAGTTTTACAAATGAATCAGTAGATGAGCTACACAACTCGCCCATTGATGCTCCATAGGTATAATTTCATCACATATTTCACGTGCACATATTGAACATGTGACAAACGACAACATTTATTTTTTGAGATAGTCGTAGAAACAACAGGGGCTTGCAACATCATGCATCTAGGCAACAAACTTATAGAAGGGACCAATTACTACAAGTGCTCATAACACTTTTCTATCAGTCATTTCATATTACCATTTGCATTAATTGCATATCTATCATTTCATAACTTATTCATTGATACATTCAACCATACATATTTCATTTCATTACATGCAACCATACATATTATATTTCATTGCTTACATCTATTCACACGTACCCATCCTACCACCTTTATTGATTACAACGTGCAATGCAGTTAATCTCACCTCACCTATTTTGTACACTCTGTAGCCTTTTCAATCCATCATTTTCCACACGTCACACATATATTATCATTCATTTCAAATTACCATTACACAAAATTCATTGCAATCAAGGCAAGTCACTTCAAATCATGCTACATGCAGTAATTAGTTACTTCACATGAGCTGAATTTCACCTCAACCAATTCCTATAGGTACACTACACATTAAATTATCATAATTAACATAGTTGATTATTTATTTTCTACATGTTTATAGATTTATTTGTGCACAATACATATTTTAATTATTTTTTCACTACTTTTAATATAACCCTTTGCTAAAACTGTACCCACTAAGTGAGGACACTTAGTATCTTTAGTTGGGGGAGGGGTATTCCTTAGTTTTCTTGGTTTTCAAAAACTCTATGAAAAACCTTTCCATTATTTTCCTCCATTTTCAAAAGTCACAAAAGTTCAAAGAAGAGGAAAGGGTTCTTAGTAGTTGAATTGAAAGGTGAATTTGAACAAAACATCATTCTATCATAATAGAAGTGTTTAATTGAGGTGGTGGAATAAGAACAAGGTAGAATTAAGGAGCTCAATTACAGAAGCATTATCATGGGAGGTGATATAATACACAAAGAACTAGCAACACACAACCAATTGTTAGATGACATGCTAGTTTTTCCCATTTTCCAACAAGTTGGCTTGTTAAAATGTTTTTTGAGGCAAAAAGAGTTTAATGAGGTTACGACCCAACAGTTTGCAACCACATTATAGAATGATGAAGCAATTGTTAGGGGCTTAAGGGTAGATGCCTCAGAAGCTTCCATAGTTGAAGCATCTGGATTGCTAAGGATAGTAGAAGAGTTTCTAGTTAGGGCAGATGCTATTGTTGCAAGGAATGAATTGAGATAGCCAAGAGAAAAATTGGATTCCTCTTCTCAAGTATCCTTGAAGGACCCAATGAGGATAACAGGGGCCAAGAAAAAGTAATCGAAGAACCTTTTGGTTTAGAAAGGGAAATGCCCTCTAGCTCCCTTGTTGTATCACCTGCTCACAACATGGGAGAGCCAGAGGAGTAGGGCTTGCAAGAAACTTGGCCTGCAACCTCTACTGAGCAACTTGCAATAGAAGACAAACGAGAAACCCCTATTTCCAAAAAAATGCACAAAGGTAAGACGAGAAAAAGTGGAGCCTCTTCTTTTGCACTTGCAAAAGGGCAAAAGAGACCCATACAACCCAAGAGGTGATCACACTACCTAAAGAGAAAGGGGGCCATGAGAGGGTCAATTAAAAAGCAAGAAGAGGATGTTGTAATAGTTAAAAAGACTTAGAATCAGATGGGAATTCGCCTAAAAATGTGAATACACCCATTGTACAATCTTGGTATTATACTAGTACCTCTGAATCTGATTCAGAGGATGTTTTTGTGGCAAGGAAAATGAGAAGGAGATCCCCAAAAATCTTAGTTTCATATGGTTTTGAATACATAGATGTAGTAAGGGATGAACAATTTCTAAAAAAAGATGATTTTTTTATTGGACAAATGAATATTAGCAAAGAGTTCCAAGAAGCAATGGAAAGAATGAAACAATTAAAAGAATTGTTAAAAACTTATCACTAAAAGGATAGTGAGTGGGATTCTAGGATCAAAGAATTGGAGAAGATCTATAAGTTTGAGCATGGGTCTAAATTAGAGGTGTTTGCATATCTTGCTATGGTTGAAGCAAGAAACAAAAAACTAGTATCTGAAGGCCCAATTCCTCAGGTCATAACCCCCACTAGGCCAACTATGGTGTCCTTAGGTGTTGAATTATGGAAAGGAGCCCAAAAGTTCTCTCAAAAGAAGAAGGATTGGGAGAAAGAAAAAGCTAAATTAATATCCAATCACACTAGGGCACTTGAACAACAAGAGACAAGAGTGAAAAAGCTAAAATTAAAAATTTGAGATGATGGTAGATAAAACAACATAGTTTCTGAGATGCAAGCCACCTGTAAGGGTTTATGCATTGTTTCTACAAGAAAAATATATGTGTTTTCAATTCATCTAATTGATTAGTGATCTACTTATTTCCATGATTAGAAAATTTGTGTTTCTAGATACTTTCTTGAATTCTACACCAGACATGCAGGACGATTTATGTGAGTTCTACTTACATAATTATGTTCTCCTAGTTGAGACTAAATAGAATCCATTGATGTTTGTGGGATACCTACAAATAAGAGCTTGGTCCTCCTACATTAGAAATGAGCACCAAAGGGGAAAAATCCTGTAACATGATTACCATGAAACAAAAAAATCCATTACCCTACAACTCAGAAAGGAATCAATGAATCCAAATACAGTCATTGACCAATGGTTGAACCTCCTACATTATAATGGATTCGAAGAAATAATAATGAATTACAGGAAACGAGATTACACAAGAGCAAAGAAACTAGTAGCAATAACCCTTCATGAAGCCTTCCAGTTTGTACAAAGGAGATGGGAAGAGCTTTCACTTGAATTAGGAAGAAAGGAGCCACATTCACTCTATAATTATATAGCCATGACTTGTAAATCTCACAAGTACATGGACCTTGCATGGGGGAATGAAGTGGCATAGTTTCCACTTGTCTTTCATCCTCCCATCCTCTTGTTTCCTGTGCCACATTGGACAGGGAGGAAGCAAGGGGAAGAAGAAGCAAAAGAAAATAGAAGGCTGGAAAATATTTTAGATCATAAGGGCTACTATCTAAAGTAGAAGAAGGGAGTTGACATTGTGGCAAGTCTCAGAGAAATAACCCTACAATACAACCTCCAACGTTGAAAGTTTCTTAAGGACAAGCAAAAGGCTTAGTTGGGGGGAATGGTGAACTTAGATAATAGATAGTTTTCTTTCATTAAGTTCATGTCTTTTAGAATTTCAACCTGCCAAGTTCATAAACAATCCTAAGACTTATACATCTTTTATGTCTTTCATGCATCTTAAACCACACATTAGTATGTGAAAATATAATGATATGATGGTATTTGTATGTGTGGATATATGAATGTTAATGAAATTCAGTATGATTCTATTCTTGATTCATGATTGTTAATGATGTGTATGCTTTAGAATGAAACTAATATTTTGTAGCTAAGAGGAACTGTAACCCGCAACAATTGGATTTACATCATGTATCATAATATTGTAGCTAGTTGTAGGGGAAAAGACAAAATGCTTGAAACGTGACAACTCTAGGAAGGAATGGAGATGACCATTAAATGGTCAACTATGAGTCATCAATAACACTAAATAAGATGACAAGAAGGAGTCTACTCTGAGGAGGAAAGCTTTAATGATGTGAAATTTTGTATAGAGCACGTCCCTATCATACCATTAGGGCAGTGTTATAGTTTGAATTCTTTTATCTTTTGCAGTTATGGTTATCAATTATAAAGACCAATCCTCTCCCAATTCTTGAGGGAGAATGGACATATGCATTTATGTTCTATTTTTAGTCCTTGTGTGAATAAAACTCCTACGCCTATATATTGGGATTGTTGGGTGAGGAGCAAATCTAGTTCTAGTTTTTAATTGTTTTACTAGACAATACTTCATTGCTATTAGTTTTTTTGTTATTAAGTTGCAATGGATGTGTACCTCTGAATGGGAAATCTTTTAAATATTCTCATCAAATGGTAAGAAGTTTAGTTCTTATGCAATAAAGGAGTTTAGTTACTATCATGATTTGTTAATCAGAAATACATAATTGATATCTCTTATGGGTACAACAACTCGAGCAAGGGCCACTCAAGGTACTGCCAACTCATCTTATTTTTGTATTAGATTAGATGTTACATTGCTATATTCATTTATCTAAATTCTCACTTGTATGCATGTGAATTCCATGAATGATATTCTGTAGCATGAATTAATTTTTGTAACATTATGTTGAGTTAGTCTCCAGAGAAGTTAGAAGTTAGAATTCCATAGTGTTAGTTGCAAGTTTATATTCAGTAGTTAGCAATTACAACATTAAGTAGAAGGTGTACCCATAGCATAAAACAAATTTCCCCTATTTTGTAATTTGACGTTTTATTTTCCTTTCCAACCTTTATAGTTTTATGTACATGTGTGACCGTCTATGTTTCATTGATATAGTGTGTAGACAAGATCCTTGAATGCACATATAGTGCTAGCACTGTCAAAAGCTTAGAGCCCTAGTTGATAATTTAATGAAGCCTTTGTGAGGGTTCGGTGAACTATTCAGTTAAGAACCTATCCTTTGAATTGTGTGTCTACTCATAAACACCAAATTGATTGAACATTAGAAATACCTTACACCATCACTTAACCATTGCACTATGGGATGAACTCTGGTAAATATTAATTTATTTATATTAGAAGAAAATATTTAATTTAAATAAATTATTTTTAATTTATTTAAAAGAGAAGTGTTAGCTAATTAAATAATTTTTAAAAATTATTTAATTATAGAGTGTCAAAGATAAAATTGAATTTTAATTTTAACTAATTTCATAGGGAAAAGATAAGTGATGAATTAATTAAATAATTAATTAACTATTTAGTTAATATAAATATGATAAAAAGATTAAAATAATTAAATAATTGAAAATTATTTAATTATTATGGATGAAAAGAGGAAAATATTAGCTTAATTAAATAATAAAGAATATTCAATTAATATAGATAGAAGAAATGATAAGGATAATGATGAAATGATAAGATGAAAATGCATTAATCATTTTAAGTGTCGACAAGTTTCAATTTATAGAACTTGTAGGAGGTAAAACCACAAATGGTAAACCAAAACAAGAGGTACAAAACCACCTACAAAAACCCATGCCCCCTTCTTGGACAACCAAAAGGTCATGATGAAAAATCAAATGGAAATTACGAGGCTCCAACATGGGTGCCTAACCCATAGCCTATCCAACTCCCATCTTTTTTTTTTGCTTTGATGATCTTACCACTTCCCAATGAACACCTTTTCCTCTCCAATCTTGGGAGTCCCATCCATGACCTTTCAAATTTCCAAAGTGGACACCTAGGAAAGATAACCATTTTGATGTGTAACCTTCACCAAAATTAAATAATCTCTTTAAAATATATTAAAACATGTCAATATTTAATGAATATACCTCATGTCCCCTAGAACACATTCTAAGGAACATGGAGACACATGAATGGCATAGGAATTACATGGTTAATGTCACCTATCCTAACAGGTTTGGGGTTAGAATTAATATTAGAATCAAGTGTAGGGTGAGAGCCAGGGTTAGGGTTACAATTATGATTAAAATTAGGGTTACAATTATGTTTAAAAATAGGGCTACAATTATGATTAAAATTAGGGTTATAATTAGAATTGGGGTTAAGTTTAGGGTTACAATTAGATTTACTGTAGTGTAGAAAATTATACACCTTTAAAATTTCCCACTATATTTGCATTCCCTTTATTAATTGGACTTAATTAAGCCTCTAATTGACCAAATTATGTATTCCAAAGCCTTATTATTCTCATTTTCAGAAAGGAAAACCTATATTAAACAATTTCTAACATTAATTTAAACACCTTGGAAATTGTGTGTTCTAGATTTAGGTCCTAGGACCCATTCACCCAAGGGTGAATGGGTCCCCTTTAAGTGCCACGACCTTATTTTTAATATGTTTTTGGCGGCCTTTTAATGATTCAAATTCAAGTTTTAATTTTTGGCTTGTGGAATCTAATTTTCAGGAAATTAGATAAACATCTATAAATACAGTTATTTTATCAATTCAAAACATCTAGCATTAAAGCAACTTTCACAAGAGAAAATATTATTGTCAAGAGCATTGAAGAGAAAATTTATAAGTCATCTACAACAACAATCAAGATCATATCATCATGTCAAAGTTCATGTGTGTTCATGTCATGTTTTGGAGCTAACATTGTGATGTAGGTTTCAAGCATTTAGGAAAGCATTCAAGCATCAAATCAAGTAAGAAATCAAGCCAATTCATGGAAGATCTAGACCTTAGAGAGGTGTGTTAGACTTTAGTCCTCTAAGGGTAGCCATTAAGGGTTTGGTGAGTTGTAACATAGCTTTGTTTATTCATCAATTCCTTCAATTTATCATCATTTCATCATCAAGGTTTAATTACCAACATGGGGTTTGACTAAGGAAAACCCTAATTCACCCAAAAACAAACATTTTTTTCTTTTCTCTTTGTATTTTTATATTTACAGGTGAAGAAGGACTAAAGATTGATCAAAGGATCAATTTTGCAAAGTTGTCAACATTATTGTCAAGCTACGAAAACTCACCTATAGATTTTATTTCCGGCTTTTTGACAATCAAACCTGGAGAAATCAAAAGCTTAGATCCAAGATTTTAGAACTAAAAAATCAAATTTTGGACCCCTACACTAGGACCCATTCGCCCTAGGGAAAACAAGTATGACTACAAAGCTCAAAACCTGCCTTTTAGGCCAGGTGCACACCATTCTGCCCTTCTCAGATTTGCTTGCAAATTACTATTTCCATTTCTGTTATCATAATATTATGCATTTCAAGTGTTAGTTCATGCAATTTAGTTAATTAATGCATTTGAAATTATCTCTCAAAAGTGTCAATCAATCATTTTTGTCATATGAAAACAACAAACCTTCCTAATAGGGTTGGCTCACCTCAAGGTTGAAAGTCAATCTTATCATTGGGAGATCTCTTTTTCTAATAAAATTATGGAAAGTGTAGGTGTGTGTTCAAACCTTTGGGTCATTTCATCATTGAAACCCTCACACCCACACATACTTATATTTTTCATTATTTCATTTTGGTGAACCTGAAATTGTACATCATAGATTATGATTTGGAAGTCTCTAAAACCCTAGATCTAGGATTTGCATTAGTTAGTCTTGCATCTCATTTAGGGTTTCATAATTTCATCTTGCATCATTCAAAATTATATTTTACATCATTTAAAATCTCAAAAATTTAAAAATATTGCATAGTAGTCTGCATATTAGTGTCTTTTAATCATTTACATCAGAAAATTCAATCAAAATTGCATCAAAAAAGTTATCATTTTGCTTGTTTCTTGCCATCAAATTGCATTTGTGCATCTAATCATTAAATTATAGAAATCTATAATTGAAAGTATTTGTCTGCAACCTGAAACAAAGACCTTAAACATTACCTTAGAAACTCATATTTTAATTTTTCTAGCCCCTATGCAAAGGCATGTTCACTCTTGGGTGAATCTGTCCTTGTATTGGTCAATTTCCAAATTTTTGGGCATAAGTTTGTCTCTATCTACTTTATATCTTGTTGTTTGTAGATCTCAGTTTCAATTTCTGAAATTATATTTTTTTGTAGTTGTTTGCATTTGTTGTTGATTATGGCACGTCGGTCATAACTTCCAGATCAAATCGCACAAGTGAACAATTAAATCGTAGCCTATTGGCTATTTAATTGTTAAGTTCGATATTCATGATTGGTCACATCTTTTATTAAATGATGATTAACATTGATTAAATGAAGAGGCATGATTTTATTGAGGCCGACCTCTTGCTCCATTGGTTGTGACTCCTCTTACTTGGCGCGATCTTCTATGAAGAGGCATCTTTTATTACTTGGTGGAGGCCAACTTAATGACACTTGAAGAGGCGCGTATTCTCTCCTTGCTTGTATTTATATTCGTTGGCTCTCTCATTGTTGAGCATCCATTTTACACACATTCCATTTTCATGTCAAGTGCGAGTTAGTGAGAAACTCTTCAAGTGCAGATTGAGTTATTGTGAGAAGGCTGTCATTGTATTGCTGTGTTTGCATCAGCCTGTGGTGCATATTATAAGGCCTCATTATCGGCCTTCATTGTAAAAGAGTTCCTATTGAGATTCAATAATATAAGTGATATTATTGGCTGGGTTTTTCTCCCTCAAGAGGAGGGATTTCCCAGGGTATCTGCTGTATCTTGTGTTGAATTTTTGAATTAATTTTTGTGCATTAAATCTGATCATTAAAATTAACAACATTCACATCAATTGGTCAAAACAAGTGCATTGTTCAAAAGTAAAATTTGCATTTCAAAGACATCATTTTCAAATTGTTGCATTCTAAAATCAGTAAGTCCTTATATGTTAGATTTGAAAATTGTACTATCTTTTCACATACTTGCATCATCTATCCTATTCTTGGGTGTTTTCTACATTTGTTTAGTGTTTTTTGTCCATTTTGGGTACACTTTTGGCTTGGTGAAACTTGTATGAGTATTACAACCTGGTGTCCTATTGCTAATACTTTAGTGAGACGTAGTTCAAGACTCATGGCATCCCATACTAGTACATCCGTTGTGGATCTTAGGTTTTCCAACTCTTTCACTCACAATGTTGACACTAGTCAACCCATGTTGGAATCTATACCTGAAATAACATGTCCCATGACCTCCAATCCCATCGATTTTGAAACTGATGTTACTCATGTCCCACAAGAGAACTTGAAAAAAATGGATAAAGCCTTAAAAAAAACTTCAAAACTATGTGAGTGTTGAATATATTATTGGTATTGTAGTTCTTGTCATAGATAACATGAGGAGAATGCTTCATAATGAATGGGAATAGAAATTGTGTGTAGTCTAGCTCATATTATTGATGATCATGTTCCTATAATGGCTAGTTGTGCTCAAACTTTTGGATACACTCAAGGTCAAGGTGGAAATAAAATCCCCCCTCTACAACTATGGCCTCTATTTCCTACATACACTCATTCAATTGTTACCACAACAAGGTAACCAACTAGCAACATCAATCCAACTTTGGGTATGCCCATTGGGAATCCTTTTAGCTTTGTGAATTCAAACATCATATCTCCTAACCCTCCACCTCTCACAAACATGCAATTCACTTGTCCTTCCAACACATATACACCTCCACCATATTCACCTCCTTCCCAAAACACAACCAATGATTCTATCCTCAACAAAATTTTGCAAAATGTTTCAACCCTCCAACAACAAATTTCCATATTGAACCAAAATCAAAATGGCCAACCTCCACAATATGTCAAATGAAACCCATTATCATTGGAGATATTGAGAGCATGAATGCCACAAGGCATAGAGATTCCTATATTTGAGAAATATGGTGGTAAAGGAGATCCTAGTAACCATGTCTCAACATATACAACCTTATATAGTGACTTCATTTTTGAAGACAAGCTCTTGGCTAGGAATATTCCTAGATCCTTGAAAGATACAACCTTAGAATGGTTTTGTTCTTTACTGAATAATTCAATTCGTTCATTCAATGAACTTGTTGATGCCTTTCTCAACC
The DNA here is from genome assembly GCA_007258455.2 of Sequoia sempervirens. Lineage (NCBI taxonomy): Eukaryota > Viridiplantae > Streptophyta > Pinopsida > Cupressales > Cupressaceae > Sequoia > Sequoia sempervirens. The sequence continues at coordinate 422,467,931 of VDFB02075321.1, read as the reverse complement.
ATTTCCAAGTACACATTGGTCACAAGATGACCTTGTTGGATTTAATGCAATGTAAACAAAACAAAGATGAAAATTTCATTGATTTCATAGTGCATTATCAATTTCTCTACTCACAAATCAACATCAAGATTCTTGATGTCGATCTTCAAAGAATGTTCATTGAAAAGTGAAAACTTGCAAACCAATATTCAATATAAGCTTGGGATATTGAAATTTCCCTCCTTCACTCACTTGTACATGGATCTTCGTGACTATCAAAATTCGGTTAGTCATTGTGAAGCAAAAACTTCCTCCAACCGTCCTAAAAAATCTGAATTTGTGCCTCATAATAATTTCCAACCATTCAAGAAACAAAACAAAGGCTTTATACAAATAAATTCACCTCCAACAAATCAACATGTTGAGTCTCAAGTGGCTGCTATAAAAATAACAAATCCATATCAATTCAGGGATAAGAAAAGACAATTTACTCCATTACTTGATACCCTTCAATCCATCATGTTATAACTCTTGGGTAAGAACCTAATTACCTTACCACCCATTAGAACCCTTGATACCACTAAGCCTTTACCTCTAAACTATAATCCAAATGTCTTTTGCCATTATCACTAACAAAATGGACACAATACATAATGATGTATGCACCTTAAATATATTGTGCAATACCTCATTGATTCTAATCACATCCAGATTTGTGGTGTTAATGATCAAGGAAATGCGTCTGTTCCTCCAACCAACCAAAATTTGCGAATCTTTACCAATCCAACACCAAATAATAACATCTCATTTGTTAAAGCTAGTGGCACCAAGAATGATGTGATGAATGTTGATAATGTACAAGACATGACTAATGATCATAACATGAGTGATAATAAGGATGAAATACAAACTATGGTCAACATCACTAGTGTTCAACCTAGTAAGGCCAAACTAACTTGTCTCTTGACATTACTTTCTCACAAAAAAACATAATTAAACATGTACCCAATGGTCCTCTTTACATAGCCGAAAGAATCAATGACAAATCCTACTAATGGGATATTAATTGATCTCATATGTGTAGAGAATGTGATCACTAAGGAATTCTTGTTTATGCATGAACTTTACCAAGATTCTTATGAACAACTGAAAGCATGGATTAAAACACATAATGGTTTTGCTTGCCCTACGATAGGTTTGATCACTCCCCCATTAAAAGTTGGACCGGAGCAATTAAATGTCTCATTCTCCATCATCTCATCATTAGACCAATTCTGTGTGAAGCTAGGCTACCCATGGATACATTCCATGGATGTTGTCCCATTGGTGGTACATAAATGCTTGAAATTTCCATTTGGCAATGAAATTTTACAACACATCATAGTGGGTTTAATCATTTGTCTTCTTGTGGGAGGTTTTCATTGGATTTATCTTGGCCTGAACCTATGGAACCTATTAAGACTCACGAGGACTTCTTTTTCAAATCTTACCAAAAGTTCAAGGCAAAGCACATAGCAGAATTATCTTTTAGCAACATTCTCGAATCCATGATTGAACCCCCTATCATCGATGAACTAAAATCTCTTCCAAGTAACCAAGACAAATCAACCATGATTCCTCCACCTATTTCCTATAAGAGACCAAGAGATAACCATACAATTCCATTATGCCTTCTAAGATAAAAACAAGTTTATAAACCTAAAGAGAAAGTGGTTGACTAGCCCTCAATGGTTCTTTTCATTCCTCCCTTGCAAGAATAAAAGAAACCAATGGTTGATAAAATCAATCCTACACAATCACAACTTGAAAATTGAGCAAAAAGAAATTGAAATGCTAAAGAGCATAGGCATAGACGTCATGTTATTAATTGTAAGTTAAAAGAAAAGAACAAACTAGCGAACCAAGATCAAATACCAACTCAAACAAAGCATGATGATTCTCCACCTTCACAACAACAAAAACATGAAACATCTATGAACATTATCATTAGACCTCATACTATGATTAATTTGGATGATGATGAGATTGTTAAGATTGATGAGGAAGTGCATAATGAGCTGAATTTGTTATTTCTCTCTTCCATGAGCTTAGATGACAACAATTGTGATGATCCTCCTAACAAGAGTGACTCACCACCTGTTCAACTTGGTGATTGTCCAAATACGATACTCATTGTTGCTCCTTTGGCTAGTTATCTTCCTTCTGTATATATGATGAACAAGATTGGGATGTGGATGACTTGCTTTAGGTTGGCTCGCATGTGTCATACTAGCTTTATGTCTATTCATATTCTTTGTGTGATTGCATGTGCATAATGTGATCCACCGTATTGTGTTGCTTGGCGTACCTTTATGTTTGTAAGCCTAATTTGGATGACCCTTGTCCCTCCATTGGTGCAAGTATACAAAGGAAGTGAATCTATCATGACATTCTTCTATTTGTATCTACATTCTTGTATATGTCTTAACCATTGTCTTTTCACTTGTCTTGTGTTTTCCTTTTGGGGACAATTCAAAGTGTTGAGATATTTAGGTCTCTTCCATGTTGACCCAAAAGGCTTCTCCTTTGTTTTCGCTCTCTATGTGTCATTCCTACTTTGTGTTCATTGTTCTATGAGGTATTTGAGGAATGATGACAGTTCCAAGCTCTATCATATCACTGTAGCAAAGACATACGTTGGCCCCAAATCCATAGATCCCATATGTGTTATCTTAGGATTGTATATGGGGGTAACCTCCTTTTCATGACACAACTTTATTTGGAAACATATGTTTGGCATAGGGATTTCTAAATAAGCTCTCATATATTGGAATTTATCATCTTCTACTTTAAATTAATTGCTCACATCATGGTGTTTAGCAGTTTCTTTAAAGTGGGGGGCATTATATCCCTCCTGCTCATTGCTTGCATAATGGCATGACTTTATTCAAAGTGTGGTCTTCTCAATTCATGTGATGTTCCTTCTTGGTGGTGACATTGGGTTTGACGTCCTTCAAGAGTGTGACCTTTCTTGGCATATGGCATTCCTATTGGTGGTAGTGTTATGGCTTGCATTCCCTAAGGTGTGAATCTTTTATCACTCGACTAGTCCTCTCTTGGTGGTGATATCAAGTGTGATGTTCCCTAAGGTGAGACCTTCCATGAACCAAGCAAAACCCCTTTGACTATCCTAAAACTAATTCCTAGCCACCAAGCATAAAACAACTTGTTTGCCAGTGGTGCCTTGTCATAAGTGTTTAGCTTAATGTAGCTTGCTAGCCTTATGAAACCTATGACCATCTTGTGTGGAAAATTATCAAAGTTATCAGGGAGTATAAATTTTGGTATGGTTGACGTATGGGAGCTTGTAGACCTTGCATGACTTGCCCATCTGCCACCCTTTTGTGAGTTCACACCTTGTAGTCCTTGTGTGTATTTCTCACCCTAACTCCTTGGGGCTCACCTAGTGTATATCGAACTGCACTAGCCCTCATGAGCATATTTATGGACAAATAATTAAGGCTTGATCCATCCCTTCTCTATCCCTCTTCTCTTTGCATTAATTTTGACATTGTATAATTGTGTATCTTGTGTCGTTGTTGCATGCATGTGTCTCTTTTTGGCTTTGTTGGTTTGTCATGGAATCTTTGATCCTGTGGGCTTGGCCACCTCCTTGATCTTTGTCATCCTATCTCTCTAACAATTGTACAATTGGACCTCTCTTGAATTATTTGTCCACTTTAGTGTGAGTTTGAGTGTGGGCTCATACTCTCACTAAAGTGGGAGCTAAATGTAGTGTAGAAAATTATACACCTTTATAATTTCACACTATGTTTGCATCCCCTTAATTAATTAAACTTAATTAAGCCTCTAATTGATCAAATTATGTATTCCAAAGCCTTATTATTCCCATTTTATGAAAAGGAAACCTATATTAAACAATTGCTAACATTAATTTAAACACCTCAGAAATCGTGTGTCCTAGATTTAGGTCCTAAGACCCATTCACCCAAGGGTGAATTGGTCCCCTTTAAGTGCTAGGACCCAATTTTTAATATGTTTTTGGTGGCCTTTTAATGATTCAAATTCAAGTTTTAAATATTGGCTCATGGAATCTAATTTTTGAGAAATTAGATAAACATCTATAAATACATAGTTATTTTATCAATTCAAAACATCTAGCATTAAGGAAACTTTCACAAGAGCATATATTATTGTCAAGAGCATTGAAGAGAAAATTTATCAATCATCTACAACAACAATCAAGATTATATCATCATGTCGAATTTCATGTTTGTCCATGTCATGTTTTGAAGCTAACATTGTGATGTAGGTTTCATTCAAGCAAGCATTCAAGCATCAAATCAAGCAAGCAATCAAGCTAATTCATGCAAGATCTAGACCTTAGAGAGATGTGTTAGACTTCAATCCTTTAAGGGAAACCATTAAGGGTTTGGTGATTTGTGACATAGCTTTGTTTATTCATCAATTCCTTCCATTTACCATCATTTCATCATCAAGGTTTGATTACCAACTGTTATCTCATAAAGTTTGCACCCTTATCAAGTTACAAAAACTTGATACCTTAGAGAAACATGGGAACTTTTCTAGGTTGTGGGTCACCTAAAATGGAAAAGAACCTTCGGAGGAGGCCAGCTTCCTATGTTGGTTATATTATTTAAACTACTAACTTTGGAAGGAAAAGGGAAGAGAAAAAGCTTTAAAGTGAAAACTGGTAAAAATACTATTTCTAGATGATACACCAAACTGTAAGGATATGAAAACCAGAAAAACTATGACACTTGATTTTGACTGGTAGTGGAGAAATACTTACACAACCTATTGCAGCATAGCTTTTGCATTAATATTCCACTAAGAGGACAAAATACATAATCTTGTAAATGGAAAATGAATTCACAATTAAAGGTTATATGTATTTTAAAGACACTCTTAGCAACCTGCAAGAACAAGCTTTTTGCAGAAAAAGGTACAAATTAAGAGACAAAGTTAAAAGGAAAAAGGATAATTTCACTAATAACTTGATCAATCTTCTTGACGTACACAAGATTTACAAAAAATATGAAGGCAAAAATTCCATTACCAGCTATCTCCAAGGTATAAACTGTATTTCATATCTCAAGAGTTACAAAATATGGCAAAACTATAGCAAAAGACTGTATAAGTCATAATGTCTCCAATCTGCATAGTTAGAACTGCCTTCAAAATGAGTAATTAAAGTGATTAAGTACAAAAGTTCCACCAAACAAGGAGTTTTCAACCTCCTTGGGTCGGATGCAACCATAATGCCTAAAATCTAGCCCCTAGATCATCTCCAAAAGGGTTCCAAATGTGAGAAAAAGTCAAACATGACTTATTCCACCAAGATGACTCATAAAATTGACCTTAAAAGGCTCTTAAGAGCAATAAAAACCTCCTAGATGCTCTCTAAATGTTTGCAACAACCTCATAACCTCCCTAAATGCTTGCAAAATCATAAGTTAAACCATATCCACTATTTCTCCTCATCATGCGTTGAGAATTCAAGGCATATCACTTTGCATTTGAAGGTAATACTTGAATTAAATGATTTATAGATTGTCATTTAAATTCAAGCATTTTACAATATAAAATAATGCAAGAATAAAAGCCCACCTCCATGTATCGGCATAAACATAACAAATGTTTATCAAGTCAAAAGATTTTAAGTTGAAATACAATTTTGAAGACAAATGTCACGATGGAATTAGTGGCTTTGATTTTTTGATAAAAATATGGCAAAATTCCAATCTCGTATCGTTCACTCAAAATAGGGTTTCAACCCTATAGGAAAAATAAACAAAAGGAAAAAATAAAGTATTATCCTCTCATTTTGCTAGAAGCTTCTTGGAGAAGCTATGTTGCTGCCATCATTCTACGCTAGGGTTTCACAGCTCCTCCATGGCTAATTTTGCAGCTCTCAGAGACATTTCTTCTTACAAAATCTGACAAACAACAGCTTCTTATTCTGGGTAAGCGATTTAAGTTGTTTTGTTGTGTTTTTCTGAGGTAAAAATAGCTCAAGTTCAAGCATATTTCACAGTCAAAAGACTAAATTTCATATTTTATGCTTCTCCTTTGCAAATATATACATTTTCTGAAAGTTGTTTGTCATCTTTCCTTGGTCGTCATGGAGATTTGCAAATTGTGGATATCTGTTGTTTTAAGCTTGAGTCTTTGTTTGAAACTTTGAGCTGGGTAAGTTGAAGCTTAAATTTTCCTTATATTTTACTTCAGTTTGTAATCAAAGAGTCTGAAGTTGCTTTATGGCCATGACCACATATACCACAGGAAACCAAAAATTATTTTCTTTCATAGGCATGCCATTACCATAGTTTTTTACTATTTTCAAACATGGTTGTGGCCGTATTTTGCTTCTTCTGAAAGTAGCTTATGGTATCCTGTGTCTACTTGACATAGCTTTTATTTTGCTCAACCTTCAAGGGTTTACTTTGAGCATTCTGGGTTATTTCTATTCTTTTACGGCTGAGGGTTTATCTTTTATATATTTCACTACCATGGCTCTATAACTGAAAAAACCTTCACCCTTGGTTTGGCCATGGGGTTTTGTTCCCTAAATTCTGAAAGCTTCAAAAATTTTCTCTAGGTCGTGGGAGTATTAATTCTCTCTGAGAAATAAAAACCTTTTGACTTGTATACTTGTGTATTATACATAAATTTCAGTTTTCTATGACTTAATAAATCAAGGGTTTTAAATCCCAAGATGTCCATATTCACCTTTTCAGAAATTGAGGGTTTTATTATTTCTTCCAGATACTCGGCTTTGATCTTTTCTTCATGGTCGTGAGTTGTACTCTGTATTTGGCATCTAAAAACTTTAATAGATCATACCTTTGGCTTGATAAAATTATGTCTTGGATAATTGAGAACCCTAATAATCATTGATGGTTTTTTCCCTTCTGTATCTTCTGTCAGACTTGAGGTTTCATTATTTACACACTTGGCTCTGACTAATAGGCTGTGGCCATACCTTTGATCTTTAATAGAATCTCAACACTATCATAAAACACCACTGGTATAGAAGCTCTAAATCATTGTTATGATGTCCTTTTCTTTTCTTCATAGCCTAACATAACCATTGAACCTCTGAGTGACTGGAAAGAGATTTCATGATAAGGTATTCAGCTGGAATAAGAGCTTCTCAGTTGACTATTCTATTAATAAAATGCAGCCATTTTATTACTCTTCTTTGATAATGAAATCTGTACTCAAGTGCAAAATCCTTTTGATAGGTTATCATTTATGTGAATTTGTTCAAAAATGATACAAATATGAAGATAAAAAAAAATGAGCTTCCTGATTTTATATCATTTCATGAAATAATTTGAAGGGTATCATCTTTCTTCAACTATACAAAGTATTTGTATTTCTGAAATGTATAGATGATATCCTTGACAGATTTTGTCAACAAGTCTGCATATTATGAAGGGTCAAGTTATCTCATTGCACATAAAAGAAAACATTTGATTTTTTTTTATTTTCACCATGATGACTATACCTTTAGCTTTAAACACTGCAATCATGTTGAGTATCCATCGTTGTCTATAATAGTAAATTTATCAATTCATTATTGTGAATGATAAACCTTTTCTTGATTGAACCACCATGAAATGAGAAAAATCTATGTTTATGTCTTCTGCAAGTTTATTGTGAATCTTTCCTCATAATTTGTACTTGCACTGTAGCTCCATTTAGGTTTTCATACTCACTATTTCAATAAGCAAACATTGTTATTGTAATTTGCATTGAATGCACTGAAATGCACCTAAAAAGTTGTGCATATATAATGAGCTGGGCTCAACCCTCGTGGGAGCCACATTTATCCCCACTCATATTTAATTAGATAAATGATTGCACCTGTTGCTGCATATGGAACAAACAAGTTAGAAATAAAATGCCTACCTTAAGTGTGTATAATGTTTTTCTATTTTGGCCTTTATGGACACTTAAGATAGGCATTACATTTGATGCACATAGGAATTAGCATATGTATGTATGGGTAGATGTGCATGTTCAGAATGTAACCTTTCATTGCTTAGAACCGAGTGTTCTAACCCATTTCTTTATCCAATGCAGGCAACCAAACACCAGGGACCAAGGAGCTATAGGGAACAAGGCAAAGCAATCAGGAGCAGACTCATTTGCAGTACTAGTCATAAAGGCAATGATTGGTTGCTTTCTTTACATGTTTATTTGTTTTTCAGCATTTACTCATTCATATATATTTTAATTCTTATGTGTATCAAATGAGTAAGTCAGTCTCACGGTTTGATGTGTGAGACACATGTACCTAATTACATTCAATAAAGATTACATTTTCAAAAATATTGTAAAATCTTTTATGTCTCATTCACTTGTATGAATGTAATACTTTTGTATTCTTGTAATCTTGTAAAGTTGTTTCATTTGTATAACTGAATGTAACATAGAAGGTTTAATAAACTGTACCATTCATTTTGAAACATAGAAGGTTTAATGGCTCTTCCTGATTGAGCATGTAGGTGAAAATCTGGTAACACCAACATGGGATTTGACTAAGGAAAATCCTCATTCACCCAAAGCAAACATTTTTTCTTCTCTCTTTGTATGTGCAGATTTACAGGTGAAGAATGACTGAAGATTGATCAAAGGAGCAATTTTGCAAAGTTGTCAAAGTTGTCAACATTGTTGTCAAGCTATGAAAACTCACCTACAAATTTTATTTCCGGATTTTCAATAGTCAAACCTAGAGAAATCAGAAGCATCTGAGATTTGAGGACTACAAAATCAAATTTTAGACCCCTGCACTAGGACCCATTCAACCTAGGGTGAACTAGTCTTGATATAGAGCTCAAAACTTGCTTTTTAGGGCCAGGTGCACACCATTCTACCCTTCTCAGATCTACCTACAAATTACTATTTTTTTCTATTATCATAATATTCTATATTTCAAGTGTTAAGTCATGCAATTTAGTTAATTAATGCATTTGAAATTATCTCTCAAAAGTGGAATCGATCATCTCTATCATAAGAAAATAATAGACCTTCCTAATAAGGTTGACTCACCTCAAAGTTGTAAGTCAATCCTATCCATGGGAGATCTCTTTTTCTAATGAAATTAGGGAAAGTGTGTGTGTTCAAATCTTTGGGTCATTCCATCATTGAAAGCCTCACACCTACACATACTTATATTTTTCATCATTTCATTTACAATAAGAATCAAGGTTAGGGTTACAATTATGGTTATAGATAGGGTTAGGATTAGATTTAGGGTTAGGGATAACATTACAATTAGGGTTAGGATAATAATTTTAATTAAGGTTGGTGTTACAATTACAATAATTAAGATTTGGGTTAAAATTAAGATTAGGGTTATGATTATAATTAGGGTTATGATTAGAATTAGGGTTACAATTAGAGTTAGAATTAGGGGTAGTATTAGTGTTAGAATTAGGGTCAGGATTATAATTAGGATTAGGAATAGGGTTACAATTTGAATTAGGGTTTGGATTAAGGTTAAAAACTTAAAATTAGGGTTATAATTAGGATTAGGTTAAGGATTATAAGTAGGGTTACAATATGGGTTAGCATTAGAGTTAAGTTTAGAATTAGGGTTATGATTTAAGTTAGGGTTAAGGATTAGAATTAGGCTTACAATTAAGGTTAGAATTAGGTCTATGGTTAGGGTTAGGGTTAGAATTAGGGTAACAAATAGAATTAGGGTTAGGTTTAGGGTGAGAATCAGGGTTAGAAAGAGTATTATAATTAGGGTTAGAGTTAACAATATAATTAGGGTTAGGGTTGTATTAGAATTAGGGTTGGATTTATGGTTAAGGTAAACAAATAATATGAAATACTTAGTTCCCAAATAGGGCTATAATTATGGTTAAGATTTGGGTTAGAATTAAGGTTAGGGTTATGGTCAAAGTTAAAATCAAGGTTAGAATTTGGATTATAATTATGGTTAGGGTAAGGGTTAGGGTTAGAATTAAGCTTAAGGTGAGGGTTTGTATTAGGGTCAGGGTTATTTAGGGTTAAGGTTAGGCTTATAGTTGGAATTAAGGTTAGGATTACAATTATAGTTAGGGTTAGAATTGGGCTTAGAAATAAGGGTAGGGTTAGGGTTAGGATTAGAATTAGGGTTATGAATAAGTTTAGAATAAAGGTTAGGGTTATAAATAGGATTATGACAAGGGTTAGGGTTAGGGCTAGGGCTATAACTTGAATTAGGGTTTAGATTGAGGTTACACTATTTAAGATTAGGGCTAGAATTAGGAATAGGGTTAGGAATATATTTAAGGTTATGATTAGGGTTAGGGTTAGGCTTGAATTTAGGGTTAGGGTTAGAGTTAGGGTTTGGTTTATAATTATGGTTTCTATAATTATGGTTTCCATTAGAGTTAGAGTAAGGGTTATAATTAGGGTTAAAATTAGGTCAAGAGTTAGGATTAGGGTTAGAGTTAGAATAAGTGTTAAGATTATAGTCGAGGTTTGGGTTAGGGTTAGAATTAAGGTTTGAGTAAGTAATAATATGTAGATTTACTTTGGAGAGTATAAGTCAAATTTTAATTATCTTAAAATAATTAGATTAGGGCTAGGGTTAGGATTTAGATTAAAAATAGAATTAGGCTTATGGTAAGGGTTACAATTAGGGTATAAGGTTAGGGTTAGGGTTAGGGTTAGGGTCAAAATTAGAGTTAGAATCAGGGTCAAGTTTAGGGTTATAGTTAGTGTTATAATAGGAAAAGCATTAAGGTTACAATTAGGTTTAGGGTTAGGGCTAGAGTACTGGTTAGGGTAATTTATAGGGTTAGAATTATGATTAAAATTAAATAAAGAATTAGGGTTAGGGTTAGGGACAAAAATAGTGGCTTTTGAAAGAGTCAAACCTTGTGATTTGTGTATTGTCAATTTCCAACTCAATTTTAGGTATTTCAATTATTTTATCCATTTGTATTAGCATAATTAGAATTGTATGTACATAGTATAATAATATAGATAATATTTTGTATATTAGTATTATAGGTTATATTACTATATACATTAAAAAAATATTACTATAGATACAATACTTATATAACTTATATATTATTAAAATATATTAATTAGTTTATGTTCAAGTAATATTATTCTTATATATAATCTTATATAAATATATCGATTTATAAATATATACAATCTACTAAAAACATATAAAATTATATATATAATTCATATTATTATATAATAGTATATTGTACTATACTATTGTTATAACTTATATATATATGACACATATATAAGTAATATAATTACTTTCATATATATTTAATTTTGGAGGGCATAAGTCAAATTTTAATTATCTTAAAATAATAGAAGTTTACTTATATAAATATAAGTTAGACAAGTAGGTTTAGAATTAGGCTTATGATTAGGTTTATAATTAGTATATTGGGTTAGGGGTAGGGTTAGGTTTAGAATTGGTGTTAGGGTTAGGATTAAAATTAGGCCTAGAATCAAGGTTATAATTAGGGAAAGAGTTAAGGGTACAATTAGGGTTAGAGTTATATTTAGAGTGATTTTTAAGGTTAGAATTAGGTCAGGGTTAGAGTTACAATTAGAATTAGAATTAGGATTAATGTTGGGATTAGAATCAAGGTTAAATTTAGTGACTTTTAAAAGATTCAAATATTGTGATTCATGTACTATAAATGCCCCAATAAATCTTAATAGTATTTGAATTGTGTGACCCCTTTATATTAGTGTAATCAAAATTGTATGTATAGTGTAGTAATATGGATTGTTTTTATATATTACTATTACAAGTTATATTGCTATATATGTAAGTTACTTATATAAATTATATACTGTAGAAGTATATTAACTATTTATTTATAAGTAATATTATTCTTAGGTCTAATGATGAATGGTCCGGATTTATTATAAAATTTTAATATTTTACAAGGCAATTTAATCAAAAAAATCTCTTTGAAGGCACTTCCATAAACCCCACTAAGGGGGGATCCAAAATTTGTTGTTGCCCCCCTAGACCCCTTGGTAACACAAGTGGGGTGAAAGCCCCCCCACACCCCCTTCAAGAACTATGATCCAAACAAAACTGATAATTATGCACCATTACCAATATTTGACACATAAACTATCCTTAATCTCATAACCCATTTTAAAATCAACATTTTAGACTACAAACATACTAGTTCCATTTCAACCCCCATTACACAAAGTTAAATACATAATAGAACTTCTTTGGGTGCTAATATAATATAAGAGTGCATAGGAAAATTAAAAAACACTCAATAACAATAATAGGCACAAATACACAACAATAGAATAGTATCCATCATTGTAATTACACAACTATACATGCACAAACCTATATCAATCACTAAATAATTCTTGGATTTCCTATGAGAAATCATGTCATCCAATGTTTCAAATATTTTATGGTGGTTGATCTTCATAATGGAAGTTATATTAATGAATTTCCTTAGGACAAGCCCTCAAAAGTGCCTAAGACACCACCATTTCTAAAATTTCACAAGTTGAAGGTAATTCGCAAATTTACAAATGACAAACTTGTAATCATAAATGACACCATTGAAAGAGAATGACATAAATACAAATATATAAACACTAGCTTGTTGGGAGGGACATAATAATATGTGTTTGTGTCTTGTACTAACACTAGGAATTAGAGAAGATCAAAAAGAGATGTAGATTATTGATACTCACGTTTGATCCTTTGAAGTAGAACCAAAATATAACAATGTTTTGCTTAAAAACAACTAAACTTTCTAAATCCAATTTCTTCAAATTTATGTTTTATAAATAATCTCTTCTCCCTCTTTAATTTATAATTCAAAAGCATACTTAAATTTTACTATGCTTTGCATTATGTTTAAGATTCTAGCTTAAATAACTCAAATGATAAAAGAATAAACTAAAATTATTTTTTACACCTAAAAATACTTCAATTAATATTTTAACTAATTATTGCAATATATTCACTAAATGTGCTCTTCTAAATATATTTGAGTATAAAATAGTAAAAGAATGAATGGATGAGGATTTTATAGTTATAAAGATATAACTTCATGGGTCCCAAAGTGTGTAGTGGTTAAAGTGATACTTCATGTGTCCTACACTATACACCTCGGTTAAAGTGACTATATGGCATGGGTCCTATATTTTATAATGGTTAAAGTAGCACCTTCATGGGTCCTACACTTTGTAACAATCAAAGTGAGTTCATCATAGGTTCTACACCGCACACATCGATCATGGCTTACATCCTTTTTATTAATTAGTTTGCATAATAACAAGGCCTAGTTGATGAGACTACAAACATCAACCTTATCTTCAAAATATCACATCACATCATCCACTAAGGACCAACATAATTAACAAAAAAAATCCACCATGAGACTTTTATATGAGACCACTTTCATATCAACTACCAACCTAATCATTGCCTAGTGTGCCCATGCACACTCATGGATTTATCCTCCATAGGGTCCAAATTAGCAACAAATCCATGAATGTCATATACAACAAGATCTATATTTTTCAACCTCTTTTCTATGGTTTCATGGTGGTAAACTTGGTCACATCTCCATATCTCCCTTCTAAGTTTTATAGGATATATTATTCCCTAAGTTTGTGTTAATTGTTTATGGTGACACTTTTTTAGTATTTGTGGCAACGAAAAAAGTATCCCTTTTACTTTTCCTTGCTTGTTTGGGCCCTCCTTGTAAAACTAAGCTTAATGTTGCCTTGATTTAGTGTTGTAATGTGCTTGACACATTCACATTAGGTCTTGGGCCCTTGTGAACTAATGAACTGAAATGGTACTTTGCTAAAGTGTTGTGAAGTGTTGTAACACACTTTTCTAAGGTTTTATTAATTAAATGGACCTAATAAACCTCTTTTTAAACTTAATCATGCCTTATTTAAAGTTTTGTAAAGTGTTGTAACATGCTTTCACACTTTTCTAAGGTTGTAATTAATAATTGGGCTTCTTTATGCTTTAATTGGCCTTATTTTGCATCCAAAAGCCTCATTTAATGCATATTTTTGAGGATGATCCCAACACAAATCAATATCCAATCATAATTTAGGTATTTTTAGGTTATGTGGCCCAAATTTGGTGGCCTGGGACTTATACGCCACCTTGGGCGTATGAGTCCCACCTAGGGTTTTGGGTCCTGATCTAGTTTTACACCTTTCTATGCATTTTTTAAAATGGTCCCATAAATTATGCCTAATAGGACTTATACACCACCTTAGGCGTATGAGTCCCATGTGGCCCAAAATTAAAATTAATTCAAATTCTTAGTGGGATTTTATCCTCCTAGATATGATGTTGGCTTGTAGTGATGTAATTTTAGGAATTCTTAAATAATTAAGTATAAATAGAAGTTTATTTCACTTATTTTCACCCAAGAATTTTGTGGGAGCATTCATAATAGAAAATTTGAGTTCACAAGAGCATTCAAGAGTCCTCAAGAGAAATTTATCAAGCATTTTAGAGCATTATTCAAGCATCAAGCATCATGTCAAAGTCTTTATGCATCATGTTTGTTTTTGAGCTAACAATTGTGATGTAGGTTCCATGATTCAAGCTATCATTTCATTCAAGATCTATCCTATTCAAGCAAGAGTCAAGGTCTACATCCATTGGATCCATTCCATACATGTTTGCAACCTCTTATTACTAGGGTTTGGTGAGTTGTAACAACATGTTTTATTCATTCATCATTCTCCATTCCTATTTCATTTCATTACAAGGTTTGATTACTAAAACGAGGTTTGACCAAGGCAAACCCCTTTCCACTAACAAAACAACATTTTCCCCTCTCTTTAGTGTGTGATTTACAGGTTTAGATTGAAGACACATTGAGGTGCAAGTTTGGAGAAAGTTGTCAAAGTTGTCACCTTGCATTAGAGATACTTGGAGGACGTCTACACACTGCAAATCAGGGTTTCCGATCCAAAAATCAATTGGGAAGCACAAAGTAGACCTTGAAGACTAGATTTAGACTTTGAATTTTTAGAAAATCCTAACTAGACTAATACGCTATTTTTGGCATATGAGTCCCAGTTTAGGTCAATTTTTAGGTTTTTGTAGTTTCAAATACCCATTTGCCAGATTCATGTTTCTATACAAAAACCCAAATCTGGGACTGATTCGCTCAACCTGGCATATGAGTCCCAGTTAGCATTAAAGTCACTATTTCTAGCATTTCAGAGCTCCATCCAGTCATCTTCAGATTTCTAGGTGCATACATTTCATCTTACAACTTTTTGTTTTGTTTTACATGCATTTCTAGGTCATTTAGTGAAAGATTGCATCATATTAAAGGATTAAGCATTACATCTTGCATTGCATTTGTCTTTCCAAGTCCTAACTTGGTGGTGAACCCCTCATTAGTTTACAATCAGCCCCTAGGACAACCCTATTGCAAGATCTCTTTCTCTTTTGCATTGAGATCTCTAGGGTTATCCCTCAATGAAATAATCAGAAAGTGGGTTTTGCTCTATGTTCTAAACCATACGAAAGCACATTACCCCATTTTTCATTTTTTTAGTATTGATGGTAATTTTATTGTATACGTTGATATTTTTTTGTGTTTTTTAGATACGAAAACAATGATCAAGAAAATACAAATAAAGTATCACCATACAATTTTTTTGTAGACTTTTTGAATTAGGCATAATATTTACTTTTTTTACTTTAACATATGATTCACGTAAGCTTACATGCATTCTAAAATGGGGACAAAAGGCAGAGATGAAAAGTGCCTACTTAACACTTTCCTCTCATTTTTGGTACCTACTATTAGCCCATTTTATTTAATAAATACTATAACAACCTTTAATAAATACTACAACAACCATTTATGACCATTTGACACATAAATTATCCTTGATCCTGTAATCTATTTTACAATCAACATTTGAAACCCTAAACATACTAAATCTATTCTACTTCCCATTTCACCAAATGAAATTCCTAATATGACTACCTTGGACACTATTGTGAGCATAATTTTGTGCCATAGATAGGAACATGCATGGTCTCATCCCTAATGTTCAAAAGCTATTTTTATAATTTTGAGGGCTACATGTTTCACTCTAGTTTATATCCCTATCCTTTTTGCACCCAAACAATAAAGAAATTGATTAATTAATTATAAAAGACACGAGTTATTACATAATGTATAGGCATAATATAATAGAAGAGCACAAAGAAAAATAAAAAAATACATGACGACAATAGACACACATACATATCATAATAGACTATAAGCCATTATTACACTTCCACAACTACAATTGCACATACTTGCATCAATCACTAAACACTATGCATATTTACCAAGGGTAATCATTATCCAATGTTTTAAATATTTTGTGGTGATTGACCATAATCATAAAAGTTATATTACTCATTTATCTTAGGACAAGTCCCCAAAGGTGCCTATGACACCACCATTTCTTATATATCATAGGTTTAATACAAGTTGTATATGATGAACTTGTCACACTCTATTTTTAAATACTTTAATGGCATGGTTGTTTTGGTATTTATTTTGATGTTTAGGTTATATATATTTAAAATATGAATATCTATAGTTCTATTGTATTGACCATTCTAATGTAAATTTATTAGTCATTATAAGATTATCTATAGACATTAGTTTTGATAACATGAGAATTCAGAATAATTTTATTTGATCATTAATGTAATATTTGCTATAATCAAATTACTATATGATTACAACTAATGAACTAATTGTTTTGCGATGATGAAATGAATACAAGTGTTCCCCCTCCTAGAAGAGGAGGGAGGGCATCATCAAAGAGAGTTGTAGATCAAGACTGTGAGTAATCATACCATTCTATTCAAAATTAGTTATCAACACACATGTACATAAGGTATCATCATTGTTAAAAGTATCAGTTCCATGTGGCAATTTTTCCTTGTTAGTTTCTTCATAGCTAGCTTAACCAATACTTGTGGATAAAGGTCAAGTTTTATTTACATCCTAGTTATAGAATTAGATATTTGATCATGTTGTTTCAAGACTATCAGTTGGGTAGGTGAAATGTTAAGGGGAAGAGTTCATTCTTTTGTCTAGGTTATTTATTTTAATATAAAGAATTACTTTTGATTAAGATGGAATATTATAAAAAATATTATACATTATAATATTTACATTTAAAAACACATGCATAAAAATATTAATTACAAATAATAAACTACTCTACCTGAAAAGTTAATGCAACACCTTATTAGAATTGCCATCACTCCATCTTGAAACTTGAAAAGGAGGAAAAAGCGATTGAAATTAGAGTGAAGTTTTAGCTACACTTAAGTGGAGTATGAGAAGCTAGTAAATGACATGTGTCATGTTAGCATAGAAGGAGGAGAGGGAATATTGAATGCAGATGTTAGTAAGGGAGTTTTGGGGAAAAAAGAAGGAAGAAAGGAGTTACTACAATTTTGGGGGAAAAGGCAAAGTGCATAAAGGAAAGAAAAGATTTTAAAGGAAGCTAATTTGTAGGTCAAATGTGTGGAACCTTTCTTATTTATCTGTTTAAATATATCTCATGCATATTATTGTTTAAGGCTTCTTGCAAAAGAGAATAGGGAACACAAGGAAAAAGGGGCTTTCTTTTAAAAAGAAATGTGAGTTTTCTATGAAATGAAATGTTGTTCAAGCCATTACCAAGCTTTGTGAAATTCCTCTTATCAACCTTTTTAGTCATTATTGTGTTACCCATATAGCACCATTTTTTTAGGTGCATATTTAATACCTTCTATGGTTTTTCTTTTACAAATCTTGCATTATGTCTAAATATGAGAACTGTTGGTGTTATCCACCTCCCAGGAGCACCAACTACAGAAAAATAACCTTCACGAATGTAGAGAGAAGCATAGGCCATTTCACCGGAGAAAACAAACAAAATGAATGAGATTTGATTAATTTACACAATGTTACAACCTTTTAAAGGCATAAAGTATATAGCGGGTGTAAAACTACCCAATATAGGAAAGAAACCACTTGAATTAATAAAATTATTATGCCTAAGTTAACTTACGCCTAAGGTAAATATAATTTACTCTAACACCCCCCTTAAGTGCAACTTAGGGAGAATTATTATGCAAAAATGAAGATGCAATGTGGGTCCCAACTACACAACCATGTTAGGTACCCATTTACAATGCAAAAGAAATCTCTCACAACTGGAGAAAAGGAGAAAAACCCTATGGGAAAAAACCCCTCTCCAAAAGAGAGAAAAGAAAACAAAAAAGATGCATGGATGGAGGACTCAATCACACCCCCCAAGTACTACATACATCATATATATACAATCAATGACCCCCCATAGGAGGGAAAGCAAGAGATGTCATATCCCCCCCATAATGAAGAAGCTCCAATGCCAATGAAGTATGCCTGAAAACAAAAGATAATCCAATGCCTACAAGCAACACCTCTTCCCTTAGGAAGAAACAAGTCCACCAGGTGATGAAGAAGCCACTCCATATCCATAAAAAAAAAAATGAATGAGATCTGATTAATTTACACAATGTTACAACCTTTTAAAGGCATAAAGTATATGGCGGGTGTAAAACTACCTAATACGGGAAAGAAACCACCCGAATTAATAAAATTATTATGCCTAAGTTAACTTAAGCCTAAGGTAAATATAATTTACTCTAACACCCCCCCTTAAGTGCAACTTAGGGAGAATTATTATGCAAAAATGAAGATGCAATATGGGTCCCGACTACACAACCATGTTAGGTACCCATTTACAATGCAAAAGAAGTCTCTCACAACCAGAGAAAAGGAGAAAAACCCAGTGGGAAAAAATCCCTCTCCAAAAGAGAGAAAAGAAAACAAAAACGATGCATGGATGGAGGACTCAATCACAAGAACACACACAAACATGTATTATAGTGTGAATATATGTATATAAATGCATATACACACTTTCATACAAATATAGCATGAGTAGATTATAAAATACCTAGAAGTCAATTTAACCATCTACCAAACAATGGATAAAGTATACCATATTGCATCTCGGTTGTTGGGAGAAATAACAAGTCATATAGGAAATTGTGGGTCATGAAATCATTATTTTAAAGACCATAAAATTTCCATAAAATAGTTCATTTGATAGTGAAGATATCGATGATATTGTTGCATTTGTTCTCCATAAAAATGCAAAAAAACTTCTTGTTCTATTATTGGAAATGTCTCTATTTCCAACCAACATTATATTATGTTGATTTTTTGGACCCAATCGACCCAACCAATAGCTTCTTACCTTGTTGTTAGAAATTAATTTATCTCGTCACCATGGTGACTTATATCTATGTTGATTTCATATAGTATAAACAACCAACATGATAAATTAAAAGCGTGTTATTATTTCTTGGCCCATACGTCATATGATGATGTAGTGAATATCACTACCTGTTATAATACTTCCAAGTATAAACACTTTGCCATTCATATTTTATATTAGTACCCTTTTTTATAGTGCAAGTCCATGCATATACTCCGTTATACATATTTATATTAGCACTCTCTATAATAGTGTAGTTGAGTACTCATACTGTGTTATACCTATCTTGTATTATTACTGCTTTGTCAGTAAATGGGATTACTATAGTGTGAAATCACTAGACTAAGTGCATATAAGGCTTTGAGCACCACTCTATAAATTAGGCATGAATTATGTGAGCATGTGTAGGTGTATATGTGTACACCTACACATATACACATAGACATGCTTACATGACATGTAACAAAAGTTATGAACCTTGATTTTACTTGCAAACAAAAGGAATGTTGGGTAAGGTAGTTGAACAAGTTTAAGACTATAGGCAACTATCATGCAAAATAAAAAGTGAACATAAGAAAATTATAAGAGGTTTGTTAAAAGATTTCATTTTATTAAAGTTAAGATTAATACATTATTGAAGCTATGTGTTAGCAAAGGTATATCCTAAGTTTTAAGGTTGGTATGGTAATTGAGATATTGGTAAAAGGGGTTAAGCAAATATTCGTGTAAAAGTGTACACCATTAGATACATACATACACATCATATTTGTGAATAATTATATACTTATACGAAGGAAAGAGTGTTTTATATTATTAGAATTTCTTAACTAGAATTGAGCAAATTCCTATGAACAAGGAAGATATATGGAAATGTACCTATCTTAGCATATGGAGAATTTACAATTTGTTTGGCATATTCCTCAATCCAAGGAAATTGTTTCCTATATATCGTATTTTTTCTATTGTAATAACATATCCGTGTGAAAACACTAAGTTCTTTTGATGACAAGTTTGAGAAAGGTGTGTGAACAATGACACAAATATTTGTATAGGAATATGGTTTTATATTTCAAAAATTTGGCCAAAGTAATGCAAATTTTGCTTGCATTGATAGTTCACCATGTTTGGTAGGTTGCATTTAGTTGGATTTGTCATACTTAGCTAGAGGGTTTGTAGGGTTATATGATAGATTCTATATGCGACAAAGCCATCACACTACACTAGTCCTCAGATGGCATGATATGGTTACAATCTCTTTTATGTATTGCCCTTGTGAAAGGTAGGACCACTTCTAGTTAGAAAGTTTGCAAGGAATCATTGGTTTATGGCTGGAGGTAAAGAACTTTGATGATGTTCTCCCTCCTACATTTGAAGATCTTCGAAGACTTCCTCATGAAGAGAACCTCTTTGTATTGATATGTATACTAAAAAGAATGTAAACTCTATGTGATTAAATGTGTATGCTTTATTGATAGATAAAACTCATGAACATGCAAATGAATTATACTTGAATTCAAATATGAAATAAGTTTATTTCTTATTGAGTTATAATGATGTTTACTTAATGATGTGTATCTAATTATTTGATTTGAATATGACTTTAATATTATTATTTTTTTAAAAATCATTAATTTGATTATTTTTGTTTTAATGAATGATAGTTCATTACAAAACTTATGATCATGCATGACACCATTATAAGGACACTACCAAAGACCTATGAACATTAACATATGAGAAGAGATTAAATTGTACATGTGTCCTACTTACATAAAGATAATGAATAGTGAAGATAAATAAGAGATTCAAATTCTTGATACTAACTTCTAATTCAATATAATTTGAAATTGAGCTAGAACATAATGATATCCACCTTCACAAACATCAATGTTGGGGTATTGGTAAGGGGTGGGGGCTTCTCGTTGGTTGGGGTGGGTGGAAGGAAGGAGATGGCGTTAGAAGGACTATTATTGAAGTACCACTAATGAGTTCAATTTTAGATTTCTCCATTTGATTCGAGTTCTCAAACAAATATTTGATAATTATGATATTGCTATTAGGATTCAACTGTGTAGTTTTTATGAATCAAACTCATTGACCCATGTTTGATAATTATTAAAACTTGACGATTTCCCTTTCTTTTTAATTTATAATTCAAAAATGATCTAATTATATCTAAGATTCTATATCAAAGAACTCATAAATCTAAACTTTATCTTCACTCCAAAAAAACACTTCAATTAGAATTTTTTCCTTAGCCACTTCTACTCTCATGTAGCCCCCTCAATGGGACCGTAGCTTACCCACTTTATTCTTGCTATCAAATTCCTGTTGATCATCTCTTGGGCATTACATTTTTCATTAAAAATAGTTGCAGCGATACGTTTTTAACCCGCACAATTATGCTGACGTCCGGCATCAGGAAGAACGATAAACTCGCGTTGACTGGAGCTTAAAATCGTTTTTTATCTCCGTCTCCTGCAACAATTTATTTTGGTGTTTTCTTGATCTGATTACAGCGTGACTGTCAAAAATGGTATGCAATTCACAATAAACGATGCCACTTCTACATATTTTTATATAGTCTTTCATTAACTTTAATTTTACTGTTAATAACAATCTTACTGCAATATTCCAGGTTTGTGTAGCGTGCCTGTTACCAATTTTTCTGATACCTATTGTCAATCTTTTGCCCATATTATTCGATTTTATTGTGGTAAGGACTTACATTTATGAATTTTGTTTTCAATGAATTTTATGTTATACTGGTGATTTTACTGTTGCTTTGCTGATACTGAATTTGGAATTCAGGGCAAAATTTATGCCCTATTTGGCAAGGAATACAGGCGGCCAGAACGTGTTCCACCCGCATGTCCCTACAAGCCCGCCAACAAGAAGGTAAGTACTCTGCTAGGGAAATTTAGTTTCCCAGGGTTTAATCTGCATTTCGGGGTTTGATTTTGTTGTTGCTTTTCCGTAATTTTGGATGAGATCATGGAATTGTCTTTCTCATGGTGTGGATTGAAGGTAAGGTTGAATTGCATTCTTAAGATTTGGTAACAAACTATTTTTAACGATTTGTTAACATATAACGCTCTAGAAAATACCCCATAATCTATGGATCACAACTCCACCATATGTTCATTGGAGTTGTAGGCCAGTTTATTGCAGTGGGAGATTTCAACCAAGATTGTACTGTAATGAGTGTTTTCCACCGCACACCACGAACTCTTGGATTTGGTTTGAAATTTAATTGTTGCTCTCAGAATTTTGAATTTACCACCTTTCAATTAGGTTTCAAAAAGGATAAGCTACCAAAGGGGCTGAGCCCAATTGACGAGGATTCTTTTTTTGCAGTTAGGTGATTTGAACCTGGATTACACTTTCAACACATCTTCCCCAATACCATTACACCACAATTCCATGAAAAAGTTTACATAATTTGCTATTTGATTTCTGAAGGTTTTTTAATTAGAATTGCAATTTGATTATATTGCCCTCAATTTGAACTTATTGCAAAACTTTTCCTTAGAGTAAATCAAGACAGGACGGTTAGTTAGATTTTTAATTTTTGGAGGATTTTTTTTCAATTATTTTTATCAGGACCTGTATATTCAGGTATTTGCATTTCCTTTCATGTTTTAGTTTTATATTAAATTAGGTTAGGGTAATATTTTACTTATTTAATTACAGAAGGTTGTTTTTTATATTGGATAATTGCATAACAAAGTTATATTTCCAGAAACCTGGTTAAAATTTAAACAAATGGCAGCATATGGCATCTGATTAACATTAAAAAACTAGTAAAAGGAGCTGCACTACATTGTGGATCAAACTAGAGAAGCGGGATACAGGATGCTTTTCTTTCTAGGGGAAATGCTTCTGTTCAGAATACCCCTGTTGATGTTTCTATTCCTCAACCTTTGACATCTAAGGCTTTTTCCTAAGCTTGAAAGTAACATTTGAATAAGATTTATCTAGCAATTTTTGGAGTGCTGCTGGAGAAGGTCTTGGTTGATCTTGTTCAAGTCTAGTCATTCTATTTCAGTTTAGGAGGAAAAGAGCAAAATATTTATTTTTGTTTTGTAAGTCTTGGGTGAGATTATTGGCCTCTTTTAATGTGGTGTGGGATAAGCTTGGACCACGTTCTTAATATTTGTAAACTACTAAAAATGGGTGTTACTTTAATAGTACTTTGTAATTTCTAATGGTAAGGTGTAATGGAATGTAGACCTTAGAAAGAACAGATCCTTTCCTTTCCTGATGTAGCAGCATCTCACAGTGTAAGAGCAATCTTGCAGCAGCTAAAAGTATCTCTCTTACTTTGTCATTTATTTACAGGTTAGATTTCATTCTAGTCATTATCTAGGCACCACAGATTCTACCGCATTTCACCACACTTGTACATTTCATCATGTGGTTGGTAAAACATGTTTTACATCAAGCTTATAGTGTCACATCCAATTCTCTGGAGGTTCTGATAACTGCAGAGACATAATTCACTTCTAGGCTTACTACTGGGCATAATAGGGCAAAACTAGGTTTTTTTGTTCATAGTTTGTGGCAACTTTCCAAAGCGTGTGGCAACAAAGAAACTTTTCCAGATTCATTAGACCTAGGAGATCTTATGCTATGAAATGCTTTGAGACCTACTGATCCATCAGCACCACATTCATTCTAGAAGATTTCATCTACACAGTACATTTGGCATTGAGCTTTGCACCTACTCGTGGCCAGCTTAAATCATCTCTAATGCTTGGAAGTCAGTCAACATAGTTAGTTTAGTAGCTCAACTCGGCATTGGCATTGTGTTGCAATATTATTTGAATTTTGTAATTCGCATAGAGTGTGCTCATTTGTAATCAAATGGCTGCAACGTAGCATGTTGGAAGCACATTGCAGCACATTGTAGTTCGCTTATGATTGTGAATCGATGAAGATCATATTCCTATTTTGTTGTTTCATTGAAGTTTTGTTATGTAACTGTGTGTTCGCTGCATGTTTGGATAACCTTTCATTGGATCTTTTGTCTATGACTATATCAAATAGTGTTAGAGCAAAACGTTTGGTATCTTAAAGGTTTTGTTTGTAAACAAATCACCAAATTGGGGCAATCTAGAAGAAGTTTGTAAACAATGCCGACTATGAGATAGTTTGTATTTTGTAGGAGTGATTGTGGATAGATTGCGGACTTGATGCAACTTGTATCAGATCCTAGGGTGAGATGCCTCTACAAAGAGTTCAAGGTGTTGCTAATATTGTTGGGAGAATGGAAGAGATGTTTGCAATGATGAGGGTGATGAAGATTTGATTGGATTATGTGGAAGAGGACATAAAAAGAGGCCTAAACTCTAGTAATGATGATAATGATGAAAGGAGAATGTGAAAGAAGAGAAAATGCACAAGCTGTTGAGCAAAATTTAGAAGACCTTGAAGAGGAAGAAATGGATCAGGGAAAGATGTTGAATACAATTTCCAAAATTGGTAAGAGACTTAGAATCGAAATTTATAATTATTCTGGTGATTTGAATACTAAGGAGTTGATTGATTAGATAAGAGATTTAGAAGAATATTTTGAATATAAGGAGATTGTAGATCTTGTAAGGGTTAGGTTTGCTAAAAGTAAATTAAATGTTTATGCTGCTATTTGGTGGAAATAAGTACAATTGGGAAGAAATAGAAGGGGAAAAAAGTGAACAAAATGGGATAGGATGGTAGTAAAGTTGAAAAATCAATTCATACTTGTTGATTATAAGTTGAAATTATTGAAAAAGTTACAAAATTTGAAGCAAAAGAATAGAACTATGAAAGAATATATTAAAGAATTCTACAAGATGATCATTAGGATTGGACATAGTGAAGTAAGCAAAAAAGAGAGTTGCTAGATATATCAATGGACTAAGAGGAAGTATCCAAGAAAAAATGAATTTGGTGAGATTGACAACAATAGAAGAAGCTTTTCAATTCGCCATGAAGGTAGAAGAGAAATTTAACAAAAGATTCAAGAGTAGATAGAATTGACATAGAGGAAGAGGAGGAAGATTTCAAATAAATAGATCTTCGTATGACGCTAGAAGATCTTGTAGTGAAGACATAGAAGCAAAGGAGAATAATAATACATACCATAATGACAATACATATTGCAACAAAGGAGGAAGCAGAAGAATAATAATATATACCATAATGATAATAATACAATAATACATATTGCAACGAAGGAGGAAGCATTGTCTCTTACCAAAATGGCAGAGAAGGTAGTAGTTCATATTGCGATGAAAGAACAAAAGCAGGGAAACCCGGGGACGCGTCCCCCCTTGAAATGCCCCGTCCTTGTCCTCGAAACGTCTTGGGTACAGGGGGACAGTTGGGGGACGCTAAGGAACCGTCCCCTTTTCTGCCCAAAAACAGGAAATTGTCCCTGAAATGGGGGAATGACGTTGACCAGATGGGGGACAACTGACCGTCTTGGGAACGGCCAGGGGACGGCTGAGCCGTCCCTCGACCGTCCTAGGGACGGTTGGCCATCCCCCACGTTTAAACAACATTTTAAACTAAAAAAAAAACTAAAAATTAAAAAGTCACGCCCCTGCCTACGTGTTGATGTGTGTTTTATGACATACCAAACACTCTAGAATAAAGAGTCCAAATATGCTCTATCCCCTCTTGAAAAGCTACCTCGTATGCTAAGATTGCAAGAGAGATCATACGACAATTCCAATGTTTCGTAAGTTAGGTGTGGACAAGCTCAATGGATGATGTGATATGCTGGTATCACAAAGGGACCTTGGTCAACAAATTACTCAAAAGTAAGGACTTAGGTTGATTTGACGTTGAATGCTCTATTATTTTTGGGATTTTCTATTTTGAGATTTAAAAAAAAAAGGAAAAAGGAATGAGAGTTCAGAAGTCCTATACTACTCCTATGAAATCAAGAGACGGTAAGATTAAGTGAAACCAAGGAACAAGACTTTGTTTCGCCACAAAAAACGACAACTACATAAAGCAAGTGCAATCTTCTGGGATTTGTGCTTAAGATTTTCTTACCAAGAATGATAACATCAAGAGAACAATATTATTCAAAGTAAGCAATTGAAGCATCCACATTATTAGCTCAGTCTAACTTTATGCATTGAAAGGAAATCATCCATGCAAAGAAAGTATGAGCGAAGTTCCACCAATCTATACTATCAATCTATCATTCATCTAACTTGCATTCAAATCAAATACTACTTTAATCTACTCTATATGGAAGAAAAGTATGGAACCATGCAACCACTTGAAAATAAAAGGATTCAAAGCAACTCATGCAATATGAACTTTATTCTCAAAGTAGTCTTAAGCAACAATTTCATAAATCTCCCTCCCACTTATTCTAGATCCATGAAATGAAAGAGCGTGAGTTTATATAGAGTTTCAAGAATACAATAAACGACCAAGATCAATTTGAAACCAATGGCAGAGATTAAAGGTAAACAACCCTAATTAGGGTTTCCCAAAATACAGTCAGTGATGAATGAGTTAACAACAAGCGAATTGAAGTGGAGAGCTTATCCTTGGGGAGGCACATCCTTATCCTCTTTGGTGGCATTGTACTGGATGAATCTGGAAACTATCGTGTTGACCTCCTCGATCGTGACAAGTGGCAGTGTATTGACCTTGTATTCAAGTAGATCCAAATCATCTGAACATTCTGCGAAGGCGTCCTCCCACTCTGATTCCTATCGCCGAAAGGCATGGAAGATGGATAGGACGTTGGCTACCTTAGTCAAATTTTGTCTGAGGATCAACCCAGTGGTAGCAAAGAAAATTCCTTGAACCTTGTGCTTCAAGCTTTCCAGTTGCATGTCATTTGCTCGCACAATATCCTTTCCTAGTGCATCTGCAGCCACAGATAGAATCTTCTCCCGGATTTCCTTCGTCCTTTCCTCAACTCGGATAGTATCAGCCTTTACTTTTTCCAGGACTTCATTTTGTGTGATCAATGCCAAGTACCAGCTGCTGAAATCATAAGCTGCGCCTGCTGCAATCACCTTTCCATCAAATAGTTCCTGCTTTGGAACTCCTTTAAGCACTTTGAGACATGGAATGATTCAGTCTCGAATATCCTGAGCATTATCCCATGTTTCCGCCAATGCTGCAATTCTTGAGAGCAAAGAGGAAGTTTGCCTATATGCCAATGCCATTTTTTTCGGCAAACACATCCACTTCTTCACTTTTGCTGGTTACCCATTCCTTGGTCTCCTTGGCTGTATTCTTCTCCTCTTTGGAAGTCTCCTGAGAAGTGTTCATTAATGGAGGAGCTGCTGAGATGGTTTGATCAAGAGGCTTAGTCAGATGCTGAATATACTCCTTGAGTCGTTCAGAGTCGTTCAACCTCTCGCTTATATTCTTTTTTCTTTGCTACCTCCTTTTCTAGCCTTGCTTTGATAGTGGCAACAGAATTATCCAATTCTTCCACTTCCTGTCCTTTCGTGGTTGGGCCCAAATCGACAGTGGTAATGGCATATTCCTAGGGAGTAATTTCCTCTCTTGATTTGTCTACTGTCTGTACAACAACTTGGACTGTACAATGCTCGACTTCATCTCTTTGGATAGTGGAGAACGTTTTGGCAGGCTTCCTTGCACTGACTGCTTCCAATCTGGCTAAGAAATCGATCATGTCATATTCTTCTGGGACTTCTTCTTGCTCTTTTATTTTTAGTCTCTCCGTCAACCAATCTGGGATAGTGGGCTGCTCTATGTCAAATCCACTATCCAGGATATCAACTTCATTATTAGATTCCAAAATCTCGGTGCCTGTAGGAGATGGAGGCTCTTTGTCTTCTGGTTGAACATGGATAGGAGAAGGAATCCTTATGTCTTCCAGAGATTCATCAATATCTAAAATTTCATTTATGTTTGCGGACACAGCAGAATGAAGAGGTTTTGGCCTTTGCTTCTTCCTGGCAGGTTCCTCATCTGCAATTTCTTTTC
This sequence comes from Sequoia sempervirens, assembly GCA_007258455.2. Lineage (NCBI taxonomy): Eukaryota > Viridiplantae > Streptophyta > Pinopsida > Cupressales > Cupressaceae > Sequoia > Sequoia sempervirens. The sequence continues at coordinate 422,439,605 of VDFB02075321.1, read as the reverse complement.
CTTTCGTCTCCTTCCTTTTCTTGGGGTTAGAGCTCTCAATTGGCTCATCTCCCTGGGATGCACCAACATTTGAGGAGTAAGATTCTGCTTCGCCCATCAAAGTGTATGTCAAAGGCATACCCTTCCGCCATAGTTCCTTAATCTGCTGATTTGCCCACCATTGTGAGTACTTGATGACAGGTCTCATGAAGGTGGTCAAGTCTGAGATTTCCGGTTCTGACCATCACACGGGAAGAAGAGGCTGACTTCCATCAAAACTTGGTTGTGTATACTCGCCATCATCTTCAAGTTGGTCCGACACACGAAAGAGTTATGTCGTTCTGATTAGATTGACTGGCAGTCTGGACCATAACCTTTTCCTGACATCGAATTCATCTGCGGTGTTGGCCCAGTAGTCTTCTAGGTCTACTTTGTGTTTATATTTCTTTCCTTTCACGACTCTAATGTGATGGTGAGGATCAAAATTGGCTTTGGACCGATACGATGTGAACGGATACCACTGCATTGGATGGGCAAGATTCTTCCATGTTCCCAATGAAGAACGGGAAAGTGATAAGTTTCTTCACTCTCTGGAAATTTTGATAAGTTTCTAGTTGCCTAAGTACCTCCAGCAGAATCATTCTGTGGGTGGGATAGATTGGAAGCTTGTACGGGTTTCTAGTGAATCCCTGAACTTTGATATAAGTGAATCTCAGAAACTGGATGTACCAGGATCCGTATCTGTTGATAAGGCTCTTGCCTTCATGAGTCAGCCTTTGATGCGTCCCTCCTTGTAGTATCCTCGTGATGTACATCAGGAATGCATCGTGTGCTCTTCTGAAATGAGACTTGGCAGATAGATGCAACTGGGGGTAGCATTCATACACTTTGAATTCATTTTCTCCGTTGCCCACAACACCTTTGCATATTAATTTGGAATATCTATAGGCTCTTGCCAATAGATAGATGACATAGAAACTCATATAAAATGACTTAGTCCTCTCCAAGTTGATCAATTGCTCATGGATGTTATCACTGATCATCCTCGACCAGTTGAACATTCTGACTTCTGAGGTGATCTTATCGATGAAGAAGTACATCCATGTTTTGAATGGGGCGCCTTGAGGACTGCCCATTATCCTGTTCAAAAGCAAGATTATATCGCCGAAGTCCTCCTTGAAGTCTGTTCAGTGTAGTTTCTTAGGCATTTTCTTCGCAGAAGCCCTTGGCTTTTCCAACCATGTTTTGTTGATGACGGTGGCACACTGATCTATCCAGTCTTCGAAGATTCCTCTAGCCTCTTCTTTAGTTTTATATGAAGTTCGAACGTAATGAGGAATGTCGAATGCCTCTTGGATTGCAGCTTCTCCGAGGTGTGCCAAAATTCTTCCATCAGGAGCAACAATCTGTCTATCTTGTGGGTTGTAATGCCTGGAGCATTCAACCATCAACTCAACACACTCGATCGCCGGAGGAAATCCAGCAGCTTAGACAATTCCATTCTGCATCATCCGGCGGGCAATTGCTGTTGGCAGAAGTCCATTTAGTCCTACATCCTCTTTCTGAATTCCTCGAAGTCTACGTGTCCGAGGTCTGCATCTGTGACGTTCTTCCATTTGGAATTAATCTTTGACGCCTGTTGAACTCCCTTGCTCGCGAACTTCATTTGCACTTTCTTTGAAGATTCTCCAGGAGTGGTCATCAACCTGCGAGAAAAGAAAATATATTAATTTTAAAACTTTTAATTATGATTTTCCCTTAAATTTTCTCCTTGAAAATTCTGACTTTCAGCTTGTTGAAGATTAAATTCTACGAAAAAAAGCAAGCTGAAAGTAACAACACTTAGTAAATTTTGTGAGGATAAAGACATAAGTAAAAATGATAAATTCCATCAACTTCGATTTTAAATTCTGAAATTTTACTCTTTTTGATGGCAATTTAGCTTTGAATTTCAAAATTTTTGTCGTTATTGCTGAAAAAGCAAGCTATCCCTTTGAAAATTTTGATCTTTAACTCAGAAATTTATCCTCTTGCGCCTTGAAAAATCACTCTCTCAAAACTTCTATCTCTCAAAAAGAGTTTTATCTCTAGAAATTTCTATCTCTCGTGAATTGGGGAGAGCTTAGCTTCTCAAATCGAACTTGTGAAAATGACTTGTTGACACTCATTATAAAGTTGTGAAGATTGATTTAATTTAGCAATTTCATGGTTTTTCTTAAGTTCATTGAACTTAGACTAGCTTTCTTCTCGTTTCACAAGGCAAGTTTCTAATTTTTTCTTAGGGCGCCAACTTCATCTCTATCCAAGATCTTTAGGTTTTCTCTGAAGCTTGAATTTTCCTGAGTGTTGGAAATTTATTAAAGGTTTAATATATGATTTTTTTGATTTTCAACCTTTAATATTTTATTTTATCCATGTATTTTTTTTGTGTTTATCTTGGCGAATTTTGATTTAATCCATGGATTTTTCTTTATTTTTCTCTCAAGTTCTCACTTTGGAGTGTCTTTGCCATATTTTCTTCATGGCGGACTTGGAGAATTTCTTGCCATTTCCTCTTTAATGTTTAGGCGGACTTTCCAAATGATTTTCCATGTGTATTGCAAGGTGGGTTGGACTTCCTTCTAGTCTTTCTAGACACTAGGCGGACTTCATAATTTTCTTTCCAATTCATCTTTCTTCTCATGGTGAACTTTCTTCTTGGCTTTCCATTGCCTAAGGTGGACTTTCTAGCTTCTTTTCCATACTTTTCTTTGACATTTCCTCTTCCAAGTGTTCAAGAAATTCCTTACACTCATCAAGGGTGGACTTTGGAGAAGTTTTTCCAACTCCACATTAGGCTGGGCACACTTTATGTCTTTCTTGCCAAGTCTTGAGATAGGTGGACTTCCTTGTCTTCTTGCCATTTCCTAGGTCGGACTTCACAACTTCTTTTCCATTGTCGAGTCATATGATCGGGCGGACTTTGAAGAATTCTTTCCACTTCCCATTCAAGAGCTGGGCGGACTTGGCAATGGCCTTGACATGTCCAAGGGTGGACTTCATGAACTTTTTGCCATTCTCCATGTCAATTGCTGGGCGGACTTTCTGAATTCTTTTCCATTTCACCTCTTTTCCTAAGTCGGACTTGGCAAGTTTTCTTCCATTCTCCTTGCTGGGCGCACTCCCTCAGATTTATGCCATTTCAGCCTTAAATTTTATGCCATGTCTCCTGAATCTCTTGATTTTTTCAGATTTTGCATGCTTTTCAATTGATTTTCACTTGTTTTTTATTGATTTTTGCATTCTTTTGTCAGATTTTTCTATTGCTTTTCATCTAATTTTTCAGATTTTTTGATCTAAAGGCCTGATTTTTGGTTGCTTTTTGATTGATTTTCTTGATTTTTCTGATTTTTTGCTTTATTTTTGCATGCTTTTCGATTCCAAAGATGGAAACTTTGACTCCTCTATCGGTGGGACCTAGCACTTTCTAAAAATAGAAACTTACTAAAAATAGAAAAAGCAAAAAAACAACTTTCTAAAAATAGTAAATCCCGGATTGGTATAAAAGTGCCAAAAATGAAAAAGCAAAAAAGCAAAAAAGCAAAATCCCTAAAAATAGGAAGTGTCAGATTTGAGCGAAAGCACGGGCGATCCTCATCCACCGGGTCTTCTGAGCACTTCTATGACATTTAAGCAAAGTTTCAGGCTTGGATTCTCAACTTGACCCGGGTGATGACTCCAGACTCTGACTTGAAACTCTCGAAGCAACAAAGCTTATGAAATTGCCACTCAAAGCTAAACCCTAAAAACAAACCACCGAGGGTCCCCATCTGCAATGGGGCGATGTGTGAAATACGTGGCATCTATGGGCCCCATTGCTCTTGACTCTTATGAGGAAAAAAAGGCCTCTCTTTATTCATTTTATGCATTTGTTTGTTTGAGCAGCCAAGGGTTTGAGAGCAAAATAAGTTGCAGCCATTGAAGGAGAAGGAGCAACAGCTTGAAGGAGGAGAGGAGGTTGAAATTAGTGTTGTTGGGAGTGCAAATCCACCAAAGAGGTATGGATTTCCTTTCCCTCTTTTTTTTTTCATTTTTTTGCAAAATCTCAAGCATACATTGTCTGATTTTTTTTATTTTTTTGCATTTTCAGTTCAAACTTGTATTCTAAATATAAAAAACATGAGCAGCAGTGAGGATGGGAGTGATAGTGAAGTTGAAGTGCAAAATAGAAGGGAAAGTGGTGGGGGTGTTAGTGGAGAGCAAAGAAACCCAATCCAATGCCCTTCACACGAACCATTGATAAGATGTATCCAACAGAGTAGGCTTCACTACTTCGGACACAATTCCTAGACTTTGCAAATCTTAATGGCCCAAACTTGAGTAAACCACAGGCGAGGTTGGATAGAGCTATATTAGCTCAGTCGAACCCTATTGGATGGTGGACCTATCACGGGAGGGATACACCGTAGTTGAAGACACTTGCTACTTGCCTTCTTGCACAGGTTGCCAGTTCCTCTACTGCGAAGAGGAACTGGTCCACATATAGCTTTATCCACTCCCTCAAGAGGAATAGACTTACCTCTAGATGAGCGGAGAAGCTAGTGGCCTTCATATTGCTCTTTGGCTTTAGGATCGGTAGACTCTAGAGTATTGACAGACTCCAGCTCTACAGTGGGATATTGATCCTGAAGACGTGGCCCAGGTAGATGAGGAGGAGACAATTGAAGGTTTGGTTGGGGTTTCGTTGGTTGAGAAGGACCATCACAATGGCAATGACTCAGAGGATGACTTTGATTTTGATGCCGTTATGGGACATGATTAGGGGCAGTAGTGCTCTTTATTTATTCATTATTGATATACAATATTCTATTTTGATTTTCATAGCAAACTTTAAAACTATATGGCAGCAATGTAGCCTTTGGGAATTTTGATATAAGTTTATAAATTATAACTTGGAGGTTGTTTCATGATTCATGTATGTTAATTCTGAATGCGTATTGAGTATTGGCATAATGTTGAACACAAATGTTATATGTGAAGGTTCTATAATGTATTTATGCATGCCTTATCCATGTTATCATATGAATATTTAAAATTTCCCTATATTTTTATATAGCCATCCCCCGTCGTCCCCAAATTTGGCCTCAAAAATTGGAAACTTGGGGACTCGTCCCGGAAACTTGGGGTAACACTGAACAAATGTTTACCAAAGAGTTAGAGGAAGATATGGTAAAATGATGGAAGATCCTTTTAAGGAACTTGTTTCAAGTGTGAAGGAGAAAGACAATGAGCATTTGAATGTTACCAAGGCCAAGAGAGCACTAATAAGAGATCTAAAGGTAGTGCAAGAACTAGATATGAAGAAGAAGACTCTGAAGAATCACAAATTTTGTTTGACAAATTGAAGAAGGGTGATTCATTGGTCACAAGGAGAGCTTTATTAAGAACATATGCTATGGATGCAAAAGAATTGGTACAAAGGAAAAGTGTATTCAAAACAATATGTAAATCTAGAGGTAAATGTTGCAAAGTCATAATTGATAGTGGTAGTACAAATAATTTGGTTGTAGAAGAAATGGTTGACAAGTTGAAGTTGAAGAAGTTAGAATGCCCTAGTCCATACAGAATTGCTTGGTTGCAAGATCACTACAAGGTACTAGTAAGTGAACAATGTTTGGTGAAATTTAAGATAGGTACATAGCATGACGAAGTTTTGTGTGATATTATGCCAATGGATGTATGTCATATGTTATTGTGTGGACCATGGCAATATGACACAAAAGCTATATTTGATGGAAGAAAAAAAATACATATACTATACCAAAGAATGATAAGAGACATACAATAGTAACATTGAAGAAGAAGGATAGTTAGATGTGCAACAATGCTATAATTTGCTTAGTGGATGGAAGAAAGTTTCTGGATGGTTTGAGGGATGACAATATATGTTTTGCATTGATTTTGAGGGTCTGGAGCACTGCAAACACAACATAAGCCATCGCAAATTTGGAGGAGATATTGTAGAAGAAAATTTCATAATTGTTGTTAAAATACAAGGATATCATATTAGACAATATGTTAGATGGATTACCACCAAAGAGTATTAGTCATCACATGGACCTAATTCCAAGGGTAATTTTACGAAATAAGGTAGTGCATAGGATGACACTAGTAGAAAATGAAGAATTGAATCGACAATTGTGGGAGTTGTTGAAGAAAAGATTGATCAAAGAGAGTTTGAGCACATGTGCAACACCCATAGTACTAGCACCAAAGAAGGATAGTGAATAGAGGATGTGTACCAACTCCAAGGCAATCAATAAAATCACTATAAAGTAGAGATTCCCATTGCCAAAGATGGATGATATGATGGACTATTTGAGAGGAGCAAAGTACTTTAGAAAGATTGATTTGATGAGTAGTTATCATCATACAAAAATTATAGAAGGAGATGAATGGAAGATTGTATTGATGACAAACGAAGGACTATATGAGTGGTTGGTCATGCATTTGGATTAACTAATGCATTGAATACATTATGAGGTTAATGAATGAGGTTTCAAAGCAATTCTTGAGGAAGTTTGTGATCGTTAACTTGGATGATATTTTGATTTTTAGTAAGACTAGGGAGGAATACTTAGAACATATTAGATTAGTATTACAAAGATTGAGGGGTAAAAAGTTATTGATCAATGTGAAGATATGTAGTTTCATGAAGTTAAAATTCATTTACTTGGGGATTTTTAATATCAACTAAAGGATTGAAGATGGATCCAAAGAAAGAGCAATTGTTGAGTGGCCTACACTAGTGAATATTGGGGAGGTAAGATCATTTCGTGGTTTGGCAAGTTTTTATAGAAAGTTCATTAGAAATTTCAGTAGTGTTTGTGCATTGTGAATTGAAACAATTAGAGACAAGAAATAATTTTGATGGATACTAGGAGCAAAGAGAAGGTTTGAGTTGCTAAAGAAGAAGATAATAAAACAACTAGTATTAGCATCACCAAATTTTAACAAGGTATTTTGGTTGATTATGACACAATTGGAAGCACAATAGGAGCAATATTGAGACAAGAAGGAAGACCTGTTGTGTATTTTAGTGAAAAGTTGAATGATGCAATAAGGAGATGCTCAGTCTATGGTCAAGAGTTTTATGTCATAATTCAAGCATAAGTGGAGATCTTACTTGTTGCCAAGGGAATTTGTGTTGAAACAAATCATCAAGTATTGCAATATTTGAATAGTTAAGGTAAGTTGAATCATAGACACATTAGATGGGTTGAGTTTATGTAGAGTTATACTTTTGTGTTGAAGCATAGGAGTGGGAAATCACATAAGGTTGTAGATGTGTTGAGTAGGAGACATAATTTGCTGGCAGAAATGAGAATAGAGGTAGTTGGATTTGATGAACTAAAGTATTTGTATGAAGCTGATTTTAATTTTGTGGAAGCATGGAGAGCATGTAAAGAATTGATAAGTGTGGATAGAACTAAATGGCTTGATTATTTGATTGAGAATGATATGTTGTTCAAGGGTAGTCAATTGTGTATTCCTAGAAGCTCAATGAGGGAGAATTTGATCAAGGAGAAACATGGTGATTGTTTAATAGGTCATTTTGGAGTAGATAAGATAGTGGCATTGGTGAGTGAAAACTACTTTTGATTGTAGATATATAAGGATGTGGGGAAACTTGTTCAAAGTTGTACAATTTTTCAAATGTAAAGCGAAGTAGTGAGAATGTTGGGTTGTATTAGCTATTACTAGTTTCAAAGAAACTGTGGGAAGACATTAGTATGGAATATGTATTAGAGTTGCCTAGGACACAAAGGAAATGGTTCTATATTTGTGTTAGTTGATGGATTTTCTAAGATGGCGCATTTCATTCCATGTAAGAAGACAAATGATGTACAAATAGCTAATCTATTTTCTAGGGCAATTGTGAGGTTGCATGAGTTGCCAAAGAGTATTGTTTTAGACAGGGATGCTAAGTTTGTTTGATACTTTTGGAAGACGTTGTGGAGGAAGATTAAAGTAGATTTGAAGTTCATTTTAGCCTATTTCCTACAAATAGATGGAAAAACAAAAGTTGTGACTAGGAGTTTAGGCAATTTGCCGAGATGTGTGGTTGGAGAGAAGTCAATAAATTGGGATATGATATTATTAGTGCAAGTAGAGTTTGCTTATAACAATACAGTGCATAGGAGCACAAAGAAAGCCCAATTTGTGGTTGCATATGGTAGTAATCTAGAGAATGTGCTCAAGTTTTGAGATATTAGTTGTGAAGAGAAGAGGAGTGCATAAGTTGAAGAATTTGTAGAACATTTGAAAAAGGTGCACAAAGAAGTAAGAAGTCTTTTGGGAGGATGAATGGTAAACATAAAGAGAAAATTGATGAGAAAATAAGACATAAGGAGTTTGTAGTTGGAGATGAAGTGATGGTATATCTCAAAAAAATAAAGATTTCCATTTGGGACATCCAATAAGTTGAAGATGAAGAAGTTTGTAGAGTTGTTAAAAGGTTTGGTTTAGGAAATGCATATGAAGCAGAATTATCGAAAGTTTTGGGCATATCACCAGTATTCAATGTTTTAGGTTTACATTAGTATCATGGAGAGTTTAGAGATGGTAGCTTAGAAGTATAATAGAAGGATTAGATATTGCAATAGCAAAAAGAGAAGATTGAGGAGACTTTGGACAATACGGTTGGGATAAGCATCATGAATAGATAGTATGAGGAATATTTGGTGAAGTGGAAAGGAAGGCCTAAAGAAGATTCATTTTAATTTCTAAGGCTGAGGTAGACAATCCTGGTTTCCCTCTAGCCACTAGACAGTGAGGGACACACTTTTCAAGTTACCTTGGGTGTTTGAGTAGGAGCATCCTAGGGTATAAGAGCAATCTTGCATCACCCAAAAATATCTTTGTTTATGTTATTTGTTTGCATAATCTAGGTATCATTTCAATCATTACATAGGCACCACAAATCCTATTACAGTTGATAAAACATGTTTTACATTGAGCATACATCACATCCAATTCTTAGGAGTTTTTTATCATCGTAGAGATATAATTCACTTTTAGGCTTACTATTGGGCATAAAAGAGTAACATTAGTTTCATTTTTCATGCAACAATATTTCAAGGTGTGCGGCAATAAAGGAATATTGTCATGCCCCTGCCATGATCAACACTAAAGTATTAAACATATAAATATAAATATTAACAATTTAAATATTATTATAATTATAATCATGAAACTAATTACATTAACAATAAATTCAAATAAGAAACATATAATGTAAAACAATATCAACAAATTAATTTATTAACTAATCTTTATACCCCTCTTATTTGGTCGACCTCCTCTTCATACATACTGGCCGACTACATTAGCAGTGTTGGAGTTTATCCTAAGCCGACCTTGGATATATTCAATCGCAAAAAATAGAAGACAGGGAATTATTTAAAAAGCTTCAATAATTAATAATGAGCAACTCATCCTATATAAGCAACAATTAATTAACAAGGCAACATTTAGATTAAAGGCAGTAAGATTAACTACCAAAAAAAGGAGCAATTGATATATTAAAGGATAATAATAATAATAACTAAGACAGGAATTAGAAGTAGATTCGATAAGGAGGAATTCAAGATGGCGTTGCGGGCAGGAGTTGAGGGGCACACGTGCGAGGCTGCAGGCCCTAGTTGTGCCTGCTTGGGCTTTGTTGCCTATGCTTGGCTACTGCATGTGGTTGGTTCAGGGCTTTTGTGCAGGCTTTTTGTGATTGTTGGGTTCCACGTGGGTGGGTGGAGCTTCTTTTGCTTGTTTGGGGTTGTGCAAGGTGGTGTGTGTCGACTGGGGCTGGGGGGGTCAGTTTTTTTTTCTCTTTTGCTGGCTGTTTTCCTTTGGTTAATGTGCATGTTATGGCCTCAGGTGGAGGTATGAGCCTAGATCAAAATATGTCATTTTCAGAGGTGGTCTTGGAGAGGGTGCCTTTTCCTTCTGTGCATGCAAAAGTTGTGAGCTTTTTGGGTAAATCTTCGTTTGGTGAGGGTCCATCCCAAAATAGCGGTCTTCATATTCCAAAAGTGAATGGTTGCTTGGAAAGGAGTGTAGACCGGCCGGTTTTGGTGATACAACCAGACTCTGTTGAGGAGGACGTCAATTATCTGATTAACCATGCTTTAATATGCAAATTCATGGGGATCCGTATTTCTCTTCCATTTTTGGTATCTAGGGCTTGTCAGACTTGGAACCTCGAGAGTGAGATGGAAATTATGTTAGCAGCAAATAATTACTTCATGGTGGTTTTTAATTGCCTAGTAGATTGCAATAAGGCTTTCAAAGGAGGGCCTTACTTCTATAATCAAGTTGGTTTGTTCCTAAAGCCTTGGCATGTTGGTTTTAACTCTGTGGAATAACTTCCATCAAGGGTCTCAGTTTGGGTTAGACTTCCTTGGTTCATGTTAGAGTTCTGGAGAAATGACATTTTGCATATGGTAGCTTTCCTACTAGGCAAACCGATTGGTCTGTCTCAACAAATGCTGGATAAAAAGGTAATTTCTCTTGCCTGCATTTGTGTTGAGATTGATTTGAATAAGCCTCTGCCAAATTCTCTTGAAATCCGTCTGGGTTCTTCCTCATGGATCCAATAACTTGATTATGAGGCCCTACCCTTTAGGTGTAGGGTTTGTCATAAATATGGTCATTTGAAGAGCAAGTGTCTGAAGGTTATTCCTGCAGGTGGCAACTTTAATATGCTGGCACGACAACAACCTAATAGTGATAAAGGGAAGGCTCCTATTTCGAGGGAGGAAGAAGATAAAGAGGGTTTCATTCCAGTGAAAACTAGGAACAAAGGCAGAGGGCAAAAAAGAACCCTAAAGGACAAGTAGGAAGAGGGGATTTTCAATAGGTTTGAAGTGTTGGAAGATTTTGACCAGCAGGAGGTGAATCCAGTGGGTTCAAATCTTGGTGTTGTTAGAGAGGGACTGGACCAGGACCTATCCAAGGAGGGCAATTTCCAGGATATGTCCCAGAGTGATCTTGTGACTGCGCAAATGGATATCGATCTTCTTCCAATGGCTTCTAGTGTTTTGGAGGGGATGGAAAATGTTGATAGGATTGATGGGATGCCTTTGGTCAAGGTGACCCCTCCACAGGTGCAAGTTGATCAAGAAGCTGGGAAGGGTGGTAAGGCTTCTATTCCACTAGGTCTTTAGCAAAAGAGTCTTAAGAAGGGTGCACCAAAGAAACCACCCAAGGTGGGCCAAAAGAAAGATCGGGACAAGATGAAATTGATGTGAGAGACTTTAGTGGAATCAAGTTCAGTGAAAACCATTGATTCTCACTTTTCCAACCCACAACGATGATAGTTCTATCTTGGAATGTAAGGGGGCTGAACAATGCTCCTAGACAAAAAGCTGTTCGGGAATTGGTTAGAGGTCATTTGCCGGATTTTATCTTTATCCAGGAAACTAAGTTGTCTATGAAAAACATGCATAATTTGGCTCTTGAGTTGTGGGGGAGAAGTTGTTAGTGTATTGGTGCCTATGGTAATGCTGGGGGTGTTGCTTGCCTTTGGAATCCATTGAAGGTGACACCTTGGTGGTGGATAGTTAGCAGATCTTCTATGTTGTTGGTAGCTACAAGCCTTGAATTTGGTGAGAATATCTTGCTTTCTAATGTTTAGTCCCTACAGACTTCCCTAGCAAAGTTAGTCTTTGGGCCCATTTGTGGTACATCCGGTCCATTGTTCCCTTTTTCCCTTGGATTGTGGGGGGGACTTTAATGCTATTATCAGCCTAGAGGAAAAGATTGGGGGGCTTGTAAAACTTGAGCCATCCTCCTTTCTTCTCAAAGACAACATTTTATCCTTGAATCTTGTGGACATAAAGCCTAGCAATGGCTTATTTACTTGGAGTAATAGAAGGCGCGGTAAGGATTCTATCTTGGAGAGGCTTGACAAATTTTTGGTTTCTTGCTTTTGGCTTGGCAACAATTGGTCTACTAGCTTGTAGATTTTGGATTGGAAGGGCTTGGATAATTGGCTAGTCAAATTCTCTGCTTCCTTAGTGGGGGCTACTAAGAATCCTTCCTTTAAATTCTAGCTTATGTGGTTGCGTGATCCTTCTCTCCAAGAGCTCATGTTGGGTTGGTGGAATAGAGGCAAACCTGCCTATGGCACAACTATGTACTCCACTAAAAGTCTGCAATATGTGATATTTCAGCTCAAGAAGTGGAATAAACAGTCCTTTGGTAATATCTTTAAGGCTAAAGCAACAACTGAAGCTCGTTTGGATGCCATCACCCGCTAGATTAGAGACTATCACCTTATTGAGGCCCAACTTCAAGAAGAAGCTGTTGCTTTGAAGCACTTCAAAGAGTGGGAGTTGTGTGAGGAATTTTTTTGGAAACAAAAGGCTCAGATAGATTGGCTTCAGTAGGGGGATAAAAACACCGCTTTTTTCTTTAATTTTGTCAAGGCCAAGCGACATGGGAATATGATCAATTCTCTTGTGTCTTCCCAAGGAATCCAATTATCTTCCCTTAGAGATATCTCTAGGGAAGCCTCACAATATTTCTCAGCCCTATACACAAAAGACTTGACTAGGGAAATGAATGAGAAGATCAACAGAGCTATTTCTCTTGATGAATTGGAGGGAGTTGTGTTCCAGATGAAAAAGTGAAAGCCCTTGGGCCTGATGGCTTCTCGATTGAATTTTTTTAGGAGTTCTGGGAGATCATAAAATTTGATTTACTGGAGGTTGTTCAGGAGTCTTAGAGGAATAAGCAGATGTTAAGAGCAATGAATGCCACTTTTCTAGCTCTTATTCCTAAAAAAGAAGGGGCTAATTCTTTGAACTTGTTTAGGCCAATTTCTCTCTATAATGTGGTGTACAAGATTATATCTAAATTGAATGCAGAGAGGTTGAAGCCTTGGCTAAATAAGCTTATTTCGGAAGAGCAAGGTGGATTTGTGGCTGGTCAACAAATTCTAGATGGGGTTTTCATTGTTGTAGAGACTATGCATTCTATGGCTAGCTCAAAGGAGAAGTTGATGTTTATTAAATTGGACATGGCTAAAGCTTATGACAGAGTCAAGTGGTCCTTCGGAAAATTCTCCTTGCTTTTGGGTTTGGTGAGGACTGGGTTATCTGGGTGATGAGTTGTGTTCTACTTCTACTTCTCTGTGCTTGTTAATAGTGAGCCTTCAGAGTTATTTGTTGCTTCTTGTGGCCTTTGGCAGGCGGACCCTCTGTCGCCTTATTTATTTATTTTGATGGCTGAAGGATTGGGCAGAATTATTAAACATCATGTGAGGAAAGGTTTTATTCAAGGTTGGAGTTGGGGTAATGGGATACCTTCCCAGTCTCATTTGCAATTTGTTGATGATACTGTGCTAATGGGTGTGGCCAAAATCAGAGAGGCAACCAATTTTAGGCATGTGTTGGATATTTATCTAGGGGCTTCGGGTCAAAGAATAAATGAAGGAAAATCCTTCATTTATTTCTTCAACACTCTGCCTATTATCCAACGTAGGATTGCGTAAATTCTTAGATTCCAGATCGGTGATCTTCCCATGATGTACTTGGGTATTCCTAGCTTGGGTGGCGCCTTGCCTAGGGAAACTTGGCAAGTTATCTTGGATAAATTTCGGGCCAGGGTCAGCAGTTGGACTTTCAAGTGGCTCTCCTTTGTTGGTAGAGTGCTTCTTTTGAAATCTATTGTCCAAGCTCTTCCCATCTATAGATGCTTAGATCATGTGGCTCTTGCAAGCTTTGTCTAGGAGATGGATGCTTTAGCTAGACAATTCTTATGGATTGGTAGTTTGTCGAGCATGAAATGGAGTTTGATAAAATGGGAGACTATTTGCAGGCCGAAGCAAGATGGTGGTCTTGGGTTGAGACAGGCTAGGCTCATGGGTTTGGCTTTGGCTGCTAAACTTTATTGGAGGTGGTGCACCAATTAGGACCAATCTTGGGCTAAGATTCTTACTTTCAAGTATTTGAGGGGGGTGGCGGATGATGATGTTCCTAGACTTGGCCTTCTAGGTAAGGGTTCTATGATTTGGGATATTCTTAAAAGAGGTGCTAATTTGATTAAGAATGGCTTGTTTTGGATCTACAATAGTGGTTCAGAAGCTCTATTTTGGTATGATTCTTGGGATGGCTTCTTGCCAATTATGTCCTTGTACCCTAATCTTTAGGACCTTTGTCATAGCTTTATTGAGGTCGGATGGACCCATGTTGAGAATTTCAAATTTTCCCAACGCTTGGACTAGGCTGAGGTGTTTAGTTGGAATGATCTTGAAGAGTGGCCAGATGGGGGATATCGAGAGGATTGAGAAGAGTTAAAAAGAATCTTGGTAGGCAAAGCTTGTAGCTCTCTGAGAGGGGGAGACGCCTTCGCTTGGAGTCCTGACCCTAAGGGGGTTTTCACGGTGGCTTCTAGTTATCAAGTGTTTAATTATCAAAAATATCAAAAATATGGGGGAGGTGAAGTTGCTTGGTGGAAGGAGGTGTGGAATAAGTTTACTTGGCCCAAATGCAACTTCTTCATGTGGTTGACGACTTGGAATAGGTGCCTCACCTGGGACAACCTCAAAAAGAGAGGTTTCTAGGGGCCCTATATTTGTGTTTTGTGTGGTAACAGCGAGGAGTGTTCACCTCACTTGTTTTTTCAATGCTCCTTCTCCAAGATTATCTAGCATATTTGGTGGGGCATTTGGAAGCAAGCTTGTGTTCATGCTTTGTCTCTGGTGGATTTCTGGAGAAGTCTGGGTCGACCTCCAACTAAGTCTTTTTGTCTCTAGGTGGCTTGGAGTATTGGCCCATCATGCATTATTTAGCAGCTTTGGCTGAAGCGAAATCGTAGAATTTTTCAAGTAAAGATGACTGTTCAACAACTCTGGCAAAGGATTTCTAGCATGGTTCAAGAGACTGTGAAGGCTAAATGTGATGCTTCTTCTCCTATGGAAGGGTTTTTTAAGGAGTTGGGGCTAGGCAATAACTCTTTTGGATCTGCTCCGGTAAGGAAATGCCCCCCAACCAGAAAGAAAATTCAGCTTGATGGTAGATGGACTTTGCCTCCTCCAGGTTTTCTAAAGGTTAATACTAATGGTTCCTCTAGGGGTAACCCTGGGCATGCTAGTGTTGGAAGAGATAATTTAGGTAATGTTATTTTTATCTTCTCCATTTATGGGGAATATCACACTAATAATCTTATGGAAGGCCATGCTATCCTCAAGGCTTTGGAGAAAGCTTGTGCTCTTGGTTGGCGCAAGGTTATTTGTGAATCAGTTTCTCAGATTTTGGTTAATATGTTGAATGAGAAGGCTTTGGATGGTGTCAATTGGCAATAGTCTGTAGTTGCTCGTCAGATTCTTTTCCCGAGCAACTCATTGGATTCAATCTCTTTTGTTCATATCCCTCAGGAGTGGAATAAAGTGGCTGATTACCTGGCAAAATGGGCCTCAGAGCAAATGGATGATTGGTGGATTGAGGATTGGGAGCTTTTGTCCTGGGATCAGTCTCAGAGTCTTGATAGATTGCTCCTTGAGGATTTGGAGGATTCTTAATTGGTTGTGGTTGCTCTGTTGGGGAACTGGTCTCCTGTTGTTTTGGGTGACCACTAGTTTTTGGCCCCTGGTTTGGCTGTGATGTGGGCCTTGATTGCTTTGTATGGTTTCTTCTTGATTCTTTAATAAATTTTTACCCCCTCTTTTTTCAAAAAAAAAGAAAAGACAGGAATTTATTTATAGAGCAGATTCAGTAACAGCAATCCATCTTGAAAAGGAGACAGTAAAATAAATAACAAAATAATAATAATTAAGGCAGCGCTCCATTGTAGGAAGACATGACTCTTGGCAAGGGATCTTATTTATGAAGGGATGTGAATTTTCCTCTCAAGGGGAAGGTATTAAAGAGAAGCCACATCATTTGCAGGAAGGAATCATGGAATTAGAAATCTGGAGTATACCTCTGAGTATAGCAGGGATATATTAATATGTTATAATGAGATAAGTAAGGAATGTGTTAAGTATTATAGCAGATCAAATGGATCAGATCTGAATTGGCCATTCAAGAAATCAGTAAATTGGTAAAGAAGTATTGGATCCAACAGCAAGGCAATTAATGTAAAGAATAATTATATAAATGTATATATATGATACTAATTAATATAAATAAATAATGATTATATATATATATTACTAATCAATATAAATAAGGAATAACTATATAGAATATATATAGGTATATAATTGACCATCAATCATCAAAGCATCTTGGAAATTATCTATATTCAGACTCATATCTGTGGACTACAGCAGACCGACCAGAAATAAGTCATCTGCATCAATAATTATTACCTCTGCATACTGTGGTTATAGCAGTGATATAATTTCATAGATATTGTGGTATGCAATTTGATGTATATGTTTTAAATACATTAATTTCATGCATTTCCTATAGAGCCTAATAAGAACTGCAATTCAAACTAAGTTAGTAGTCCAATTATAAGTTATTTATGCCTCTACAATTAATCATGGGAAGAAGAGACGGAAGTACAAGGGGGATAGCAGTTACGAGATTTCATGCTAAGTAGGCTACCCATAATGGATGACTGAAGTGTCTGCCATTTGTGGGCCAAGGGGGTTGCCTATCCGCCCTTGGGCTTAGAAAGAAGAAATGCTCTAGGCATCCTATTGCGGCTTCATCTCTGATCTTCCCAATGGTTGATTATTAGAGTGGCTAATAACTTTTGAATCCGTGTTGATAGTTACTTATCTGTTTTAAGATCAATGAACCTTATGTATGTCAAGTAACTTAAGGATGTTGCAAATAGTACAAATGATCAAACTGATTGTTTATGAATTATAATATTGGCTAACTTTATTGCAGGGTTAAACCGGAGTCTATTTATAAGTTGTAATTTAATAAGATATACTTCTCATTTTTCCATTGAAATTGTGATTTTAGGGCAAAATCTAAGTATATCCGAAAAGGGGACATTACAAATATGTTTCCAGATTCTTTGGACCTAGGAGAGCTTATGGTATGAACTGCATTGAGATTCATTGATCCATTATCACTGCATTCATTCTAGAAGATTTCTTCTACACGTTGGTTGACTGTACATTACACTTGGCATTGAGATTTGCACCTACTTGTGGCCAGTTGAGATCATCCCTAAGGCTAGAAGTTGCTATATAATCATTGCTCATGATCATTTGGAAGTCGATCAATATAGTTAATTCAATAGCTCAGCTCAGTCATATGTTACAACTTATAATCTCTTAAACAACAAAACATTGAGCCATACAAAAGTTGTGAATGAAATTGCAATCCACTGTGACATTTGTTGAAGGATGGTCCTAATGGAAGATCTGAAGGACCCAGTTAATGTCATTCTGCGTTTAGTACATTAATGATATTCACCACTTTGACCATTGTTGGAGCATAGAATTCAAGGGGAAATTGTTTTTGAAGCTGGAGAACATTTCCCTAGAATGTATAATTGATGGGCATAGACCAATTTGCAATGGGTAATATCTGTCATATTACAAAACAGGAGTGTCTCCATTCACTTCCTGCATTCTAATGTCATGTATTTTCAGATTGAGGGAGGTATTAGTCATCTTGAAGGTAGAGGAAGTTAGCTCTCCTTCACAATATAAAGATTTGTGATTTTTAAACATTTATTTTACATCTTTTTATTTCTCCATTGGCATTGCTTGTTGAGAAGGGATAGCTGAACGATGGGTGATCTTTATCAATTCATATATGATATATCATTATTTTATCCATTTATCTTTGGTAAAGCAAATGTAAAATATGAACAAGTGACTAGTAGTATCTTTATTAGTTGTGCTATAACTTATAGGAACTTTGTAAGGACAATACCTAAGAGTAAATTTTCGTCTAATTTAACTGCCTCTTGATGCTTTCATGGATATTACTAGATCATCACTCAATTCTTAACAAGAGATATTCATGTCCGTAGAGATACGAGGTTTAGGGCTATTGGATTGATAATGATCTTATAAGTCCAGATCCGAAGAATTTTGACAACATTCAAGACTATGTAACAAAGGTCAATTACCTTAGAGCACAACTCAAGGGTTGTGGTATTGAGAAAAAGGACATGCAGTTAATATTTAGTGGATTAAACAAACTTGGTTCAGAATGTTCTCTTTGTTTCTAGCTTTCAAACTCACTAGTTGATTGTGGGAAAAGTATACACTATGCTCTTATTTGTGTCGTTTTTTGAAATATTGATGCACGAATATGAAAAGCTACCCTCCATGGGTTTCATAAAGCCATCCAAGTCTCATGCTTTGGTGGCTAGTTAGTCATAGGGACATAAAGTGTTGAGGTATCTTTATAAGAAATATAATATAGGTCCAAGAACAAATCACAAAGAGATTGAGGACAGTCCTTTACTTCACACATAGAATCCAAATCTTCTTCTTGGAAAGGGGATTTTCAAAAGAATAGAGAAGCGAACATGTGCTTACTCCAAAAAGATTGGCTGTGAGGAACATCAATGCCACAAGAAGCAGATTGATGAGTTGAAACATCTACTTAAAAAGAATAACATTAGTTTGCCTCTTCTAATGCACATCAATTTTATACTCCTTCCAAATCAAGTAAAGGGAAAGCTACAACATTTGTTGCATTGGTAGAATTTTCCAAGCAATGGATTCTTGACTCTAGTGCTTCACACCACATGAGTTTTGATACAAAGTAGTTATCTTCATTGGAACCTTGCACCATGCTTCATTTTCTCATCGGTGATGATTCTCTTGTAGAAGTCATTGGGAAAGGAACAATTGATGTTAACAAAGGTACATTTGAGGATGTTCTTTGTGTGCTTGACTTGACCACCAATCATCTCTTAGTTTATTAGATCACTCTTCTTGGGAATGAAAGAAAATTTCAATTCTCTCCAAATTCCGTTGTCATAAAAAATCTTGAAGGCAATGTTCTAGTTGTAGTGGGAAAAGTTGATCATCATTATCGACTTCATGTTTTCTCCTATTCTTTGCCCAATGCTCCTTATACTGCTTTGCTCACCCATTTAGACTCTGAGAAAACTATGGCATGAGCTGTTGACTTGTACCTTAGTAGCTTAGCACATAAGATATGGTCACATGACTTCCATAGATTTGTTTTTAGATGGTGTATGTCAAGGTTGTGCCTTGGGCAAGCATTTTGAAGAGAAATTTGATGAAGGAAAGGTTTGGAGGGCTTCACAATTCTTTGAGCTTGTTGTTCATAGTGACTGAGTAGGACCATTTCCATCCTTGTCATTCAACAAGGTTTGCAACTTGCTCACCTTTATTTATGACTATTCTAGATTCACGTGGGTTTTTTTGCCTTCAATAGGGGAACTCTTTGATAGATTTCAAGACTTTGAGGCTTGTGCAGAAAAATAATTTGGGAAGTATGTCAAGATTCACAAATCCTTGAGCTTATTTATAGTAACTTACCAGGACCATTTCTATCCTTGTCATTCAACAAGGCTTGCTATTCGCTTATCTTTATTGATGACTATTCCAAATTCACACGGGTCTTCTTCCTTTAGCAAGTGAAGTCTTTGATAGATTTCAAGACTTCAAAGCTCATGTGGAAAAACAATATGGGAAGTATGTCAAGATTCACTACAATGACAATGGCAAAGAATAGGTCTTTGAAAAAAATGGGCTAGCTACATGATCCATGCCCACATACACCCGAATATTGGGTTGAAGCTATCAATTATGTTGCTCACATCCAAAATAGGGTTCCACATAGGGCATCACTCCCTTTGAAGCTTGGTGTGGTAGGAAGCCTATAGTGTGAGATTTAAGATTTTTGGTGGCCTTGCCTGGGCTCACATTCCTTCGGAAAAGTGCAAGGCTTTGGAACCAAAAAGTTGGTCTTGCATCTTTGTTGGATATCTTGACAGTGTTAAGGTGTATCAACTCATAGATCTAGATACACACGTGCTCTTCATTGAGTGAATTGTACATTTTGAGGAAAGTTCTCCCAACTTATCCTCTACAGTTCTTCCTTCATGGTGGTTTTTGATGATAGTGACAGAGGACTTTCCTTTTGCTTTCAAACTTGTAGGGTTGGTTTATCACCTCCCCTTTTGCAAGGGCCACATTCAAAAGTTGGGCTTGACAAACATTGCAACACCCATGCCCTCTTGTTTGGAATCCTTGAGAGGAGGGCTCAATCACATCATAGGGATCTTCCACAACTTACATTGCCACATCTTTAGATCCACAGTCATTTCATGAAGCATTAGGTATTCCTAAGTGATATTCTACCATGGAAGAATAATACAAGAGCTCCACTTCCAAATTGGTTTAGTGTAAGTGGATTTATTAAACCAAAGTTGTAGCAGATGGTACTATAGACAAGTACAAGACATGGCTCATGGCTAAAGGTTTCTCACAAGTTCTTGGTATTAATTACACAAAAACCTTTGCCCCCATTGTTAAAATGAACTCCATTCACGTGACTCTTACCATTGCTGCAACTCATGGTTGGACTCTACTGTAGATGGATGTGAAGAGTGCATTTCTTTATGGGATCTTCACGAGGAGATTTACATGGAGCAGCCATAGGGTTTCCTATAGGATTTGTCGTTGGTTTGTAGGTTGAGGAAGTCTCTATATGGCCTCATGCAAGCCCCTAGGGCTTGTGTTAATGATAAACAACTTCGAGATTCTATTCCAGCGAAATAAATTAAATGATAGCCTTAAGGCTATTTAATTTATATGACTCGAACTTATTAAAGAGATAAAGACTCGTCCTCATCCAAGGCCGACTTCCTATACAAATGGTGCGATTTCATATGAGGACGACTTACTTGATTGGTCACATTTATTAAGAGACATATATTCTGTGCTTAGCCGACTTGCATCATAAAAGGAGGTGTCTCTTGGATTTGTATATATAGGAGTTCTATTTCTCATTTGAAAATCATCAAGCAAGTTCGATATTATATTCTTCTATTAAGAGTGCGAATTCCTTATAGAGCAGATTGCGAATTCAGTCAAGGGCAGAGATAGTTATTAAAGAAGTGCAGATTGTTATCTGCTATTGCATCTTGTTATGTGCTGAAGGTTGGCCTTGTTAGTGGCCTCATTGTAAAGAGGATTGTTGCCTCTATTTATATATATAAGAGAGATCTTTGTTGCTGGGTTTTTCTCCCTCGAGAGGAGGGTTTTCCCAGGGTATCTGCTGTGTTATTGTGTCTGATTTTGAATTAATTTTCTGTGCATTAATCTGTTCATTAAAATTTACAGCTTGGTATACCAAGATGGACTCCTTTTTTATCATATTTGGATTCTCTCGATGCCAATTTGATTCAAATGTCTACATTTTACGATAGGAAGCACTTCATCCATCATTGCTAGAGTTAAGATTGCTTTGCATGACATATTTGGCACGATCAACTTTAGTTTATTGCACTACTTTCTTGTGATTAAGATCACCCAGTCCTCTTCTGGGATCACACTTGCTTAGCCCAAGTACGCTCTTGATCTTATAGCTCGGTTCCATATGGCTGATTGTAAGCCTGCCCCAACTTCTTTTCTATCTAGAGCTAAGCTTGAGGCTAAGAGTTCCACTCCAGTTGTTGATGCTATCTTGTATCATCAACTTGTTGGTAGCCTCATCTATTTGACTCACACTTGCCCTGACATTTCCAATGTAGTTGGCATGGTCTCCCTCTTCATGTAGGAGTCTCATGAGCTTCATTGGAAAGTTGCCAAATGTATAGTGCACTATATTCAGGGCACTCACATATATGGGATTCACTATACAGTAGGTACAAGTTCAGACCTGATTGGATACATGGATTTTGATTGGGTTGGTGATATTAATGATCGTAATTCTACAATAGGCTACAACTTTTATTTTAGTTTAGGCCCCATTTGTTGGTAGAGCAAGAAGCAAGAGACCATTACTCTTTCTTTGACTGAGGTTGAGTATCAAGGGGTTGTTAATGCCACTATTGAAGCTATTTTGGCTTTCAAATATCTTTACTAAGCAAGGCATTTCTTTTCAGAGGCCATTAGTCTTTTTTTGCAACAAGCAAAGTGCCATTTAGATCTCAAAGAACCCAGTCCATCTGCAGCAAACCAAACGCATAGAGATACACATGCACTTTTTTTGAGAGCACATTCAAGAGCAAGTTATCAATTTGCAGTGTTGTCCTACAACGAAGTAGATTGTGGATATCTTCACCAAACCCTTCACTAAGAGCAGAATTATCATTTGTAAACTGTAGGGGCGAAGGATATCATTCCTTCAAGGGGGGTTACCTAGGCCTTCTCACATCTTAAAGGGGGGAGTTTTTCTAACGGGTTTTCTCCTTCTCTACATTTGTACAAGGTACTTAATATGGCTACACATTTGCGGGGACCCTACCTAACTTTGGCTTATGGGGAGTGTTGGAGAATTACCTATTTTTTTCATTTAGTATGTTACCGTATTGCTTTATGTGCACCTAGTCAAGATAAGCTAACTTAGTTGTGTCAATCAGTTACATTCCCATGTCTTATGCACTTGATTGCCATTTGTCTAGTTAGTTTTTGTCATAGTTTCTAGGGGAACTGTTGTGACCTTTTCACACATCGCCCCATTGCAAATGGGGACCCCCAGTAGTTTGCTTCTTTTTAGGGTTTTGCTTTCGCACAACTGTTTCATGAAGTCATCATTTTGAGAGTTTCAAGTCAGTCTTCTGAGAGTCATCCGAGCCAAGTTGAGAATACAAGCCCGAAATAGTGCTTAAACGTCACGGAAGTGCTCAAAAGGTCTGGGAGACGAGGATCGCCTGTGCTTTGAGTCAATTCTGACGCTTCCTATTTTTAGGGATTTTTGCTTTTTTGCTTTTTCATTTTTGGCATTTTTGGACCAATCTGGGTTCCCTATTTTTTAGGGATTTTGCTTTTTCTATTTTTAGAAAGTCAACCCTGGTCAAGGAGTCAACATTTCCATTTTTAGAACCAAAAATCAAGCCAAAAAAATTGAAAAATCAAGCAAAAATCAAGAAAAGCATGATAGAAAATTGGAAAATCAATACAAAAATCATAAAAATCAGACCTCCAGAATGAGAAAATTCAATGAAAAATCATCCAAAAGCATGAAATCCATGGAGAAATTCGCCTAAGTCTGGATCTTCAAGCTCACCCATGAAGAAGAAAATGGCCAAGGCATGGGAAAATCCGCCATGCCTTGGATGGAAGATGGCAAGAGGTTGAGCAAGTCCGCCCTTGACATGGCAAAACATCATGGCAAGTTCGCCCAGCCAAGGAAGGAGAAATGTCAAGCCTAATTCAAAGTCCGCCCTTGACATGGCATAAAATCTTGGAAGTCCGCCCAAGCATAGAGGAGGGAATATCTTGAAGTCCGCCCACCTCAAGGAAGACTTGGCGAGGAAGCTAGAAAGTCCGCCATAGGAAGAAGGGAAGATGAAAAGGAAAAGATGAAGTCCGCCATCAAGTGGAGATAAATGAGGGACGTCCAAGCACATGCAAAGTCCGCCCTTGACTTGATAGAAGATGGCATAAAACCTTGAAAGTAAATACAAGTGGAAGGCAAGATATAAAGTCCGCCATGGCAAGATAAGGAGATGGCAAGCTTAACTCAAAGTCCGCCCACCCCATTGATCACTTGGAAAAATGTTTATGAAGTCCACCATGAGAATAAAGTCGACTTAGGCAAGAGAAAATTGTCGAAGCAAGAAGAAAATTCGATTTTGGCATGCCTAGCATAATTTGAAGTTCGCTTGGACTAGAGGACAAGTTGAAATAACTTGGAGAATTAATATTTAGCCAAGGGAAAATAAATACTTAGCCATGGGTCAAAATTGAATGGGTTGGAAATAAATTAAAATTTGACATTTTAACACTTTGGATAATTTATTTCCGACATTGAGGAATGTAAAATGCCTCGGACAAAAATGAAATTCGCCACAAATGTCTTGGAAGAAAATTCTTTGAAGAGAATTCATTACGCCAGGAAAGGAGAAAATAAATAAAATTTCGCCATGAATTGAAACTTGGGAAAATCGAATTTAATTTAATTGGACATTTAATATTTTTTCCAAAATATTCGACAATAAAAGATAAACATCTACCAAAAATCAAATTTTTGAACTTAGAGAAAATCAGAAGATTTTGCTAAAGGTAGTGCCTAGATAAGATTGCCATGAGTTTTTTTCCGAAAAGAATAGAAACTTCCTGATTGAAGAGAAGAAAACAAATCGAAATCGAGAGAAAAAGATGAAGTTGCTAAAACAAATCGAATTCTTCAGCATTATAATGAGTTTTAGCAACTCATTTTTCACAAGCTCAGCTGAAGAGAAGGCAAGGTCAATTTTCTCAATAGGAGGAGTAAATTTTTATGCTAGAGGAAGTAATTTTTGGAGAAATAAAATATTTCTTGGCTGAAAGTCGGAACTCTCAGCAAGTTGGTGTACTTTGTCATTTGATTTTTGATTGAATTCTCAGAGGCTGAATTTTATTCGCATCCAGAGGATATTCCAGAGGTTTGAAATTGGGTAGGCCAAAATTTTATTCTTCTTTCGTCTTATTATGTCATTCTGGCTAAGTTCTGGCAAAATTTCAATCAAAATCGCCTACTTTCAACTTGCTTTTTCACAGAAGTTTATCTTTTTAATAAGCTGAAAGTAGAATTTTCGAGTAAAAGGCACGAAAATAAATTATAGTTTAAAGTCTCTGTATTAATGATAATGTTTTTTTACTACAGGTTAATGACCACACCGGGAGAATCATCAAAAAAGGTGTCGATGAAGTTCGCCAGTAAAGGGTTGCAGCGAGAGTCAAAGATCAATTCTAAATGGAAAAATATTGCAAACATTGATCTTGGGCATGTGGACTTCATGGAGTTCAAAAAGAGGATATATGGACACAACGGATTATCGACACCAATTGCCAAACGGATGGTGAGGAATGGCATCTTCCAAGCAGCCGGATTCCCACCAGCAATAGAATGTGTCGAGTTGATGGTAGAATGCGCTATCCATTATGATGCGCGGGAGAGAGAAATTGTTGCACCTGATGGAAGGATACTAGCTCACCTTGGCGAAGTGGCAATCCAGGAGGCATTTGGCATCCCGACACACCATCAGACTGTCTATAAGACCAAGGAGGACGCCAAAAGGTTGTATGATGGCCAATTTGAATTGTGTGCCACAAATATTAATAAATCATGGCTGGAGAAACCTAGACCATCTACCAAGAAAATGCCCAAGAAGCTGCGTCAGACAGACTTCAAGGAGGATTATGGAGATATCATTC
The DNA here is from genome assembly GCA_007258455.2 of Sequoia sempervirens. Classification (NCBI taxonomy): domain Eukaryota; kingdom Viridiplantae; phylum Streptophyta; class Pinopsida; order Cupressales; family Cupressaceae; genus Sequoia; species Sequoia sempervirens. The sequence continues at coordinate 422,414,323 of VDFB02075321.1, read as the reverse complement.
TGATGTTGAACAGGATAGCCAGCAATCCACAAGGCGCATATTTTGAGACGTGGATGTATTATTTTATCGATGAAATCACCTCTGGCGTGAAGATGTTCAACTGGTCCCGGATGATTAGTGACAGTCTCCATGAGCAGTTAGTCAATCTGGAGAAGACAAAGTCTTTCCACATGACCTCATACATCATCTATTTGTTGGCTAGAACGTGCAGATACTCAAGACTTATATGCAAAGGCAAAGTAGGAAATGGTGAGAACGAACTCAAGTCCTATGACTATTACCCGCAACTTCAACTCAGGGAGAAGTCTCACTTCAGGCAAGTGCACGATGCCTTCCTCATGTACATTACCAGAATACTTCAAGGAGGAACTCACAAGAGGCTGAGTCATGAAGCCAAGAGCTTAATCAGTAGATATGGATCCTGGTTTATCCAGTTTCCAAGGTTCATGTATATTAGGATCCAGGGATTCACTGGAAATCCTTATAGACTGCCTATCTATCCTACAAATCAAATGATTTTGCTAGAAGTCCTGAGACAGCTAGAGACCTATCAGAGCATCCAGAGGCCAAAATAGAAGGCGGCCATCACTTTCCCATTCTTTATTGGGAATATGTTGGAGTCCTGTCCGTCAGCACAAGCAGTCGAAAGCGCCAGGCTGGAAATTCAATGGTATCCATTCACAACTTATCGGTCCAGGGCCAATTTTGACCCTCATCATCACATTCGGACTGTGGATGGGAAAAGATATAAACACAGAGTAGACCTGGAGGACTTCTGGGCGAATGTTGTTGACGAGTATGAAGTTAGGAGAAGGTTATGGTCTAGAGTGCCGGTGGATTTGATGAGGGCAACCGAACTTTGCCGGGTGCTCGATCAATTGTAGGACGACAAAAAATATGTCTAGCCATGCATCGATGAGAGCTAGCCTCTTCCTGCTGTGAAGTGGTTAGAGCCCAAGCATTTAGATTTGGCTACATTGATGAGGCCAGTGGTTAAGTATTCCCAGTGGTGGGTCGACTAGTAGGTCCAGGAGTTGAGGCAGAAAAGAATGACGCTCACTTATGACTTGCTGAGTGAGACAGAGTCATACTCTAATGTCGGCGCATCCCACAATGATGATTTGGTTGAGATTACTGAGAAGAGGAAAAAAGTGGTTGCAAACATAGAGCCTGTCCAGAAGGGGCAGAGGGTGGAGCCATCCCACTCCACTGCATCTAGAAACATTGATGAACTAGTGGCTACTGCGGACAAATCTTTGGCTGATATGATGATGCCTTCTCCAATTCAGGAGAGAAACAATGAGCCGATCCAGTTGGAGGACGATGAGCCACCTTCTCCTATGGGCACAGAAGTACTGGGTTCGGAAGATGAAATGGATGTCCAAAATGATGAATTCCAAGAGGGAATGATTTCCGGTCTAAGAGGAGTTTCGGATATTCCAAGTGTAGAAAATGTTTAGGAGGAAGATAGTATTGAGCAGCCTACTATTCCTGACTGGTTGAAGGAGAGGATGAAGATTCAGGCACCAGTTGAGATCTAGGAAGAAGATGATAATGCAGATTTCTTGGCAAGGTTGGAACAAGTTGCTGTGAAAAAATCTGCCAAGAAATTTTCTATGATTCAGAAGGATGAGGCCGGCAGCCGTTCCATACAGATTGCAGTACCAACAGTTGACAAAGCATAAGATGAAATCACTCCCAAGGAATACGCCATTGCCACTATAGACCTGGGCCCAACAACAAAAGGCCAAGAGGTAGAAGAATTGGATAACTCAGTCTCAACTATCAAGGCGAGACTGGAAAAGGAAGCGGCGAAAAAGAAAGAGTACAAAAGGGAGGTCGAGCGCCTGAAGGAGTATATTCGGCATCTGACCCAACCACTCAATCAAGGTGATGCAGTAGCTCCTCTTCTCAATTCCTCACAGGAGATGGCCAAGGATGTGGAAGAAGTTATGGTCACGGCCAAGGACTGGATGACAAGTAAGGGCATAGAAGCAGCTTCGTTCATGGAGAGATTGACACTTGCCTATAGACAGACTTTCTCTTTCCTTTCCAGATTCGCTGACATGACAGAAGTTTGGGACAACCTCTCGGATATTCAGGAGAGGCTCATTCCATGCCTCAGGGTACTGAAAGGTGTCCCAAAGCAGGAATTGGTCGAGGGAAAGGTAATTGCTGCGGGAGCCGCTTATGACTTTCATCATTGGTTTTGGGCATTGACTATACGGAGCGAGGTTTTGGAGAAGGCAAAGGCTGCTGGGCTCAGAGTGGAGGAACAAATCAAAGAAATCCAGAGAAAGATTTACCTCATAGCTGCGGACGTGTTTGATATAGAGATTGTCCGGGAAAATGACATGCAGCTAGAAAGACTGAAGAGCAAAGTTCAGGAAATCTTTTTCTCTACCACAGGGGCGATTCTGAGGCAGGACTTCACAAAAGTGGTGAACCTCTTATCTATCTGGGATGCCTTCCTGAAGCAAGAGCTGGAATGGAAGAGTGCCTTCGCCAAATACGTTGAGGACTTGGATGGACTGGAATTCGGGATGAACATGTTGCCACCAGTCACGATGGAGGAAGTCGTCACAATCGTGTCCAGGTTCGTCGAGCACACTGTTGCTCAGGGGGATAGGGACGAACTCCCTTGAAAATAGCTCCAACTGCCACCTCACTCTCTGTTTGCTGGTTGTTTACTGATGTTATTTCGAGAAACCCTAATTAGGGTTAATTTTTTTTAATCTTGGCCGTTGATGTTGTTTTAATCTTGGCCTTTCATTCGTCCTTGAAAACTCTATATAAACTCATGAACTCTCATTTTCATTTGTGTGAAGAAAGTGTATGAAATTGTTGCGCTTTGCTACTTCCGATAATAAAAGCTCTTATGCATGATTTGCTTTGAATCCCCTTTATTGTCAAGTGGTTTGTGAGGTTGCATAGCTTCTTCAACCATAGATTAGAATTAGATTAGAACTTTCGATTACAATTAAAATAGAATTTGCTTTAAAAGTTAAGTGAATGCAAGATTTGATAGTATAGATTTATGGTGAAACATTGCTCATACTTTCTTCGGGATGGATGATTTTCATTTGATGCGTAAAGTTAGCCTGAGCTTGTGATTGTGGATGCTTAACTTCAGTCTTATTCAAGGCACGAAAATTATAATCACACCCTTTGAAGATTGCAGCCACTTTGTGTAGTTATCCTAGGGAGGTGAAGCAAAGCGTGGTTATTCGTTTCACCCGATCTTTACCGTCTCTTGAATTCCTAGGAATAGATTAGAACTCCTAAACCCTTATCTTTTTTACACTTTTTGAAATCTCAAATTGAAAGTCTCAACCGAAGAAGCCTTTAATGATAAATCCGTCTAAGTCCCGAACTTGTGAGGAATTCTTTAACGTAAGTCCCTTTGTGTATTACCAGCATATCACAACGCCCATTGAGCTTATCCACATGTCATGACCTGACGAAAGAAACCTTGGAGTCACCATATGATCTCGCAATCTTAGCATACACGGTGATTTTTTTCAAGAGAGGATAGAGTGTCTTTGGACATTTTATTCTGTGTGTTTGGTGGATGATAAAACGTACACCAACAGGAACCAGTACAAGTATTAGTATGGGAGACTGGTACTGGTACGACTATTTTAAAAAAATAGGAGACAAGGGTACTTGGAGATGCCATTTTTTTAATATAATTTAACAATTTATAAATTTGCTACATTAAAACTGAAAATATCATGACATTGAACTTTCAAAAAAAGAACACAGGTAAAATTTAACATTTAAGTTAAAGTCTAAACACACAAATGTCAAAGAGTCAAAGAGTTTTCATACTACATATTTGATATTACATTTTGAAATTCAGAAATGTCAATTCGTTTTTTTTCTTTTCATATGGAAACTTGTCGAAATATAGGGTTTTTTTCTGTTTTTTTAAATGAAAATCAAGGAAATGTTGGCAAGATGTCTTTTGCAAACAGGGATGTCTCCGATGAGTTTCCGTTGCGGGGAAATGTGTCTCAGTAGCCGAGACACATCCCAAGGGGTTGGAGATGCGTCTCCTTGCAACTATGGTTTTTGTCTAAATTTCCTGCCAAATTTCCTTTAGTGCCTTGTATTTAAGGGTGGTTCTGGTCTTCCCCTCAGTTAACACGAGGACTCTATTTTGGTTATTGGTTTGCCTACTTTCTTTTTCAAATGTCTCGGAATCTACGTATCCTTATAACCAGTTATCTTCAATAATCCAGAGAGGCATTTCATATCATGTTTTAAATGCGTGAGAACACACCTACTGTTGCCAACGTGTTTAGTGTTGCCATCTTTTTAGAAGGATGATGATACAGTGTGCTTTAAAGGTAGAGATCTGCATGCATTATTTTCCTATAACCCAATAAAGAGGGATACATCTGTTTCCTTGCAGTTAAAGCATCTTAAAAATTAAGACAACCCTTCCTCTTCACCTCCATGTGGAATTTAATGTATGTTTGACTGGTTATAGAAGTGGTACATAAATCTTTTTAATCCTTTATTCCTTATGGACAGTTTAAGTTGGTGTCGTCCGCATACCCTGACCAGCCACCTTAGCTTTGAGCTTTAGAGGAAACACACATAAACTATTCTTTTCAAAATCTTCCATAAACAGATTTGGCATCATTGGTAATAGGGGAGCTAGAGAACCCATCACTCTGACTTCAGTTTGTCCAAAAATTTCACCCTTGAGAGTGAAAAATGTGAACCTCAAGGAAAGTTCTACCGTCTTCCTGGTTTCATCGTCTGTGACATTGCTAAAAACTTTTATGGTGTCAATTGGAACTTGGAAACCATACGAATAGTTGACCTACATTGCCCTAAGAAACAGCTAGATTGTATTTCAGTGAGCCTATGGTGTTTACAAGATGTCTTAAGGTAACCCTCTCCTGGTGAATTTTTTCACAGGTGTATATTTTTGGCACAATGGGCATTCCCGAAGCATATAATCATATCCTCTTTTAAACTTGTTGGCTTCTTTTTTTTTGGACATTAATGTAATTTGAATCTTTCTTTCTCATATATTATTTCATGGCAGGTGACATGCAAAATAAAGAGGTTGGAAAACTGAATAGCAACTTGTCCGTGTTGAAAATCTATTTTTTGCCTACATAGTTTCTTTAGGACTGCTGAAAAGTATTGCCTTAGGTGGTTTTGTTTGTGTTGTGGTGAGCATTTTGTGTATGGAATTTTATGTATACTGGTTTGTTTTTGCAGGTAGAACCTGCATCTAGTACACCTGATGTTGTTGCTTCTGAAAAAACAGCCGAGATTGGCAAGGAAAGCGTTAGCAAAGAAGATTGAGTTGCCTAAGGATATGAAGATGCTTGTACTATGTGAGATGAGACTGAATATTCCTGTCCACTAAAAAATTGCACTGAAGCATTTAAAGAATTTGATTTTGCTAGCTGTGTTTGAATCCTTTGCAAATGGTCAGTTTGTTCAGATTTTGCTAAACCCAGCACCTTTCATCAACTGTGCTACCAGTAAATCAACTGGTAGTCAACTGCGATTTTACTAGATGCAGTTTTTGTAGATTGAATCACTTTGTTTATTCTAAATTTATTGGCTCTTTGATTGCATGATCTCGTGGCTGCTGTGTGGTGGTTAATGCAAATGCTTGATCTCTTGGCTCCTCAGTGGTAGTTAATGCAAATGTTGTATATTGAGTATTCTTCTTAGTCATCTATAAATGCTCATGTTCCGCCTCAACAAATTTGTATTTGAGTGATTATTTGCTTCAATATATGGTTATGCTTACCAGGTCTTGAATTCTTAATTGCACGGCATAGCTGGATATTGATATTATATGTGATGTTAACTACAAATATGTGTTAGAACATTTAGGAACCTTGATTGTACCTAGGAAAATTACATTAAATATTTGTTTTTATTTTGGGCTGTCCGTTGCAGAATAGGCTCAGTAGGTGAAATTCGAAACCTCTGCTTTGCACAGATGAGAAAAATTGAAAATATATATATTTTTTACTTGGCCTTCTATAGAAGTGTTTTGTTTTCTAGGTGCTACTTTGGTCAGGAAAGTGATCGATGCAACTTTTATGAGGGCCTTTAAACCGATACCCCCATTTCTTTAATTAAAGGTAGCTTCAAGTAGATTGAAGTTTCATGAATTTGATAGTCTGTTTAGAAGGTCTAGTACCTTGCCCGTGGCATTTGACCAAAACAAACATTCATAGGCATTTTATTTGACAAAATCAAGTTCTGGCAAGAAAGCCACAGAGGACGTATGGGGGAGGAAAATAATTTTTTGTTTCTAGAGCCGAGAAAATGTTGGAATTATGTCAGTTAAAATTATAATTAACATTTTTTAATGTTGCATAGGTGAATGCTGGAAATTCAGTTTTACAATTTTTGAATTTTTTTAACAAATTCACTTTTATACAAAATAAAAAATTTGTTTCTTTGCGTTTAGTACAGATTCTTTGAATGAATGATGGAAATATCAATGTTTAGAATATATAATTTATATAGTCTACTCTAAGAAGACGGTATCATGGAATTATTTTAACTAGTGCAGGATCACCATAAACACAACTTGCTTCTGTTACTGAGGTTGCAAATATACCATCCACTTCCGCAATACCTACATAGCAGCAACAAACTTTCCTTAGTTTTAATCATAGAAAAATTTATGATATATAATTTTTATTGACATTCAAACTTGAACTTCATATGTATTGAAAATTTCAACCCATTTTTGGTTTATGATGTGCATTAAACTCCAATTTTGATTTATATATGAAAGAAATGAATAATATGTTCCACAAATTAAGTAATATGTGTTATTGAAAAATATTTTTTAATGTTCGATAACAGTGCTATGCTTGTTCTCATGTTTTTGTTGAGTTCCAAGTTTTTAATATTTTTGGGTACATTGAGCAATTGCCAAATCCAAATTTTGCAACTATTCTTTTAAGATGCTTCCAATGTCATGAAATTGGACGCAAGATAACAAAGTGTCCCTTTTTCAAGTCCTTTGAGCTATTTATCACTATGGATTCCAAAACCTAGCAATTTAGAAGCAACATTTATTTGGAGAAACCATGGGTATTTCTTTGAGCATTCTACATCATCTTCAACTGGGAATAAGGCAAGGACCTTTAAAATGAAAAGGGTTTTTTGAATTTTGGCAGCAATGTTCTCATAACTCACTACTTCCTTTGATTAAATAAGGTTAGCATTTGGAAGAAGACACAATAGATTAAAGAAGGTTAGCATTTGGAAGAAGACACAATAGGATGCAAGAGGGTAAAAAGATCTTGCATCATCAAAAATCATGAAAACCAAGCCAACCATGGAGCTCCTCTAAAACAAAGAGGTTGCATCTAGATGCCTTGGAGAGGCTATTGAATTCAACTATGAATCTCTCCTTTCCCAATGGGGAGGAGATTGCTTTCAAAGTGTACTTGATTACTTGTTTTCTTTTCATGTTGTTTTCATGGGGTGGAGCTCTCTTGGTTATGTAGGGAGTTTATCTTAGCCTTTAGTTTATTAGTCTATCTTCAAATATCCCGGGTTGGTAGAGTTTATAGTTTTCAGTTTCGGTTCCTGAGTTTTAAGGTATGTATATAAGTCTCATAAGCACCCCAATAGGTTCGCTCGCTTACCAATCAAAAAAAAATGGGAGTAAAATCTAATCTAACCATTTAATTACTGTTCATGGATGTGTCATGTAACAAAAGGTTCTATTGCACAAAGGCAAGGACATTCAAGTGTAGTTTATTAGTCTATCTTCAAATATCCCGGGTTGCTAGAGTTTATAGTTTTCAGTTTCGGTTCCTGAGTTTTAAGGTATGTATATAAGTCTCACAAGCACCCCAATAGGTTCGCTCACTTACCAATCAAAAAAAGATGGGAGTAAAATCTAATCCGACCATTCAATTACTATTCATGGATGTGTCATGTAACAAAAGGTTCTATTGCACAAAGGCAAGGACATTCAAGTGTTTTTACTCAATTTGTTCTCATTTTTCAGGTGTAAATGACTTAAAAACATTCCATTGAACTCACAATTAAAAATGCTAAAAGGTTGGGATAAAACATGGATGGCAAGCTTTTGAAAACTAAGCATTGTGACACTAAAATTTTCTCACCACAAATCTATAGGGACAACATTTACAACTTTGTAAAGATTTTAATAAAGAATTAAATATTGAACTAAAATTAAAAATACATTTTTTAACCTAGTTGTAGGGTAGCTTATTTGTGACAACATTTACAACTTTGTAAAGATTTTAATAAAGAATTAAATATTGAACTAAAATTAAAAATACATTTTTTAACCTAGTTGTAGGGTAGCTTTTCTATGAATGCATAAAGATTAAAATAATCACATTTCCATCCCCTTTAAACTTGTAATTTGTTATTGTGTATCTTGCCTTTGTATGTTTTTATTAGGTATTAACCTTTTGATACACTTGTTGAGGCCAAGCAGCATAACCTTCTCGTCTACCCTAAATGAATATGAGAAGAAAAACTTGGGACTCGAATAATAGGCAACAATATGAATATATTGGTTTCCCCTTCAATCAATAATGTATAATATGGATTTATATTTATTGATGTTGAATTATCTTTTGGGCTTTATCCACGACTTCATATTGATACCTCGTGGGTTTTTTAATCTCCATCCACTATTTACAAAACTTTGACCAATGCTTTTGACATCTAAAACAAGAGAAAGAAAATAAAATCATTTAGAATTTTAAAAAATAAAAAATACTAGAAGCTTACAAAAGCTTGTAATATTGTAAATTAAAAGAATATTTTGATAGAAAAAACTTACATTGATGATCTCTTCCATTCTCTTAGCAAATGTATCATTTAAAATGATTTTCACAACTCTCTTTGCTTCAGCTTTCTTGTAATAAGCACTCTCCAACCAACTTTCTCTCACTAACATGCACTTAAGGTTGGAGAATGTGGTTGCTATATTTGACAAAGTGGGGAAATTAGTAGAAAAGTATGCGACCCTTATATGTATGTGCTATTTGCAATTGGTTTATTCTTTTATGAGATTTATGACCCATATGTGATTGTAGATGTATTTGGTGACATTATATTTTTCCCCATGCTCTTCATACAACTTAGTTGTGTTATGCCCTCAAAGAGGTCAATGAATTGGGCAACACAAGGGCTCCAAAATAGTGTATAAGGTGTCTCACCTTTAGAACTTAACTAGTTCTTGCATACAAAAACACTATTTATTGCTATCTTAATAACATTTTTACTCCTACCTCCATCACAACCTCATCTAGAAAGCTACATAAGGTATCAACTTTTTTTATTTTATTGACATTGTATAAAATGAATGTGTTACTATAAGGTCCACCAAATATTTAATGAATGATGTTTTCTTGACATTGCATAAAATACAACAACCTTTTCTTTTCCATATCTATTTTTGTTGCTCCACTAGTTGATGTGTTTTGGACCTTATTTTGTAACAATCAACCATTCAACTCATGATGACTCATGGCCTTGAACCCTTTGCCATGGTCAATGCATTAATAAACTATTTTCAATAAAGACTTGAAACAACATTAAACAAATGTTGTTGTATTACCAAAATTTGATGCATGCCAACTTTGTCTCATGTTGCAATTCTCTATTCCACATAACAACTTCCAATGAAGGTTGTGCAATAAGAGTGCTACAAGGAACAAATATATTAGAATGATTGCTTGCATTGTGTATGTCTAATCTTTATATTCATAGCTCAATGATAGAAGAGTCCCATATATCTCCCTTAGAGTTTGACCTTGTAGTATTGAAATTTGGTGTTTAGGCTCCCATTGTCATTTTTTTCTTTGCTTTCTTTTCCTCAAATATAAAAAAGAAGAGTTTTCACTTTATTCTTAACCTCAAGAATTGCTTGTGTACATGGCTCTACAAACAATTTATGCCTCCTCTCATATCCTCCATATAATACTTGCAAATACTCATTCATTTCTTTGTACCTTCTTTCCCATGTTTCTTGCAAGTGTTCTTAGGCTTTATGTTTTACACCCAAAAAAAACACTAGCAGCCTAGATGCTAGAACTAAGTAAAAAAATAAAATGCTCATTTCAAGTTAATTGGTTTAATAGGTTTCCACAGGCATTAAAGTAATTTTTTTTAGCCCTTTGAAAAAAAATCTTCACTACAATCTTCCTCTGCGTTATGAATTGTGATAGTTTAAAAGAAAATGAAATCAAAAGTTAGAACTATAAGCCTAGCACATATTTGATTCATTGGCCCTAAAACTGAAATTTGAAAGCTTTAAGGAAGCTTGAAACTTGAAAAACTCAGCAACTATACAACCATGAAATAGAAGTGCAGACAAAGTAGTAGACCCTAATCTCATCACATTTAGTTGCTAGCAGAATTGAACTAGACTTGTGATTTCAGGGCAATCTCCAAATGAGCAACCTAACAAAAGCCATAAACATTGTAAATGCAGCTCAAAAACATACCATCAAAAGTTGAAAATCTAGGAAAAGATAAATATTGTGTTATTTAATGAACCTTTTGACCTTTTACATAGTAGCCTAGTTTTTTTTGTTACTTGTGATTTTGTAAGGGTTTTCCTATGAGTAAAATGAGTTTAATAACAAAAATCACAAGTTTTTTAAGTAACTTAAGTTATTCTTGTAAGTATGCATTTGCCTTTTGGACGTGTGAGTACTTGAAGGGTTTTCAACTATGCTTGAGAGGGAATCTACTATACTACATGTGTGTGTTGAATGCACAAGAAAACTGAGAGGGGGGGGGGGAAGGGGAAGGGTGAATCAGTTGTACCTTAAAACTTCAAAACCCTCATACACCTTTGGATCCACATTAATACAATTAACCCTTAATTTGTTATAATGATTTAGCATGAAAAGAAAATAATAGAAATTGAATCAAATAAACACCATGCATAGGAGAACACCAAATTTACATGGAAAACCCAAGATAGGAAAAACCATGGTGAGGATTAGCTCACAATATAAAGTAATATCAACACCGAATACAAGAGGGCTCACTGTCAAAGGGAATATTGCTCAAAGAAAGAAAGGCTCACTGCCATAATATAAAAGAAGATAGAGAAGAGTGTTACATAGAGAAATCCATCTCAATGCAACAGAGAAATCCACCACAATACCACCAACACCTTGTAGCTTGACTGAAGAATTGTAGACACCTTTTGCTCACTGCATCCAACAATCTAACACATGAAAGCTCGCACTACACTTCTTAGATTCACATTCTAACACTCTGCAATTCACATCATTCACATCATACTTATCTATATTCGCATCCCTCAATAACTCAACTAATATTTATATCCTCAACCTTGAAAATATTCTCCAAGGTTGGTTATGCACCTCAACTATGCAAATTCAAATTAGGCCGGTACCAAAACACTTATGTGGTGGATAGAAGTGAAGATTGACCCCACCACTCCTTATCTAGGACCCAAAACTATAACACCACACTACAACACGCTTCTACAATCAATAAACATCCACTGCAATTAGTGTAAACACCAAGGTCGACTGTTACCTGTGTAAACACCTTTAAACTTTTAAGTGCACGCTTCCTTTGATTCAACAAATCACGGACAACAAATGTTACTTGAACACAATTTGGAATATTCCACAAATACATCAAAAACCAACAAACTCCTTTGCAACAACTTACACTTGAAGAATGTACACACCTAGTATACTTAGATAATTTTGCCATACATCTTAAGAAACTGATTGCCAAAGCACCAACCTCAAACAAAATTGAAAAAAGAAAGATACCAACACTACCAGCACACCTTCGGATCCACAAGACCTAAAACCAATTTACGGAAAAATGCAGAGCAAAAACATTTCTCCTATACACCTCTACAATACAATGTTCTCACACTAGTGAACACAACTTCTTCTGCACATCAATCCAACACAACAAATTTTGAATACAACACCTCTGAACACCTCTTATCAACATATCTAAAACGCATAGGTAGATCTTCAACCTAGAAGAAATGCAGAGCAACACCAGAACACTACTCTTCAGCCTAGAACACACTACAACTCACTACTTCCACTTTTTATCAAATTTTCTCAAAAGCACCTGGAAACTAAGCACCAAGAACACATCCTCATCATCTTCATCACTTCCTGAACCATAGATAGAAGCTTATCAAAGCAACACTAGAGGTTGACATTGGTAGCTTACTAATGACAACATAATGCAACTAATCAAAGCATCAATCTTCATAGACAACACATGCTCTTGCACCAATCTTCTCATATAGTTGACACTAATGATAGCATAGGCTTGTTGACATAAATGAAAACACAAACTACTCATACTTGGAACAATCTCCCCCTTTGTCATTGATGGCAACACGTAATGTGAAAAACCATCAACAACAATCGTTGTACTCCATACCTATTTCCTTTTCTCTTTTCTCATTACTCACTCTCCCTTATTCAACTATATTGTTCTCTCCCCCTTTCTTAACTGACAATTGAACATTTTTATGACTCTCTCACCCTTTGACATCAATGGAAAAGGACAAAAGATTTGCATCACTTTGTTTCTCCTTTGACACCAATCAACCTTCTAACAACTGCTCTGCAACTTCTATTTATTGCTCAGTATACTCCCCCTTAGGAGCACACACCATACTGCACCAATCAACAACCATTGCATAATGACAACACACACTCCCCCTTACTGCAACAACTAACAATGTTACTACCTACTCCCCCTGAGAGGTAGACACCAACATTAGTCCAGACCAAGGAATGAATCTTGAAATCCATTGGACTAATGCATCTCTTTATGCATCTAGTTCAAAGAAGGAGGGGAAATAACCCCCAACTTCTCCTGGAGATACTCAAATGTATCCTTAGGAAGAGAATTAGTGAATATATCAACAACTTGATCCTTTGTAGGCACATATTCAAGCTTAACTTCATTCTCTACAACCTTCTCTCTCAAAAAGTGATACTAAATTGAGATATGTTTTGTCCTTGAATGCATTACCAGATTCTTTAAAATATTGATAGCACTTGTATTATCACAGAAAATAGAAATTGTTTCATCATATACCACCCTATTATCCTTCAATGTTTGCCTCATACACAACACTTGTGTGCAGCAAGATGTTGCTGCAATGTATTCTACCTCTGCAGTAGATAAAGATATTGAATCTTGTTTCTTGCTTAGCCATGGCACCAATATGCATCCAAGAAAGAATGCACCACCACTTGTACTTTTCCTGTCATCCACACAACTAACCCAATCTACATTTGTGTAAGCACTCAGAGTAAAATTGATATCCTTTGGATACCACAACCCGTGATCTGGAGTGCCCTTCAAGTATTTGAATATCCTCTTCACTGCTGCAACATGTGACTCTCTAGGATCTTCTTGAAATCTAGCCACAAGACAAACTGCATGCATGATATTCGATCTAGTAGCAGTTAGATATAACAATCCACCAATCATTGATCTATACTTGCTCTAATTAGCCTTAGGAGATTCATCATTCTTGCTCAACTTGAAACCAGTAACCATAGGAGTACACACAAATTTAGAATCTTCCATTCCAAACTTCAACATTTCTTTGACATAATTTGATTGTGAAATGAAAATATCTTTGTCTGTCTAATTTATTTGTAATCCAAGGAAGAAATTCATTTCCCTAAACATAGACATTTCAAACTCTTTCCGCATTTCCTCTGCAAACTTCTTTCACATATCTGCATTGCCTCCAAATATTATGTCATCAACATATACAACCACAATCAAGATTTGATCTTTTTCAACTTTAAAGTAAACATTGCTATCTGCAGTACTTTTATTGAATACTGTAAGGGAAAGGGGAGGCATCTTATAGAAACTCCAAACAGTAGTTCCTTCGGTAACTTTCATTTCGATTAGGTTGCCTCAAAGACACGTACTACTATGTCCTAAAGCGAAAACAGACACAATTATTTCCCACATTAATCCTTCTGAGAAAAACACATGTAAAATTCAACAGCATGCATTAACAAATTCTCTAACATAACCAATACAGACATGAAAGATGAGACAAAAATAGAACACAAAGATTTACGTGGGGAAAACCCTTTCGGGTGAAAAACCCCACTCTCCAAAGTTCGAGCCATTGTATTATTCAGCAACAGAAAGTTACAATATAGTTTTAGGCTCATAGCCTTTTCAGAGATTACATCTTGTTCATTCTGGGTACAACTGGTAGCAAACTCTCCCTGAGAGATCAGGAGAGATTCCAGCATAACACTGCCTGATCTCTTCCTCTGCTTCGACCTCATGGCCTCAGCCTTTCGGCCAGCCACTCGGTCCTCTCTCTATCGCTATCTCTCTGGCTCTCGGCTCTTCAGCTCCTTGGCTTATCAACGCCTTTTACAGAACGTCCAATGCATACATATATGCATTCGTTCTCAACGGGCTTTGTTTTCAACTGTCAGACATCAATCTCTAGCTCAACATCATTATCGTCGAAGATGTTTCCATTTCCTCATGTAGAGTTTTTCCCTTCCACACAAAAACGGTTGCAACGGTCTCACAGCAAATGGTTCACATTCTGCTCACTTTGATTGGTCCACAAGACACCACATAGGACAGCCTTCACGTGGTCAACAACGATCAACTTGTGTCACATGTCGGTGAGACACTAACAGTGTCTCCCCGATGCCACAAGACCAGATCGTCATTATCGCCAAGAGTCTTCACTATCGGCAAGACATTTTACCGAGTCCAAAAAGCTATCACTGAGACTTCGCCATGTCGCCAATACCTCACACCGAAGATCACAAGGTATTCCAAAGAGTTCATCAGTCGGCAAGACTATTGCTCTTTGCCAAGACTTCATAACGAGCTCATCATGTTATACCAAACTCCAAAGAACAGTCGACAAGACATATGCTTTCGCTGAGACGTTACTCTGAAATCTTCAAGTCATACCGAGTACCGAATAGTCGCCAAGAGTCATACCGACAACCATCAGCGAGAGTTCCCTCATCGGCAAGACTCATACTGCTCGCCAAGAGGTTACACCGAGACTTCTCAAGTTACACCGAAGCACCTGATAGTCAGCAAGAGATTCGTCTTTCGCCAAGACCTTACATCGAGCGAACAAGTCATCCCGAAGACTATCGGCGAGACTCTCCAAGTCACCAAGACTTCACATCGAAGTCTTTTGTCACCGTGAAGGTACCAAGGTAAATCCTTGTTGGTGAGACCTTCATCGATCGCTGGGACATCATACCGAAACAAGCCTTTCGGCCAAGGGTCTCCCCGACACTGCTTGTTGCTCAGAGTCTTACCAAACCCTTCTATCAGCAAGACATCACCCTGTCGCCAAGACTTCATATCGAATCCTTATGTCACACCGATGACCCAAAAGCAACACTGTCGGTGAGACTTTCCAAGTCGCCAAGACTTCATCCCGAAACACATGATTTTCTCTAATGACTCTAGAAGATAACTATTGGCGAGACATTCATATTGGTAAGACCTCATACCGAAACATAACCCTTTCAGCCAAGTCTCCCCGATATCCGATAGACACCAACCTGTTGGCCAAACATCTCCCAGTCACCAAAACTTCATATTGATAGGAGCAAGTCATGTCGATTATCACATTAGCCAGACAGACCAAAGGTCACACCGATATCGGCAAGACTTCCTATCGTCGCCGAGACATCATTTCGACAGTCCAAGGTTACGCCGAAGGTTTCATATGCCAATCGCCAAGACATTTAGGAGGTCACAACGACAGTTTAGGATCTCCTAGCAGATCAGCCATACATCTCACCAGTCACAGCGACCATGCTTTCTCAGAGGTTTCAGCCTGCGAGATTGAGGCAACAATTCCAACAATCTCCCACTTGATGAAGATCACACAGGCACCTCCAAAGCAACTAGGAACTAAGATCACACTAGCTCCACCAGTTCAGACCCCGCAGTACTCAAGACACCCAATCAACAAGATTCCACAGATTACAGTCCACCAGACAATCTGCACAAGAACCAGGCATCTAATCAAATACTTATCCAACCTTGCATACCAAGCTCTAGGAGCTTGCTTCAATCCATATAATTCCTTCTTCAATCTGTGGACCATATCCGGTTTGTCTGACAATTGAAATCCTTTTGGTTGTTCTATGTATACTTCTTCCAATTCTCCATTCAAGAAAGAAAACTTCACATCCATATGATAAACTTTGAAATCCTTTTGTGTTGTAAAAGCTAAAAACATCCTGATAGCTTTCATTCTTGCCATTGAGCAAATGTCTCCTCAAAATCTATTCCTTCAACTTGTGAGTAGCCTTTACACACAAGCCTTGCCTTGTTCCTTACCACTTCTCCATTGTCATTTAATTTGTTTCTGAATACCCACTTAGTTCCAACCACATTTTTGTTTTCTAGTCTTGGGACAAGTTCCCAAGTTTGATTCATCTCAATCTACAATAGTTCTTCTTCCATAGCCTTGATCCAATATTCATCTTTACATGCCTCAACCATTGTTTTAGGCTCAACTTTAGGAAGTAAACATAGATTTACCTGTTCTTCAACAACTTTCCTTCTTATTAGTATGTCTTTGCTCTTATCTCCAATGATCTGATCTTCAAAATGATTCTTTTGCACATACTTAAAAGTTTTAGGAGTCTTTTTTGGAACTTCTTCCTCTTCAATCTGCACTTCTCTTTCTTTAGATTTTTCGTCTTCTCTGCAAGAGGACTCATCAAATTCATATCCATCTATCATCATTGAATTCTTTTGTAAATCTTCATTAACCTTGACACTCGCACTCTCAACATTCTTTATCACTCTCTTGTTGTAGCATTGGTAAGCTTTGCTTCTAGTAGAGTATCCGAGGAAGATACCTTCATCAAACCTTGCATCAAACTTTCCTAAGTTATCTTCATCTTTTCAGATATAATATTTGCTCCCAAACACTCTGAAGTACTTGACAGTAGGAATCCTTCCATACCATAGTTCGTAAGGAGTCTTTGCATTAATTGCTCTTGCTTGAACTATGGTAAGTATATAAATAGTGGTATGAATTGCTTCTCTTCAGTAAACTTCTAGTAGATTTTCCTATTTCACCATTGTCCTTGTAGCTTCTTAAACAATCCTATTCTTTCTTTCAACTACTCCACTTTTCTGAGGAGTCCTAAGGGCAGACAAGTTCCTCTTTATGCCATGATTCTCACAAAAGATGTTAAACTCATTGGAGGTGAACTCTCCACCTTTGTCAGACCTCAAACATTTGATTTTCATCTTCATTTCATTCTCAACCATAACTTTGAATGCTTTAAACTTGTCTAGAGCTTCTTATTTTTCTTTGAGAAAAGTAACCCATGTCATTTTAGGATAATCATCAATTAATAATATGAAATACTAGTCACCTTGAAGACTTCTTACTCTTGTAGGGCCGCAAAGATTTGTATGTACCAATTCCAATAGTCTGATAGTAGATTGTTCTTTGACTTTGAATCTTCTTGCTTTCTTTCCAATTTGACATTCCTTATAGACAACATTGATAGGTTTTGTAATCTTTGGTAGATCTTTTACAGCTTGAACTAAACCGATTCTTACTAAGTTATCAAAATTGATGTGACACATCCTCCTATGCCATAACTAGCTTTCATTAATCTAAGATAAAGCAATGACCATTAGCACTTTTGAGTTGATAAACATTTCCATCTGTCTTTCTTCCAGCAACAACCATATTTTTGGATCCTTTTCTAATCTCACATCCATCGTCTTGAAACATAAGATTGTATCCTTTGCTACACATTTTTCCAACACTCAAGAGTACTCCTTAAACCCTTAACATAGTAGACATCATCAGTATTATACTTGCCATCAAAATTGATAGAACCTTTTCCACATATCTTAGTGGATGTATCATCACCAAATATAACATATCCTCCATCATACTTTTCAAGTTTCAAAAAATTACGCTTGTCATTGATCATATGATTAGAGCATCCACTGTCAAGGATCCAGTAGTTCTCCTGTCTAGCATGAAAAGCAGATACCAAAGTACCTTCAATCTTATCCTTTGTATTTGGAGGTCTTTCCTTCACACATCTCTCAGAGTTAGTAGAAACGGATTCATCTTTTAAATCCATGAACAAGCATTCATCATCCTCATCTCCATAATAGATTCATCATTAGAAATACTTGCATCTTCTCTAACATAATAACTTTTCTTAATCATCTTACCTTTTTTCTCCTTATTTTTTTTATTCAAAGCTATGCTTGGACATCTTGAAGCATAGTGACCTATCTTTCCACAACAAAAATATTTGAAAGGCAACTTACCATTGTACTTTCCAGTACCCTTCATTCTCCTTACAAATTTAGCTTCTATATCATCAAGATCCTCCTGATTTGATTCCTTGATTTCCTCTTATTTTCCAGCCTTAAAAGCAGTCTCAACTTTTGCACCACTATTTGTACCAAATTCTCTCATTTCAAAAGCAATTAAAGAGCCATACAGTTGATCTCTAGTATATTGATTCAAATTTGCAAATTCTTCAATCGCATATACTTTTTGATTGTAAGATTTAGGAAGAGTTCTAATAATTTTCACGACCACTTCTGGTTCTTTGAGTTCGCCACCAAGACCTATGATAGAGCTGACAACTTAATCTACCATTTTCATATAGCTTGTAACATTTTCATCTTTAGACATTCGCATGTTCTCAAACATGATCTTTAGATTCTACATCTTAGCTTCTTTGACCTTATTATCTCCTTCATAAATGCTTTCTAACTTTTCCCAAATTGTTTTAGCAGTTTTTAGACTCATCACTTTAACTAATTCAGAATTAGTAAGACTATTTAAGAGAGAATACCTTGCTTTACCATTTCTTTCATAGGCTTTGGTCTCATCAACAGTACTTGGACCATTTGTAGGTTCAGTATATCCATTCTTAATAGACTTCCAAACATCAAATCCAAGTTAAACTAGATGATCTTCTATCCTTTTCTTCCAAAATGCATAATTTGTTCCATCAAACATAGGGATCTCTTTCTTGTGCGCCATTCCAGAACTACCTCAAGTAGTTAAGATTTCTTCCATGGTACCAAGCTCTAATACCAATTATTGAATGCACAAGACAACTGAGAGGGGGGGTGAATCAATTGTACCTTAAAACTTCAAAACCCTCATACACATTCAAATCCACATTAATACAATTAACCTTTAATCTATTATAATGATTTAGCATACAAAGTAAATAACATAAACTAAATAAAATTAACACCATGCACAAGAGAACACGAGATTTACGTGAAAAAACCAAGATAGGAAAAACCACGGTGAGGATTAGCTCACAATATAAAGTAATATCAACACCGAATACAATAGGGCTCATTGTCGAAGGGCTTACTACCAAAAGAAAGAAAGACTCATTTCCAAAGGCTCGCTACCAAAATAGAAAAGAAGATAGCGAAGAGTGTTAATAGAGAAATCCATCTCAATGCAACAAAGAAATCCACCACAATACCACCAACACCTTCGCAGCTTGATTGAAGAATTATAGAAACCTTCTACTCACTATATCCAACAATCTAACACATGAAAGCTCTCACAACACTTCTCAAATTCACACTCTAACACTTTGCAATTCGCATCATTCGCATCATACTTATCTATCTTCACATCCCTCAACAACTCAACTCATATTTATATCATCCTCAACCTTGAAAACATTCTCCAAGGTTGACTATGCACCTCAACCATGCAAATTCAAATTAGGTCGGCACCAAAACACTTTGGTGGCGGATAGAAGTGAAGGTGGACCACACCATTTCTTATCTGGGGCTGAAAATTATAACACCACACTACAACACGCTTCTACAAACAATAAACATCCACCGCAATTAGTGTAAACACCAAGGTCGACCGTTACCCATGTAAACACCATTAAAATTTTAAGTGCATGCTTCCTTTGATTCAACAACAACTTATAGACAACAAATTTCACCTGAACACAATCTGTATTATTCCACAAATACCTCAAAAACCAACAAACTCCTTCGCAACAACTTACACTTGAAGAATGTACACACCTAGTACACTTAGACAATTCTTCCTTACACTGCAACTTAAGAAACTGACTTCCAAAGCACCAAACCTCAAACAACTTTGACTGAAGAAAGATACCAACACTACCAGTATGCCTTCAAATCTGCAAGACCTAAAACCAATTTGTGGAGAAACACAGAGCAAAAACATTTCTCCTAGACACCTCTGCAATACACTATTCTCACACTGGTGAGCACAACTACTTTTGCACAATGATCCAACACACCAAATTTTGAGTATAACATCACTGAACACCTCTAATCAACATATCTAAAACACATAGGTAAATCTTCAACCTAGAATAAATGTCGAGCAACACCAGAACACTACTCTTCTTGACCCAGAATACACTACAACTCAATGTTTCCTCTTTTTATCAAATTTTCTCAAAATTACTTGGAAACAAAGCACCAGGAAAACATCCCCATCATCTTTATCACCTCCTCAACCATAGATAGAAGCTTATCAAAGAAAATCTATATTTTGACACTAGTAGCTTACTAATGACAACATAATGCAACTAATCAAAATATCAATCATCATAGACAACACATGCTCTTGCCACAATCTTCTTCTCATACAATTGACACTAATGACAACACAGGCTTGTTGACATCAATGACAACACCAATTGCTCATACTTGCAATAGTGTGTAGTGATTTTTGTATTCTAAGTGCAAGGAAATAACAATAAAACCTAGCAAAAACAACCAAAATTCATTCAACACTCAAGATTAGGGCCAATAACTTGTACCTGCACACCAAAATGGACGAAGTGCTAGTATGTCAACGAGATCGATGAGGAGATTTCCCTGACTATGTCAAATTTGATGTGTGCTCCAGGTAAATTTTGGTAGCATAACAGTATGATTTTGCTCAAGGATATGCGATTTCATTGTTCTTTTTTCAAAAATGGCTAAGTATAGTCATTTAAGAGGGGTGGATGAAGACGAAGGGATGGGATGAAAAGTTGGAAATCAAAGGTTGAGATGTGCCAAGACATCTCAACTCATGGGGTGGTCACAAGTTTCACCATGAGAGAGGATGTGAGGGGAGGTTGATACTTTGCAAGTACCTTGGGAGATGGACAATATCTCCCTCATAAAGGGATTCCTTGTCTAACCTCCCCTAATGATTGAAAGTGAAGAATAAAAAGGAATTAAAAATTATTTTGAAGCACCTTGGGGAATAAAGAGGAATTTTAAATTACTCAAAGGTACCTTGGGAGAAGTAACCCATGTGGGGTTACTTCTCCTAAAGGAGAAAGCAATTAAAGTTGAGATGACAAGAGGGTGATCCATAAATGGCAAGAGGATTATCCCTCTCTTAATCAAGAGATTAAGGTTGTGTAAGTGATTAAGGGGGTAGTTAGGTGAGGGGATTAGGTTGATAAAGGTGGTTAGAGTGCAACTTGCAAAATTTGGAGGATGTGACAACTCCTAATCATGGATTAGGTGTGTGCACATCCTTAATGAAGGGATTAAGAAATGGATTAAGGATAATGATAGAATTATAAAGGATGGGACAATGAGAGAGAAAAAGGATCTAATTAAATATTTAATTTAATTCATGTGGAAGAATGATTAAATTAAATAAATATGAAGAGGAAGGGATGAATGCTGGAGTATTTAATTGATTAATTAAATACCTTAGAGATTCAAAAGAACTTAGGGAAATAAACAATAATTAAATAATAATATTATTTATTTAATACAGATAAGGAGGGATTTTACACGAAATAGGAATAAATTTGACCAAACACAAGTGGTCAAATTTAGGTGTCTACACTACACACCCACATAAATTTATTCTTGAAAAAATCTTGTTCATTATCAATTTTGATGAAATCGCCCACTTTTCTACCAAAATCTGAATCAATGCAATATTTTTTATTACTATTGGAAGATATTAAAAGTGAACCATCACAAAAATATTAGCAATGATAGCAACAATTTTAGAAAAGAGTTGAAGGACATACAAAAATACCAGTGCTCTTTAGAGATGTGTCCCCTACCTTTTTGCCCTCGTCCCCTTTAGGGGATATTTTGAGGACATAGGGATTCCTACAAAACATCCCCTCCTCATCTCCTTTCTTGTCAAAATTTAGGAAATGTTCTTGAGACGTCAAAAAAAATTGTAAGATAAGTTAGGGGATGGCTAGTAGTCCCTAAGACGACCAAGGGACATCCAAATGTCCCTTACTTATCTCGAGGATTCCTAACCATCCCATAACATACCCAGGGGCATTTTAGTTATTAAAAAAACTTACAACCTTTCAATGCTTATTTGGTTTATGACATGCCCATATAGAGTAAGGGATGAATGCTGGAGTATTTAATTGATTAATTAAATACCTTAGAGATTCAGAAGAACTTAGGGAAATAAACAATAATTAAATAATATTATTATTTATTTAATACATATAAGGAGGGATTTTACACGAAATAGAAATAAATTTGACCAAACACAAGTGGTCAAATTTAGGTGTCTACACTACACACCCACATAAATTTATTCTTGAATTTTTTTTGTTCATTATCAATTTTGATGAAATCGCCCACTTTTCTACCAAACTCTGAATTAGTGCAATATTTTTTATTACTATTGGAAGATATTAAAAGTGAACCATCACAAAAATATTAGCAATGATAGCAACAATTTTAGAAAAGAGTTGAAAGACATACAAAAATACTAGTGCTCTTTAGAGATGTGTCCCCTACCTTTTTGCCCTCGTCCCCTATAGGGGACATTTTGAGGACATAGGGATTCCTACAAAACATCCCCTCCTCATCCCATTTCTTGTCAAAATTTAGGAAATGTTCTTGAGACGTCAAAAAAAATTGTAAGATACGTTAGGGGATGGCTAGTAGTCCCTAAGATGACCAAGGGACATCCAAATGTACCCTACTTATTTCGAGGATTCCTAACCATCCCATAACATACCTAGGGGCATTTTAGTTATTAAAAAAACTTACAACCTTTCAATGCTTATTTGGTTTATGACATGCCCATATAGAATTTACCCAAAAAAAATGAAAATGGTGTGTGTTGCCCCCAGATCCCCACTAGGGGCACTGCCTCTTGAATCTACTGGGGGAATTACCTCTCAACCTCGTTGGGAGCATTTCCCCCAAACCCCCATCAAACCATATGTGTCCAACCAAGTAATAGACCAATTATGAATCATGATCACAAAATCTACAAAATACATACTCCATGTTGCAAATCTCTACATCTTCACAATCAAATATTTTTTAATACATTGGACAACTTATTTACTATACAAATATTACAAAAATGTATTTGCACTAACAATTAATATAATAATCCCATCTATTACAATCTCATCTAAGGTCAAACTGGAACATAACCAACAATATTTTTACTTAATCATTCCTTTTTGTTAATGAGTTTAACAACAAAACATGTAGTCTTGAAGGCTTTAGGAAAACTTTAATAATAATTATCTCACTTGAATATACACACAAGTTAGGCATGTCTTTATTAACTCATGCTCATATGTATATATAAAGATCATAATTCATATTCTATTACCCATGCTCACAAATATTTTATAATGTGTATGATGAATGCTTTAGCATTGTTATCTTATGAATATTTGAAATTTCCTTATATTTTAAAAACTTCCTTCTTTTTTTAATGGTCATCAGCTACTGTCTCTAAAAAATGGGCCAAAATGTACACTCGTATTAGAAACACTTCTCTTCATCCCTTGTTGTCCCTATCCCAAAAACTTGGAGGAGTATAGAAAAATGCTTTTCTTGTCAATGAATCAAAAATTTCAACTTTATGGTCCTACTTTTTATACATTTTATATTATTGAAGAAGTGTTACAATTATTAAAGATTATTCTTAAACATCATTCAATTTAAAAATTAGATAATATTTAAATAATTGTTAAATGGTGTATTTGTATATTGAAACATCAAAGCACACAAAAAATTACAATAATTTGTAGATTTAAAGAATGTTTGATTCTAACTAACAATATTGATGTTTCCTATGACAATCTTAACTTCGAAGCCAATGTTTTCAAAAGATACATTTACTTATACATAGGAATTTTAGCAATGAGTTTAAGAATTCACAGTGGTAATTTTCAAAAGAAAAGTATTTTTTTTAAGTTTATTTTGTCATAATGGAAATAATGGGATATTATAGATAATAATATTTATGTTTTTATATAGTTGATTATAATATTATGAGAGTGTATATTTAAATTAGAAGTCTTAGTTAAGTTGTCATGAACTTCATCAAAATCATTTATAGGTTGAACTTGGTTCAATCATACATTTAGATGATTTGAACCTTAATAGATGAAATAAACAAAGAATACCATCATCCTTATCAAATATACTCAATCAATTAAACTGCAATCCTTCAATATTTTTTTCTTATAATAATTTTGATTAGATGTCTAAAATTAGTATATTATATTTCAACATCAACATTAAAAATATCAAATATTACTATCTCCTCATAAATATTAGAAATGAATGTTACATTGCATCTAATATTTGATGGCTTGTTGTTTTTGAGTGATGAAAGTTGGTGTAGTTTTAAGTATAATAAGAAAAATATTTTAGTAAAAGATATTGTAGTAAGATTTGTTTGAGGTTAAATTTAGGATGAGGATGTAATTCATTAAACTATTCTAACACACTAAAGAGTAATGAAATTCATGTCAAAGTGAAGAGAAACAAAGAACAAGATAAACCAATGGCTTCGCTTATGAGAGATCTAGGAACCATAGCGTTGGATACTAGATATTTCCCACTGCTCCTTGCTTCATTAGGCATTTATGGGGCTTTGGTTGGTAATGACTTTGTTCTTGGTTTTTCTCACACAATCCAAAGGGTGTTTCTTTTATTGTAGTGGTCATGGTTGGTTGTGGCATGGCTCCAAGCTTGTCTCCTTTAGTTGCGGCCTCCTCTCTTGGTGCAATTCCTTATACTAAGACACCCCATGATGGCATCTATGAGAAAATGGCTTTAGGTTTGGTTTGTGGATCCCTTCTATTGATCCTATACATTGCAAGAAGCCTTTTTCATGTTCACAGCCCTCTCCTATCCTCATTTATGGAAATGTGATTGACAATGTAAAACATTTTCCTTCTATTGGATTAATTTTGATAATTATATGACCCTCTCTTCCTAACTTGCATTAATAAATGTTGGAATCCTAGAGGCCTCTTAAAAATGAAAAAAAATCAAGCTTTATCCTTATGTAAGGTTTTTTATATTACAAGTAGTCTTGGATGGAAAATTGTGGATGTGGTATTAGAATTTCCTCTTGCTCAAACCATAGTTCCCTTCATTCAATCCTCTTTTTGAACCCCTTAATATCATGCATGTATGGGTTAGATTACCTAATCTCCTCAATTTTTGGGGCATCTCCTGCCTTGACGATTGTTGAAAAATGAGGTGTTTTCTTAGCTTAATACTCTGTAAAACTTCAAAATTGTTGTTCTAAGTAAGTCTTTTCTTTGTTACATAAATTCTTTGTGGATGATTATCTTGATTAATCCATTTTACTGTTGTAGAATGTAGAGAGAATTATTTAGAAGAACTAGACAGGATAATAGAAGGATCACACAAGATATACCGTGGAGAAACCCTTTCGGGAAAAAAATCCACCAAGAACTATTCTATTATTCAAACTCTGAATTACAATAGCTCCAATTCTTGCTTGAGAATGCTTCTTCTATCTTTACCAATCTTCTTCACACCTGCAATAACCAATCTCAAAACTCTATTCAACTTGAATGAGATATATAGACAATATGCGACCTTGTAATAATCAAATGGTGATAATTACAATGCATAATCTCAAGCCCTTGAAAAGGTACGCCATATTCCTTCAAGTAGAGTTATTTAGTGAAGACTAAAGCTTACAACATGTGCATCATGCATTTGGGTGTCCCAAACTGAAGCTACAACTTCTCCTTCACTTCGGTGATAATTCCAAAGCTATTCCTCAAAGATGGCGCCCACAATTAAAGCTACTTAACTGAGCCATCAGAAATATCTTATCATGCATTGGAGTTAATTCCAATAAAGCATCTTGGGTGCCCAAGTTAGCTTCAAGTGCTTTATTGTTAACTGAAACATTTACTCAACACCATTCCCAAAGAATGGTCATCCCTTGTTAACTGGAGGTAGTCCCTGTTATCTGTCATACAACTCAATGTTATTAGCCATGCATTCCAAGTTAACTGAAGCTAACTACATGCAACTCAAAATAACTAACATGCATGCAACATTCACTCTTGCATGCAACTGAAGATAACTGAACTAAACTGAACTGAACTAAACTAAACTCAAATCAACTAAACTGACTGAATGAATGAACTGATCTGAACTTAAGCGAACTTCAAGCATGCAAACATCAAATCCTAACTCTAGGATCTTTACATGCATTCAGAAGTGTTAACTGTTACTCTGTATAGTTAACTAGACACAAGGTGAGTTTCACCTTACCATGTGTGCACCCACATGCTCCTATTATTTAGGAATAAATACAAATGTCAATTTCATGATTTATTTCATCCAAATATTAATCTCATCCTAATCTTAGTGTTGTTGAACACATTCCAAGAATCTAGGAGATACATGAAATAATTAATGTTTTAGGATTTGCAATTAAATGGCATCCTATTTCCAACATTCTCCCACTTGACATTATACATTGCAATTATTCTAAACAAGGAATAATAAAACAAGTACAAGTCTCAAAGACAATGGCCTTCTTGCACCAACTAATCAATCCATGCTAACTTCAAATGCAACCTACATAATCATGAAGCTTCCAAGCAAATGATTAAAACCAAGAGAACTTATATGTATGGTTTAATAAGATAATGCAGTAACATTAATTAAAGTGTTAACTTTCTCAATTAATACCTTCCCATTATCAACCAAACCATTACCTTTCCCAAGCCTCTGTAACCAAACCACCTCTTTAGAGGCATGCTAAACCACCGAGTGTGTTGAATTCACATTCAACCAAGGTGTAGACTCCTCGGTCTTTTCTGTTGAAAAACTTTTCTCACAAGTAACCATTCCAACAAATGTCTCTTACCACAAGAGAATTCCAGCCTCACCTATTTCTCCAAGTATCCATGAGGACCTGTAACCAACCAATCCATGCCAAACTCCAAATGCAACACAACACTTTCATGAAGTAGACAAGCAAATGATTAATGTACCCAAAACTTAAGAGAACTACACAAGATCATTGTCAAAACTCCAATCATGAATCAAGAATCATAAACATGACATCCATGATCTAACCATCTCCTCTTAGGAGATCACATGCATCATAACATACTTATACATCTTAGTCTCAAGAGAACCATGTAAATATGCCAAACTCTAAACTAGTATCAAGAGTAAACCATGACATCCATAACAAATATACTCTAAACCAAGAAACCATATCTCCAACCACATGGAGATAACCTTACCAATGATGCATCCAAGTCACTGCCAACAACTCCCACTGAACCGTGATACCGAGTCACACATGGCATCGTGACTACCATCCTCTCTATGAAGATTACTCTGAAACATGAAGCAAAGAGTTATCACAAACAATATTAGCTGAAATAACCAATGCATCATTACTATTATTTGAGGACTCCTCTGTAGAAGAATCAACTCTCTTTCTTTGTTCTTACAACTTCTTCACATGTCCGTTCCCACCCTAACACTTTACCTTTACTTCATCCTTGACTTACCCTTCCCTTCCTTGTTTCCCTTGGGACTTTCTCTTAAAGTTTGAAGGATTTTTTGGCTTAGTGGGAGCTCTTATTATTTTTGTTATTTGCTGATTTTGGAATTAAGTTTTGTTATAATGAATTCAAGGTTAGAGATTGAAAGGTTCAATGGTTCTAACTATGAAATGTGGAAATTAAAAATGGAAGATCTTCTTGAAGAAAGAGATCAATGGTTAGCGGTTAATAATGAGACAAAGACACCTACAACTATGTCAGATGAAGATTGGGCTAAGTTAGATAAAAAGGCAAGAGGAACAATTAGATTGTGTCTTGCTGATGCTGTTCTTTTAAATGTTTCAGTGGAAACCAGTGCATATAAATTGTGGAAAAGAATAGGAGACATTTATCAAACAAAGAGTCTAACAAATAAGTTGTATCTGAAAAGGCAATTATATTCATTGAAAATGAAAGATGGTGATTCAGTAGCACAACATTTAAATGCTTTCAATTTAATTCTCAGTCAGTTAGCATCTGTAGATGTAAAGCTTGAGGATGAGGATAAGTGCATTTTATTACTTTGTTCATTACCAAATTCTTGGGAAAATCTAATTGTTGCAATTAGTGGAAATGGTGCAGATCCAAAGATGGACAACATTATTCCTACTCTCCTATCAGAGGAGATGAGGAGGAAATCTAAGGAGGAAATCCAAGATGCCTTGTTTGTAAAAGGTAGGTCTAAGAAAAAGGAGCCTAAGGGAAACAAGGAAGGGAAGGGTAAGTCAGAAGGATGAAGTAAGGTAAAGTGTTGGAACTGTGGGAAACTAGGATATGTGAAGAAGGATTGTAAGAACAAGAAAGAGAGTTATGATTCTTCTACAGAGGAGTCCTTAGATAATAGTAATGATGCATTGGTTATTTCAGCTAATATTGTTTATGATAACTCTTTGCTTCATGTTTCAGAGTAATCTTCGTAGAGAGGATGGTAGTCACGATGCCATGTGTGACTCGGTATCATGGTTCAGTTTAGAATCAGTTTAGTTCAGTTTAGTTTAGTTTAGTTCAGTTCAGTTCAGTTAGCATCTGTAGATGTAAAGCTAGAGGATGAGGATAAGTGCATTTTATTACTTTGTTCATTACCAAATTCTTGGGAAAATCTAATTGTTGCAATTAGTGGAAATGGTGCAGATCCAAAGATGGACAACATTATTCCTACTCTCCTATCAGAGGAGATGAGGACAAAATCTAAGGAGGAAATCTAAGGAGGAAATCCAAGATGCCTTGTTTGTAAAAGGTAGGTCGAAGAAAAAGGAGCCTAAGGGAAACAAGGAAGGGAAGGGTAAGTCAGGGACGAAGTAAGGTAAAGTGTTGGAACTGTGTCTGAATGAACCGAATGACTGAATCAACTTAACTGAACTTCAAGCATGCAAACATCAAATCCTAACTTCTAGGATCTTTACATGCATTCAGAAGTGTTAACTGTTACTCCGTATAGTTAACTGGACACAAGGTGAGTTTCACCTTACCATGTGTGCACCCACATGCTCCTATTATTTAGGAATAAATACAAATGCCAATTTCATGATTTATTTCATCCAAATATTAATCTCATCCTAATCTTAGTGTTGTTGAACACATTCCAAGAATCTAGGAGATACATGAAATAATTAATGTTTTAGGATTTGCAATTAAATGGCATCCTATTTCCAACAACGATATTGGTGGCATGATGGCCAATTTACTAGGATTGATGTTGCTTATTCAAATTTTAGTCACACCACCTTTTCCCATATCTTGGTCGACATTAATATTTCCAAGGCTCTCCCTGAGGATTCCATCCTTATGATGGAGGATAGGCCTTGGACTCAATTACTTGATTATGGTGGTCTTCCCTTCCATTGTAATTATCTCTTAGACAACTTACTTTTGATTTCCCATGCTCTCATCGTAGGTTAGCTAGTTCAACTACTTGTTGATGGAATGCTCATCTTGAATTCATAACTATTTGTGATACTTTGACTAAGGATTATAAATCTCTTATGGCTTATTTGAATCTTGATGAATTTTCTCAATATGTGGATCCCTATATGGATGGTGTAGCTTCATCCCCTTCTTCATTTCTTGATGGATCGACTTCTCCTAACCCTATTCTAGTAGCTACTCCTTACTTTAAGCTTGATACTTTTTGGGAGTGTGTTGGTGGAACCATGGCACCTTGCTCAACTTTGGTATATGTACAGTCTATGTCTTCTTCAACTAGAGACTCTTCTTCTTTATGTGTGGTGGACCAGGTTGAGGCATGGTAGAGGATTCTCCTCTCCTCTCCTCTCCTCTCCTCCTTGTCTAAGGATTTGAATAATGGTGTCTTAGAATATCATCCAAAAATAATAGGTCTTCCTAAAAATGTATCTATTTCTAATACACATGTTTTTGGTGTACAAACTACTAGGAAAAGGTCTAGTGTGGTTTAGACAACTAATTATTTGGTCATTTTTGGGTTGGCTATTTTTATTGGATTGCTATTGTAATGGGGAAACTTGGTTGTTGTTTGACATTTGTGTCAAGTTGATATCTATTGTGAAGGGTTTTATGACCCCTTCAAAACCTATTTTACCCATATAATAAAAATAAATAACAATGCAATTCACATGATTATGGAAGATACACGGGAGTGTTTAGTAGGATGAATCACACATCTACAAGATATTTTTATTGGCTACTTCGTATATTTTTTTTGTTCAAATTAAATTAAAAAATATTTATTATATTTTAATTGCATTTTAGTAAATCTATGAAGTATTAAAGGAAATAAAATTAAATTGAATAAAACAATGCACTTTTGGTTAAAATTGAATAGAAGTATTAAATATATTTTTAAAATTTTAGTAGTATTTCAGTATAATAATAAACACTAAAGAATAACAAGAATAAAAGAAAGAAAAGAATAATTACATAAGAAATAGAGATATTGATATGTCTTTGGAAAGCTCTTTTGAAAAAAATTTGGCCTCCAAAACATTGAAACCAACATATTTTTAATAACCAACACAATATGAAGCTCCAAATCTTCATAAAAGATTAACACTCTCTCAATCAAGGAGGAAACCATGTAAGATGTGAATTCTTTCAATAGTAAGTAACCATTTTTGTATTCCTCATGAGGAAAATCTAAGAATAAATGGGTTTCATATGTCCTAAATTGCATGCTCCTTGTGATCTGCTCAACAAACAACTCAAGTTTTGAGGTGCACACACCAACCTTTATTCACAATGAACATGTACTACCAAAGTAACATAAAGTGCTACCAAAGTAATATCAAGTGCTATCCAACTTTCATTAGAACCTACCAAAGTGTTAGATTACCACTAAAGGACACTACTACCAAAGTTCCATCATATTTTTGAATTCCCATAGTTTCCACCAAGTGAGAGTATATCGTCAAAGACAAGTTACTACCAAAGTGGTAGACTATCGTTGAAGAATTAAAAATTCAAAACTGTTGCACTAAATGTAAGTCTTAGCCTCAAGGAAAAATAGATTTTGAAGACAAACTCCAATAGCAACTACTATAGCTCCACAAACCATTTTACACCTTTTATTCCCAAAAACTTCTTGTGCACATCTATAATTCACTTTACTAGCTGATAATAGTTTTCATATCAAATCCTAGATGTGAATTTTTTTTAAGAGGCCCTTAATCCTCCCATAATTGAATTTGATCTTGAATTTTCCACATCCAATAATATTGAGGAATGTATTATCACCTGAATAAGTCATTCCACCATAAGTGCTCTCAAAATAACAATAAAAACACTCCTTAAGAGGATTCATGTGGAAAAAAGCTCTAGATTATATCATCCATGTATCCTCACTTGCATGTATATCCAAGGCTGCAAAAAATCCATTGCAACTGTCATCCTAATAAGTCTTTGAATTTGAATCATCATTTGATCCTTTCTTTCCCTTCTTCTCCTAGTATTCTTTTATGTGACATGTTTTTCCAATTCAAGCAATTAACCTTAGATTTATTGAGATATTTAGATCTCCTTTTAGATTTGGATCTCATATCCTTCTTCTTGTTCTTCCCCTCAACTATTATTTGATTACCTTTGATAACCAATGCATCCTTGACAAAGTCCAAAATTTTCCATCCCAAATCCTCCAAGAGTAAAGAACTCGCCACTTCTTCAAGCTTCAAATTATATAAATAATATTGATTTTCACCACTATATTATTTGACAAGTCTAGCAAAGAACACCACAAAATAATGCACTAATCTTCATCTTTCATTTGCATGCCTATAGATTGTAACTAGCTTGTTATGCTAGTGAATGTAATCAAATGCTCTAAAAATGGAGTCTCTATCACTCATTCACAAATAATAAAGGTACTTTATAAGAGATTCATCCTTATACAAGTTACCCAACTTCTTCTAAAGGCTCTATGTTGTTGGCTCTCCTAATATGTAATCAAGTGTGTTAAATCCACTAAATAAATCATACTGAGGCTTCTAGATTTTTGGTTCAAGACTATCAAATTTTCATCCTTGATAGTCATAGGCTTATTTATAAAAACTACAACCCATATATCTTGGTCTATGAGTGGATCATCTATGTGAAGCTTCCACAAATCAAAGTTTAGGTCATTAAATTTTCCACTCTCTAAGTGTGATATGCTCACTATATTTTTCCTAAAGTATCATCACCTTTGTGCATATCTCCCACTCAAACCAAGATTAATAGAAAAAATATATTTTTCTTATAACTAAGAAAACCATGAGCTAACCTAGCTTGATGCAAAAAATTTAAAAATAAAATAAAATGGAACAATTTCCTACTTAATCTTGAGAGAAGAAAATGCAAGTTTGGCTAAGTTCTAAACAATATCATGAATACATGTTACACATGCAATAACATGTAAAACAAAAAAGACACTCGACACAATATATATACTAGGAAAAAGCTTTTGAAAAAAAACCAACAACAAAGGTGATGAGCTAAAAATAACCTCATCATTATAATGGACTAAATACTTAACCTCACATCTTTCAGCCATCCTTACCCTACCAATTAATTGTCTTTAGGATAAGTAATTGCTTTCTTTTTGTGAAAAGCATACAATCTTTATTTCTTGAAATTCGTTGAATAAGCTAACCCGTGTTGACTTAATGGTTTAGTTTTTTAGCATTGCATAGGTAAATTACCACAATCGGTTATCATGCCAATCAAATAGATTTAACGCAGACTTCAACACCGTTGAAGACAAGCGAATGGGCGCCGGAACTTTAGGAGAATGCGTGATGGACCAAGTTTTTGTAGTTTTTGCTATTTTCAGTTCGAAGACTTTATGGCTCATTTCAAGCCCTTTAATGTTTTATGTCATGGGCTTTAAACTACATCAGTTGTTGAAAATTAGTTGAAGACTTTACCAATTGAAATGTAGGATTTTGTTAGTTGTTCTTATATAAATATGTAACTGTTGAAAGCAATGATATACAGAAGAATATCGTTATGTTGTCACTATGTTTTATGAGTTACACACTTAATATGAATAAAATAATTTTTTCCCATCACCTTTGGAGTTACTGAGTAATGTGAATGAAGTTATTTTGGAGTTACCAGTGTATGTGATCTGAGCTAGGCATAGGAGCACTCGAGAGCTGGCCACTTGAGGGATTGTAGATTAGATAGATAAGTATTATAATTTTAATTTTGTTACTTTCATTTAGTAGATAATAATTGGAATTGAAGTTTATTTTCATGTGTGTAGTTCTATCAAGATTAATCCTACAGGTTGTAGTTGGGTATGTAATCTTTAAGTTCTATTGTCTGAAGTTCCAGAGCACCTCCTTTTAGTTGTTTCAGATTGTTAAATCATTTTTTGTTAATTGTTAAGAGTGTTATCTTTTGTTATCTCGATGTTTCATAGTTTCTTTACAAGCTTTTCTTCTTCAGCAATTTACGTGTTTCTTAGTTTAATCATTTCCATGCTTTCTAGTTTAATCATTATTCTTTTTAGGTTCATAATTTTCTACTTTCTAGTCTAGTTATTTCCAGCTTTCTAGATAAATGATTTCTTGCTTTCTAAGTTTAGTGGCTTCTTAGTTTAGAGTTTCATTTTAGTTGTCCAACATTTAGGAAACCTGAGAGAGATAGTCAAGATGTCTTCTATTGCATACAACCTTCGAACACTACCCGATCAATATATTAATGCATTTATCAACTAAAGTGTTAGGAGCTAACGACAACCTATCACTTTTTGGTGTCATTTCTGAGGAACTTCTTCTTTTTCTAGTGTTAGTAGGAGATACCTTGAATGCCTCTTTTAGGAACAAAAGCAATCCTCTAGCTTCTTTTCTGCATGGCCAGGAAACGAGGCCCCCATGGAAGATTCATACCAAACCCCCCCCAATTGACGTACCAACCACAAGTAGGGAGGAAGGAAACTCAAATCAAGAACTTACTGAAGAATTGACTGAGCAGGGTCAACCTGAGACCTTCCCACATACCCTAGAAAGAGAACACATAATTGTAGAGGAGCGTATTCCTTTGCAAACTCCAGAGCCTCGCCCAATTGAGTGAATTTTTGAACAGGACCACATTCCCTTCAACATCATGGGTGACCATAGAAATGCGGCTAACAATCACCCTCCACCACCACACACATTCACTTATCCTATTGCTATTGTTGCATATGATGACACGACCATGAAAAATATCTCACCAGCGTTCTTGGCAACCTTTAGAGGTTTGTCTACTGAAGACCCTGACCAGTTTCTACTTGAGTTTAAAGTCTTGTGTCAAACATATGACTACACGAGTGACAACCAAAAACTAAATCTCTTTCCCTCTACTCTGAAAGACTCAACCATGCACTGGTTTATGGGATTAGCTTCTCAGTCAATAACCTCCTGGGATGAAATGGAGTCTGCCTTTTTGGAGAAATACCAAAGTTACTATAGGATCAGCGATAGGAAAGAGGAATCATTCAAAATAAGGCAAAATGAGGACGAAAGTCTAGAAGATTACCTAGACAGGTTTATCTTCTTATCTAAATGATGTGGTGGAGAAGTCATAAGTCTTGATATTTTGAAGACCCTATTCCTTAAGGGTCTCGACGACGAAGCTCGAAGGAGCTTGGATTTAATGGGAAAAGGAGACGTGTCCCAACTGGGGCTCGATGATATTACTAAATTGTGTCAGAATTTCTCTCATACTCAAGGAGGTATCTAAAAGTCTACTTTCTTTAAAGGTTCCAATGAAATAGGTCAACTATGTGAGGAGATAGCCAACCTCAAGACTGATATTCTTGTTCAGCTAAACACCACGTTCGATGGCATACAGTCTAAAATGTGAAATCCTGAGACTTTGTCCATTTACTACCCTAGGCACTGAAACAAACATTTGCTAAGAGAATGCCCTTTGGAAAAGGTTGACAAAATTGATATTTGTCAAGTTTGTGACAAGAGTCACCCCAATGATCAGTGTGAGCTTCTGAACGCCATCAAGAATTCTAAGAAAAGAACACCTCTGGTTGAGGAAGAGATCAACGTTGTAAATCAAAGAATTGGAGGGAATTTTTCCTATGGCCAGAATTCAAACCCTAACTGGAGACCTCAACCCAACTGGAATAATAATCAATGGGCAACACCCTGGTCCCAGGCACCACCTCCAATACCACCTAATTGGGGAACTTATCCTAGGGGACCAACTGAATGGGAAAATCAATCTTGAGGTAATCCTCAATGGCCTAACCAACCTCAACAATAGTGGTATCCTCATAATCTTGTTCCTCAATGGAATCAACCTCAGCATCAGTTCTATATTGGTCCTAGAAGGATGCCTACTCAACAACAGAATATTTTACCACCTCACTAGAATACTCAACAAACAAACAAGTTAACCAACCACAACTTCTGACGCAACCTATTATGAACCCAAAGAACAATCATCTGAATACTCCAGTGTATCCCATAGAACAGGACATGTCACTGGACTTAACACAATACACTGTGGAAAATTGCAATTGAGATCTGGGAAAACACTTTTACAGCCGACTATTGAATAAATTCTAAATGAACCTATTAAGAAGTTTGTTGAGACAACTACAACAATGCCCACATCTGTAGAACAAGCCCCAAAAGCTACTCAAAACAAGCCTGACCCACCATCTTCAGTTGGAGCTTTCGACCTACCTCAGGAGGGGGTTTCAATCTCCAACTAACCCTTTAAAGGATTCCACTCCTAAAGACAAAACTAAAGTTCCTTTTTTGGAGCATCTAAACCAATCATCATGAAAGATGCTCCACAAATGACCACATCTACCGAAACTGCATTAATACAAGAAATTAAACAGTTGCAGATTGAAGTCCCTTTACTACAAGTGATTAAGGAGATTTCTGAGTTGAACCAGCTGATCAAACAGTTGTGTATAAAAAATCTAGGGAGGAAACCAAGCGAATAAATACTATCCACATAAATGGTTATCTAGTTGACTTTTTGGCTAGAACGACCACTGCTCTAAAATATGACGATCCAGGTAGTCCACTTATAACAATAATAGTTAATGAGGTAGCAATACCTAATGCTTTGGTGGACCTTGGAGCAGCCATTAACATAATGACTGTTGATGTGATGGAAAAGTTGGGACTTACTGATTTACGTCCCACAACTATAGTCTTACAGATGGAAAATCAATCCATAGCTATTCCCAAGGGTGTCACTGAAAATGTTCTTGTTAAGGTGGATGGATGGGAATATTCAGTAGATTTTCAAATAATTGAGTCCCTTACACCTAAAGACAGTTATCCAATAATTCTCGGAAGACCATGGTTGGCTACTTTTGTAGCCAAAATTGACTGCAGAGAGGGAGAAATGACCATTTCACATGGTTCTAATAGAAAAAAATTGTTTTTGTATCCTCTTTCCAAGCTTTCCGAACACAATAAAGTATGAGTTGATGAACCAAAAGTCCCAAGGGACAGGAAAATTTGGCTTCATTGGCCATGGTAGTCATCAAACAACATGGTGAAGAATTAGAGGATGAATTGGAAAACAATGTGGACAATATTACTATGGATTCAAGTGGTGAGGAGATGACAGACGTAGAGGAGATCCTAGGACACCCAATCAATGTAGACCACATAGAATTTGATAATGCCAGTTTCATGGGATTACCTTGTCCTTTGATGAATTTAGTTCCAAAAATGCACCATTTCTTTGCAGACGTTGCCAGACTTCATAAAACCATACATCATAGTTGTCCTCTTAATACCTTGATAAGGCCCATGTATATTGTCACATCCAACCACCTAGGAGCTAAAACCATTATGTTGTTGCCAAGAAAAATGTTGAACATTAACAGTTGGTTGATTGAGCCTGAAGAACACAAATTGTTTGATAACCCGGTGAATAGATCTAAAGCTTTTGCTTGGGACTATACAAATATGAGAGGAATACACCCAAGTGTGTGTACTCATCATGTCTATACCGAGTATTTTTTACCTGTTCACCAACCACAACGGAGACTCAATCCTGCCTTGAAAGATATCGTTAAAACCAAAATTGAGAAACTCCTACAAGTGGGGTTTATTTATCCGATTTCTGACAGTAAATGGGTGTCACCTTTGGTTGTGGTTCCAAAGAAAAATGGAAAGTGGAGAGTATGCGTAGACTATCAGGAAATTAAAAAAGAAACACAAAGAGATTATTTTCCTCTGTCGTTTGTAGACTAGGTTTTGGATAACTTGGCTGGGAGGAAATATTTTCATTTTTGGATGGATTTAGTGGTTACAACCAGATACAAGTAGCAGCAAAAGACCAGGATAAGATGACTTTTACCTGCCCTTGGGGGACATTTGCATATCGAGTTCTTCCTTTTGGGCTATGTAATGCTCCTGCAACATTCCAAAGAGCTATCTTGGCTATATTTGTTGAGTTGGTGAATGAGTGTGTGGAAGTTTATATGGATGACTTCACCATATATGGTTCAGCCTTTGATGAGACCCTCCAAAATCTAGATAAGGTGTTGAAGTGATGTGAGGATCATCGTTTGTCCCTAATCCACAAGAAATTTTGATAATGGTAGAACAAGGAATAGTACTAGGACACCATATTTCAGCTGAAGGGATTAAGGTTGATCCTAAGAAATAAAAGTAATACAACAACTTGAGACCCCAAAAACCCAAACCGATGTCAGAAGTTTCTTAGGGCATGCTGGATACTATCGAAGATTCATAGAAAATTTCAGCAAAATCGTAGCCCCTATGTTTTCCCTTCTTCAGAAGAATGTAGAGTTCATCTGGACACCTGAGTGCCAGTCATCATTTGAAATCATCAAGGAGAAACTCATCTCTACTCCTGTCCTTCGTGGACCTAATTGGAACCTTTTGTTCCAAATCTATGATGATGGATCTGATGATGCCATTGGAGCGGTATTAGGACAAGAATATGAGAATGGAGGAAAATATGCCATATATTTCATTAGTAAGAATTTGACTCCAACAGAAAGGAATTATACCACAACGGAGAAGGAATTCTTGGTTGTAGTTCATGTAATTAAGAAATTTCAACATTATATCACGAGATACAAAGTCACAGTGTACACAGATCACTCAGCCATCAAGTACCTTATGAATAAACCTATAGTAAGTGTGAGGATAGTTAGGTGGTTGCTTCTTCTCTAGGAATTCGACGTAACAATTATTGACAAACCAAGGAATTCTAATGTAGTTGTGGATTTCTTATGCCAAATTAAACATGATGGTGATTTTTCTTTGGTATAGGATGAGTTCCCAGATGAAAATATGTTTGCCATCTCTACTAAAACCCCTTGGTTTGTCGATATTACAAACTACCTAGCCACTACAGAATTACCCCCTCATTTTTCATCAAAATAGAAGAAACACCTTGTTAGAGAAAGTGCCCCCTTCAAATGGATTAATGGGATCCTATTTCAATGTGGACCTGATATGGTTCTACAACGTTGTGTTAGGGCAGATGAGACCTATAGTATCCTTAGATCCTATCATGATGATCCTTTTGGAGGGAATTATTCTGCTAAAAGGAAAACCCACAAGATTTTGGGAGTAGGATACTACTAGCCTTCTATGCATAAGGATATCAAGAAATATGTTCATAGATGTGATGAATGTCAATGGGTAGGAAGACTAACCACATCTAATGAAATTCCCCTGCAACCTCAGGTAGTCCTTGAACCATTTGAAAAATGGGGATTGGATTTTATCGCCCCTATAGACCCTCCTTCACAAGGAAAAGAGTACATTTTGGTATGTACCAACTACCTGACTAAGCGGGAAGAAGTGCAAGCCCTACGAATTACTAGGGATGTAGTTGATTTCCTTTACAATACAATTTTCCTCATATTTGAAGCTCCTAGGACAATCATCACAGATCAGGGCCCCCAGTTTATGTCTAAAGTTTTGTTAGCCTTCACCAATCATTTCCAGGTGAACCATAAGAAGTCCTCACCCTACCACCCTTAGGCGAACGGACAGGTCGAAGTCACTAACAGGGAATTAGAAGACATTCTAACAAAAATAGTTTCATCAGGAAGGAAGGACTGGGCTCAAAAACTACTTGAAGTCGTTTGGGATTATAACACCACATGGAAATACCAGGTATAGTCCATATGAGTTAGTTTTTGGGAAGAAACCTCTCTTTCCCATTGAATTTGAATTCCAAACCCTCAAGACAGCCATGGAGTTGGGTATAGATCTTAAACGAGCTAAAATAGAGAGAGTTTTACAACTTAGTGAATTGGATGAACTTCATTTGGATGTAGTCCATCAAACCGAGTTGGTGCAACAATAACGCAAGGTCTATCATGATAAGCATATCAAGGAGAGAGAATTTCATAATAGGGATTGGGCACTATTGTTTGATTCCAGATACAAGGATCATTGGGGAAAACTTAGAACGCATTGGCTCAAACCATATGAAATTTCTGAGGTATTTGCAAATGGTTTGGTTCAGTTGAAACCCATTAATGGTGATACCCAAACTCTCTTAGTTAATGGACACCGATTATGCATCTACCATAAGCCTGTTAATAAAGAGGAATTTACAAAAATGGTAGAAATGCAAGGAGAAAACTAGTGCATTGACTATGCCACAACAGAGTCAATATAGTTTTTCCCATCAAAAAAAAAAAGGGAGCATGTGTATGAATGTATTTCATTTCAGAATATTTCTTTCAAATTCTTCATGAACTTCATCATCTGGATTTGGCTAAGTTTTGTCTATATTTTGCAGGACTTCATTTCTTTGGTAAACACAAATTCCAACGCACCTTGCTGCGGTGCTCTGGAACTTGTTGGCTTGATTGTTGCGATGCTCTGGAACTTGTTGGCTCGGTTATTGTGATGCTCTGGAACTTGTACAACTAACTTGTGTTGTTCCTCGTTCTGATCTTGCATTTCTGATGCATCACTTAACGATGCTTCGAGAAGTCAAAGGCCAAAATGTCACATTCTTCTTCCTTTTTATGGTTGCATCTTTTAGCAATTCTCTAGAATTTTTTTGTTTCTTCATTCCGGCGGCATCTTTCGGTGATGCTTCAGAACTTGTTCGGTTGTTGCTCCAGTTGCATCTTTCGACGATGCTCCAAAACAATTTGGTTGATGCTCTGGCTGCATCTTTTGACGATGCTCCAGAAATTTTTGGTTGCTGCTCTGGCAGCATCTTTCGATGATGCTCCAGAAATTTTCAATTTTGTTGTTGCATTCCAACGACATCTCTCAGCGATGTTCTAAAACTTTTTCTTCTTCTACCCCAACTGCATTTTTCGGCAATGCCCCGGATTTTTGTAAACTCTTTCCTTCTTCAATATTTTGATTTTTCCAAAGTTCTACACATGACCATTATTCAAATTTTGTTACCACCTTGAGATCCACTCCCTAATTGTCATTTTTCCATATCATATCAAATCTTTTCATAATAAATGAAATTATTATGACAACCTTTTTGTCATAATAATTTCCGCCATCATTTAAACCATCCCATCCATGTCATAATTAGTTGTCGCCACCCTCACTAAATTATGTAACTATCCTATTATGTCAACAAAAGGTGAGTGATATTCGATTTAATGACAAGACATATGGTGCGTATAGTTTTTTTTGCTTAAAGTTAGTAATTATTTTGAATAGAGATTAATTAATTGGCACAAACCATTCCCTTTCTCAATTTTGAAAATTGTGCCCTTGCACGGTTGCTTGAAGTACGACAATAGTTACACAATTTCCCATGTAGAATTGTTATGATTACTCATTAAGGACTTGAGTAAGGTAATTAATTCATCTTCCATTGGTTCTATCGAAATTGTGTCCCTTTTCATCTGCAATTCAGTTAATTGAAACAAGGTGAGCTTTACAAAATTTCCATAGAATTTAGCAGAGCAGCAAGGGAAGATAAAATGGGAGGAGCCAAGAAAAAGTCTGAACTAGCCTCAGCAGCTCAATTGTTGGCATTGGGTAATATTGCAGGCCTATTTCAAAAAGTTGGGTGGCCTGAATTTATTAAAAAGTTTGAGGGATATACCGAGCAGCTCGTAAGAGAATTCGTGGAAAACTTTGTAAATGGACAAACTGTGGTGCATGGAAAGCATTTCCGGGTAATTCCAAAAATTATTGCTCATCTCTCTGGTCTTGAGAATAGAGGGATTTATTTGAATGAAACTACCAATATTACCTATCAAAGAATGGTAGAATTGTTTCATAGGGAGCGGGAGCCTCAACCTATAATCACCATAAGTACTAGGGGACAGAACAAAGGTTTTCACAGAATGTCTATCCCAGAACCCTGGAGAACTGTCATAACTTGGGTAATAAAATATTTTACCTGTGAAGGACAAATAACCATGGTAGTAGGACCCCCTTTCTGTCTGCTTATTCATTTGTACCATGGCACTGAATACCCTTCTCTTAGGATTAATTTACCAGCATTTTTGTGTCATTCAGTTACCACCATGATGGAAAAATATAAATTTGGGATAGGGCCACTTGAACACCATGGCCTTATACAATTGATATGCAAGTACCATTTTCGTAAAAATC
Source organism: Sequoia sempervirens (assembly GCA_007258455.2). Taxonomy (NCBI): domain Eukaryota; kingdom Viridiplantae; phylum Streptophyta; class Pinopsida; order Cupressales; family Cupressaceae; genus Sequoia; species Sequoia sempervirens. Next base: position 422,372,373 of record VDFB02075321.1, on the reverse strand, counting down.
CAAAAAAGAAGTGGCAGAAATGTCTGCAAAATTTTGAAAAAGCAGAGTTTGAAAGGCCACTTGAGGAGGGCGAGTCATCTAAACAAAGAGAACAATATTTAGAAGAACCCTCCTTTGAGGCCTTAGGTGCTCCTGAATCACAATAGACTTCAATAGCTCCTAGCGGCGATGCGCCAGAAACTTTGTGGAATGTGTTAGAAACCCCAGGACAATTAGAGGATGTAGAAATTGTGCATTCTGAAGAAGGAGAAGAGCCTCCTCGTAAGAGGAAGAGGCGGACCAAAGTCACTTTCCAAACAACCCCTCCTCTACAGAGAAGCAAGAGGTTGTCTACTGATTATAGTGATACAACAGCTGATGACACAAGGAGTACTTCTAAAAAGAAAAAGCCTAGGACTCAAACAAGAATATTGAAAACTAAAAATTAGCCTGGTGATGAGGAAATAAGTGAAATAGAGAAACAAGTCAATCAATCCCCCAAGGTTGAAGAGAAGATAATTTCATCTCCAGTGGAATAGGAAGAGGGAAAAGTACAGTTGCCACATTCTGTGGATATTGAAGATGAACATGTGGGACGATTCTCCCCTTTTCTTGATAGAGTTGAAAATGTACCTAGTACCAAGGAAAATGTACTTCATGCTGGCATGGAAATCTCCAATCCACCTTTTTCTGTTAACACAGGGGATGCAGAATCTAGTCAAAAAGGAGAAGAATTAGAAAAATTGGAAGCAAAAATTGTTGAATTAAAATCCTAGTTACAGAGAAATGAAGAACAGATCACCCAATAGCAAAAAGAAATAGAGGCATATGCTGCAATTATAAGTAAAAGGGACCAAGAGATTGCAAAATTGACAATGCAAATGGAGCAAAAAGACAAGGTCATTGAGCAGTTGCAATATCAAATACAACAATGGAATTAGGGAAGCAAGCAGCATATGGTTGATTTGGCTGAGAAATACAAGCACATCCAAGGTTTGAAGAATAATTTTATGCAAATATTTAATGCTTTTGAAGAAAGGAACAAGCAGAGAATTGAAATTAATGCTCCTGTGAGTAGAATTGTGGAATTAGAACAATACTTGTAGGAAAGTGACACCAAGCCAATAATGGAATCTAAGGGAGCACAACCGAACTAACTGTTTTAGAATGGTTTCGGGTATGTATCCCTCCATTATTGATGAAATGGATGGAGAGATGATACTTCTTAAGGGATGTAGAATTTGAAAATAATAGGCTAAAAAAGGAATTAGTATTGTTAAGAGAATCATTGAACACAAAGCATATAGAGTTAAATAGGATGCTTGTCAAATCGGTGAGTTATTGTTGGCTTGTAGAAGAAGATCTAGGTTGTATTTTATGTTCCTCAATGAACAAATCCCAAGATGGAAGTTACTTATAATTTTCAATAACCAGCCACATGATCTTGATGATAAAGAATTTGTTAAGGTATTTGTTGAGTCAACTCTTGATCAGTAGGAATTATTATGTGAATTCTTTGTCCATAATTTTCTTTTCGAAGAGTATACAGATTTTTATGTTAACTTCTTTGTGGGTTAATTTCAATTGAGATCATTCCTATCCACCATGCATAATCAAATTTAATGGTAGGATCGGTCAAGGGAGTATTCACATGCAGAGAAAACTGTTGGATTATAAATGGGATACCCCCATATGAAGCCTTTCTATTTCAAGGCACAATTTTTGGGTGTTCAACTTAGAGAGAATGTATAAAGCAGCTATAAAAATAACCTTCAGTTGTGCCATAATCATTTTCAAGATCAAGTACCAAAGTTGATAGGGAAAGCTTGGTATGCATGTGAAGAAAGGTATACCCCTCTTCCTATGTATCTCAAGAAAAGAGAGGTAATTTCACCTCTTAATAGTAGATGGCCCTACAGAAGGGCAGTAGCCTTGATCGATATCCTTGAGAAATTAAAGGTTAACTGGATTGGCATGAGGTATAGACCTCTTTTACTTCTTTCACCATCCCCTACAGTATCTATCAACACATATCAGAATGATGACAGTTTTGAAAGATGGGTACAAAGGGTTACTCTTCATCAGGGATTTCTAAGGGAACCTTACAATCTGGATACAAAGGCAGATGATTTCTATGATCTCAGTGCTAAATATGAGGAGTTGAACAAGAATTGGGGAAATGAAGGGCAAGGACACAACAAAGAGCAGGAGGTCCTACTCAGGCTTAGGAAGGGGAGGAAATGATGAGGTAAAAATAACCTCATCATTATAATGGACTAAATACTTAACCTCGCATTTTTAGCCATCCTTACCCTACCAATTAATTGTCTTTAGGATAAGTAATTGCTTTCTTTTTGTGAAAAGGCGTACAATCTTTATTTCTTGAAATTAATTGAATAAGCTAACCCGTGCTGACTTAATGGTTTAGTTTTTGAGCATTACACAGGTCAATTACCACAATCGGTTATCATTCCAGTCAAAGAGATTTAACGCAGACTTCAACACCATTGAAGACAAGCGAATGGGCGCCGAAACTTTAGGAGAATGCATGATGGACCGAGTTTTTGTAGTTTTCGTTATTTTCAGTTCGAAGACTTTATGGCTTGTTTCGAGCCCTTTAAGGTTTTATGCCATGGGCTTTAGGAGAATGCATGATGGACCAAATTTTTTGTAGTTTCTGTTATTTTTAGTTTGAAGAATTTATGGCTCATTTCAAGCCCTTTAATGTTTTATGTCATGGGCTTTAAATTCCGTTAGTTGTTGAAAATTAGTTGAAGACTTTACCAACTAAGATGTAAGATTTTGTTAGTTGTTCTTATATAAATATGTAACTGTTGAAAGAAATGATATACAGAAGAATATCGTTATGTTGTCACTATGTTTTTTGAGTTACACTCTTAATATGAATAAAATGAGCTTTTCCCATCACCTTTGGAGTTATTGAGTAATGTGAATGAAATTATTTTGAATGAAGTGATTTTGGAGTTACTAGTGTAAGTGATCTAAGCTAGGCGTAGGAGCACCCGAGAGATGGCCACTCAAGGGATTGTAGATTAGATAGATAAGTATTCTACTTTTAATTCTGTTACTTTTATTTAGTAGATAATAATTGGAATTGAAGTTTATTTTCATGTGTGTATTTCTATCAAGATTAATCCTACAGGTTGTAGTTGAGTCTGTAATCTTTAAGTTCTATTGTCTGAAGTTCTGGAGCACCTCCTTTCAGTTGTTTCAGATTGTTAAGTCATTTTTTGTTAATTGTTAAGAGTGTTATCTTTTGTTAGCTCAATGTTTTGAAGTTTCTTTACAAGCTTTTCTTCTTTATCTATTTACACTTTTCTTAGTTTAATCATTTCCATGCTTTCTAGTTTAATCGTTATGATTTTTAGGTTCATAATTTTCTGCTTTCTAGTCTAGTTATTTCCAACTTTCTAGATAAATGATTTTCTACTTTCTAAGTTTAGTGGCTTCTTAGTTTAGAGTTTCATTTCAGTTGTCCAACATTTAGGAAACCCGAGAGAGATAGTCAAGATGTCTTCTATTGTATACATTCTTCAAACACTACCCGGTAGATATATTAATGTATTTATCAACTAAATTGTTAGGACCTAACGATAGCCTATCAAAAGGAGTGCTCAATGTATATTCTATAATCACCAATACCATAGTTACAATATAATAAGAGTATATCACTATTTTGCACAAGCACTAACTATTTTTGGAGAAATATTATTATAGTGTAACCACCTATGAAATACAAGTGGTACATATTTCCATCCAAGAATCCAATAGATAGAGAAATCCCAAAATCAAAACCACACATGGTTTCACAAAACTATCAAAATACCATGGGATAAATGTGGCCACCCAAATCCTCATGAAGAAATCCAATGCCCAAATATAAATGGATAAAATATTTCAGCATGGAATCCAAATCATCATGTCATACCCACCCACCAAAATAAAGTTCTCCATTTTGAACTAATTATTCATTTAGCAAGATGCTCTATGACGTGTCATTCTTACATGTCATAACTTGGTCAAGAGTCTTCATGAATTTTATAATTTGCTTTCTAACTCCCTCTTACATGCTCTTATTCATGTCATATATGCGCTTACACGACTTACATGACATTATATATTATTGCATGAGATTATGATACAATTTAATCTGGCATAATGTGCCAACTCAAGTGGGACTCCCTTTTCCATGAGGGAAAATTAAATAATACAAAATAATAAATAAATAGAATATTAAGATTTTCAAGTTGTATGACACCTAATCCAAACACAAAAATGGCATAATCAAAGGTGTCAAAGTGTAAGGATACACGAGGTAAATGGATGAATAGACAAGGATCAAAACATACATGATGCCAACAAAAGACTAAAGCAGAAATGATACAAAACACAATGAAGAAGTGACATGAACCACATAAAACATGTTCAAAGTCATGTGTAAACATGCATGAATAAAATTTTCTTTGTATCATCCATGTGTTAATTAGGAACATGGACATGTAAGCATAAATCCAAGAAAATAAATCATAAAATGCAGTGGTGAGAGAGGACAAGTTAGGATATCCAATGAATGAGGTCATTCCTTATCATGTGTATCAAGTGTTTTTTATTTTATGTCATGGGTAACCTTAATATATTTAAAGTGTTATAGTGAACAATACTAATCTCTTGATGCACATGATTTTATTCATATGGTTCACTTCATCGAATGAGGGAGTTTTGTGTTCATAAGCATGTTCAATATTTATCTTCCCTTTCTCAAATAAATTCTTGAACTTTATGTTTGATTGCAACACATCTATGCTTAGAATACTCATGTGTTGAGTAAAACAATATTTAGCCTTGTGTGGATTAATAAGAGGTAGGGTAATTATATTATGTTTCAAAAATTGTTCTAATATCATATGTGTCAACTTAAGTGGTACAATAAGTTCTTGTCATGGACATCTTCGTGTCTATCTATTTTAGGGGAGGATGGTATAGGATGGAATGTAGGTTTATAAGATTTATAATTCGTGTGGAATATAGGAGAAATAATATCAAAATTTAAACATGAAGTATCATTAGGTCCATACTATCTATATGAGCACAATTTTTAGAAAAACAAGCAATAAAATCATTTGTTGAATTCATAAAAGAGGTATAAGACAAACAAGATGAATCAAAATATTGTAAAGATGTAATATGATGAATTATAAACTCACTAATAAATAATATAGCATCATCTACATACTCATAATTAGCAAGCAAGAATGATTTAGCATGTGTACTACCATCATAATCATCATGTAATAGTTATTCTCTAAGGCTCATAATGTCATCACGTAGCTTAGGATAATATATTTTGGTATCAATGTGAACCAAATGATAAGCTAATAAACTAACATCAAGGTGTATACTATCATCATGTAAAAAAATATCATGAATGTCGATAGGGCTAATATGAGATATAGAAATTTAATCGTCATAAAATATGTCATCATGTATAAAAGAAGGCAATTCATTAGAAGTGTGTGCATTTATAGATATAGGGGTAAAATGACATGTAAGAGAGGTATCATCAAAGGGTATTATAATGGTGCACATGTGAAGAGATAATAACATCATCAATAGTCATCGTGCTAAATACATTAAGAGTTCATGATGAATCCTCACTAGGTATATGCTCATAAATATTGCATGTCATGGGTGAAGTATGAACAATATAGGACTTATATTCAATTAAAGTAATTGTGTCTAAACAAAAAGGATGAGAACTAACCAACTCAATGAAGGAGGAAAAATTAAATACATGGTAAAATGGATGGATAATGAATTAGGGATTAAGCCCAACTTTGAAAAAGTGATAGTAAAAATCAAATCTTGATTACAACAAAATGTCAAAAATTTCTCTATTTTTTCAAGGAAAGATAGTCAAGGAGTACCTTTATGTGGATTAGTCAATTTTGGCACATTGAGGACTTGTATGTAGGTTTGTTGAAGACTCGAGGTGGTTTGGAGCATCCTAAGGAAGAAGACAAACTTGCATGTAGATCTAACAAACTTAGTATTTTACCACTTTTGGCGAGTTCTCTATTCATATAAGCAATGAACACCTATTTGCCCCAATAAAAACACTAGGCATTGTGGTGATCTTGTGAAACCTAGAGGTGAATAATGGTTCACCTCAACAAACTTGTCTAAACCAACGAAATTTATCTCTAAGAACCATTAAAATCATCATTATGTGTGCAAAAAGAGGAATTTGAAGGGTTTTTCTATTCATTTTCACCTCCAAGAACTGATTTTTATTATTTATTTTAAATTATTTTGTTAATTTTTTTATTTTTAATGTAAAATTTAATGTTGTAATTTTTACAAACTAATTACTAAATCCTAGTTTAATTAGATATAAGTTCATTTGTAGTACAAGAGTTAAAAAAAGGTATAAAAAGCATTTGCAATCTTAATAGTATAAGCCCAATATGGATTATGATAAAAATAATTTGGATACTCCCATCATATAGATTGTTAGATCACACAATCCTCCTACGTTTAATATATAATGATAAAATTTGTATACCCATGACAATTCTTATTTAGTTCTATGTTCATTTTGAGAGAATGCTCTAATACAATTACATATAGACAAATGACACAATCTTGTATGAAGTTTGTCTCATTCTCTAATCCTTCACCTATCTACATTTACACACATTCTCATGTGTTTGACCTTATCTCATATGGGCATGTACATATTGCCATGTACGTTTGACATTTATTGCACCTCCCATATACAAACATTAATTACTTGTATTAGAATTATCATTCCTTTTCCTTGGGCCAATTCCACGATATAAGATTGATATTGTGATATTGATCCCGCACTTATGGAACTAACCCCCAAATTAAAAAAATTAAATTAAATTTTGTCAACACTTGGTCATTTCATTTCTGCCATGAATATAATTGGTACATGGGGTAAGTGCAAGAAGTTGGATCCACAAAGAGGGGAAGTTTCAGCCAGAAAAAAGCCAAAAGAAACGAGTACCCATTTAGGAATGAGAACTCGACCCTTGTACCCATTTTAAAACGGATACCTGTTCTATAAATAGAATGGGTATCCGTTTTAAAATGGGTGCCCGTTCTGAAAATAGAACGAGTACCCATTCTAAAATAGAATAGGTACCCGCTTTAAAATGGGTAACCATTTTATTTTTAGAATAGGTATCTGCTTTAAAATGGGTACCCATTCTAAAAAATTCAAAATTCCAAGCCACCTTTTGCTTGGGTTTTAGGCCTGGGAAAGGCTTGGCAGCCCGACTCTTAGCCTTTGACCTACAACTAAAAGACTAAGGTAGATTCAAGAGAAATGTCCAACTTTGGCAATATAGTTGATGGACTTTTTTTCATAATTAATCTATGAAATTAAAACCCATTATAGATTGTGATGTCTAGTTTTCAAATATATATTTTTTGTTAATATTTGATTATGTTTTCTATTTTTGGATTAGTTTCTAAGCAAATTGGCCCATAAACTTGAAATATCACTCTTTTTTTGTTTTTTAATAACTTTTTATTTGTTAATTTTTTTGCAAAAAAAAAATGACATCAATCTTTAGACAATTCTCTAAACGATGAAAAAAATTCAAAAAATGTTTAGTTTAGGTCCAATTATGTTGTCCGTACATGTTGATTTTTAAAAATAACAATTAAGACCAATAAAAATTCAATAAAAAATATTGAGAAAAAAAATTACAAAAAAATATCATCATCAATCTTTAGGTTGTTACATATCTTTCCCCAAAAGGAATTAGAAAAATACTTTTATTTAGGTCAAAAAGTGGTGTTCGTACATGTGCATGGTATGGTAAGAAAGTCTTTCAAAAAGTGGTTTTTTATTAAAATTTAATTTGTATCATTTGGGTATTAGAATAAATTACATATTCGAAAACTAAATTCAAAATATTAAATTTCATATTACTGACTTTTTTAAAAATTCAATGTGTAAGTGCTTCAAATTTTTAGTCCAAGTGTGACAAATTCTGAAAAACAACAAAAACACTTCCACTTTTTGAGTTTTTTGTGGACCCAACTTCTTGCATCATCCCCATGTTGTGTATTGATTATTGCTGTGCAGTATTATTTATCTATTCATTTAGACATTATTCACATCTTGGAATAAGCCTAGAATCATTCAACTTCTTAGCACTTAATGAGCATTCATCGTAGGAATATTTTGATTTGAAGCACTAAAAAAAACTTAATCTCCATCAAAGGTCATCTTAGTACATTTGTATGCTTGCTTGTTTTTTCTCATATTTGCAACAATCATACAATTGATCATTTCTAGAGGGTTGACCGAGGAAAACTTGACTCTAGTGATCCAACAACCTCTCAAAGGTTTTTCTAAATACTATTAGTCCTTAATAACTAGCAAAGAACTAAATTTAAGGCAAACTAAGGAACAAAGACACAAAATTTACCAAATAAGACATGTACATCACATAATAGATGTATGCTTGCAAAAGTGACCCAAACATAATTACAATCTTAACTAGGATTCCAAGCAACATAGAGATTGAGAATACTAGTTTTCCTACTTCAAAACATCAAAATATGTATTTCAACATAATTATTCACTCACATAGGTTCTAGATCTAAGTATGTTCCTCCACATTTAATTTCCTATCTTGGCACTTAATTCTAAATTATATATTCCCACAACTTAAAAATCAATTGAACTAGGTTGGTTTATGTTTTTTATTAAGGTAAGCGGGAAACAAGGGTCTTGAACCCTTTACAAAGGTTGCCAAAAGGTTGGATGAAACAAGCACAAGTAGGCTACAAACTATAGAGAAGCAGTACAATAGAGAAAGCGTTGTTGTCATCATAGTGGTTTACAATTCCTAAGAGGAATGAATTTTAGCTGAAATCACATATTTTTAGAAAATATAATGATTTAAGAATTAAAAATATCCATTTTAAGGATTCCAATTGAAGAGGGTTTGATCAAATCACCTTAGATCAAACACCCTTGGATAGAACCTCGCTAGTTTTAAACCATACCTATAAATGCGTCTCCTTTACACCTCTCAAAATGCTGATAAAAAATCACTTTTGATTTAGATTTTGGGGGATCAAATGAATTCATTTAAAATTTATTTCAAATGATTATGGTATTCCTCAGAACAAGCTATCCAATGAATATAATTTTAATATGTTTTGGTTTTTTTATGTATTTGTTTTTAAGTTTTAATAACGTGGGTTTTTCATCGAAAATGAATTTCTTTGTTCTTCACATGTGGAAAATAGAAGATTGTCAAAAAATTGAAAAATATGAGTGCACCAGATGGAAGTCCTTGATCAACAAAAAAATAAAATAAAATTTTGACATATAAAAAAAAAATTTAATTATCTGTGGTTGTGTCCGTGTAATTCTTGACTTTGAAACTTGATTAAGGAAAAATATTCAATAAAAAACTATCTAACCAAGTGGAAGCACTAGATATCAAGTTACAAATCGAAATTTGAAAGAATTAGAATTTTATCTTTCATGGAAAAAAGTTATGCATTATATGTCGTCACTTTTAAAAATGTTGTTTTCTGAAAAATTAATTTTGTGGGAGATGGAAAAAGAAAATTTGATTCCAAAATTTTGAAAAAATATTTTTAGAATCTATAGAAAAATTTGATGAGACTCTAGTTTGCACCATCTTCAAATTCCTCACAGTTTAGCCTCTATAGGTGCCCAAATGTGAAGATTTAGTTAAAAATAATAATTTCAGTGTCCAGTTTGGCCAAAAATTGTAAACCACTATTATGGGATCACCCAAAGAGAAACAATTGTAGCCAAGTTGCCTTACAAGAGTACTAACAAGAGAGCAAGGACCACTAGCATCCCACTTTGACAACCCCAAATCAGGAGGGGGTTGACCTAACACCCATAGCACAAGAATGAGATTGGGAAGAGGAAGAAGGAAGACCTTTCCTCCTACAAACAATAATCCAAACAATATTGTCATCCAAATGCTCATTACAAGGGGGAACATGAGGAGAAACCCCCATAGAGGGCCCATCAACACATGAAGAGGTAGTATTTGTATATACACACGAAAATTCCCCCACAGGGAGTCCAGCAACAAGAGAATAATGGCAAGGAGGTTCCAAAACCAAAGGAAAATCAATTTGCAAGGGGAGAGTAGGAGGTTCCACCATAGAGTATGAGGGTGTTTGAGTCACACTAAAAGCAAGAGACACATCATCATCCTGGGAGGAGTCATCTACGAATCAATAGAAGTGTGGATAGGTACGTGGTCTTCAATAACATCCTTCCACCACATAGCAGAGCCCTTGTGATGTGAGAGAGGACAATTTGAGGCCAAGTAATCAATAGAGAAGCACTGACAACATCTGAAGGTAGGCCCTCATAATCGAGAGGTTGAGTCCAAGGCTTTTCCAAACATCAAAACCACATTTCTATGAAGAGGCTTGGAGATGTGAATATCCACTAGAATGCGTGCAAATGTGGAGTGCCCCATGAAGGAAGTAGTATCATCAACTTTCAAGAAGCGACCAATAGAGTTGCCAATGGCCTCATAAAAAGAAGGCTCCTGAAATTGTTGAGGGAGGTTTGGAAGTTTGGCCCACACTAGACACACATTTAGTGGCTCAATAAGAGGATTAAAGGAAGTTGTTCAAGGCTTGAAAGAGAGTGTGCTTCCCCAAGCCCACAGCTTGCCTAGCACCAAATCCCTATCCTCAAAGGAGGCAAAGGATGAAATGAAAAAACCTTTAGCAAAGGGGAAGAGTTCAATATTATCCACCACAAGAGGCTTCTAAGAATTCAACACCTATTTGTGAAGATTTGGAAGAGAAGGCTACAGATTGGAGAATTTTCACACTAAACCCCTACATTGGTAGAAGTCCTCATTTTCCACCACATCCTGGTCACAAACCACCACCAGGGATGATTCGGCATAAGGAAGAGGACAAGATTTCCTCCTGAAAGGGTGAGCAGCTCCAGAACCAACAACCTGAATGAAGTTGCATCTATTAACAATAGAAGTCAACACAGAAGGCGCAAACAATAGTGGTAGCAAATTGCACACTAGTCACAACAATAGAAGAATTTGTGGCTACACCAAAGACAGGAACTCCACCCACAATAGACGAAACTAAGCCAAACGATGCAATAGCATACGCAGATGTAGGAAGCACACCCATGACGGATGGAAATCTAGCGATCGAAGTAGCAGAGCCTAACAACACACTAGCAATATTAACAGTGAAAGTTAGCACAAAAGGTGCAACAATAGTAGCAGCAGACTGCACGCTAGTCACTACAACAGAAGAACCCATGACTGTAACAAAGACATGAAGTCCACTCACGACAAAAAAAATTGAGCCAAACAACGCATTAGCCAACACAAATATTGGAAGCAGACCAAAAGCAGACGAAACTCCAACGATAGAAGTAACAACTTGCCTAACGACGCATCAACACTAGACGTAGAGGAAGCATGGATCACTGTGACATAGTAGCTGATTAGGAGAACCCATTTCAAAAATTTAGGTTGGCTATTTAAGTTGTATGCATTTATTCAATTACCTAGATTAAGCTTAGGGAAAGGTTATTTTTCTTCAATCATTTTTGTTGAATCCATCCTATTTTACAACATCCTAGGGTTTTGCTTTACAATTTATACCTTCATTATTTTAAGGTTTTAGATCTAGGATTTATGATTACATCATCATTTTTAAGACCTTGATAGAGTTTTATGTTCTTATACATTGCTATTTTTATATACCATTCCTTCTAGGGTTTGAGCTTTATTTTATGATATTTCTTTCATCCACCTTAACCCACCCTTAGTTATCCCAATAAGGGTTTTGTTTCAAATATGATATACTTCTAAATTTTCTAATTTTAAAATATGAAATTGAATTATTGAGCTTTCGATTTCTCTTTTGTTCACACCATGAGCTACATGTGATCCCAATCTTTTATAAAGAAGAATGTTTGTCTAAACCCTAATATGGTCACTCAATATAACAAAATTGATTTATTTTCTTGTGGTCATGTTGAGACTCACTTAGAGGATCAACGAGACTATGATAATGAGGCTCATTTGGTCAAACAAGATTGCACACTTGTTGGAGAAATCTTAATTGATGCATTTACTCAAGCCAATTTTTTAGTCAATTAGCACCTTTTTGTAAGACTTCAAAAATTTGACCCCTATGACAAAGATATTTTACATGATGTTGGATCTCTATTAGCTCCTTCTAATGGTGTATCCCCATCCACATTCTAATCCTAATCCTACACCTACCTCTACTAAATTCTTTAACCACCATTGTTACCCTAATGTAGCCCCTACTACTACCACAATTTCTCCTACATTTCTCATTTGCTTTGCAACTCAATATGATCTACCTCCTCACTTTACCCCGCCATTCTTAGTCCATCCACTCCCTCTAATTTCCTATTCGCATCACATCCTTCTACCCACATAGGCACTAGTGCTACACCATTGTAAACCATTTAGAAATTCATGTGTTTAGACCATGACTAACACTTACATTGCAATCTACCTTCGTGCATTGGGATATAAGTCTTTCTTACCCAAAACACGCTTAGGTTTGGATAACCTTGTTAGCTCATATACACTATTAACACCATGAATATACACATGCAACAGACTATAATATGCAATAATACAAATATTTTGAGCATAAATTATAGTAGAATTCCATTACTATATTCTATTAACTCTCTATTTCAATGAATTACATCATCAAGGGTTTTATAGGTGCTTTAACCCAGCACTCCAAACTTGCAGTTTGCATGCATCCAACTCAACTCCAAACATATAAAAGGTGCTCGAGTAACCCATCATGAGCAATCCCTAGCACAAAAATAATGGGAGGATACAAATTGAGACGCACGGCCATCATTTCATGCTACAAGAAGCGTAGATAGGCAATTGCATAGACTTTTTTGTGTCTACCTGTGTTTGGGTTGCCTTAGCATTCTCAAATGCAATGCCTTGTGATGCCAATTTAGCATCCTGCACCTTGACTTATTGTTGGAGTGCGTTGACCTGTTCTTGCATCTCTTTCAAGTTTTACTCTGCGTTGGTCTTCCAGAGAGATTGCTTTGTATTGGTTCAGATCTGAAGCATAAAGTTGTCACTACTAGTTTTTAACTTGAAACACTCAAAATTGGTATATATATTTTAAATTAATGAAAAAATAAAGCCCATAATATGAGCATCAAGTATTTGTTAACAATTTTTTTTAAATCATTTTTTTTCTATATTGTCAACTTTGAAAGTTTAGTGTAGTGAAAAAATAAATTAATTTCAATAAATATTTATTTTTAATAATTATTTGATATGTATGTTTTGAAAATCTACAACAATTCAATGGGACGTCAAAACATTTTGATGACTATTTATCAATTAAATATATATATTTAATCTCAACCAAGATTCTCTTATATTCTAGTAAATGGAATCAACCTAAACTTTTGGGATTGATGACCTACATGTGAAAACAAATTTTAAAAAGAATGTTAATTAGAGTAAATAAAAGATATATTTTCAAAATTTAACTTTCACTAATTCCTTTGTTGTTTATTTTAGATGACATGCTTACATTCAATAAAACATAGGAGGAACATCTATAGCATGTTCAACATGTACTCCCAACTACATCAACATGGAGTCTACGCTAATAAAGAAGTGTTCCTTTGTACAGAGAGGATTTGGTATCTTGGATACATCATGAGCAAGGATGGTTTCATGTTGAACTTGAAAAATACAAGTCATCGAAGATTGGCCACTTCCCAAAAATCTCACAAAACTCTAGCTTTTTGGGACTAGCTAACTTTTATCATGGGTTTGAGCTTGGATTCTCACACCTAGCATGGCCTATGAATCAAGCATCATGGGATTAAGAGAAAAATTCATTTAGATAGACACAAGCAACAACATCCACACATTGTTTGGCACAAGTATTGGCTCTTCTTGATCTACAACACTCCTTTGAAACAAGAATGATGCCTCTAAATATGTGCTTAGGTACCGCACATATGAAAGCGTTATATGCCAAATTCATGCCTATAAACAATAAAAGCGCTATATCTTGGGGAATTCACAAATATCACAAGCCTCTCCATGTAGATAAAGGAAAGTTGCAAATCAATTGACATCAAAGTTGGTCCACTTAACTCCAATAGTTTCATCTCAACATTCATCACAAGAAGAGGAGCACTAATGAAGTTGCAAAATGTTTGAGTTAACCTCCAATCATAGCCCTAACAATAATGGACTCCTATGAACACCAAACAACAAAGTGGCCTCAATCATAGAGCATTGATCCTATTTTATAGGTCCATGATTATTACTTGTGGGATGGAATCCTTTGTCATATGGGGCACATTTGTGTCCCTTTTGGGGAATGGTAGGAGATGATTTGGAAAGCATGCTACAACCACGTCGCATAATAGTTTGGGATAGAGAAAATAATTATAATTACACTCCAGAAGTATTAAAAGCCAAAACTAGATCATGATTTCATCATAATTTGATCTCGCATAGTCTATGCCATCACAAATCCTACAAATTGAAAATAAGGATTCTACACCTCTCAATTCCTGACAAGCCCTAGCACTATCTCCATGGATTTCATTTTAAGTCTTCATATGACTAAACATGGTCATGATGGTATGTGGTGGTTGACAAAATCTTAAAGATGGTCATTATGGTAGCTTGCAAGAGGGTCATTAATTTACTATGGGATGAAGTTAATTTTGATTTTACGGTTAACTACCAAGGAGGACACAAGTAATCACCAAGTATGGTGACTCTTCAATTTTCATGAGGTACTAGGTTCACTAAGTTTAGTAGTAAACTATGAGCTCTATACTAAAGTTATGTTGTTTACCTTCAATATTTGTCAATCTATATTCTTCTTCATCAATTACTACTTACAATACATTTAGCCTCCCATTTAGCCTTCAATCTATATTCTTCCCCTATGTTGGTGACGAAATTTTGTTCTTTTTGGGTTCTAGTCGATGGTTGTCTAATACTATTTGAATCCCATCTCTATTTCAGAACCGGATATGAAAGTTTCTTCTCATCCGGCTCCTTGTGAAGAATCTATGGCCAAATTCGATAATAAATATTGAGATCCTCTGTTATATAGGAATAAATCTGTATTTACTCATTACACATATCATATACATATAATATGAGGATACAAATACCTCTTTTATTATATATCGGTACTGCTCAATAAGTATCTTACAGGCGAATATTTACTCTTTCAATATTTGGGGTCGACTTATGGACTCCAATGAAATGAATTCTCTACTGGTTTATTTCGCCATCCTTTCCAATGAATGATTAAGATTTCTATACGATCTTATGCAGTCACAGGTTCCATCGTTTCCATAGCTTTCAAATGGCTGCTTAGGTTTACCCTCTGCAATGGAGCTCTTATTTATATTTATTTCTTACAAGAATCAATTTTCTTAGTTTCCATTGATCCGAAGCTCTTTTTTTTTCGCTTATAAACTGACTGAATATAAATAATCTTATGACTAAACATGGTCATGATGGTATGTGGTGGTTGACAAAATCTTAAAGATGGTCATTATGGTAGCTTGCAAGAGGGTCATTAATTTACTATGGGATGAAGTTAATTTTGATTTTACGGTTAACTACCAAGGAGGACACAAGTAATCACCAAGTATGGTGACTCTTCAATTTTCATGAGGTACTAGGTTCACTAAGTTTAGTAGTAAACTATGAGCTCTATACTAAAGTTATGTTGTTTACCTTCAATATTTGTCAATCTATATTCTTCTTCATCAATTACTACTTACAATACATTTAGCCTCCCATTGGTGTATTGTCCTCCAACTTCACAACATAATTTGGATTATCACCACTTCACTTAACAAGTCTTAAAAATTGTTAAAATGCATTTTCATTTTATGAAATTACAAGCAACCATTTACAAAAGTGTATAAAATGGAGTAGAATTTCTCCAACCCAAGTGACTTGACCCCAAACTCATTTTTTTGTGACTGCTATGTCAAGGTCTCATAGATGCTATGAAATGGTTTTGAATTTCTCCAACCTTAACCAAATTGGATCCTACTACAACTATAAAACTCGTCAAGTTCTCATGTTTTTGTGACTACTATGTCAAGGTCTCGTAGATGCTATGAAATGGTTTTGAATTTCTCCAACCTTAACCAAATTGGATCCTACTATGACTATAAAACTCATCAAGTTCTCATAAGAAATTTTATGTCCCAAGATACCTAACCCCAAATTTATGTGAGTCTCCCAAGTACCCATGAGTACCCAACTCGTATGCCATATGGAGTTCAAGAAAAAATTAAAAAATCTATCTTTTTAAAATTAAATCAAACCACATCATTTCCTAACACAGCATTGCAAATTTGTTTGAAAGAACTCAAATGCAGATTTATGCAGTAAATTTCTACAATTTTAGGATTTGATATTTTCCCCAAGATCCCAATTGTTGCGCAAAACATTCTGACAAGTTGTGCAAGGCATTTGTGTTGCCACACAAGATATCCTAGTTGTTGTGCTAGGTTTACCATTGAGCACCTTACACAACTACTTTGTTGCACAAAGCAAATGTCTTCATTGTGCAATTACCCTTTTTGTGGTGTAAGTTATTCCTTTGTTTGCATAATTCAGTGTCTTTTCACATCTAGCACCCCTTTGGCTGCACATTTCACCAAATCTCCCTCAAAAACTCGTAATTGTGAAAGCCCTATGTGTGCCCTTTAAGGCCTTTTTTGGACTAAATGACGAGATTCATAGCTCAATCCACCCCATATCATGACAAGAAATGTGTTTCGCACAAACCTCGGACTCTGCAAGGGGTGTGGCCCCTCAACCCCACTGGGGGCAAACCAAAATCTTTGATTCAATACTGAAAAGCTAATTAACTAGTAGTTGCACTGGAAGGAGGTGCAATGGTTACACCGATTGTGTTGTATATAAAATATGTTTGAAAGGAGGTCTATAATTGAATGTATAAATAGTAATTAAAAGCTTTATACATTTGTTGGGAATAGAATTGGTTCATATATTGATGCATATTTTGTATGTTCTAAAAATTGTCTAATGGTACACATGCATTATATAATAACCAATAATAGAATGATTTTAGAATAGACAAAATAGTCCCATGATATTTTGATGCAAGATTTTTATTTTTTGTGCATTTTTGTGAGTTCTCACATACATTGAGGTATTTAACCATTTTAGGATTCACATGTTCCTCAAAGTGAGTACAAATTGTAATGTTATAAATTTGCATACATCCATTGCTATTACCATTTAGTTTTGTGGCCATTGTGAGAGGATATTTGATACAATTACAAATAGTCAAATGATGCAATTTTGTGATAATTTGGGCTAATTCTACTATCCCTCCCCTACCTTTGTTTATAAGCATTTATATGCCTTTGAGACTATCCTATTTATATTCACTTTGCTAGATGTTATGAACCAAGTAAACACACATTTGTATGATTTATTGTCATGTCCTTGGTATTTAAAGGCATTCAATTATTTTACTTATCTTTCATCCTCTCTCATGCTAGATCATTCCAATTATAACAATATTCATGAAGCATTTATCAAAATTAGACTTTGATTAATGCACTTAAAATAACATTTATTTCATTATCATCATCTAGGCCATCTCTATGGTTGCTTGTAGTGTAATAATGTTTTGCATGACTGTAAAGTTAATCTTTTCTAGGTGTTGACCTAAGAAGAAACTAAAGAACAACATCACATGTTATATGGTCAAATCCACAATCTATAGAGTATCTCTTTGCTTATGGAATTGATCTAAATGTATAAACTCAATCCACAAAGGATGAATCTAATACAAAATTTAAGACAAAACACAAGCAAAGGAAATACATTTATAATTCTAAATTGAATCAAATTATAAAACTATATCAAAATTATTTGCTTTCATTTATAAAGCTATACGTCATCATCCATTATATTTAATTTCTTAATTTAACATATAAAAATTCTATTAGATTCTTATAAATAAAATTAATTGAGTTATATTTATTTTCCTTTACACATATATAGATGAGCATCAAGAAAAGAATGACATTATACATTATAGTTCATGTTATGTCTAAACACTTGAAAGATAATTTAACAATAACAAGAGCTCTGAAAGAGCTGGAGTCCCTGCCTAAGGGAATAAATATGCTTATGCAAATTTGCAATTGATATAGTTCTATAAATTTTTATGTGTATATAGCTATATGTTTTGTGTGTCGGTGACTTTGATGTCATTAAAACTAAAGAAAGGAATTTTTTGAAAATGTCTACAATCTTATTGCAAAAAAAATTATACCAACATTACATCATCACATTAAAGCATCAGATCATTATTGCATTTCCAGAAACAAATAGTGACATCTGATTTTTGACTTCCAATTAATCCTATCCATTCCCTCTCAAACCAATGAAAAATTCATTCATTTCGTTGCAAGATATGCTCCACAAATATAGCATAGTTTCATTCAATTTTCATTCTATTGTTTTTAGATAGTGCCCAGCTGGAACATAATAAAAGATTAGGTAGAACTTATTCATTAACCCAAAAAAACGTGAGCTTGTACCTTAACAGGGTAGTGGCACAACAAAGGATGGGACTTCAAATCTCCTATTTCCTTGTATTTAATTACATTTAGAGGGCAATCTGCAATGCTATTCAAAATAGAGTAGGCGAGCGAGCAAGAACCTAGTATGTTCTCAAAACCTCTAACGAAGAAGAAATACAAGACTCACAAGGGGTGTATGACCTGCATTGTGAAGATAAAGATGTTCAAGAGGACAACATAGGTTGTAAACTATAAATTACTTTGTTATAATGAACATGTAACAAAAACATTCTTGCTATTTTCCATTCATGGAATCACAAGGCAGAGTAATAGAATAATATCCTTCTACATAAACTAAATAGGTATATTACATATGGGTGCAGACAATTGGAAGTTTGAGGACGAGAATTCTTGTGATTAGAAACTAGGGGAATGCTTTCTAACTAATTTAACTAATTGCAATAATTATGCATATGACCTTTATGGGTTGAGTAAAATTACATTTATATACAAATAAGTGAGGCAACTAAAAACTATGGATTGCTATAAGTAAAAATTGCTAACAAATGCTCCAAGTAAAAGGCAACCTGCATTGGCTTTGAAACACTATTAAAATAAGAAGTTTCTTAGTAAGATCACTTCACCGGATTACCTGACAATTATATAGCACTTCAAATGTGATTTGCAACTCTTGGTGTCATTTAAAACAAATGCCAAACTTATATAAGGAAATGAATTTTATTCAAAACATGCTTAGTTAATAGATTATATCTATTTCATGTGCCCAGTTACCTTCAAATCCATTTACCAATTATAATTCACAATATAATATAGTCATTTGCTTATACCCTACTTGAGATGGCATTCTTGTCATGGTACTCGTACACCTAGATGTCCACTTCTAGGTGACAACGTCAATCATTGAATACCATTTTAAAAGCCAACAATGTAATTGAAGGCCCCAGAAGTGTGCAGTTTTGTAGTATAGAGAATATGTTTTAATTTGTGTCAAAAAGGAATACAGAAAAGAATAAGTGGCCTTCAAAAGTAGGCTGTCATTAACCATTCATCCCCAAAATTTATTGTTGAATATGAAGTGTTGGTAGGCATATCCTTCTTTGGTCCATTAGAAGACCCTCTTTGTTCTGAACCTTTAGATCTATTGACAAAAAATCAAGATGTTGCGCAATTTCTTCAATTAAAAAAAATCTCTTCTCTTTTAGATAAACATTTCTTACAACTTATGTTATAGACTACCCCACTAGAATAGTCCTAGTTGCAAAGTTGTCAATGCTGGGAATATACATTGAATGCACAAAATGGAGATGCTAAGTAATTAGGGGATACAGATGGACATTTAGAAATAATGTAGTTAGCAAAAGCAAATATAAGACAATATGTGTACTTGCATATGATATTTATTTGGTAAAAAATTTAATACCCTTCAAAATTACAACACATATCCAGGAAGACATATTATGCCAAAGGATTAACATGATTTATATGAGAAACACATTCATTGAAATCTAAAAAGGATGCTTTTTTTTCCCTTTTGAAAAATATTTTTCTTTTTCCCAGGATCTAGTAAGCATTTAGTCTAATAACATGGAATGAAAATTTTGTGCTTAATACGGAAGTTGTGCAGATTTAGAAACACCTCCAATGATACTTCAAAGACATGAAAATTATTAATAAAAATTCCTGCTCCAATGGTACTTCAAGACATGGAAGCAACATGCCAATGCATTGTCACATCTATTAAGAACTCTAAACCTATGCTCCCCCGAGTTTCCGGGATAGGGACTCTATTTAAAAATAGGGAATAAAAATATAAGGAAATTTCAAATGCTCATAATAACATTGATTAGACATTCATCATAGACAATTTATATATATGAGCATGAGTTAATAAAGACATGCCTAACTGGTCTGTATATTCAAGTGAGGGATTTATTATTGAAAGTTTTCATAAAGCCTTCAAGACTGCATGTTTTGTTGTCAAACTCATTAACCATGAAGAACGATTAAGTAAAAAGATAACTAGCTATATTCCAGTTTGACCTCAACTGGTATACAAATAGATGGGATTGTTCAATAGGTTGTTTGTGCATGTCATGATTGATACATTTTCGCATTATGATTGTTCAAAACTTTCCATGGTTAAAAATTTGAGGACAGCAGGGCTAAACATTAATCTAATTAACATATCATGAATATCATTTGTTTAAGATTTTTTGGCATTTTTAATCTACACAATGAGCACTTTCTATAGGAGAACATCCTAGGAGATTTGTGTATACAGTTTTGCCACTAATTACTCTTTTATATAATGCCTAAACTACTCACTATCAATCCTCTTTCACCTAAGTACAACAAACGACAATAAATAAATAGTATGATCAATCAATTTGTATCCAAGATGCACTTTTCCATACTTGATAGTCAACATAACAATGTCGCCCTAACACAATAATGGAGATTACAAAATTATTCCCAACCATTTTCTAATTACTCAAGGGATATTTAATGGTCTGTAACAGTCTTCTAGCAGAGGCACCCTAACACAATAATAGAGATAAAGAATATCAGAGACCAATTACATATCATAATTCAAGCCATAGAGGAGGTTAGATCCTAAAATGAAGTCTAGGTGGTTATAGTCTCATCCAAGTGATTTAATAGTCAACATCTACAAACACACTTATTGGTCACCATTTTGTATGCATGCACTTGTCGATACAGT
The DNA here is from genome assembly GCA_007258455.2 of Sequoia sempervirens. Taxonomy (NCBI): domain Eukaryota; kingdom Viridiplantae; phylum Streptophyta; class Pinopsida; order Cupressales; family Cupressaceae; genus Sequoia; species Sequoia sempervirens. The sequence goes on along the minus strand of VDFB02075321.1, from coordinate 422,350,957 downwards.
AGAAAGAATTAAAAAACTCATGAATCCAAGAGTTGACCAACTGCAAGGGACCTGCAGATGTTTACCTATAGTAAGTATGGGTCTCTAACTATGTTACCAGAAACGTGACGGCAAAGCGCCGTTTCACGTTTCAACGGCCGAAACCCGTTTCCCCGTTTCGCGTTTCAACGGCCGAAACCTGTTTCCCCGTCGCCAACAGCCGTTTCCAATCCGTTGAGCCGTTTCTAAGCCGTTGGAGTTAAAAAAATAAAAAACTGCTGGTGTTTTTAGGCTCTCTAGGAATTAACATACACTTTCAGTTAACCTGCGAAATTTTGAGTAGAATTAATACACTGTCAGTTAGTTAAACTGCACAATTCGGTGAGTAAAATAAATAATGCTCAGGTAGTTTAACTGCAGAATTCGGTGAGTATAATTAATAATGCTCATTATTATCGATAGATTAGTTTTTTAACCATTTTTGTTATATATTTTTTTGCTGTGTTATATATTTTTAATAAAATTAGTATACATTTACTAAAAAAATTAATAATTAAATTGTAGTTTTTATATATAATTGAAGTTATTTAATGTATTTATGTATATAAATCTATTTAAAATATAAAAATATGTTTTATAATTTAGATTATATATATATACACACACAACACATACAAATACATATACATATGCATACATAATATATATGTATATATATATGAATTTTTGAAAATATATATGTATGTAATCTGTTTCTTATACACAACCTGTAAATATCCCGTTTCTCGTCACATTGCCGTTGCCGTTGCGGTTTCCGTTTCTCGTTTCTGGTAACATAGGTCTCTAACCATTTATAGGACTCGGGAATACAACTTATGCTAGTTGCTTTTCTATTTTTGCTGATGGTGATGGGGGTTTAAGAGAGAAGAAAATGGTCTTGAGTTAGCCAATGAAAGTCATATTATTGATGCAATGAAGGACAATCATTGAGTTAGCGTGGGACAGTCATATGGAAAGGAGAGCCACCATGACCAAGTAGAATCATTCAACTTTCAATGGCATGAAAAGAGCAGTCAAAGGTCATGAAGGGGAAGTTATTGACTGTCATGGCAGAGTTTGTAAACGAGAGACAACAAAGGAGCAAATTGCATGATGAATAAAAGACCTATGAGGAAGGGTAGATTGGTGATTACAAGGTAGCATTATCCTACAGCCAACCGTATGACTGTCACAAATAGTGTTACCTATATCCTCAGGGCAGTTCACAGTCATGAGATGCATTCATAGTCCTCAAAAAAACATGTAGCTTAAATGTAAAATAACTTTGAAGGTGTTTCAGCTTCCTCAAAGAAATATCATCATAAGGAAATTTCTAATCAGTAAAGATTGTTGTCGTTGTGGTTTTGTCCTCAAGAGAACCCTCATAAAGTCAATGTGAATTGTAATTATACAAATATCTCTTGTTTACTATGTATATGAAGGTTGGGTGCATATTTACTGCTCAAGATGGTTCCGGGTGCTGTAATTTGGTGAACTTAAAGATCACTGAGGTTTTTGAATGTTATACAAAAAGCTTTTGAGGTTGTAGAATATCCAAAGAATAACAACGATTCAATGAAGGAATCTTAAAAGTGTCACATAGGCTATTCTATCATCATTGCTACTCTCGTGTATATTGATGTGGACCAAATTTCACTGATAAAATTATTTTGTTCGGTCAATCTTTGATGAAAGGCTGATATACTGGGAAGCTGAGCCTTGCAAAAAACTTGGTCATTTGTTTCAAAGTTTTTATCTTATCACTTAGTTCATTGAGGATTTGATGAACGACTTTGTTAGAATGCTGTAGGATATGGAACAGTTAAGCTTTAGAATAAAATTAAAAGTAAACAACTAGTTGCATAAATTTCTCACAACATGAGAGCAAAGCAATGATATTCTTTTATCATGTAAAACAATGTATACAAGAAAACAATTTTGTGAGTACCGAAAGCTATAATCTTATTCTTCTATTGCAAATGTTTGTTTATTATGTGTCAGATTGGTTGTGACCTACTGTTGAGTTGAATTGGCTGTTCTAGAGACCATAAGGTTCCACTTCAATGGAAAGCTAGAATCCCAGCTAATTCCAGGAAAATTTTGGCAGAATAGTTGACCATCAAAACTGGGTATCTAAGCCAAAAGGAAGACTTCTAACAATAATAAAATATTTATCTACCATGTAAAAAGCAACTACATAGTTCAACTGTCACATAGTTGTGTCGGAACTTCTTATTGGAGGTTGTGGAATCAAGGTCTCAGTGCATGGGCAGTTAAGTGACTAGTGTAAAGTTATAAATTGTTTGGAAACATCTTTTTATTAGGAGCAATATGTAGTGTTCTTGTCATATCTAACCAAAAAAAATACAAATGAAAACTAAATTAAATGGATCAATTATGTTGATAAGTACATGAGAAATTCCATCAACATGAAAAATCGACCTTAACATGAACACTTATAACTAATCTCTCTTTCAAGAGATATATGGCTATTATTTATGTTTATACCAAACTCAATTCATTACACTTTTTACAAAATTGTGCAAAAAAATATGTTTAGCTTTTGTACTTTTTAGTGTATAGATATTCAAGATTTGCTCAGATCTTGTTTTATACTTTATTTTTATACAAAATATCTGCATCATATCATATTCAAGGTTATCTGAAAAAATTCCAGAGCCATATCTATACATATTTCCTGTTAAGTTAGCATTACACTTTGCCCTCTTAGGCATCAAGATTTGGATCATGGTTGTTGTCTTTTCCTAGTTGGTGTGGACATTTTGTAAATGCTTCCTGTGGTTCCAAATTTGATTTTTCTAGCTTGCAAGTTATGATCTGGGAAGGCTTCTATGTGATGTGTCTTGTCTTAGGGAACACTGTGGCTTGCAAGTTGTCATATGCAGTAGTGTTTTAAAAAATTTGTTCCATATCACAATAATGACCAATACAGAATTGCAAGCTTGCATCATCTGAAACATATTCAGAGAGTGTAATGGCCTTGCTCAAAAGAGACACAAATATATTAACCCAATAGAGCATAAAATTGAATGTTTCCTTGAAAAATAGTTCAGAAAAAACACCCCCAGAAATGTAATTGCTCAAGATGCTGTAAATACTTGCTTAGAATAGAGATTCAAACTGGAGTATAAATGCTCAATCCAATACTTATTGCCACTTGCTCAGAAATGATACAAAATCGTCAATATACTTGCCCGAATTTAAACGGTAAGCTCTTTCCTTTCAAGGGAGAATCGAACAAGATAAAAGGTTAGGTTGGGCATGGGCTTTAGGCATAAGCTTTTGTATGGCCAATAGAAAAGAGATCTATCAAGATTTTTAAAAGTTCCAACAAATACCGACGGAAATGGAGAAAAAGGTAATAGATAAACAGCTAACACAAAAGATTATCATTGTGTTTCCTAGAAGATTATAATTTTTGAAATCTTTGGACTCTTGTGAAAGATGAATTGACTAAATAGACTAATAGCCATAAAAAGAGTAGAAATGATTTTCATGGAGAGGTTGAATATCCAAAGTTAACAAAAATTTATTTTCTAACAAACAAAATAATGAGTATGTCCCATGCATTATGTTGTCATTTTAACATTTACTTATGGTCTATACTAATGAAGAAAAGAGCACTATAGAACAAGCTATATCTGTCAAACCTGAAGATTATATTGAAGCCATGTATTGGCATAAAGAAAATAAAGACAGATTACTACTTAAGGGTTTGGATATAAAACTTTTGCGCATTGAAAGGGGATAAATCAGGGACTATGTAAGATACCTAATTCACCTGAATGATGAAACAGAAAGCTATCCAAGGCACATGCACGTTGGCTTTGGTTCTCACTTGCATCTGTTGCTCCACAGAGATATTCATGGTTCAGATGCCTGCCTTATTGAGACATCCTAAGAGTTCTTTGACAGTACTGGTGTAAGAATACTACTGCAGCACTACATATTGTCCATGATTGAACAACAAAACTGTCTCTGAACCAGAGAATGGGCTAACTCAAGCACTTTGTTGTTCTTTAAATTTTACAGTGACAGGTTTGTAAAACCATTTAAGGTTTTTGTACTTCTGATTCAAAGAGTAATGTGTGCACGGATATATGTGTATACTTCGAACTTTTTATTTGTTGCATCCTTCAGTTTTAGACTCCTTTATTCAGTTTCCATTCTAATCCTAAGTGGAAATTGAGACAGAATAGATGAAATATTAAAAATGCAATCTTAACAGAAGTATTATCACTCCTTTAGGAGAAAACTCTTCTACGGAATTCAAAATTCCATGTAAATATTGTAGAGTAAGCTACAGAAAATTATCCACGTAACTTCCAAAAGACCCCTTCTCTTTACAAATGTTTACATTCTATAAACAGAGAAAAAAAAGAATCAAAACAGCTCCAGAAATAGCTTTCTATAACTATGTAGTGGAAGATTTACTTCTAACAATTAATTTGAAGATTAGACAGATAAAGAAATAACCATGTAGCAGACTAATTCTGCTGCTTGTCTAACTTTGTTCGGGTTTCCAGGATTTGAAAATTCAAGCTTGCCATCAGCTGTAACTTGTTGCTCCTAGTTCCTAATTTTTATTTTCCAAAGTCTTCATGCTACTTGGTTGATTTTTCAAGTTCTAATTATGTTTAAGGCCTCCAGTACATGAATTTTAACATGCATCTGTCGTTTCTAGTACATCCAGAATGGTAAATCCCAAATGCCCTATTGGGAATTAGGGAGTGCTGTCACCTTCTTCAGGTTTAGGGTTTCAGGATTTCATGCCAACATTCTAGTACTTTTTCAATGATTTTTTCCATGCTCTGGTTTAGAAAGTAGGATTTAGGAAATTTTCATTCATCAGATTTCATATTTTAAAACTGCATTACACCATTATAACTCATAACATATCAATGGCATATCACAGTTTCCAATTTCCGAATGAGTGGCAGTCAGAAGAAATGCATTTGGAGGGAAGATCTGGAGATTTATGGTGCAAAAGCCTGTACAGAAGGATGATCCCACTTTCTATGGGCAATGAATAATGGAAAATTATAGATGGTCAGGATGCAAAGAGGGCTTCAAAGGAGCCATGCCCTTTGCTACATATAATGTCTTGAGGTTCAACTATCATTGAGTCCTAAGAGATTGAGGTAGGTAATAGTTAGCATTAATTCAAAACTCCCTCCACTAACACCGTCTTCCTTCAATCAGCACTTAAATAAAGCGGGGCAAAGCTCAGACAAAACATGCAAACCCCTGTCTAATTGATGAATTGAACAAATCTGAATCCAGGCAGGAGGACACTCTGCAGAAAAAACATAGGGCACCAAATTCTGCTCATCAGCTGCAAACATCAAACAAAATAAAGCACCGGAAGGCGATAAAAGATTCACAAGTGCACTGGTCGAGTAATTGCATGCCTGAGCAATCCATCCACAACCCACAAAGTGCTGAGAGTAATCTTCAAATCTGAAGATTTTCCAAGCAAGATAGGAAAAATTTACAAAACCCTACCACGACAGAATGTTTTTAAAATGAGACGAATCGAAACCCATCTCGCTTCAGTGCTGCTTCAATCTATTCATTTGAAAAATATCGAAATTTGAGGGCTACCAAAATTCAATTTGATTTTATGGCATGGAAAAGTTTCCCGGGCATGGCGAGATTTTCCGACGTGATAATTACGGCGTGAGACAAATCTGATGGGCTATGCCCACAATATATAGCCTTTCGGCTAAAAAAGACAGTTACATTGGTTCAATATTTTTCACAAATACTGATACAAATTTGTAAGTAATTATAATACTTTTCACAAATACTGATACAAATTTGTAAGTGATTATAAATGAAGGAAAAACTACTTGTGACTTGAATAAATTCGGTTTATAATGTTTTAGAAATTATTTTGCATATTTGTGTGTTTGTTAACATTTAAGATTTCGGCCCAAGATTTTTCCTCAACCAAAACCAAAAAAACCTGAGATCCATTGCTCTATTTATAGATGAGAGAGAAATAGAAGCCAGAAATATTGCAATACTGCATGGAGGTCATCTTGCCTGGACACTAAAGCTAATTGATAAGTATCCAGGATTCTTCAGGACCTATTGGAGAACTCTGGAAATTTCAGTTGCATATAACGGAGGACATTTTTTCCTTGTAATTTAACAGTGAATATCACTGATTATTTTTGCCAATGGGTTCATAATTATAAATCTTCTGAGACTGCGAGTTACAACATAACACCTGTTTACATCTTGTAACAAAATCTTACAGTCCAAAAATGACGTGCATTATTAATATGTTTACCATCACTTTTCCATTCCCTAACATGCAACCATGTCTCCATGATACTTCAGCTAGGTATGCCTGAATATGGTTTTTGATAATTACTGCAAATACCTGAAAACTGCTTTTCATAGTGGATATTTTTCATTTCCAATTTTTTATTTTCTATGATAACTGCTCATTGGCTAGCCAGGGATAATACTTCAACTTCATATTATGTGTTACAAAGAAAAAATATTCCTAGACAGACTTCAAATGGCATTTTAAAACGAAACATTATCTACCTATTGCAAGAGTTCTACATCATTTCACATGCTACTCATAAATATCAGCTTTAATAAAAACAAATATCCAGATAAGATTCCTCAAATTTAACAATATAACATATCAAACTAAGAGGTTCCTCCTGACTAAAAGGAATGAGCTCTCAAAATTCTTTAATACAAAACTTCTCCGAAAAACAATTAACATCCTTTTGTTGAGTGTCAAGAATGGTAAACAAGCACCAAGGGTACTCGATAAGAAATTAACAAAACCAGGTATTTAACCAGTGATTATCTACCTATTGCAAGAGTTCTACATCATTTCACATGCTACTCATAAATATCAGCTTTAATAAAAACAAATATCCAGATTAGATTCCTCAAATTTAACAATATAACATATCAAACTAAGAGGTTCCTCCTTACTAAAAGGAATGAGCTTTCAAAACTCTTTAATACAAAACTTCTCCGAAAAGCAATTAACATCCTTTTGTTGAGTGTCAAGAATGGTAGACAAGCACTAAGGGTACTTGATAAGAAATTAACAAAACCAGGTATTTAACCAGTGATTATCTACCTATTGCAAGAGTTCTACATCATTTCACATGCTACTCATAAATATCAGCTTTAATAAAAACAAATATCCAGATAAGATTCCTCAAATTTAACAATATAACATATCAAACTAAGAGGTTCCTCCTTACTAAAAGGAATGAGCTTTCAAAATTCTTTAATACAAAACTTCTCTGAAAAACAATTAACATCCTTTTGTTGAGTGTCAAGAATGGTAAACAAGCACTAAGGGTACTCGTTAAGAAATTAACAAAACCAGGTATTTAACCAGTGATATTCTGTGACTTGTTAAGAATCACTCCCTCATATTTGTTCTGGAACCACTTCATAGCATCATCCTTAGTGACCCTGTGTTGAATGCCAACACGAGACACAGCCCTCTTCCTCCTACTAATTCTGTAACCGGGACGCTCTAGGACCACATAGAAGTCCATGCCATAAATACCAGTTGATGGATCATATCTGCAAAAGAAAAATAGAAGACAACTAAGATGTTTTACCAATTTAAGTTTTATACACAAGTTATAAATGGTCTGTGATGGGAATTTAAGGATGGCAAAACATTCCTAGATTTAAGTTGTATACATGTGAGTGTCTATACACACATATGCTAGATACATGTGCATGTGTATATATAAATACGTGTGCACATATTCACACACATGTATTTCGAACACGGCACAAAAAAAAAAAGTTTTCTAAAACAAGTTGCATAAAAAAAACATTCAAATAACTTCAACTCACTTGATCCCCAAATCAATGTGCTCCTGAATTCCAAAACCAAAACAGCCTGTGTCACTGAAGTTTCTTCGAAGCAATTCATACTCCTTGACTTTCAATCCGCTCTCCAAAAGCTGCATAGCTTTTTCTCCTCTCACAGTAACATAGCAAGCAATCTTTTCATTTCGCCTGATTCCAAAAGACCTCACAGTATATCTTGCTGCATGGAAATGAGAAGAATCGGAACAAATACAATGAGATATATATAGTTCAAAGAATCAAATACAATCAGAAGCACCTAACACAAATGGAACACCTACCCTTGGAGAAAACTGGAGTCTGACCACTTAACTGCTCCAAAACCTACCCAAAGTCAACAAACAATGAAACTCAGTTTCTCATTTTTACATCCAAATGTTTCTGAAATATTTGTGGTGCTAACTGATCAAATTCTGCAGCTGACTCACATAACTGATACAAATTTGAGATGCAGCATGACCGAATAGAAAAATTAAGGTTCTCAATGGATCATATAAAAGTCTCAAGAAAATGTATTGTACAATACCATGTCATAAGTGCTTGTGAATCCTTCAGAGAGAATTCAGCTATAAAAATTAGCTACAGAATATAAGAATTTAACATGAAAATCTAAGAGGAAGGGTATAAGGATGGATAATTACCTTAGCAGCCCTTGTCAGTCGATCACCACTCTCACCAACTGAGATGTTGAGAACCAGCTTCTGCACCTTAATTTCTCTCATGGGGTTCTTGAGTTTATCAGCGGCCTACCAAAATAACATCTCATAAGTTCATCCTGAAGGGGTCATAAATGTTTAACATGCAGCAAAATTGACAAGGCTAAGATAAAAATAGTCGCCTTGCAAATATATAAAGCAATGTAGATAGCCAAACAGAGATTTTGAGGTAATGAATAACTGTCCTGCATAGTACTGTACCCTTCCGTACCATAAAGAGGATCTCAAAAATGATACTTTGAAAAATACATTGGTTGTGTGGAAAAAAAACTTCCAAAACAAATACTTGAATGGCATTTCCAGAAACAGATTACTTGTGAAGCACTTGATTAACAACTACATATGTGAAGGCAAGCTCACATTAAACCTGATACATCCATATATCCCTTTGCATTGCAACACGTTTACTATTGAGTTAAACCCCACATGTACCATTGAACTCCATTCAACTGATTTTAGTGGTTCTTTGAGAAACATCTTTCCTTAAATATTGAAGAGGATTTTCTTAGTAGTTCAGAAACACGATCCATTTATTCATCTTTCCTAAAATATTAACTGGGTGCACGTAAAGGTACATGAATATGGCATGGTAGTACGGCAAGCGAATTGGGCTGAGGCACATTCTGGTTCCATTCATACAAAAAACATTTAAAAATCATAATATATACATATTTGCAGCCTAAAAACAAGAATTAAGTTCAGAATACCACAACATATCAAGCATATCCTAAACAAAACTACCATAAATTTTACAAATACGGTATACTAATTCCTGGAATCCATATCAATTTATCAAATTCAAATGTCATGATAGATATTCATTATGTCCCCACCCGTGGGATGTTTTTTTATAAAATTTATCAACTGGCCAGCCTCTGCATCTTCGCTTGTTTCCCCAATTCATTTCATTCATTAGCAGACACAGAAAATAACCAGCAGGAAATGGCAACTGCCACAGAATCATTATAATTTAAGGAGAGGAAGGTTTCTGTGCAGAAGCACAGCAGATCATATCAATTAAGTTGCTCAAAGTTGTTCTGCCCAATGGCAGCTGCAGGAGTTCAGTGTTGCATCAAAGCAGTCAAGCTTATGCTGGAGAATCCTCAGTAGTTTGTGTGCCATGCAAATAGGCTTCAGACCAGGTAATAGATATATCATCCGATGACTGATGAGGCTTTATTTTCTTCTGCCAATGCCAAAATGCAAGGGAGCTCTTTCTGGAACAAACATGGCATCATCTGCATTCAGGGTCAATTCTGCCAGCAAAGGCATCAGCAATGGTATAAACCTATGTCACTTAGTTTAACAGTTTTTATTAAAAAGACCTAAAATTCATTGTAAACCATCAACAAATTTGAATATGTGGTCATATGACTTTTTTGAAGGAAAATGTACTAATGCTTGTTACAAAAACCATTTTATATTAGGGTTATACATCTTTTTTTTCCTCTAAAATGCGGCCGAGTCTCTGCAAATAAACAATTCATTTTTCTTTCAGCAGCCATTGTTCGTCTGTGAAGTTTTCTCATATATCTGTTCTGTTCGTGATTTGCTGCTGCTTCAGATACTTCTCTTTTCTGTTTGTGGATCAACCTGGATCACAATGGAGGTCAATATCTGCAAAAGTAGCCTAAATTCACTGAAGGTAACATTTAAGGTTTGCAGTGCCCTGTGTATTTGCAGTAGGCAGCCTTGGAGATCTGCAGCAGCCTATGTATCCCCTGAAGGTGACATTGAAGTTTTGCAATGGCATCTGGAGGATCTGCAGGAGCAGTGGTTTTGAATTTTTTATTAATTTTTGGTTTGAAGTTTTACGGTTCATTTTTAATTAGTTTTTAAATTAAAAATAGTTACAACTTCTCAAATCGTCGAATTGAAGGAACACACTTGTCCATGCTTTTGCAAATATGAAGTGTTTAATAGTTTGTATTGTTTATTTGTTGGGTATACATTATATGCAATTGTAAGTGGCAAAAACACATTGAAAACTAAAGTTGAAATGATAGTCACAAAATCAATATTAATAATTAAATTAAGTTGAAGGTAAACTATTATTATAATTAAGTTTAAAATTAAATTATTATTAATATTTATTTATAGATTAAATTTTTTATTCCAATATTTTTCGGTTTATTTAAATTTTAAAAGTTTACTTTTAGAATTTTTCAAAATATTCATCTTAAATTCATCAAATTTAATAACAATTTTTTTCTGAATTTATCACAACCATTATGTTCTGAAATTTATACTTTGTGTCCTAGGCATAAACAACTCTGCTCTAACTTTTCAGAGGAAGAGAAAGTCGAACTGCCAAGGCGATAGAAAGGGTATAGGGCATCTTTTGAAATGTCAAAAATCAAAGAAAATCAGTCAATTGTATTGAAAACAATGTCCACTGTCTGGAAATGCCCCAAATTCATTTTGGAATCACCTAGCTATCCCCAAGGTTGAATTCCAAAAATTGCGGCTTCAAAATTTTGTGCCCCACAAGAATCCACCAACAAATAATTTCTGATTCTGATTCTAAAACGTTTTGTTCCCAGAATTGTCAGGGTTTCAGGCCAGTTCAGCATTTAGAAAATAAATAAATTGCACTTTGCAATTCAGTCATCACAGGATATGCTTCTCCACTACAAAGCCCACATTGTATCATAATTCTGAGCCAATGGGGCATAAATTTATGTAAGGCTGCAGTGTGGGAGCACCTAAAAGTGACACCAATCCAGTATAGATGCTTCATTGAAAACTACTCGAGAAGAACTGTCAACTCTATCGCACCAAATCCAGAATCTAAATCCAAAGTAACTTTGTACATAAAACTTCCCAATTTTGAATCTTTGAATTGTATAAATTACATATGTTCAGTTACTCTTTCCAGAAACTATACCCTCCCATTTTTATCTGGAAGCTCAATTACATGCAGAAGTCAGTTGTGTTCAGTGTTGCAAAATTATGATGTTATGTTTTTCCTTCCACTCGTTAAACAATGCAAATCATCAGTTCCATATTATATCAAACTGACCATAACCTTCCAGGCATCATTTTACCCCAATACTCAAAAATCTCTGACGAAAACACAAGAAACCATAACATTCCCATATCTGAAGCAATTAACTTCAATCAACATTTCCCCATTTTTCTGAGCCAGATCCTGAGAAGAACTAATAAGAAAAATGCAACTTTCCTCAATTAGAAGCAATGTAGTGGACTGTGGAGACAACCTTATGTGTACCAGAAATATTAACTTCAATTGAGCAGATCATCAGACCGCATCCAGAATGATAGTCAAAACCTTCAGTAAAATAAGGATGTACTATGATGCCACCAAACTATTTGTTTAGGACAGAGTAGCAGGGCACTCCATAGAGAACCTATGGATATTTCAGGGCTAATATTGGTAAGAAAGCCCTCCCCTTTGCACCCAGGTCCATTAAAACAAGCAAACATAACATTCCCATATTTGAAGCAATTAACTTCCAATCAACCTTTCCCCATTCTTTTGAGACACATCATGAGAAGAACTAACAAGAAAAATGTAACTTTCCTCAGTTAGAAGCAATGTAGTGGACTGTGGAGACAACCTTATGTGTAGCAGAAATATTAACTTCAACTGAGCAGATCATCAGACCGTACCCAGATTGATAGTCAAAACCTTCATAAAATAAGGATGTACTATGATGCCACCATACTATTTGTTTAGGACAGAGTAGCAGGGCACTCCATAGAGAACCTATGGATATTTCAGGGCTAATATTGGTAAGAAGGCCCTCCCCTTTGCACCCAGGTCCATTACCAAAAGCAAATACAACTACAGAATAAAGACACATACCATTTGTTCCCATTCAAAAGCAACTGTTAAATTGAGCTATGCAAAGCACACCCAAAACACATAAATCAAAACAATTGATGATGACAAATAACTGGGCCAAGATGCATATGACAGAAACAGAGACATAGCCCCAAGAGTGCCATCAAGAAATACTTAATTTAACCAACATATTAAAGATAAAATTATTTAAACAGATCAAAAAGTGTTTCTGAGTTTCCAAGACAGGGGAATGGGGATGTGGTTTTGGAGGAAGGCAAAAAAATTCAAAATTATGGGGACAGGAGGGCGGCAGGGGAATGCCTATTAAAATAACTAACAAACAAAAAGCAGCTGAGAAATTAGAAATAAATAAAATGTGCAGCATTTGCAAGGACAATCCTCCCCCTTTTACGTTTTAAGGTGGCTTTTAGTATTTTTTCCTTAAAAAGTTTCTTTTTCTAATTATTAGACAACAAGTAACAAATAATAACAGCAAAGACAGGCCAGATAAATGCAAACCATTAATGAAACCTATTGGGATAAATGCTCAAACATCTAGGCTGAGAAAGGTTAATTATATACATCCTTGTCGTCCAGTTTCACTTCATGCTCGAGCACTGTAAACCATTTTGAGCAAGGCAAGATAATATATAATTCCATCGGTAGAAAATTCAAAATTAGCAATATATGAAGTACATGAAAACTAGAACTCAAATCAGAAACAGGAGTTTACAGGTAATCTAATTTAGTAAGAACTAAAGATTTAATTATGTTTCTTACAAAAACATTAGGCTTTTATTTAAACAATCTGATTTTTTTCCTTGATAAGTTGATAACCCAAAGCACAATGGCAGATGTATTCAGTTGAAGTCAACATGGTAGATTATTCTTGACAATCCATGTACTTCTTTGATCATTTTTTTCATTATATTAAGTGCTACTTTTCATTTGACTGCCATGAGATGCCATAAAATGCTGGGCCACATTTCAACAGACAACTTTCAAAACTTTTTCACCTCTCCTCTTATAAACCAAAAGATTAACTGAATACAAAACACAAAGCCCTTAGAAAATCAAAACGATGATCAAAGACTCAAAATTACTTCATCATGAAACTCTACACTTAAAAGTCTTAAAGCCAGTAGTAGTACCAAGCAGAATGAAATTTATATAAGTAAAACATGAGCAACTCCATCTGCTCCCATGGAAACTCATGGCTAATATCCAATGTTAACAAGTTAAAACGGTCACTTTGATAACCCTTAGGAGACAAATTTAGGCAAATACTAGATGGTCTCTGCGATATGTGGCTTTTTAGTCTCCAGTACAGATGCCTCTTCTTGTAATAGTCCTACAGAAAACAACGCACAAAAGGGACAGAAATTTGAGCCAATATTATATTCTCTCACACAGTTCACAACATAGAGGATCCATGTTGGATTAAAACATAAGAAGCTTGCTGTAGCTGCTAGTCTGTCAGACCACCAAATGAAAACACTTCTAGTGTCACTCTGTTTAAGAGCATGAATTGATTTAGAATATCCCCTATGTTTATTTAAATGTCAGACGATCATGTGAAAATCCAGTGCCAATCTTGCTTGAGATAATGCTTTTAAAAAAGCTCCACTTGCACTTTTCAAATTCAACATGTTTCATAAAAAACAGTTTTAGTTTATCATTTAACCTTGAAAGAAGCAATTAAAGAAACAAGTTCCCAAATTACTTCATAACAGAATAAAGTGGTTGAAAAAATAAGTTCACAGTTGGTTCCAATGGTTTAGGTTCAATAAATTCATAACATTATCGCCTCATTTACTTTTACCAATTTTTGCATATCCTGACAAAAGTGTGACCTATAGTTCCAATGGAGAAACTCTGTGGACAATTAAGGATGACAATCACAAAAGGCTTTGTTTTTCTACAGGAAAACAACAGCATCTTATTAAGTCGCTTCATCCTTGATGCTTTTGCATCAAAACACTAATGAATGTATCATTGCTTTTAAAACTAGTTCCAATAACGTTTATGGCACTAGGCAAGTGACAGTGTGAAACCATAATGGCAAATGTCAATCAGTAATTTCATACTTGTGTGTCTAGAAGATATTTAATTCAATGGCTAAGCTCACAATGTCCACTTGCAAGAGCAAGATCAGATTTATTTCACACACTAGATACTAAATTGACCATCTAGTTGCACTTCTCAAATGTTGGCAAGAACAACAGAACCCCCTCAACATAAATGCAAATGCAATTCAGCCCAATTCAGCCTCTTCAATAAAATATTAACTTCTGAAAGTTTCTGAAATCACAGATACACAAAAGTAACATATCAAAGAGGCAAATTTGAGGCTGATTGAACAGAACCTGGAATCAAGGAAAGTAGCTTATCGAGCCATCAAAAATAGCTATGTTACCAGATCTGCCAGGATACTGACAGGAATTAGTTACACTTTGAACTGGATCCGTGATCCAGTTTGGTCCACCTGCAGATGTGCACAGGATGTGGATCAGGGGAGACAGGTTCGTCTGGTACAAGCCCAAGGAGATTCCAAGTGGCCAGCTGAACCTGTCCATTTTTTGCCTTATATTTTGTGTTTTTTTATTTTTCCTCCTTTGACTTTTCCTTTTAAAAATTTATGAAAATGGTGTGTGCCATGAAGGTCTGCGATTTTGAAGGTCTTCATTTGAGCTTGTTGGCGGAGGCCCTGCCCCTCACCCCGCCATGTATCACAATAGAAAACACGTCAGGGGTACTACCCCTGAACCCTATGAGGGGTTAGGGTGTTATGCTTTAAATGACATTAGAGTTTATAGTAATTTTGCTGATTATATTATGCTATATGGTATTCTAAATTTAATTCTGCTTTTAGGCTGCAAATATATATATATATATATATGAAAGATTTTTACAAGTTTTTGTGTGAATGAATCCAACCAAAAAAAGTTTGCTGGACCCACAAACCTGAACCAGGATCCATACCAGAACCCAGTAACTTCGAAAAAAATAAGAGATTTAAATATCCCAATAGTCTCAAAAGCTATATTCCACCTCTAAGCCTTCAAATAAATACATCAGACATCTTTATGCTACAAGCTCTCTTGTTAACAAGGAAATTAACAAAAAAATTACAAGAGCAAACTAAATGGTTCCGTCCATTATCAGTTGCACACTCTTGTATGTGAATACTGAATAGTGAATAAACATGAAAGAGCCAAAAAAGCAAATAAAAAATTAAGTTTTATGGTTGAATATAATGTTCAATTCCTCAGCATGTAAAAGGAAAGTTACAAGTTCTCAAAACTAAATAAAATTCAGATCCCGCCAAACAAAACCAGCTAAAATTTAATACAAGTCTTCTCAACTACAAATTAAACTAAAAAATAAATGTATGTCAAGTAGAGTTTAAATCAATATTAATGCTTAAAACAATCCAAACTAAATGCCCATGGCTTGCTACAGACCACTACTTATTGGTTGCACTTAACCTATACTGAAGATTTATGTATTGTCGAAATTTTTAAGGCAAATTTATAACATCTTTTAACTCTTGGATCCCACCATTCTTCACCTATAATGAAAAAACTTGTCCAGTAAAAATAGATATGCAAATTTAGAGTGTCTTTTAATCGTAACCCTGCATTAAGTGGATCAAAAAAATTAGTCAGGGTGCCTATATATCATTTTTACCCGCAATAGTATTAAATCTAAAGAAAACATTGAATCTAGGATGGCAGCTGAAATAGTTCAGTAAAAGCTACGTGCTCGAAGCTCAAACCAAGGCCAAGCCAACAAAGACCTTGACTGCCAGTTTCTACAGGAGTAAAAGCACGGGAACAAAGAACCCAAGAATTAAAATAAAACATAATACAAAGAAAATACAAAAAAAACTAATTCTGTTTTGTTTTTTTTTTTAAATCATCAACTAATCAAATACAAGGAGCAGTATTTCAATGGCATCTCAGATCTTGTTCAAAAAACAAGAATATGAAGAACAAGAAATCTAGAAAGGGTTTTGATGAGAACACTGACCATTGTTCTCCTTCTAATGGCAGCCTTCTTTCTCCCGTCTGCTGCTCTGCTTCTATTTCACTCACCCTCTCCAAACGGAAGATATACCCTAAAGAATTATAAACCCTAATTTGCAGCCGTAGTTACATTTTCTAGTAGTTTTTTATGGGGATGGATATTGCTATTGACATTTAATGCTGCCTATATAGCTAGTTGTAAAGAAAAATAAACTTTTCTTAATGTCAATCTAGGCTAACCCAATGCCATGTTATGAGTCAATTTGTAGACTTTTATATAAGAATCCACTTCTTGGTTTTAATGATATTTATTTGATCATCTAAGTACATTTTAAAAAATTGATTAATTTGAATACTTTAAGGACCGTTCATTATAGGAATATTTTGTTTGGAGCATCAAAAAGAATAATATTTGTATCGACATTCTCATATAGGATATTGCATCACTTGTATGTTGTTTACCAACATTCACCAAGGTCATGAAGTTAGTCATTAAAAGGTGTTGAATTGATAGAACTTGACCCTAGCAATATGGAAATCTCCCAAGATATTTCCAAATACTAGGAATCCTCAATAATCAAGAAGAAATAAAGATTATAACAAATCAAATAGCAAAAGTTTGCATCATGCTAGATTAGGACCATGCATTAGAGATGAAATCCTCATAGTATGGAATCAACCCCAAAGTTCCACATGCTTGGACAAAATCCTAAAAAGTGAATATATCAAGATCTTCTATTTTTTGTACCATAATGGCTAGATTTTGTATAACATTAGACTAATTTATGTCATAGTTCCAAGAGGTAAGGACACATATGCCCTTCACATTTAATTTTGTAGAATAACATTGATTACATATTTCATCATTCTTAACAATCATTTAGTTTAATGCAAGTTAATTGTGATTGATTTGTTTGCATTTATTTGATTAACATAGATTAATCATAGGAATAGTATATTTTCTTTATAATTAGTTATTTTTATATGAATATTTGAAGTGTATATAAAGTTTTGATTGTAAGTTTTAGTTACTTTACTAATTAATTTTTATGTAAATTAGCTATAATTTTAAAATTATAAATTAATAAAAATTATTTAAGTGTAATATCAATTGGTTTATTGGTGATGTTATAGTCATTTATAATTCAATGAATTGCGTAAAAGTGGCATATTTCTATGTAAAAGTTGGCAATGAACCTCAACATAATATAATCATATCCTCATGCATCCCAAGTGTGTAGACTTCATTTATGTTTTAGTCTTTTCTTTACTTAAGTCCAATTTGTGGGCATGAAAATGGACTTGGTTCAAATTTGTAGCACAAAAATGACCCCAAGCTTTTAAACTTTAATTTAATCTAGGGCCTAAGATGACTCCTTCTTAGCTAATTATTGTTTACTAACTTGAGCATGAAATATTCAAACTTGCATGTAAGGGTTTTGAAACCTCGATTCAATTAAAATCATCTAACAAAACATTTAGGAATCAATCTTAGAGAGATCTGTTTCACATTCTATTATCTTCAAATCTTATATTCATCAACATACACATGTCCTTGGCACATTTCGTGATTTCCTCTCATGTCTTTGAACTTTGTCCCAAAACCATTAAATTGGATTTAGGGGTTTCACATAAGGAGGAGATCCTCACTTAGCAAAATCCCAAAGATATTTATGAACATTGCTTTTTTTTTCGAACACATGTTCCAGATGCTAAGGCATGTAGATTCTAGACATAAAAAAGTGTGCATATCTCTTATGTGGGTATAGATTTGAATTTGAACACATTATTCATTTCTACAAGTATAGAGATCAATTTTGCAAGCATGTATTTAAACTTAGTGAAGCAAAATGAATTTTCCTATTTGAAAGGTGTGTTTAGTATAGTACGAAACATTAAATACCACAGTAAGCCACAAAACACCAATTATCATAAAATATTTTATATAGAATCGTAGTGCTAATTATTGTAATCCCCTTTGTTAATTATAGTTTTTATTAGTGGGTATATTTATGTAGTGTTATCAATCTTAGTTCAATAATCTAGGGCTTTCTATTTATTTTGATGCTTATTTGATCAATTTGCTCTGTTATTTGTGTGGGGCTATTTATTTTGTTACATAACATGGTGAACCTAACATTCAAACTACTCTATGATTTTTCCTTGGGTTTTTTACCTCTGTCCTCTGATTTTCAAACCTAATATTCATCATTTCAAATTTAATTAAGCTTTGGATTCACCTTCATTGTTGTCTAAATGTTTTAGGTTGACTAGGGCTTGAGCCTTCATTGTTTATTATTTTTTATCCCTACCCACCCTCTCTTGTGTACATCATTGTTGAACCTTTCATCATGGCTAGATATTACACCTTATTAGCCATGTTTACTCTCTATCTCATTGTGATTTATGTTGTGACCCTATATTAATTTAATATATCTATGGATATAGAGATGTTGTTACACTTTGTGAGCACATTCTTTCTATATTTATCGATGTTCTCCCCTTGCATCTTTGGATTATCCTACACGTGCCTCTCTTGCTACATTTTTCTTGAGAACCATAGTGGATTGTTCAATGATGATTTTCCTTTTGATGAGATTCTTCATGATATCTCCTTGCTAGGATCATCTATATGTGATGACTATCCCAGTGATGTGATTTATGATGCTTGTACTCCTACCACTAGTGATATTTCTTCTTCTCTATGTGTTGGCCCATGTTGTATAGATGATGTACTCAATGAGGATATTAATGATAGTTCTTTGTCTTCTCACAAGATTGTTGAGCATTATGATATTATTATTCCTACATGTTGTAATAGCTCTATATTTTGTGTCCATCAATTCAAGTTTCTTTGATGATACATCTTATGAGGAACCTAGGTCTAATGATTTATGTTTAAGCTAGTAGCTTCTTTAAGGCATGATGATGTTATAACTTATGACAATAGCTCATTAGTTTCTCATGTTGATTCTATTTATGCTTCATTGGTTCACAAGACATTACATGATGATATTATTTTTCTTAATGAGGAGTTATTACATGATGACTTAGATAGCACTAGTGATGAATCTTTACATGTTAAGACATTTTTGTTTGCAAAATATGAGTATGTAGATGATGATATCTTATTAATGAGTGAATATTGATTTACTATTGTATACACCTAAAATCAGTCAGGATAATTAATTAATTAAATACAAGGTATTTAATTAATAAACCTCTTATTTCGTCTACTTATAAATAAATTATAAATTTATTTATCTAGATCACATTTTCTAATTCTTCTTATCCTAAATCATATTCCTCTAATCTTAATTAAATAAATAAATTCAAATAGTTTGTTTTATTTAATTAATATCTTCTTACTAAATTTGAATAATTTTAATTTGAACTTAGTCACATGTCTACAGCTCTTTCTTCTTGCCACCTCATCATGTCATGTGTCTTATGAATTTAAATATCCTTAATATTTAAATGGGCTTTTTCCTCGACAAATTTTGAAACAAACTTGAGACACTTGGCTCTCTTCCTCCATTTATTCTCGCTCACACTTGGCAAAGTGTTCTATTAAAGGGAACACTCTCCTTTATTCCCTCTAACTTCTTCATTCTCCACTCTCGATCTCTCCAGCAAAAATCCTGACTGTTGGTTGCTGCCACATCAGAATATGCCTTGGAAATCCTATAAATGCAGTCTCATTCTACAACATTTCATATCCCAACTTTGAGCAATCTCACTCTGTAGAATTTTCATTAGAGCATTTGTGAGCATTTAGTGTTTGAGCATTTAGCATTTTTAACATTTAGAATTCATTAGCATAATCATGGCTTAGTTTGGTAGCTGCATTTTAGTTATCATACTAGTTTTCATATAACATTTAGCATCATATCCTTATCACAGCATCATTATCATATCACTCATCTATCATATAGTTTATCAATCATGTAGGAATAGATTCTTTGCATTTTCCAGCATCTCATTCTTCAATTTGTCATTTGACAAGTCTTGTGCATACACAAAAATATGAGAGCCATAATGACTTGAGCAAATCCTTGAGGATAGAGAACAATGGGATGATTTTAGAGAGTTTATTTGCTTCAATTCGATTAGATTTGTTATTTGAATTCTCTAATGTAATGTTTCATTGATTGTGTGGTTTTATTACTTATTCAAATATTTTACATCACACATAAATTAGCGCCCGCCATGGGGCCTAGCCCTGTTTTTATTGACATTTTCTGGAAAGTTTGTGAACAGATCTAGATGTGAACTTCTATGTAGTGCATCTATGGGTTTTTTCTGCATATACGAAACATCTTTCAGCACATCCAATTCCTATTACGATGCATCCAGGACATCTTTCAGCGCATCTAGGCCCTATTTCAGCACATCCAACTCATATTTCAGCGCATCGGGATCATATTTTAGCACATTTAGGGGTTATTTTAGTGCATTTAGTTGATATTCTAGCACATACATTAGTTTTTTCTAGCGCATACAGTAGTTCTTTTAGCGCATCTGTGTGATCTTTTAGCGCATATGATTTTGGTTTTAGCGCATCTGGTTTTCTTTGCAAAAACTCAAAATTCCAAGAACCAATCAATACTTTATGTTTTTTCAGGTACTTTTAAATGTTGTGAAAGACAATTATATCAAACTACTAATGGTGTTTGCAGGGGCTGGAGTTGTTTTAGTGCTCTCTTTTGATTAAATTAGGCATCTAGTTTAATTAAGAGGTTAATGAACACCCTGTCTATTGTGCTTGTAAAGTGATAGGCCTATGCTCTCCCCTTCACTGGGTAACCAAAATGCCATACTCACTCTTTCATGTTTTGATAGCACCTTTAGAAGGCTTGCCATAGTGGGAAAAAGTACTCACCCTATGGGAACAACCAAAGTGGGAACAACTAAAGCCAAGTTTTTTGACCCACTATAATCAAAAGTGAATTTGAGGAAACTCACAATTCAACGGTAGTGTGCAAGATAACCATCCCCAAAGCCTTTGTTCTAAAGGTTGGGAGGTCTCCTAAGGGAGTTTATCATTTTTCGCACCGAACGGAAACCCTTACTACGAACTTTAAGTGTAGAAGCCAATCGAGTCAGTCTTCAAACACTTTTAATATTCACAGTGCAAGGGGAGGGAAGAATTTTCCCCCAAGATACTCACAATATAACTATCAAGGATTACTAGCCAAAAGTGGAGGATTCGACTTTGGTTAAGACCCGGGAAAGGCAAAAACACGGGTGCCCTCGAGGGGGTGATACGGTTGTGTGAGCTGACATAGTTCTAAGATGTGGGCTGTGATATTATAAGTGACCCTTGACATTGGAAAAGTGTTTGATCTGTTTGTTTGTGTGCTATACTTGTGGAAATCGAAGGAATCAGACCAGATTTTTGAACATACACTTAATGTTTAGTTCCTAGGCTGGAAACAATTGTTTTACAACTTGTTGCTGTGTTTGGAATCATTTTTCATGAAATCGTCCATTTAAGAACACTTAATTTCCATAATTCAAAGACAAAGAAACCAGATAAAAAATCATTGTTCAGAAAAGCATCCCCTGAAAACATCCATTTCACTGATTCAAATCAAAATAACCAAACTGTCAAAAACACTAAACATTTCTAGTTTGCATTCCCTGTTTCAGCGCATTCACGACATTTTCTAGTGCACCTAGGGAATTTTATGGTGCGTACACAACATTTTCTAGCACATATAGGGAATTTTCTAGTGCATTCACAACATTTCCTAATGCATATAAGTCATTTTCTAGCGCATTTGACCACTTTTCTAGCGCATATAAGTCATTTTTTAGCGCATCTGTTCCATCTTCTAGCGCATTTGCAAATCCTTTTAGCGCATTAACCAACAGAGTACCAATTTGAATCACATTTAGGGGCAGTCTAGCGCATCACTGGCTTGTTTTGGCGCATTTGACCCATTTTCTAGTGCATCTAAGTCATTTTCTAGCACATTGAGTCCATCTTTTAGCGCATTTAGTGCATTCTATGGCGCATTTGGTCCATTGTTCAACGTATTGAGTTCATTTACGAGTGCATCTAGGGGACAGTCTAGCGCATCTAGGCTGTTTATTAGCACATCCATTCCATCTTTTAGTGCATTTGTACCCTATTTTAGTGCATCCAGTTAATATCAAACTAGAGAGCTATTTTCACCATTTGTCCGTCAGTTTGAACCACATTCAGGGATCCTTTCCAAAACAAAATCATTCCTTAGTCACAATAGTGTCTTAAACTTGATGAAATTGGACTTTATAAGTGAAATTATTCAAACTAAACTAAGATCTAATACCTTAAAGTGTCTAATCATCCAACATACCTCTGATTGTTAAGCTAAGTTTCATCATTAGGATCTCTCATCCTTCATCACGAAACAACGTTGTAATAATCAGATTTAACTTAGTCTCATCAATAGAATTTGTCATTCTATTTGACTTGGTTATTATCCTTGGCACTCCAACAAAGATCAAAGTTTAGTAAAACTTTCACACTTGTATGCTCATTTTAACAAGATCCCAAAAGTAGAAACTCAAAGAAAAAAAAGCAAAGAATCAAAACACCATGGCTGAAGGTGAGGAAAATCCATTCCATAGATTCCACCAACTTGTAAATGATGAAATTACTGAGGAAGGCATTCAAACAGCTCAACAAGATCCCAAATTCCACAAGTTCATAGAAAATATTTTTTGAAAAAGATGGGGAAAAATACTTTCTAATGCTAGCTAATCAAGGTATCAAACTTCCACATGACTTTTATGTTACTCAATTGAAAGCACCTCCTAAAAGAATTGAAATTGATCCACCAAACACAAATCCAATGGATGCATTAACTCATCAAATGAAAAATCTGCAACAACTTCTTGACATACAAAGAGGAACCACAAAAATATATCTACTGC
This sequence comes from Sequoia sempervirens, assembly GCA_007258455.2. Lineage (NCBI taxonomy): Eukaryota > Viridiplantae > Streptophyta > Pinopsida > Cupressales > Cupressaceae > Sequoia > Sequoia sempervirens. The sequence continues at coordinate 422,327,570 of VDFB02075321.1, read as the reverse complement.
AAGACATTTTCCCATATCCTTTTGATCAAACTATTAACATGATTCCTTTTCCCAAGCATTGTGAATTTCCAAAGTATGATAAATACAATGGTAAAACTGATTCTATAAATCATGTAAGGGAATTTCGAACCATGAGCTTGGAATTTGCACATGAAGAGACTTATTTGATGAGATTGTTCCCACGAAGCTTGGGTGGACAATGTATGGAATGGTTATCCAAACTTCCACTAGGTATCAAATCATTTGAAGAGCTAGTTAATAAATTCATCACCCAATACTCCTACAACATCCAACACGAGATAACCACGAAAGACCTTTGCAATACAAAATAGAAAAAGGGTGAATCATTCCTTATATTTTTACAAATATGGAGAAGATTGTTTGCTAGATATGTTCATCCCATACCTAAAAAAGGAAAAGATGAAAATCTTCATTGATAATCTAAATGATGAGATGAGCTGGATTGGTCTTTTGAGCTCGTGTGCTTCAGGGAGGGGGGTCTTTTATTGAGTTTTTGGGTTGGTTTGTTATGCCAGTGAGATCTTTTGCTATGCCTTTCGTTCTTCTCCTTGTGTTGTGTGTGGGGTTGTGGGTGTGTAATCTGCAAGTGTCTTTGGCTTGGCTTGCTTGTGCGAGCTTTGGCCTGAGGCGTTGAGTTTTAGCTTGCCTTGATCGATAGTGGCCTTTGTTCCTATTGCCTGTAAATGGATCTACTTAGTGGGAGCTTCTGTTTGGGGGTTGTGCGGATCAGCCTTGGCCTTCTACTTTGGTCTTTGGATGTGGGGTGAAGATTTATCCAAATGGGTTGATCTTATTTTTTTGAATTGAAATCTTATTGTTACTATGGTGATGAACCTTCATTTGCTCAAGAGGCCCAAGGGCTTGCATGCCCATCTAAGGGTCATCATTTGCAATAATGTTGCAAGGGGATTTATTGGGGGTGAGCCCCAAGATGGATTTTTGAGTTGTGTTTGCCTTGAAACTTGTGTCACAGGTGAAAAAAATATACGATAACAATCTTTTTTCATCAGATTTGGAAAAGACCGAGATGGGTTCGTCAGGGGGATTATAGATTTCGAAGATTAATAAGTGCCTAGAAAGGTGCAAAGAGAGGCTAAATCTGGTGATTCCAATGGAGATGCTAGTGGAAGATATTGAGTACTACACAAGACATTCTCTTCACTACAAGTTCTTGGGATTGAGAATTTCGTTCCAATTTTTGGAATCCTAGGCTCAAAGGACATGGATGCCAGTGGAGGAGATGGAGATTCAGCTCCTGGAAAATAATTATTTTATGGTTACATTTGATTGCATGGCAGATAGGATTAGGGTGTTTGAAGGAGGCCCTTACTTTTAAAACTAGGTGGGCTTGTTTATTAAACTGTGGCATGCAGGTTTCAATTCAGCTGAGGAGCTTTCGAGTCGGGTTCTAGTTTGGGTTCGACTGTCAAGGCTCCCGGTTGAATGTTGGTGTGATGATGTTTTGCATTTACTGGCCTCGAGGCTCAGTAGACCTATTAGTTCTTCAAAGCAGACACAATTCAAAAAGGTAATGACATATGCCTGGTTTTGTGTGGAAATTGACTTAAGCAAACCACTGCCAAATTTTATAGAAGTGTGTGCAGGATCTTATTCATGGGTGCGGCAGCTAGACTATGAGACCTTACCTTTTCGATGTGGTTTGTGCCATGAATATGGCCACTTGCAACATAGATGTCCAAAGGCCAAGCCTTCAGAGGCGTTCTCTTCTCAACCTTCTTGTACTATGCCTAGGGTTGATAAGGGCAAGAATCCTATTCTAGGTGGTGGTGCCGATGATGATGGTTTTATTCTTGTTAGGGCTTGGAACAAAAATAAGGGGCAGAAAAGGACATTCAAGGAAAGGTAGGACGATGACACTTTTAATATATTTGATCAGGTGTTGGATGATCTTAGCCAACAGGAAGTGAATCCGGGATTATTAAATTTGGATTAGGGGACTTTGGATGTTGGATAGCCTGGGCCTCCTATGGAGGCTATGCAGGTTTACTAGAGGGAGGTGAATCCAGGCTTAACGTGCTTAAAGCAGGATGTGGGAGGTTCAGGATAGGGGGGCTCAGTTCTAGGGTCCCTCTTGCTTCACAGGTCAATGGGACTTTGAACTTGGACACAAATTTGTAGATGGTTGCTTAGGAGGAGTCGGGTCCTGCTGCTGAAGTTTTGAAGGGTGGGGAGGATTTGTCTTATCCCTCGTGGAGAACAGGCATGGAGGTAGGAAAGAATAGTAAACCGTCCCCTCAATTGGGTCTTATGCAAAAAGATCTTAAGAAAGGGGGCGTGGAGAAAGGTTCTAAGCTTGGTAGGAAGAAATATTTGGAGAAGATTAAAATGACAGGGGAGACTTTGGTGGATTCAGGGTCAATCAAGACTCTGGATTCTCACTTCTCGAGTCCCTTGAAATGATTGTTATGTCATGGAATGTTAGGGGCTTGAATAATGGCCCTCGATAAGAAGTTATTCGAGAATTGGTTAGATGTCATTCTCCTGATGTCCTTTTTTCTGCAAGAGACCAAGCTTTCTATTGAGTGTATGATAGGCCTACTGCCTAAGCTATGGAGGAATGGTGAATGCTAGTGCATTGGTGCTCAGGGGTCTTCTGGGGGTGTGGCTTGCTTATGGAACCCCCAGAAGATTTTCCCTCAATGGTGGGTGTCCTTTAAGTCTTCTCTCTCCATGGTGGCTTCTTGTTTTGAGATGGGGGAATCTGTTCTTTTTTCCAATGTGCATGCGCTTGTGGAGCTATAGGGTAAGCATCTCTTATGGTCCAATATTCGTTTTGTCCATAGCATGGCTTCTTATCATCCTTGGATTATTGGGGGTGACTTCAATGCTATTACTAAGCTTACTGAGAAGCGGGGTGGTACTGCGAGGCTGGAGCCCTCTGCATTGTTGTTTCAGGACAATATCTCATCCCTAAATCTTGTTGATATCAAGCCCGACAATAGACAATTTACTTGGAACAATCAGAGGGTTGGTGATAATTGCATTGTAGAATGCTTGGATCAATTCATGGTCTCTTGTTTTTGGGTTGGTGGCATGTGGTCTTCTAGCTCTAAGATTTTGGACTAGAGGGGTTCAGACCATTGGCTTATAAAGCTTACTATCCTTTTTGCTCAGATGCCTCGAACTCCCTCCTTCAAGTTTCAACTTATGTGGATGCGTGATCCTATTCTACATGGCTATGTTGCTCAGTGGTGGAGATATGGTAGACCTTCTTACGGTACTGTAATGTATGTCTTTGCTAAGCTTCTTCAGTTTGTTAAGTATCAACTTAAATGTTGGAACTAACAATGCTTTGGAAATATTTTCCATGCGGAGTCTATTACATAAGCTGAGTTGGATGGTATCATAAGGATAATTAGGGAGAATGGGGTGACAGAGAATTTGTTGCGGGAGGAGTCAAGGGCCTTGAAAGCCTTGGAGGAGTGGGAGTTGTGGGAGGAAGTCTTTTGGAAACAAAGGGCCAGTGTTGAGTGGCTCCAAGAAGGAGATAGAAATTCTGATTTTTTCTTCAATTCTGTGAAGACTAGGTGACATAGTAACTCTATTCCTATTTTGATCAATGATAGGGGAGAGACTCTTTCTTCATTTCATGATAATTCAAACGAAGTTGTCCAGTATTTTACTTCCTTATTCAGGGAGGATTCACAAGGTATTCCTATGGAGGAAGCTCAGGTCCTTTCATGTATCCCTTCCTTGGTTTCTAGGGAAATGACGGATCATCTTATGTGAGAGATTTATCTGGAGGAGTTGGAGGGGACTATGTTTCAGATGAAGAAAGGAAAAGCACCAAGCCCTGATGGTTTCCCAATTGAGTTCTTTCAAGAATTTTGGGAGATTATTAAGTTGTACTTATTGGCAGTGGTCTAGGAATCTCAGAGGAATAAGCAGATGTTAAAGGCTCTAAATTCTACTTTCCTTGCTCTCATTCCCAAGTGTGAAGGGGTGGATAGGTTAAGCCGTTTTTGTCCCATATCTCTTTGCAATGTTGTTTATAAGACTATTTCCAAGCTAATTGATAACAGGCTAAAAAAGTGGCTTAAGGTGCTCATTTCTAAGGAGCAAAGTGGTTTTGTGGAGGGTAGGTAGATTCTGGATGGAGTTGTTATTGCAGCAGAGACCATCCACTCTATGGCCAATTCCAAAGATAAGGCTATGTTTATAAAGCTTGATATGGCTAAGGCATATGATAGAGTCTGATGGTCTTTCCTCCAGAAGGTTATGATTGCTTTTGGTTTTGATGAAGAGTGGATTTAGTGGGTCATGAGTTGTGTTACGTCGGTCTCATTTTCTATTTTGATTAATGGGGAGCATACTGAGCTTTTTGATGCCTCTCGTGGATTGGGGCAAGGTGACCCTCTCTCTCCTTACTTGTTTCTTTTGCTTGTTGAAGGTTTGGGGCACTTATTGAGAAGACATGTGGAGTTGGGCTTCATTCAGGGGTGGCATTAGGGAGGTGATTTACCTTCGCAGTCCCATTTATAGTTTGTGGATGACACAACTCTAATTGGTATGGCCACCATTCAGGAAGCCATGAATATGTGTAAGGCTCTAGATATATATCTTGTGGCTTCAGGCCAATTAATCAATGAAGACAAGTCTTCCATCTTTTTCTTCAACACTTTGGATTCCATTCAGAGGAGAATTGCTCATATTTTGGATAAATTTCAGGTGAAAGTTACTCATTGGACCAATCGTTGGTTGTCCTTTGCAGGCCGTGTTTAGGCTCTCCCCATCTATGGATGTATGATTCAGGTGACTTCGATGGGTTTTGTTAGGGAGTTAGATTCCTTAGCAAGATAGTTTTTATGGGCTGGTAGTTTGTTATCTTCTAAATGGAGTCTTGTTAAGTGGGATACAATATGTTGCCCAAAGCAATATGGTGGTTTGGGGTTAAGGCAATCGTCACTGGCTGGTATGGCTTTGGCAGCTAAACTTTATTGGCAGTGGTGTATGGAGCAGGATAAGATCTGTGCCAGGATTTTATCCCATAAGTATTTCGAAGGTATCCCTCGCTACCCTTTGGTGGGAAAGGGCTCAGCAATTTGGACTACTCTTAAGAAAGGAGTTGCTCTTGTCAAGGATGGCCTATTTTGGATATGAAAATGCGGGACAGAGGCTCAGTTTTGGTATGATTCTTAGGATGGCTACCCCCCCCATTGTTTCTTAGTTTCCTAATTTGATGAACTTGTGCTGGAGATTTTGTGATGCTGGATGGTCGTGGGTGAGTGACTTTAAGTTGCTTCTTTCCAAGGGCAGCTAGTGAGAACAAGGTGGAAGAACCCCGATGAGTGGTCGGTGGTGGGTATGGAGGAGGAGTGTGCGGTGCTTCATACTATTCTTTCTGGCATATGGCGTAGTTCCCTCACAGATGAGGATGTTCTTTCCTGGTCTCCTAACTCGAAGGGGACTTATATTGTTGCTTCTGGATACTAGATGTTGCTTTCTCAGAGGAACAAGGGGGTGGAAGTTCCTTGGTGGAAGAAGGTGTGGAATAAGTTTTCTTGGTCGAAGTGCAACTACTTTATTTGGACTTTGGCTTGGAATAGGTGTCTGAATTGGGATAACATTCAAAATCGGGGTTTTCAAGGCCCCTCTATGTGTGTTCTCTGTAGATGTGGTGAGGAGGATTCCTCTCATTTGTTTTTTCGGTGTTCCTTTACTTTACATCTATGGCATTATTGATGGAGATTTTGGAACCCCTCTATTCATGCTTCCTCCTTGGTGGATTTTTGGACTAGCTTGGGAAGACCACCATCGTTGGCTTCCTTTTTGTAGGATGTATGGTATGTTGGGCCTATTTTCATATTGTGGCAGGTTTGGCTGGAAAGGAATAGGAGGATTTTTAGAGGCAAAAACCTGCGGGTCCAATAGGTGTGGTACAATTTTTTAGGTATGATTTGTGATACTATTGAAGCTAAGGGAGAGGTGGCGTTGTTGTTGGAGAAATGAGATGCATAGATGGTGGATAGGTTGGGCATCCATAGGTTATTTTCAGCTTTGGATTGTTGTAGGAGAGGAATGCAAGTGAGGCAGCGTGTTCAGAGAATGGGGAGCTGGCAGCCCCCTCTGGTTGGTGTGTTGAAGGTGAATACTGATGGTTCTTCCAGAGGCAATCCGAGACCTGCTGGAGTTGGTGGGGTTGGCAGGGACTCTTTTGGTTTAGTGGTTTTCCTCTTTTCTGTCCATAAAGGTCTGCTGACTATCAACCTTATGGAAGCTTTGGCGATCCTCTACGCTTTAGAAAGGGCCTACGCTCTGGGGTGGCGTAGTGTTATTTCTGAATCAGATTCTCAGGTTTTGATCAACTTGCTTAATGAATAGAAGGTGTCTGATGTTAGCTGGTAGTTGACGGTGACGGTTCAACAGATTTTGCAAGTTGGATCATTTATGGAAATGGTGTCTTTTGTCCATATTCCAAGGGAATGGAATAGGACAACTGATTGCCTAGCCAAATGGGCTTCTGAGCATTTGGATGGTTAGGAGATTGAAGAATGGGAGCAAGTCCCCCATGAGCTTTGTCTGGACTTGGAGCAGGTTCTTGTTGCAGATAGAGTTGGTGCTGGTACTGGTTGATTTTGTATCTTTCCTTGTCTGGTTTGTTCTCTCGGGTTTCCTCGGGCTATAGCCCTTTGCTTTTTTGTAATTCTCTTTTTTGAGTTTCAATAAAAAATTTACCCCTTTTATTTAAATGATGAGATGAGCTATAGACTTGAATTGCAATGTCCACCCACCTTTGAAAAGATGATTGAAAATGGAATCAAAATCGAAGAAGCCTTGGTCAAGAGAGGAGTTTTGAAAATTTACAATGAAGGAAACAACTCAAAAAACTCCTCTAATCATTATAACAACAATGATAAACCAAAATTTTGGCAAAGAAATAAAAATGCTAGTAACAATGATGCTGTAGCTAAGACACAAAATGCAAAACCAGTCTGTAACTTGACAATTGCTGCCTTTAAAAATAGTCCAAACAAAAATCATAATGCCAATCAAAATACCTATCAAAACAACAATCAAAACAATACTAAATCTAAACCACTGCCATATCGAACATCATCAAATCGAAGAAAATTTACACCTTTGGGATAGTCACTCGAATCAGCATTAAAGGAGCTTCTTGCAACCAAGGTTATAACATTACCAGAGGCACGAGACTGGGAACCAAGAGTTAAATCGTCATGGTGGAATGATGCACATTATTGTGATTTTCACATAAACAAGGGCCATAAAAAAAATGATTGCATGCAATTGAAACATTTGGTATAAAATTTGATTGATAGAAAGGAAATATTTGTAGAAGGACCCCAAACAAATGTTGATCATGGAGCATTCAAGAATCCTTTACCAAACTATGAAAAAGGGGAATCCTCTTCATCAAACACCAAAGGAAAAAATGTGAACTATGCCTATGATTCTACCATTCTTCATATTGAGGTAGTTGATGATCAAACCCGTGACAAGCAAGACCTTATTGCAACTGATAATCCAATTAATGACATCACAATTGAGCATGAGCAAGACATTGTTAGGGATGATAATCAAAATGATGACATTGTTGCAACAGAAAATCAACTCAATGACACCCACATCAACACCAAATCAAATTAAATTAATGACATTGTACCAATAAATTTGATCACAAATGTTGTTGCAACTAATAATCAGATCAATGTCATTAAAATCATAGATAAACAAGATTACCAACCAGTCCACACAACCACAAGAGGGCAGGCCAAAGTAATATTGAAAGGAGTTGCGTCCAAAACACCTACTGCCTCTTCTACATCCAAATCAACTGTTGCCCCTTCAAATCAGTACAACATAGTTGACTAATTGCAGAAAATCCCAGCTCAAATATTAATATTGGAACTCCTCAAAATTTCACCAGCTCATAAAGAAATTATGGAACAAGCTCTAGTGGCCACCACAGTACCGAATAATTTGGAAGTTTGTCAATTCCAAGCTATGGTGGGACACTTTACCACACCTCATTGCCTATCATTTTCTAAAAACGATGATACCCATCCACACAATGTTGCCCTCCACATTGAGGTTTTATTTCACAAACACCGGGTCAAACATGTTCTAATAGATGACAAAGCTGGCCTAAATATTTGTACTTTAAACTTATCCATGCACTTGTATATTCAAAAAATTGAATTGATGCTAGAAGAAAAATCACTATAAAAGCCTATGATGATGAAGAGAGATCCTCCCAAGGACTAATAGTGTTACCAATTCAAGTGGGACCAATTGTAAAAGATATAATCTGCCAAGTGTTAGACAAGGAGTTGACATAAAATAGACTCTTGGGACATCCTTGGATCCATGAAATGCAAGCAGTGTCATCAACGTATCACCAATGCTTGAAGTTTCCTTATAACGGGCAAGAAATCACCATTTCAGCTGATTTCGACAATCCTCAATACTACAACATGCTCAAAACAGTCCAAGATACTTTTGTGCCACATAACAGGGAAGCTCACACTCCTAGTTCATCCAACAATGAGAGACAATTAAATTCCTTGTCAAAATGGGTTGAGAAAAAGGATCAGTCAAAAGATAAGGGTATCCGTGATTCTACTCCATCAAGTAACGAAAGTCAATTAAATTCTTTGTCAAATCAACTTGAGGAAAAGGTTCAGTCAAAAGATAGAGGCATTGGTGATTCTACTCCATTAGATCATGAAAGACAACTAAATTCCTTATCAAAACAATTCGAGAAAAAGATCCAGTTGAAAGACAAAGGCATGGGTGAATATTCAATTGAGCAGTCCTTGTGTCTTTCCTAGTTGCTACCTTCGCCAAGATCCTATGGTCAGCCATCCACATCAAGACAACAATCCTCACAACCAACCATGCTCTTTGATGGTAAGTTTGTACAAGCAGGCACTTTAGTGGATGAATCTAAAGACAAGGATGTTTTAAATTGGTTGTACAAAGATGAAGAAGCATCGCAAGCATCAACTTCCAATGTGCTAATTGAGCCATATGGTAATGAGTTTACAATCCTAGAGAAGATGGGATATGAGGCAAAAGGTCTTGTCGACAAAAGAAAATAAGGTATCACAAAACCAATACAGCCCATCATAACCAATGCCAAGGACAAAACAGGACTAGGATACAAAGAAGAGTCAAAGGAAGAAACCAAGCAACAGATTTGTGAGAGAATCCTCTAATTCCGAGATAGTTCCAAAATAGATTCCAATGAGTATGAATGGGATTCCCTCTTTGAAGAATCTTGTCAAGATAAATAAATTGATGTGATACAAAGGTATGCACCAACATATATGGAGGGACAAAGTTCAGGGTCTAGACCACTTGAAAGTGGATCACAACATATCGATGACTCTAGTGAAGAATATCATCCTTCGAGCGAGATAGATCACTCAGAAGAGAGTAACATCATAGACCTTGACACTGCTATTGAACACTTTGACAATGTTGCCATCATGACACTCACCCCTTTTGACCTTAACTAATCCAATGATTCTTTACCCTTGGTACATCCTGAACTTATTGATTGGGACCAAACCGAGCTGCTTGATATACCTATCTTTCCAAATGATGATGCTATTGTGAACTTCCTTTGTTTTGACAATCCTGAAACATGTTCCACTAGTGAATCTCATAATGAGGCTTTAGATAAGGGGAGTGCCAAATCTCTCACCTGCAAAATGAATATCAAAAATAGATCTAATGGTGAGAACCATTTAATGGCAGTATTAGATCAAGAAAAAGTAAAAATAAAGAGCTCACCTAATAGTGAAAACCTCTCTGAGGCACTGAAATATGGGAGATTCGACACTCTTCCCGAACACTATCATGAAAGATCTTCAGTACTGGTTGAACCTACACAATCCATCAACATTGGCACAACTAAAACAGTGAAGACCCTACATCTAACAACATCCATGACAGAGGAAGAGAAACGAGCTTCGCTAAATTCTTCGAAGAGAGACAAGTCAACTTTGCTTGGTCCTACATTGACATGTCGAGGATAGATTCACATTTTATAACATTTGCACCATTTATCCCTGCCACCTAGACTGAAGCTAGTGAAGCAAAAATTGAGAGAAATGTATCAACACATCGTCCTGTTGGTGAAAGCTAAATTGAAGAAACTATTGGATGCATGATTTATTTGACCTATTGATTATGTTGAATGGATCTCCAACATTGTACCTATTTCAAAACCAGACAACAACATTAGGATATGTACGAATTTCAGAGACCTTAATAGGGCCTGTCCAAAAGATGACTTTCCTTTGCCTAACATTGACATCATTGTAGATCTGACAGTAGGACATGCCATGTTATCACTTATGGATGGATTTTTAGGCTAAAATCAGATTAAAATAGCACCCAAAGATCAAGAGAAAACATCGTTCACATATCCTTGGGGTACTTTCTATGGGAACGTCATGCCATTTGGATTGAAGAATGTAGAAGCCACATATCAGCGGGTGATGATAACCATCTTTCATTATGTGATGCATACATTCATGGAGGATTATATAGATGACTTGTTGGCAAAATCATTCACTAGAGAAGGACATCTGGAAATCCTAGATAAAATCTTCACTTGGTTGGAGAAGTTCAATGTGAGATTAAACCCAAAGAAGTGTGTATTTGGAGTGACATCAGCTAAAATTTTAGGATATATAATATAAGCTAAAGGCATTAAGGTGGATCTTGCAAAAGTCAAAGCCATTATGGAAATGCCTCCTCCCAAGAATATTAGCCAACTTAAATCTTTACAAGGATGATTCCAATCTATCAGAAGGTTTATCAGACAACTGGCAGATAAAACTCATCCTTTTAATCACTTGCTACACAAGAACATTTCTTTCAAATGGGATGAAAAATGTGAAGCAACTTTTAATCAATTGAAACAGTATCTAATATCACCACCTATACTGGTACTGCCAACTAAAGGAAAACCACTATTACTCTACATAGCAACAACAGAGGTATCTTTGGGCACTCTATTGGCATAGGAAGATTCTGCGAGAAAAGAAAGGGCTATTTATTACATCAACAAAACCTTGAATGGCTATGAAATCAACTACACATTTATTGAAAAAGCTTGTTTGGCAGTAGTATTTGCTACTCAACAACTAAGACACTACATGTTAACCCATACCATCAAACTTATAGCTAAGATTGATCCATTGAAGTATCTACTTAGCAAAGCTACCCTAACAGGAAGACTAGCCAAGTGGGTAATGATATTGAGTGAGTTTGACATCTAGTATGTGGACAGGAAAGCAATCAAGGGCCAAGCCATAGTGGATCAACTAGCTGAAGCACCATTACAAGATGATCATCCCATGCACATTGAGTTTTTGGATGTAGATGTTCTTACAGTGTCAACACAACAATGGATGTTATATTTTGATGGATCTTACATGCAACATGGATCAGGTGCAGGAATCCTATTTGTCACGCTTCAAGGACACACCATTCCAAAGTCTTAGAGCTTAATGTTTCCCTGCACTCACAACACAACTGAGTATGAAGCATTGATCATTGGTATCAAGGTAGTCGTGGAGTGGAAAATCACAGAGTTGCAAGTCTATGGAGATTCTCAATAGGTCATAAATCAGGTTAATGATGATTACCAAACAAAAGATGACAAGTTGATGTCATACAAAAGAATGGTGGATGACTTCAAGAAGTAATTTGTTGAAATCAAATTCAAGCAGATTTCAAAAGGGGACAACAAAGTTGTTGATGCCACGGCAACCATTGCCTCTCTTCTACAAATACCAAAGAAAAGAGCTCGTTATGAGTTCATGGTGGAACAACTGTTTAACCCCGCCTATGATAACCCCGAATCCCAACTAATATACCATCTAGTTGAGGCCGAGGCTTCTATCTATGGGAAGATATACACCTATCTAAAAGACAACATCTTACCACCAGAGTTATCCTGAAACCAGAAACGTAACTGTGCAAACCCTTTTCCTAGTACCTACAAAACAACATGAGTAAACAAGTTAAACAAGGAATTGCAAGCTAAAACAAGGATTCCCCATGAAATCCATTTACAACCTCAAACTAGGAAAGAAAATAGTGAAGAACACAATGAAAATGACAAAACAAAGATTAAATCCTAATTAGATGTGCAAACTCATGATCCCATGGGGGAATTGGTGCCAATTTGATGTGAAAATTGGCCCTTTCCCAATTCCTATGATGCAAGCTTCGAATGTTGAAGATGATATTGATCCACTTTGATGAAAGATGAGAACTCCAAGCCAAATCTGCAAAAAGCCTAGCTAAGAATTCAATGATGGATGGAAATGGCTCAATATTTTAGCATGGTAATTGTTACCTAATTTTTCACCTTAAAGCTCAATTAGGCAAGACATCTATGTTGCAGATGTTCATAAGGGCCAAATGGACTGTTTCCATTGAGGGTTAATTCATGCATCTGATGACAGTTGACAGGGATGTCAGTTGGGAGGCCTGCTCTGTTGAAAACATGCCTCAATATTCTACGCTCAGTCTCCAATAGAGCTAGGTCGGCATGACATTTTAATTGTCTAGCCGATTGGCTGTTTGATTCACTCCATTTTGGACAGGTCGTTGTGAACTGGTCTTTGTCTTACCGAACGCGTCACTGTGGAGCCTATCGCTATAACAAGAGGGGTTTGGTATGACCTCTTACCGCGTGGATTTCATTGGCCGATAGGCCATTCAATCGTCATTCGACGAGACTCACGGCGATCACAGGCTTCAGGGAGACCTACAACGCTCAGTGAGAAGTCCCAGCGAAGGTTCAATGTCTCGCCGATAGCGGATGGTGGCAAGTCTTCGGGGAAATTCTCGCCAGAGGAAACACTGTCGGTGGGAGGTCTTGGCGAGGGCGAAAGTCTCGCCGAAAGAAAAGGATGGGCCTTAATACAGTTGTCTTCGGCAGGAGTCCCACCGACACAAAGGAACCCCCGATATGACTATGAGACTTCACCGGAATGTCTCCCCAACTCATGTCTTGTCAAGATCAGAACTCGCTAAAAGGCAAAGCGTTCACCAAAAGGTCTTGGCGACCAACTAAGGTCACACCGACTAGACACTTCGGGGTAAGTAAAGGAACTCGCTAAGAGGTCTTAGCGAGAATGGCATGCCTTGGCGACGAGCACAGGTTTCGGCAAGGATATTGCCTTAGGCGTATGTCTTGCCAAAGGATGAAGGAACCACCGAGGATAACAGAAAGGCCTCGCCAAGACTTGAGGCTTTCGCAGTGATGTCTCGGCGACTGGCAAGGGTTACGCCGATAGTATTTCACCGGGGAGTTCGGCGTGGGTCTCCCCGACTTGAAAGCCTTCAGCGTAATGATACATTCAGAGAGAGTCTTGGCGAACCGGTGGTGCCTTGCCGACAACAAGGAGATCACCAGGAGGAGATGCCTTCGCCAGGAAGTCTCGGCGAATGCATAGAGTCTCACCGAAAGCCAGCGGTCTCGCCAATGAAGTCATGTCGATGTGAGGTCTGGCCGACGGAGCGGAGTCTTGGCGAACAAGGAATGATCTTCGGTGCAAGACAAGGAGATCTCAGCAGAAAGAGAGGACCGACGGGAGTCTCAGTGATAAAAGAGTCTTGTTGACAATAAAAGGCAGCTCACCAAGGAAATAGTTTCACCATGATGTCTTGGCGAAAGCACGATGTCTCCCCGACCAAAAGAAAGTGGCTCATCGTTAAGAGTTAAGGAACCCGAAGCGAAGTCTGGCCGACAGGCCAATATCTCGCTGACTAACAAGGGGTTGTTGCCAAGAGTCTTGTCGACGGGGATGTGCTTGCCGAAAGAATTTGATATCGGCACAATGTCTTGCCGAGGGTTTAGGGTCTTGTCGAAAGGATGTTGGGGCCCAATAAAAATAGTTGAGCTTCATCGTGGGATCTTACCGACTACATATGTGCTCGCCGGGAGATGGAGGGCTCGTTTGGCGGTCTTCCCGAACATATAATCTCTGGCCGACAACGATGGATGTGCCAAATGAAAAGGATATTGGTGTGACTCAATGATGCTCGCTAGGACTTCTAACCGAATCTGTTTGTCTTGCCGATGGTTTTGGCGGTATCAATATGACTTCCAAAGCTGTAGAGACACATAATCGCATCGGTGAGACACTTCCAGTGTCTTGCTGAGATGCAATTCTGACTAAGGAGTTTTGACCGCCTGTGAATACATGCGGAGTGAGCTCGACCAACCAGGAGGAGCTAAGTCGAGCCGTGGCAGGACGCAGGATGTCAACGCGGGATGAATACAACATATATCTGTTTTGAGCTCGGGGGCATTCAATGCAGCTCTTCAACTGGGGACTCGGTAGCTGGACACGATGGTTTAGAAGAATTAATGCTACAAAAGATCTGAAGGCTTCTCCAAGGGCGATTCTTCACATCGACACACACAGTGGGGACACGCAGACTTCAACATTAATTTCAATCAAAAGATCTGAAGGCTTCTCCAAGGGTGATTCTTCACACCGACACACACAGTGGGGACACGCAGGCTTCAACATTAATTTCAATCAAAAGATCTGAGGATTGATCTTTTTGGGCCTGATATTTTGTAAGCCCTAGGGAGGCTGACATGGTCTGTATATAAGGCATTTTTTGCTGTTTTTGTAAAGAGTTCGGATGTATGCTTTTCTGAAGTCTGTGACCCTTTTGTAGTCCTCTCTCAGACTAGCAGGCTTCTGTAATTCAATTTGGAACATAATATACAAAATCTGCCTTGGTTACTGTTAAAATAAATATTCAAATAGCTCCATTCGGGTTTCTTTTGTAATTGTGTGTTTACCGGCCTATGTATCACCGATTTTATTCGGCTTTCCATCAAGTTTTGATCTACCACTTTGCACGCCTCCTCTTCGCAACTTCGGGTAACGACTTCCCTTTCGGGTCCCAAGAGGCTGCGCTGGGCATCCACGTGTCACACAAACGGAAGGTTTTTCTCTTGTTTCCTTAAAGGCTTCGTTGCGGGTTGTGAAGGCGTTGTGCGGGGGCCATTATTTCTAAAGATTGTCAGAGGGACCTACATCTTGCTATGTGGCGGCATATCGCAAGCTTTTCATGCGAGAATAAAATAAACAAATACGGGCTGCGTAATGCTTGCACAGGGTTTTCTTTTTACTTTTTAACAGGTGTTGGCGGGCCCTACCTTCTGCTAGGTGGCAACTGTTCGTAAATCTTTTCAACACAGCAGGGAGGTGAGCAACCGCGGGCTGCGAAACGCTGCCACTTGTCTTTCGCACCCGGTTGATGCAGCTTTCTCTCCACTACAAGATGGACCTCAACCCCTTGAACACGTGTTGCGTCTTCGCAATCTCTCGGCAGTAATGAGAGAAGTTTTCATTCGGGCAGCGACAGGCTGCCACGTGCTTTACAACTGATCCTTGAAGCGGGCAATAGGCTGGTTGAGGGAGATTATGCTATTGGGTGCTGCTCGTCATGGTTCTTTGAAGCGGTGGATGACACTTGTCGCCTCGAGCCTGGCTGAGACCACTGCCATCATTACGAAGGGCGCGCCTGCAACTAGATGACCAGATGCTGTGTTCTAACTCGTTGCCATTGTAATGGCATTGGGAATCTTCTGATTATGGCATCATTGCAGGGGATTGTGGGATCTTTTCTGTTACAGCTCTCCAAAGCGGTGGGAGTTTTCTCTCCGGCTATATATACTCTCTCTGTCGACGAGAGAAGAGGTCCAAGAAACTTAAGAAAAATGATACTGGTTTTAGCAAGAGACACCAGGCCTCTTTTATATGTTTATTTGCAAGAAACTTTCAGACTGTGCCAACTGTTCGGCCTTTCTGTTTTTCATGTTTTGATTAAACTATAAATTGTGCTTTATATTGTCTTAAGCATTTCATTTGAAAGAACTTCTATATATTGAATACAAGCTTGCTTATCTAAATCATGTCTAAATGACTCTTCTTAGTAGTAAGGATGTATGCAATACTATTTTATGTCAATAAATGAATTGTTTATGCTATAGCTTTAAGTCTCTGACATTTTGGAACGTGACAACACCATTCAGGCCCTTAAATCTATGATTTATTGTGCCCATCAACAAACTTTGGCGCATCGCCTTAGATTAGACTTTGCTTCATTATATCTATTTTCTTTTCCCTTTCCAAAAACCCATTATAGAAGAAGTCGACTTCTTTAAAATCTGGAGGTCACTCAGTTTGGCGCAAAAGGGTCCCCCTTGAACTGAGTTTCCCATAAGACACTGTTACCTCGTCAATTTTTGGCGTCAACAGTTTGACCTTTTTCTGGCACGCCCAGTTGGACTTGAACTAATGAAATTGCCTTGTAGAGGGGTGTATGAGCCATCAGCCTGTAACTAGATCCCAGACTGCAAATAACCCAGGTTTACTAGTACCTCCGCTAGGGACAGTCCAGACCGCAAATCAGTTAGTAATCGTTCCATTCCCACCGCCCTTTCCTCTCACCATGTTGCCGGCCGTGAATAGAAACTATGTAGCATGGGATGCTAGAAGTCCCCTGGTAGCTCCGGTAGCGCCTGTTGTTTGGGGCGCTATCCCAGTTTCGGCCCTGAAAGCTCTTCCCAAATTTGCCAGAAACAACACAAAAATGCCAGCAGAACATTTGTAGGATGTAGCGGATGTATGTCTGGTACATGGTATTACAACGCAGAATGTAGCCCTGAGGCTCCTCGCTGCGTCCTTCAAAGGTAAGGCTTTTGATTGGTACCGAACACTGACTCCTAATACAATTCGCACTTGGGACGACCTCGGAGATCCATTCTATGAAAGGTTCTCAAATGATGAAGATCGTTCTTCGTTATATTATTAGCTATCCGTCATAAGACGAGCGCCCCAGGAGGCTTTGATGGATTTCAATGCCCGATTTCACTCAAATTGGCAGAGGATTCCTGTGACTATCCACCCGACTCCAAAACTGGCATTCATATTTTATCTGAAGTCCATTAACCCCGACATTTCTATGATGATTAAGTCTTTGGGAGGAGCCACTCTACCAAATGCTTATTCTACCGCTATTAAAGCTGAGAATCATTTGATAGATTGCAGAAAGTTGCCCCCTCAACCCATTATCTTGATATTTCCTGAAATATCAAAGTCCGCACAAGAGGTCACATCGACTAGTGCGGCAGCAACTCCCCAGTCGATGTACTCATATGCGGTTGCTTCTGAAAGCTTGGCTTCTACATCGGGTTCTTCCAAGGATGAAATAGGCGACCTCAAGGAGATGTTGCGAACTATGGCAAATGACATAACAACTCTCAAGCGGAACCAAGCAACGCCTCCACGGCCCGCATATCAAAACTATCATGGTGGGCGGTCTGCTTATCAGCAAAATCAATATCAGAGTGCGCCTCGCACTAATCCACCAGCACCAACTACCAACCAAATGGTCCCGGTGCCTACTCTGCTCACAAGTGCGTCGCCAAGCTCAAGTAGGGAATTAACCACAGGACAAAACAATTTTATTGATGATATCAATCCATGGTGTTTCCCTTACAATGATGCATATATGCCCCGAAATTGTCCGCGTGACAACTTACAACAGAAGGTGGCAGAGCAACGCAGTCAAGGTATTATAGCAGAAAATGGAGGACATGCTTATGCCTCACCAATGGAGAGTGCGGTCCTTACCATGCAAATGCAAGGAATGTCTTTAGAGCAAGAGTCTGACATTGCTCCTGATCATGCGCTCTTCTCTTGGATGGAAGATGAGGAAATGGTGTTTGCTAATGATGCATCCATATCTAAAACACCGCAGGTGCAAGCTGACTATAACACATGCTCAAAGAGGAGATTCACTGGTGAGCCTGTTGTTTCACTTCCGGACAGCCTGCAATGCAAAGGCGTGTCCGATCAAATTCTCGGCACTTCGACCGTCTCTTCACCTTCTCAACCATGGAAGGAAATTATTATAACAAGAGCAAAGAAGCAGAAATCTCTGAGCTCGTCACCTTTTAATGTGGTGGAGCAATTAAAGAAATCATCTACTAATGTGTCCTTATGGGACATTCTAGCTATCCCAGAACAAAAGACTATGCTACAGAAGGCGCTTCAGCAAGAGATCCACTCAGCACCAACAAAGCCGTCTGCCAGTACAGAGGTGGTTTATTAAATGCCACTAGCTAAGGTTCTTGTAGACAAAGCAAAGAAATCCCATGTGGAAGGCGGAGGTAGGTCAAAACCTCAACCCTTCTTCTTGACTTTCATTGTAGGGGAAAAGCTATTACACAACGCTATGATTGATTCTGGCGCTAGTACAACGGTTATGCCAAAACTGATAGCCGAAGCCTTGGGACTCAGCTACGAACCTATGAAGAAGGGGGTGATGCAGCTGGATGAAAATAAAGTTGATACTGTGGGTGTCGTCAAAGCGCTTCCGTTAACTCTATTTGCCTGCCCAAGTATCACGGTCCTGCAAGACACAGTGATTATAGATGTTCCTCCTATGTTTGGTCTCTGTCTATCCCGAAAATTTACTTCAAAGGTAAGCAGATATTTGTCTTTAGATTGGTCACATCTAATACTTATGACCAAGCATGGCACAAAAATGAAGATAGAATCAGAGGCTCTACATTCTGAACATGTGGTGGATGAGGCCCTGATCAATTTTGAGGCCGCACATACCTCTATCACCAAACAGGACATGTATAGTGTCGAACTGCTAGAGGAAGAGAAGGTGAGTGGAGACCGAAATGATAAGGAAGATGCTATGTTAAGCGAACACATAAACAATGATTCTTTCAGGAATTATCATGCTATCGGATTGGGCACATATGTGATTTATGATGAAGACCAGGTTCTTCCGAAGGTCACCAAAGAATCCGATGATAACCAAGCAAATGAGCTGTGGACATTGTATTTTGACGGAGCAAGAAGCAAAGTTGGAGCTGGAGCAGGGGTATGTCTAATATCCCTGCAGAATGAAAAGTTGTAGAGGTCTTTTCGATTCCAATTCGCCTGTTCAAACAATGAAGCTGAATATGAAGGGTTAGTCTAGGGCCTAAGCTTAGCGGAACGAATGGGTATTAAGCAATTGATTGTGTTCGGAGATTTCGAACTGGTAGTTAATCAGGTTTAGAGAATTTCCATAGCGAAGAATGTCCGAATGAGATCCTATCGGCATCGAATCTGGGACTTGATTGAAGGTTTTGAAGCTTTCAACATCCTGACCGTTCCCCGAATGTAGAATAGTGATGCAAATCGCATGGCGGTGATCGGTGCTCAGTTTGATCCTGTCTCTAACTTGCTTTAGAACAAATATTCAGTGCAAGTGCTTGTTCGACCAACGATTCCCAACAATGATCAGAGTTGGCAAGTCTTTGAGAGTGATGAGCACATCGCCTCGTTTATCCAGCACTCAGGGGAATTTGTTGATCAACTTCAACCAAAGATCGTCGAGGCCTATGAGGGACAAATTATGCAGCTCAAGTCAAATAAACTTCCGAAAGGGTTAGTTACGCTCGAGAATTTTTTCGATTGTAATGACACCCGAAATGATAAGCGGAAGTTCGTGGCAGACGAAAGTGATTATGAAAACCTTCAGGTCTCCGATGGCAGGAATCTTCAGGTCAGAAAAGATGTCCCACAGCGAGATAGAGAAAGGCTTATCAATTTCTGCAAAAAATATGGAGTAATGGCCTGATCCTACGATGATCTGGAGGGTTATGATCCTGGCATCATTCAACACACTATTGAACTAACAGAAGGTGCAAAACCAGTCCGACAGAAGCAGAGGCCAGTCAACCCTAAAGTTGAGGCCCTAATGGCGCAAGAGCTAACCAAGATCATTGATTCATGTATTGTCTTCCCAATCAAACATAGTACTTGGGTATCAAACCTGGTACCAGTCAGAAAGAAGAATGGTGATATCCGCTTATGTGTGGACTTTCGAGACCTGAACAGGGCATCTCTGAAAGATCACTATCTATTGCCTTCTATGGAGTCAATCCTCCAAACTGTCGCAGGATTGGAAATGTTCTCTCTGCTGGATGGCTTCTTTGGCTATAACCAGATTCGAGTTAAAGAAGAAGATCAACACAAGACTATGTTCACCACCAAGTGGGGAACATTTGCATATGCTAAAATTTCTTTTGGTTTATCCAATGCAGGGGCAACTTTCTAGTGAGCTATGGACATCGCATTCAGCGAATTGATCAATAAGTTTATTCTAATCTATTTGGATGACCTTACTATGTTCTCTAAATCTAAAGATGATCATTTTGATCATTTGGAATTAGTTTTTCAAAAATACCAGGAGTTCGGGGTTTCCTTAAATCCAAAGAAATGTGTATTCGGAGTACCGCAAGGTAAGCTGTTAGGGCATGTTGTGTCTAAAGAAGGTATTTCAATTAACTCCGAACGGGTAAAGGCTATCAAGGAGCTTCCCCTTCTGGTAAATAAGAAAGGTGTCCAGTCTTTTTTGGACAAGGTAAATTTCATTAGCAAATTTATTTCCAATTTTGCGGGAATGATTAGGCCGATCACCCTAATGCTGAAAAATGATCAAATTTTCAAGTGGACAACGGAAGCTCGGAAGGCTTTTGAAAAGGTCAAGGAAGCGATCTCCACAGCCCTGGTGTTGATTAATCCAGATTAATGCAAAGATTTTATAATGTATGCCTTCAGTAGCAAGTCCAGTATTGCTACTGTTCTGACTCAAAAAAATAGTGAAGGAAAGAGAGAGCATCCAGTGGCGTTCTATTCCCGAACCCTAAAAGAATATGAGGCGAATTATAACTTTGTCGAAAGATAGGCCTTTGCAATAGTAAAGGGACTTAAAAAGTTCTACCATCTAATTTCCCGCAACAAAGTTCTGGTATATGTCGCACATTCTAGTATACGTGAATACATCATGGAAGGAGATATTATAGAAAAAAGGGCTAATTAGATTACCAAGATCTTGGAGTATGACATCGAGGTCAGGCCTACTAAGACTATTAAAGGCAGATGACTGTGTGAGTATATGGCACAAAACGAGGAGGTACCTGCCAAGGAGGAACAGCCAGAGCTCGTCTTGATAAATGGATCAGGATCAGAAGACGATTGGCTAATAGATAGAATGAACTTCATGCAAACCGGAAGGTATCCGCCAGGCCTCTCATCCCAAAAAAGAAGGTATTACCGGCTTCAGAATTGCGGATATATGCTGATATGAGTCCTTTTCAAAAGAAATTTCAATGGTGTGCTCCTGCGATGCATTACTTCAGGGGAGGCGCAGAGGATCCTCGATGCATTTCACAATAGCGACGAAGGTGGACATTTCTCTGCCAAAACTACTGCCATCAAGGTCCTACAAGTTGGATATTACTGGCCTACACTTTTCAGTGACTCCTACTCTCTGGTAAGGGCTTGTAAAAAATGTCAGTTCTTCTCTGACAGAAGGAAGAATTCAGCGATGCCCCTCAAACCTATCGTGGCGGATGAACCATTTGCGCAATGGGGCCTGGACTTCATCGGAATGATCAATCCGGTTTTTAGTGCCAGACATAAGTGGATTCTAACGGCTACAGACTATTTCACAAGGTGGGCGGAAGCCGTTCCCCTTAAGGGGGCAACAAAAACAGAGATTGTAGACTTCCTCGAAGCACTAGTGACAAGGTTCGGCCCTCCGAAGACAATCATTTCGGACAACGCCAGAGCATTTTTAAGTACAAAGGTATGTCACTTTGTATTAAAAAATGGCATATTCCTTAAAGCCTCATCAAACTATTATCCACAGGGAAATGGCCTAGCCGAGTTAACAAACAAAAGCTTAGTCCGACTCCTTAAAAAGGTTGGCTCAGAGCACCAGAAGGAATGGCATAAAAATCTCCGAAATGCGCTCTGGGCAAGCCGTATAACTCCTAAGCAAGTCCTTAAGACTTCGCCTTATAAGCTGGTATATGGGAAGGAGGCGCTGTTACCTATCTGTATGGAGATTCCAGCAATATAGTTATTAAAATCCCTGGAGATAGAACAAAATGAAGCCATGGAGGTCCGGCTCGCCGAACTACTGGAAGTACAAGAAAAAAGGGAGAATTCCCTAATAGCAATGACAAGCCGTCAACAGGTGGTCAAACGATGGTTTGACAAGAAGGCTTCCGACCAAGATCTGAAAAGTGGAGACTTAGTGCTAAAATATGACAGCAGGGCTGCAAAGCCAGGTCAGTACGGTAAATTTGATAACCTATGGGAGGGACCCTTCAAAATCATTCGGTGCAGGCAACACAACGCTTTTGAGCTGAAAAATATGGAATAAGAGCCGTTAGGAATCCCAGTCAATGGGATTCATCTTAAGTTGTTCCATTAGGCATTAAGCTCTACCTTGTACAGATGTAAATAGCGCTTTTATTTCCTTTCCTGTGTTTGGCCTGTTCTTTTTCTAGAATCAGTTGTCTTTCTACGCATTTGCTCATTATCGTTGGCAAGTAAAACACCATAGTTTCTTTACACAAAATACACTCATGCATGGAGAAATAGCATACAAAATTTGCAAACCCATAAAATTTTAAACATAAAAGTAAAAAGAGCATGGATTTTCCTTAAAACAAAAAGTATATATTTATATATATGTTCTTTGGTTACAAAATGGCTGGGATGCCGATTTCTAAAATGTACAAGTATCAAGGTATATTATATACGATAGCCTTTTATCAAGCTTATCTAAAGCAAGAAAGTTACATTTTGAGCAAGTAGACAAAGGGGTTATCTATCCAAAGGCATGACTGGCAGCAATCGACGCATTCACCGCAGCGTCCACTTCTTCCTCGTCCACGGGCTCCTTAGCGGCATTGACGACATCATTTGACGCAATCGTCATTAGTGGTGGAAACACCAGGTTCTTGAAGTCAGTGTACCAGTCTACGTCATAGAAAGGTACCACGTTGTAGCTCCGAAACAGGAAGTGTAGGGCCTGGGTAACCCTTTGCTGGTGCTGGTCACGGGTCTGTAGGTGGAATCCACTGAGGAATGGCAGCCAAACAACGACAACTTCTTACTCAATAAAGCGACGTAGGTCGTTGGCTGTTGGCAGGCCTATTCCATATGCAGCATGTGCAACGACCTCACCAAGCCCATTCAGGTATTTCTTCGGGAAGATTTCTTTAACCAGCTTCAGGATAAGTGGCTGAGGAACGCAAATGTCCAGCATGGACGCTACAAAGTGGGAGCATATGTTGGTATTCACCTTATACTTATCCTCATATTCTATGCAATCCTTGCCTAGGACCCACTTAATGGCTACCAGAACCAGTGAATGCTTGTTTTTCGTTATCCTTTTCAGCCTCCTAGTGGAAATCTCACCTAAGAACGCCGTCTATGACTTAAACGAGGTTAGGCGAATTGGGGTATCCATTGTTCTGACACTGTCCCTAGTCTTCTAAGATAATGCCAAATTTTCTCACCACCTAACCTATGAAAGGACTTGCTTAGCACTCTGCTACTGACCTATCACCTCTTAAATGCTAAATATGTTTTGCTCACTATCGACTGGCCTATTTATAGAAAAATTGACAAGGTACATGCCAATTCACCTCTAAAAAATGTGATGTTATGCTAGCTGCCATCTTGAAAGCCGAGTCTGCGTTTGTTCACATTTTTGGGCCAGTACATCCATGATAGTACGGCTCAAGACATGCTTAATTAAATGAAGTTAATTAATTAGTCTTAAAAAGGTGGCGCTTGTTGGTGAAGAGACGTATGGTCGTAGGCTATTGTGTCACCTCTCAAGCGTATCCTAAAACCCAAGGCGATACACATATCTTTTCAGGCAGTGATCGTTTGCTTGGCGTAATTATTCCGGTCAGGATATTAATTGCCAGCGCATGCTAACGCAAGGTTTGAAGGCCAGTTGCAAGCTCCATTTCCAAGAAGATCAGGGCGTATCACACGATCGCGTAAATGCAATAATGAAATCCGACCGCCTCGGAATAATAATCAGCTCATCTTGCACGAGTTGCAAAATTAACGGTACATGCCGAATTTAATGCAAAAGGCTTGCTCTCGCCTACCACCTTGGGAAAGGTTGCTATTATTGCATAAAAAGACTTAATATTTCAAAGGTTTTTTCAAACGCAAGGGAAGTGCAAAGTTATTTTCTGTCTGTCTATCTAGAGCAAGCATATTCTCAGGTCAGGAACTTACAATTTCTTCAGAGAAAGGAAAATGTCAGAATCTTCAGCTCAACTGATGCAGGAGGGGATTAGTTAGGAACTGTTCACGGTTATTCATTCCTCAGTTGAGGTATATGTCTACGAGGATGTAGCGTACGCCACGCCTGGTATACCCATCAAGACAAGAAGAGCCCACATGGAGGAGCTGGATAGACCCAAGGAATGGAGTAACCAGAAAAAAGGTTGGAGAAGAATGAAACAATATCTACGACTCAAAACTTGCAAAGAACCCTAAATCCCTCAGAGAGACAGCTTGTGCAAGGTTATCAGCAACAAAGGCAGACCAATCCACGACAAGTAGAGTATGGTATAGTGGTCTCCCACAATACATGGTCCCATTGGTGCACTACTGCCTAGAGGTGGTTGATGCAGCTATTCAGCGCTATAACCCAGATACCCACTGCATTGAAGGTCGCAACTTAAGGGTGCATATTGGCCCAGAAGCCATCTGAAACATGTTATGTATCCCGGATCCAATTAGGAGGAAGGAGACTATCGAACCTTTTCGCCCAAGCAAGGGGGAGAAAATATGGAGGAAGATGAAACCGACTCAGATTTCTTGTTAGAGGAGACTGGTAAGAAAGGTATCACGTTCCTCTAAAGCACCAAGTATCCCATTATCGCGTGGGTCATTCCACGATGATCTCCAGGACGCCATGTCCATGCTGACATTTGTTTGCAGCCGAGACTTTGATGAGAAGATAGAGACTTTTCAGCTGGGACCTGCAATATAGTTTTGCAAGAAGCATGAACTCTTCTGGTATGATTTTGCTGAGTTCATGGTTGAAGAAATGAGACAACAAATTGAGAATTATCAGGCGGAAAAGAAGTTTAGATTTCTTTCCTACCTGGTCCACATGTTCCTGCACCAGAATCTGGATTTCTTCGCCCGAATTTTTTTCGCTATTAATTTTTGATGAGCAGAATAAAAGAAAGCCGGTGTCTACATGGACACCTTTCCTTTCCGCAACATATGACTATTATGCGTTCGCGGACTATTTCATAGCCCCGGTTTTGAATGATTTAATCGAAAAAGGTGATATCGTCTAGCTCATCCAAGAGAAGACCGAATTTATGCAAGGCTACACCTCTGCTTGTGACTGGTTCTTAGGCAGGGATTTCACAATCCTTCGAATGCAGGGTTTTACTAGCAAACATTTCCTGCTCCCAGCTTGTGTCACGGATAGAGTGCTCGCGCTGAAATTTTTTTGACAGGTGTGTGTCATTGATTTCACTTTCTGTAGTAGCGGAAGGGTCAAAAAGAAGAGATTCTTCACTTGTCCGAAGAGTTTCAAGTCAGTAACTCTGGTTAAAAAATAATCGCACAAGTTGTTAGAGAAGAAGCTGACACATCTAGAGTTGGTACTGGTAAACGATAAGTGGGAGTACAACCCTTTCAACGACTTACCAGAGCCACATATGAAAGTTACCTATGTTTCCCGACCATACTAGGAGAAGCGGCTTAATCCGCAGATGAATAAAGATGAGAATTTTGTTGAATTAGCACAAATCCCTACGCCAGATACTAGAGGCCCATGGCACAAATTCTACTTTCCAGTGGCTGTGGCCAAGGATAATATTCCGATGGAGCGCAGCATGTACAACAAGTTGAAGAGGGGTGAGGAATGGAGTGATGAAAAAAATAAGAACCTTCTGGAAATATCACCAGGAAATATCACAGTTGGATGCTCCTTATAATCAATTGAAGGATGACCAGGAATTTGATAGATGGTGGAAGGAAGGCCACCCCAGCCCGAGCTCTAGTATTGACAGGAGCGAAGAGGGAGTGGGATCTGAGGAGCAGGAAGAAGAAGCGGCGGTATCATCCTCCTCAACGCAAAAGGGCGAAGCTTCCAAGCAGACCACCTATGTGGCCACGAACGTACATTTTAATATATCAAGAGGTTCGCATACACGCACTTGGGCCGCTAAATCGGCTAGGCTAACACTTTAGCAGAAGGATCCGACTGCCGAAGTTAGTGAGTGTTCACCTGCAAAAAGGTAGCGCATGAAAAGTATTATCAGAGGTGTTTTGCAAGAACCTGTCGCAGGAGAAGTGCCCACTACTAGCCAGATACCGGAGTTTTCGGGGAAGTCATGGACGATCCTGGAGCCACCCCCGACCAGTCAACAGGTATATTTCGCTCCTTTTTCTCTTGCATCTCATTCCTTCGTATCTGCCCCTGCTTTACTGGCAACTCCTGCCATAGGTCCAAGCCCTCCACCTTCTGCTTCTGGTCCAGCTCATTCGGTCAGATTTGCCCAGTTTTTGCAGGCCCAACCGTTTATAATTACTCCTCCGAGTATGCTCACGCTTACTGCTGCCGCTTAGACTTTCCTCACCTTACTTTCAAAAAATGTTCCCCCTGTCGGCCCCCATTCTTTTTTCGCTATGCTTACTGATCCTCTTCCATTGCAACAAGCTGATACCCAGCCAGCAACTCCCCTTCCCTGACTAATGAACCTTACGACTGAATCCCCGATTCAGCCGCTACAAATGCCTAGCCCTGCTGATAGTTCTCAGGCCAAGCTATGGAACGTGCCACACTTTTCTCCACAAACAGTCACTCTCCAGAAGAAGCAAATGCATGCGCTTATGAAAATTACCTATCCCTATGCCCTGCCTTCTAGTGTTCCTTTCGCAGGTGGGCTAGTTTCATCACCAACCGAATTCATAGCACAGATAGATTGTGGAAAAGAGGCGTGCGCAAATAGAATGAGGCAACACAAAGTAAAGGATGACAATGCTCCCGCCGAACCTAGAGTACAAGCTTCGTATGATGACGATAGGAATTAAAATTCACGACCATGTACCTAAGGATAAGCAAGCCTCAGGGAGAAATGCAACTCGAAGACTATGAGATCTATGCTGTCGGACTTGACATGAAGGTAGCCCGGCCATAAGATAAGGTCAAGATCATGGAGGAGACGCAATGGGTGGTCACTTCCGACTTCCTCAAAACTGGTTGCCAGTTAAAGAAGAAGGATGAACAGCTCAGGGCAGCTAAGGAAAGGGTGAGCTTTCTAGAGACAAAGGAGAAATCCTTGGAGGCAGATATTGCCCGAATGACTGAAAGGGCGCTGAGAGCAGAGAATGAGAGGAACAGGCTTCAGGGCGAAATTGCGAAAACCTAGGTTGCTGACCCAGGCTTAGTAAAAGAATTGCAAAGCCAGAACCAGGTGGCGCGACATAGGCTACAGTTAAAAGAAGAAGAGCTTGAACGCGTCCACCTTGAGTATAGTCAGGGGATGACACAAAAGGATGAGGAGTTGGAGTGCCTACAAGAGCAGTATGAGCAAAAAGTACAGGAGAAAGAGGTTAAATTTAAAAGCCTGAAGGCTAAGTTAGAAGATGAACTCTGAGAGACAAAGGCTTCCCTGGAAGAGCAATCAGCAAACCACTCCTGAGCCGAATATAATTGGAATAAAGAAATGAGCAGCTATGCAGAGCAGTTCGCGTCCGAGAAAAAGAAGAAGGTAGAGTTAGCCGAAACCCTTATTTCAAGAGACGCAGAGATTTCTTCGCTTAAAGCCTCTCTGTTGCCTACCCCTGCCCAACTTGATGTCATTCCGCTGGTTAGACAATTGTACATTTCTCACTGGGAGAAAGTCAAGACCTTTTGCCTAACACTGCAGCCTACCCTCCGATTTATCGACAAGACATCAAGGTTCAATCAAGAGGCCCACGACACAATAGAGCAGTTCCCACATTTCATCCTAGAGAAGGTTCCTGAGGCAAGGGACTTGCTCAACAAGCTATAGTCAGTCTCAGATGAAATCCTGGCCGGGGCGGGTATTGAAGATTGGGACACTGCTGCTCAAACAATAAATAAATTCATTCATTGTCACTCCGCTTTCCAGCGCACTAAGGCAACGGTGGCTTTTCTAGGTAAGACACTGGATGACATTCGAAGAAGTTTCTCCGAATTTGGAAAAATGGGACTACCGTCCCCGTTCCTCGAGGATGGCTCTATTGCTACAACTACACAGATTGCTGAGGTTATTGAGCATAAGAAGAATGACCCGAAGGCATTCAGGGAGTTCAACAGCTCCCCAACGGCAGCCGATATTGAGAAGATCATTCATCCACTCTCGTAGCTGCTTTTCTATATCCAAGTAGGCGCCAGCTTACCTGAGGTACTGCCTCACAAGGAAGCTATCGATCTCCGTGGGGCACAAGAAAATTTGCGCAGTATGACAAAGTCGTCCGAAAGTGAATGGTCGCCCTTGTAGGCTGTTCTTTCCAGACTCTGACTCTATCGCCTAATGGATAAGACTCTGGTTTGCTGAACCAAAGAGATTTTTGGGTTCTCTATTCCTTATCTGAAACACCCCTGTTAGTCGCTAAAAGTTGTTAAAATAAATATTCAAACAGCTCCCTTCGGGTTTCTTTTGTAATTGTGTGTTTGCTGGCCTATGTATCGAAGAGTTTATTCGACTTTCCATCAAGTTTTGATCTACCACTTTGCGCGCCTCCTCTTTGCAACTTCGGGTAACGGCTTTCCTTTCGGGTCCCAAGAGGCTGCGCTGGGCGTCTACGTGTCACACAAACGGAAGGTTTTTCTCTTGTCTCCTTAAAGGCTTCGTGCGGGTTGCGAAGGCCTTGTGCGGGGGCCATCATTTCTAAAGATTGTTAGAGGGACCTACATCTTGCTACGTGGCGGCATATCGCAAGCTTTTCATGAGGGAATGAAATAAACAAATACGGGCTGCGTAATGCTTGCGCAGGGTTTTCTTTTTACTTTTTAACAGGTGTTGGCGAGCCCTACCTTCTGCTAGGTGGCAACCGTTCACAAATCTTTTCAACACAGCAGGGAGGTGAGCAACCATGGGCTGCGAAACACTGCCACGCATCTTTCGCACCCGGTTGATGCGGCTTTCTCTCCACTACAAGATGGACCTCAGCCCCTTGAACAAGTGTTGCATTTTCGCAATCTCTCGGCAGCAATGAGAGAAGTTTTCATTCGGGCAACGACAGGCTGCCACGTGCCTTACAACTGATCCTCGAAGCGGGCGATAGGCTGGCTGAGGGAGATTATGCTATTGGGTGCTGCTTGTCATGGTTCTTTGAAGCGGTGGATGACACTTGTCGCCTCGAGCCTGGCTGGGACCACTGCCATCATTACGAAGGGCACACCTGCAACTAGATGACCAGATGCTCTGTTCTAACTCATTGTCATTGTAACGGCATTGAGAATCTTCTGATTCTAGCATCATTGCAGGGGATTGTGGGATCTTTTCTGTTACAACACTCCAAAGCGGTGGGAGTTTTCTCTCCGGCTATATATACTCTTTCTGTCGATGAGAGAAGAGGTCCAAGAAACTTAAGAAAAATGATACTGGTTTTAGCAAGAGACACCAAGCCTCTTTTATATGTTTATTTGTAAGAAACTTTCAGACTGTGCCAACTGTTTGGCCTTTCTATTTTTCATGTTTTGATTAAACTATAAACTATGCTTTATATTGTCTTAAACATTTAATTTGAAAGAACTATATATTGAATACAAACTTGCTTATCTAAATCATGTCTAAATGACTCTTCTTAGTAATAAGGATGTATGCAATACTATTTTATGTCAATAAATGAATTGTTTATGCTATAGCTTTAAGTCTCTGACGTTTTGGAATGTGACAACACCATTCAGGCCCTTAAATCTATGATTTATCGTGCCCATCAGCAAACTTTGGCGCATCGCCTTAGATTAGACTTTGCTTCATTATATCTGTTTCCTTTTCCCTTTCCAAAAACTCATTATAGAAGAAGCCGACTTCTTTAAAATCCGGAGGTCACTTAGTTTGGCGCAAAAGGGTCCCCCTTGAACTAAGTTTCCCATAAGGCACTGTTACAGGATCTTGTTGTGCAGTCCCATGGCTGTCACCAGTGTTCAAGTGTAGGTTGAGTGTTTCATTGTTCCTATCATTTTGGTGCATCACCTTAGTCTAGTTTCAATTTATGTATTCCTTATCTCTTTCCTTTCAAAGAATTAGTAGTTTAGGTGACACCAAAGGAAGCCAGCCTTCTCCGGAGGTTCATTTCAACTATAGGTGACCCACAGCCTTGAGATGATCCCATGTTGCTCTAGAATGCTCAATTTTTTGTAAACTTTACACAGGGTGCAATTCTAGGTGACAACAATAACTTTGCTTGGATTGTGGATGATGAAATGAGGATATGAACCCTTTATTTATAAGATTTCAAGATGGATGAATGCCAAAATTTGAGCAATGTGGGACTAACATTCATCCAATGATATGATGCCACTTGTCAAGCTATGAATGGATGATGGATTTGCAAGATTTGGGGCTTGTGCCAATAAATGAAAATATTTGAAATTCAAATTTGTTGAAATGACATGCAAGAGGGAAGGGAAAATGCAATAAATGCCATCTGGCTCAAGGCAAATGACATGTAAGAGATTTTAAATGCCTTGTTGGATGTACATGTTGACTTAGAATTTTTGAATTGAAATTGAGAGAATATTCCAAAAGATGCCTTGTGAGGAAAATAGAGATTTAATAAATGAATTAAATCTATTTTCATGTGCAACTTGCATTATCTAGAGGATGTGACATGTGATGAGGTTAAATTAATTAAGGGTTAATTAATTTAACAGGAGATTAGATGATGTGACTTTGTTTGACTCAAATTTATGGATTTATTTAAATCAAATAAGAGAGGAATATGATAAAAGGCTAATTAAATAAGGATTTTGATTTATTTAATTAGAAGGGATGGTGTTAGATTAAATCAAATAAGATTTTAATTTATTTAATTTAATGGACAAACTTTAGAGATTTAATCAAATAAATTTATTATTTAATTAAATAGGGATAATTAGATCAGATGGATTGATTTAATTAACAAGAGAGATGATTTGATTAGATAAAATAATTTATTTAATTATGAGAGGAATATTGATGAATTTAATCAGATAGGAGAATTTGATTAAATGGTTAGACTGAGGGATGATTCAGGGAGAAACGATGTTAGTAAGTCAGGATCAGATGCACAATGTCAATCAATATATTTTACGTGTCTACATTTTGCCCCTCTTTGAAGCAATGCACTTGTTGCGTTGGTTCAAAGAATAACCGATCTCGATCAAATCCAAATTTTTTGATATTTAAAAACTTGCCTCACTGCTGCATAGCGAGAAAAAACATGCCATTATAATGCCCCCTCGAGAGATCAGACGAAAATTTTAATTTTTTGGGTGATCTCGCGAAAAAAACTGACAAAGTGCCCGATAGGTCTAAAAGGGGTCCAAGAGGCTAAAAACATGTCTAAATGCAATAAAACAATGAAAAACAAGCCTTAAATGGACAAAAATAGGTTCAGGGGTCCAAAACTCTAGCAAGACAGCTATTTAGGGTTAAAAAACCCTATTTTTTAGGCTTAAAAGGGGCCCAAGGGGTCACTTTCAAGTCATTTTCACACACCTCTGCTAGCAAACTTGAGATTCAAGCTCTGACCCTCTAGTGATATGGCACAACAATAGCTTCCCTTACACATTTCAGACCGAGTTCGGACATACTAGCGGCCACCTGGCATCGGGGCACCAGTATGTGACCCTTACCCAAGCTTAGTTTTTTCATTTAATGCATTAATTACTGCTTTAAAAGGGGAGCTCGCTTCCAGCGGTGCTATATAGCATCGCTCGGCATTTAAACTGCGCTGCGCCAGGCCGTTTTGCGGCTCAATGGTGCTGTTTAGCGCCGCAGCGGTTTAGTTAAGAGTTTAAAAACTCCGACGCTGGGCTCGGGCTCGGCGGGCCGATTTGGGTAAAGCGTGCCGCAGTGGCGCCCTTTTTAGGCAAATTGTAATGCTGGAGGATAAAGTGCACCGCGGCGGTGCCATTTAGTTCTTTTTGGGCTCGAGCATTGGAGTTTGAGTAAAATCAAACTGCGATGCCTTCACAAATTGTGACGCTAGAGACGAGCTTGGAGCGTTTCACTAGGAATTTTTCAAAAATTTTAACACGGTGACTTTCCTTGATGCAGGACGGGCCCAGGGACCTTTACTCTCGGGAGCACCGGTTGCGAGATTTGGCGAGTGTCTTACGAGACTTGAGCGACAGGGACCAGGACTAATTGGTAGCTGCAGGATTATGGCATATTGCGTACGCAGCACCCGTGCGCACCTACCTAGGGATGTTGTTAGCGCTGGTCGAGAGGTGGCACAATGAGACATCATCCTTTCATCTTCCCACTGGCGAGGCGACTGTCACTTTGGAGGACGTTTGGCGCATTCTATGGTTGCCTATTCATGGCTTACGGGTGATCTATGATATGGATGAGGGACACGAGTCCTGCATTAGAGTCCTCGCCACATGGGACATTATCTACTGCGAGGGACAGATTGAGCTCGAGCGGTACAAAGTTATAGCACCTCCCTTCCACTAGGCGGTTGCAACAATCATTTCGGGTTTGATTGCCCCAGACCGACGAGAGCG
This sequence comes from Sequoia sempervirens, assembly GCA_007258455.2. Taxonomy (NCBI): domain Eukaryota; kingdom Viridiplantae; phylum Streptophyta; class Pinopsida; order Cupressales; family Cupressaceae; genus Sequoia; species Sequoia sempervirens. The sequence continues at coordinate 422,294,906 of VDFB02075321.1, read as the reverse complement.
ATATTTCAATCCTGACTGGGGTTATTGCTGGGAGTGGATGGTCTGAGACAGGCTAGTTTGCTTTGCATGGGGACCTGTCCTTCTAGCTTCACTTTACAGGGACCTTCACGAGTACGCATACGTGGATGGCAGAGCGATGGGGGCTGGAGTGACACTTCATGTCTGAGCGTGTGAGCACATTTTTGTGCTACGTCCATGTGTCATTCCAGTTCTAATGGGGGCAGAGGATGCCCTTGTGGCACGATACAGAGGCGGTGTGTCCACACACATTGGCAAGCATGGGATCCCCTACTGGAGGTGGGTCCTAGATGAGATGCTCGTCTTTACTTGGCATCCATACCTTGGTCGGCCTGAATGGGCTGATCATGCTACTCAGCTCTTTTATTGCTGCTAGGATCGATATATGCAGGGGCACGAGCACATGATGATCGAGAGGTACCTACCCGGGCGCGTGCAGCGTCAGTTCGGAGAGCCGTAAGATCAGCCTGACGACGACTATGTAGCCGTCTTTACACGCAACCTGACACAGGTGTCATGGTATTCCTACCTCCGAGGCAGAGGGAGAGGACGAGGGCGAGGACTGAGGGTCGAGATTCGATAAGATCCGCCAGGTGTGTCCCCAGTTCTGCCAAGTTAGGGAGATGTCCATATGCAGGATCAGCAGCAGGAGCCGCCAGTCCCACCACCACGAGCCGAGGGTGAGGATCAGGCTCACATGCAGCCACGGGTACAGCCACAGGGACATGTAGATGGTCGGGATGCGCTGATTATGCAATTGCAGGCCCAGATTCAGGCACTGACAATGGAGAGAGACCAAGCGAGGGCTGAGATAGAGCAACTCAGAGTAGAGAGGGATCAAACTGTGCAGCAGAGACAGGCTGCAGAGCTACAAGCAACCACAGAGCTAGGCTACAGACAGCAGATCGAGAGTATGACAGACTCCTCCTCCTAGGGTACAGTGCCAATACAATCTTATAGGGATGATATTCAAGAGATAGAGTACTACCGTCGGGCTTACCATGACACCGTACCTATAGCAGATTCGGTCCCAGAGTATTCAGAGCAGGCCAGCCAGAGACCACCAAAGGGTCACGGTGACAGGGGCGAGGGCAACATTCACAGAGATCGAGCTTGATTCAAATGATATATTTTTTTGTGCCTTATGGGCTCATTTTTGATAGCCCGATGAGCGTTTTGTACCGATTGACATACAATGATCTGATTTATTCTTTGTACTATGACAGTGACATAATTGATGATATATATGAGCCGATTTTGATGCGATGTACTATGTTCTCCTTTATGCATGGATGGTTTATTTCTATATGCTTTGCAGTGATGTCCTATGGATGCATTTATTTCTAATGATGTATACGTTATTATTATGACTAATAGATCTATATTATGCTAACCTATGATATGATGTGCAATGATGTTAACTATATGATGGTTTATTTTATACCAATGCAATATGTGATATGGGTTTTAATATGTAAAATGATATGATCTATGGTATATGCAATGATGTGTGGAATATGCTTATATATGAGATGATTTATGGATGGATGTAATGGGATGGTTCAATAAGATGCTTAGAATAACAAATGTTATTATCCTAAACGTAATTATTGATGATGTATGTAATGCAATGATATGTTAATGCAAAGTGATATGCTGATGCGTAATGTGAACGTAATGTGATGATATGATGTCATTTATGTTATGCAAGTATGTATGCCTAATGAATTAAATGCTTATATACCTATTGCTTATGATTATGCAAAAATGATTATGGAATGCTTTTGTAGATGCTATGTGATGATTTAGATGGTAATATGAAATGGTTGTGAAATGCAAATGAATGTTTATGCAATGATCGATATAATGCCATGAGATGCAATGTAATGGGTGAAATGCAATGACATGGATGCACCTATTTATGAAGAATGTTTATGATAAACTATTTTTTTTAAAAATACAATGTGTATGTTTCCTATATGATATGCTTATGCAATGCGTATGATTTGTGGATGCAGGATTGATGACGATGATGGTGATGATGATCAACTGTCATAGTACCTTGTTAGTGCGGTTAGTAAGAAAAGAAGTCATTTCAACAAGACACAAGATGATGCAAATGCAAATGATGATGATGATGATGATGATGATTACTTGTCGAGGAATTGGGATTTTCAAAGGATCGATTTCCTTATGTTTGATAACACATGTGGTATGATGCATCAAGGTATAGGGAACTAGGATGGCATTGTACCTAGTGTGATGGACTTTGACTTGACAATCAGATAGGAGTATTCTTGTTCACACCTGACATATGGAAACCTTGCTAGGATGTACTTCAGAAGTTTCAGACACCTCAGACCAAAACACGGAAAGGTAAACCTATCCCTGTAATAGTCAACAAGTTTCCCTAGACCTCTTCCATACATACCTAGCAAAGCAAGTATTCGCCAAGGTTATATTACAAGAACGTCCAATAGGCACATCAGATAGAAAGATAATGATCGTTGCCCCATTCTTATTTCTCTAAATCCTCTGTTTTGGGATATCATCGAGACGTCCTTGGAATGAGCACAAATAAGATAAGTCAAAAGATAAAGACCAAGTAAACAAACAAAATGATGCTCTTCAATACCGTTAACGGAAAGATGATGTGTTTTTTAAGGATGATAACCGAAACTTATTGCCAAAAGATAATGCCCATTGTAGGAAGGATTCATCCTAGGACATGTTAGTGGATGGCGACACATCATTGAGTTTATCCAAAGTGTTCTAAGGGATGATTGATATGGGACCAATTTAGATGATGAGTTACCAATATGAAGAGATAACTAGCTTGCTTACGTACCAACTTAGACTTAAGACTTGACATTTGGAGTTTTCACTTTTAACCTACTATACTTGTTTCTGATTATCCTGCCAAAGATTGAGGATGGCGATCAGTTTATTATGGATGGTGTTTATTGTGGGTGCAAACGAGATGAGATGGATGGATTTTTTCAAATATTTGGATTTTTTTTATGTTTTTGAATGTTTTTGAGGCTGTTTTTGGTATTTTTCAAGATTTTGCAAATGTTTTGATTTTTTGATTTTCCAATGTTTTTGGGATTTTCTGAGATTTTGACCAAGAGACTAGCCTAGGGGTCTCGGGGGCTAGTCAACAGACTAGCCTTGCCTACGTTATATACGCAAAGACCACGTAGTTTGACTAACAACTTGACCGATTTACAGATGACGATATACATGATGACATGTCAGTTTATTATGATAGACTCCTATATGACTAACCTAAATGTCTCGAGGGATGATCAAAGATGAACCTTGCCTACGTTCAAGCTCAGAGACGACGTAGTTTGACAAGACGACTCTGTTTTTGACTTTTTTTGACTTTTTGACATGTTTTTGGGATTTTGATATGTTTTGATGTTTTTCGATTTTGATATGTTTTGAATTTTTTTGGATTTTCTGATTTTCTGATTTTAAGGATTTACAGAATCCGATCCGATGAGATCATGCCCCTAGCGTGATGTAATAGACTACTCTGATAAAGGCAGGACAAACTGACCTTGAGGATGGGCTGAGTAGTACTAGGAAGGATCATGATACAAAAACAGGACCAAGCTATGGTGCGGGTGTGAGTGGATGAATGATGGATGGAGACCTGAATGCGATGGATGATGGAAGTGTGACAGATGATGCTGAACAAGCCATAAAGATCCTGGTGGATGGAAAGTGCTTATTTACGCAAGGCACCTGTTTCCCAGGTTTTCACCGAGGTACTTGCCCAAAGTGCCACCAAAGTGGTTTTCACTAGAGGACGATTTTTTTGATCATTTTTTTTGATTTTTTTTGATTTTTTGCTTTTTTGATTTTTTTGTTGTCACCAAGACGCCTATTTGCAAGGTTTTCACCGAAGCGACAATTTTTTCAAGACTTTCTAATTTTTTGGATTTTTTGGTTCTATACCTTGAAGATTTAGGCATAAATTTTTTGAGATGGGAGCTATTCATTGGCTCCTCCAGAGGTTCCCCTTTGGGTGTTGATAGTTGATATGCCCTTGATTTATAGCTTGTTGTGATGACAAAAGGTCATAACCAATTAGGTTCGAATCAGCTTTGTCATTGATCTCGACATTCTTCGATTTTCTTTTAAGACTACCGACTTGGAAAGTCCCGCTTCGGGATTTTCTTTTGTTGTAATTCCATTTGAGTCTATTTTGATAGACTTGCAAATGATTTAAAGCATCTATACGCCTCTCATCTAGTAGCTCCACTGGGCTAATCTTGACACTCCAAGAGTCTCCTCATCGCTGATGAGGTTTTGCAATGATATTTTGAGGGATGGAGCTCGACCAATGGAGTAATGCACTTCATCCATAGACCAAGGAGAAGGGGGTGGCGCCAGTGGGTGTGCTAATGCTGGTTCGATAAGCCTAGAGGGCGGGATTAAGCTACAAGTGCTAGTCACAACCTGCGTCATTGACTATTTTCTTAAGGATTTTGAGGATGGTTTTGTTCGTAGCTTCTGTTTGGCCATTGCCTTGGGGATAGTACGGGGTGGAGAAGCGATGTTGGATTTTGAATTTCTCGCACAAGTCGCGAACCTCCCGGTTCTTGAATGGTGTGCCATTATCTAAAATAATGGCTTGTGGGACAC
>VDFB02075321.1:422237984-422290132 GCA_007258455.2 Sequoia sempervirens | reverse complement strand
GACATTGTAGCCATTAGGAATGGATCGAGATGCAGGGAATCTATTTGGTGGGGATGATCCTGTGATGGTGACTTTCCTGCCTCTTGTGGTGACTCCACAACCTTCAGCATGGGCACCCTTGATGGTGATGACCATGCAGTCTTCATTTAGGGAGGCAACAACTATTTCGTACACATGATTTACATTTCCCTTTCCTTTATCATTTCTATTCCCTTTGTTGCCATGATTCGACATCGGATTCGTGTAGATTTTAAGATCCTAATTTCTGGTAGGTTGTTCCATGTTTATGATTTTCTTATCGATGAGATCTTGGATGATGTTTTTGAGTCTCATGCAGCTGTTTGTGGTATGACCTTTGATTTCATGAAATTCGCAAAGTTGATTCTCGTTATACCAAGGAGGTTTGACATCGGGGTCTTGGTAATTCTCAAATGTAGGAGGCTTGATGAGTTTTTCGTCGATCAACTTTTTCATTATGTCCTCAAGTGGCTCCCCCAAAATGGTGTATTTTCATTTGGGATAACTTTTGTGTTGGGGTGGTCCTCTTTGGTCATTGAGATTATTGATGGTTGGATTATTGTTGGGTTGGTATGTTGTGTGATGAGTGTTTTGGTGTTGTGTTTGGGTTTGCGGTGTGGGTGTATTTTGGCGTGGACCACTAATGACCACCTTGGCATCGATGACGCCATCATTAGTAATGTTCTTTTTCCTTGCCCATGTATGAGGTTTATCGTTGTAATTGGATGGTGGGCGGTTATTTTGTTGTTCGTGATATGATGTTGATTTCGCAGGTTGGGTCACAAGGGCTCTTTCGATGCTGAGCGCTTTGGAGATTAATTGCTCATATGTGGTGATGCCCTAAACCTTGAGATGAAATGCCAAGCGACCTTCAAGGTTGGCTATGATGGTGCAAACTTGTTGTTCTTCTGGCATGGTCCACTTGCTCTGATTGGCCTTGGATTGCCATTGTTGAAGGAATGAAGCGAAAGATTCATTTTTTCCTTGTTTCAGAGCCAAGAGTTCTTTGAGATTAACATCCATTGCAATGTTACATGCGTAGTTCTTAATGAATGCATCCCTAATTTCTTGGAATGTTATAATGCCTGAAGGTAAGCGAGAGAACCATTCTATAGCAGGGCCTACCAAGCTCCTAGGAAATAGCCGCATCAGATAAGTATCGTCATATGCAACCTCCATGCAGTGAACCTGGAATTCCCTAATGTGATCTTCAGGGTTTCCCATCCCTCGATATTTGTTAAATTTGGGGATTTCAAATCCCTTGGGGAACGGTTTCATGTCTAGGCTCCTATCAAATGGATAGGGACACAAGTTGCTTGGCGTTTTGGTTGTTCGCCCTGATTGAAGGTCGAGCACTTGTTACGAGAGCAACCTGAGTTGTGTCGTCACATCATTTTGGGGATCATGGGGTGGGATGAAAGTGTTTTGGGGTGTTTCAATCGTGGGTTGGATGGGTGGATTGGTTGGTGCATTGTTCGATGGTATCTGTATGTTCTGGCGGGCGAAGTAGGCTTCTACTTACTTTTGTATGAACACCGCTTGTTGTTGATCTTGCTGTTGTTGCGCTAGGATTTGTGCTTGTTGTTGCACTTTTTGTTGTTCCAACAACGCTTGTTGTTGTGCTTGCTATTGTTCCAACAACGCTTGTTGTTGGGTTACCTATTCTACTGCTTCTTGCTGCTCTTGGTATTGCTTTAGTGCTTGCTAATATGCTTGAATTTGTGCTGCTTGTCTTTGTGCAAGAAGTTGTGCTTGATATTGAGCTTGTTGTGCCTGATATTGGGCTTGCACTTGTGCCATTTGTGCTTGTGCTTCCTGTGCTTGTGCTGTTTGTTGCAATAAAATTTGTGCTTGAGCGGCCCTTTGTGCTTGTAATGCTTGTGCAGCTTGTGCAACTTGGGTGGCTTGGGCTGCTTGGGCAGCTTGTGCAGCTTGAGTAGCTTGTTGAGCAGCTAGTTGTTCGAATTTTTGTTTCTGAACTTGTTGGTATCCCCTTTGGAAAGCAGCTTGCAATTCCACGTCATATTGGTTTGATGTGGTGAATGTTGGAGGTGGTGGTGGATTTGGAATAGTGTTTGTGAATGTGGTGTTGATGTTTTGTGTGATGGATGGTGTTGTTGATATGGTTGGTCCTTGAGAGACCATGCTTTGTGATGCTAAGGGTGTGTTTGATGATGTTGCCATTGCTTGTGTGTTTGTCGTTTGTTGTTGTGATATCAACGAAAAATTTTGAGTGTTTGGCATAGTGCTTTGATTGATGGTTGGGATAGTAGTTTGATTGATATTTGGTAGGGGAGGAAGCCCTAAACCAAGGAGCGGTGTGGATGATAATGGAAATGGTGGGAGAGGTGGAAATGTAAGGGGTGTGAGTTGTTGTAAAAATTTCGTGGTGTCAAATACGCCCCTTGGTCCAAACATATCTCCCTCTTCTTGTGAATTTGTGAGAAGAGGTGTTTGAGGTGTTGCGTGAAAAAATGACGATGATGGATCATGGTGGAATGTGAGAGGAAAATTTTTGTGTAATGGGTTTTGGGGTATACTTTGTTCCAAGGTGGTGTTTGCATCCAAATTTTGATTATTAACAAGGGGGTGTGTTTGAAGTGCATTGAGAAATGCACTTCCCTTATTAATGTTGGGTTGGGTTGGAGCAAAAGATGTTGTGATCTATGGAATGTTTTGTGTGATGTTTTGAGATGGGGGTGTAGATGAGATGGGAATGGTGAATGAAATTGGAGGAAATGATGTCTCTACTATGGTACTCACATCAAAATCCGAAGGTAACTTGGCCCCTTGTTTCGCTAGCTCAAGCATGTATAACGAAGGGTTGAGCCTCATCATGATGTTGATGATTCTATGGTTGTTCAGATTTTGGAGCATTTCAGTCATTTCCTCACGAGACATTCCAAAGGTAAGGTCTTCTCCTTGGTTTTCTTCTTGCGGATTTTGTGATGATGAGAGGGTTAACGAATTACTTGATTTGGCAGGATTCATTTATGTGTTCGTTTGACTAAGATCGCTTGAAGCGGGTGTTTCTTTGTTGGCTTCCATACTCTTCTTGTATTGAGATCTAGTTAGAACCATAAAACAAGGATCAATCTTCAAGGATATGGGAGATGAATCTCTTGATTCCTTGGATCGATTGTTATTTTATGCCCCCAAAGTAGAAAGCTTTTAGGATGCCTTGAGGATCAAAGGTGATGATATGATGATGTTAGGGATGGATGATACAGATTTTTGTAGCTTTTGATAAACATTGAATGAGATACTAGACTTCTAGGACTTGTGGATTTTGATTTTGATTTTGATTTTGTTTTTGGATTTAAGATTTCAGATTTTGTCCTTGATTTTGATTTTAATTTTGATTTGGATTTTGAACAAAAAGACCCTAAGATGTTGGATGATGATTTGAATATGTGTGAGGAGAAGAATGCATCTACCCACACCTATTCAAACAAGATGATTGTTTCACTAAGCATATGAAGAAGGATTCATCTACATACACTAAGCTAGACAAGATGATTTTGATAACTTTGACTAAGTATATGCAAAAGGATGCATCTACACATGCCTAACCAAAGGTGTTTTGATAAACGTTTTCAAGGATTTTAGTCTCAATAATTTTGATGATTTTGATTTTTCCACAAAGCCTAGTATTTAAGGATGATTTCAAGATTTTCCAAAAGGTGATTTGTGAGATGATGTTGTTTTGATGTTTTGAAGGATGGATGAAAAATATTTTGATACGTTTTGATCCTATGATGAACCTAAAAGGTATACCTTGTTTGCCTAGACCTAGGTATTGAAGAGCATGCAAATGCTTCCTAATGACCTTTGTAACCAAGAAATGATTTCATTTGAACATTCATTTTCGGATTTCCAACCAATGATTTTAGCTTTGGGATTATGAGTCTTCAACACATATGAAAGTTCATTTTGCTTAGCTTTGCTTAATGAATTTATTTTACCAAAAACACTTTCTTCAATTAGGTTTTCAAACTAAGATGTCCAATGTCTTAATTTCTTCAAACCCCACAAGATATGTTATGTGGAAATTCAATGAACTTAAGGCAAGGGTTTCCTATTATTTACTTAAGAAGACAAATTGAGATATAATCCAATGTTTAGAAACCTCTAAGGATGTGAATCCCAAGGGAAAGCAATAACATATGGATTGAGTCAATTGTATTTGTCCTCAAAAGGGTTTGAAATTTGGATGATGTTAAGTGTTTGTTTTTGAGATGTTTTCGATCAAGCAATGCATTTTTTAACCCAAGAATAAGTACAATCCTATGGATGTGTAAGACAATATTTGTTGGATTCCCACTTGGACAAGTCCAGCTACGCTTATCTCTAGTGAATGGTTAGATGCTTGACCCCACTGGCTCCCCTCCACGACACTCACTTATACAGGGCAGCCAAGCATCAACACCCATGAAACTCCTATGGCATGTTTTCCATTTCTACTAGAAGACCGTAAAAGTGTGGGGTGGCTTGAGAACGACCGTTCTTGCAACAACAAATAGATAAAAGGATTTTGGCAAATTCTAGCACATGGGTTTTAGAAAGGACTTTTCGTTCGTGGAGATTGACCCATACGGCAAGAGTCCCCTTTAGGATCCATCTTGTCAGAATCAACTGCGTGATATTGGCGTTTCATCCAATATCCACATTTATATCGCGGTTGGAAATACTCTTGGCTTTAGAGTGTTACCGGTTGAGTCATTCCCTTGGGTGAGTACTTTGTTGCAGTTTGTTCTCCCAGCGGTTCCCTCACAGCGCCGCTTACTAGTCAGTGGCGCTCTGTGTCGGGACAGAGAACTCAATTACGTCGCTGTTTGTGTCCAGCGTCGCTGTTTAATATTTTTTGAAATTGTCTGCAGGTCAGTGAGTCTAGTGGCGGAGTTTAAAATTCAAAAATCTTGGTGGGATGAGTCTAGCGGCACAATTTGTGTTTCAAGCGGTGCCATATAGCGATGCGGACGAGCCCGTGGTGCCAAAATGAAGACTCGACGAGTCTGCGGAAGCTAAAACAATGACATCGACGAAAGCTCGCTGGAATTTCCTGTGTGAAGAAAAACACGGAAATTTCAAGAAAAGGTTAGCAATAATGATATCAAGCCCTCCTTCTAGTGCCAAATATGCAAACCCTTTTCCTAGTACCTACAAAACAACATGAGTAAACAAGTTAAACAAGGAATTGCAAGCTAAAACAAGGATTCCCCATGAAATCCATTTACAACCTCAAACTAGGAAAGAAAATAGTGAAGAACACAATGAAAATGACAAAACAAAGATTAAATCCTAATTAGATGTGCAAACTCATGATCCCATGGGGGAATTGGTGCCAATTTGATGTGAAAATTGGCCCTTTCCCAATTCCTATGATGCAAGCTTCAAATGTTGAAGATGATATTGATCCATTTTGATGAAAGATGAGAACTCCAAGCCAAATCTGCAAAAAGCCTAGCTAAGAATTCAATGATGGATGGAAATGGCTCAATATTTTAGCATGGTAACTTTGCTTGGATTGTGGATGATGAAATGAGGATATGAGCCCTTTATTTATAGGATTTCAAGATGGATGAATGCCCAAATTTGAGCAATGTGGGACTAACATTCATCCATTGATATGATGCCACTTGTCAAGCTATGAATGGATGATGGATGTGCAAGATTTGGGGTTTGTGCCAATAAATGCAAATATTTGAAATTCAAATTTGTTGAAATGACATGCAAGAGGGAAGGGAAAATGCAATAAATGCCACTTGGCTCAAGGCAAAGGACATGTAAGAGATTTAAATGCCTTGTTGGATGTATATGTTGACTTGGGATTTTTGAATTCAAATTGAGAGAATATTCCAAAAGATGCCTTGTGAGGAAAATAGAGATTTAATAAATGAATTAAATCTATTTTCATGTGCAACTTACATTATCTAGAGGATGTGAATGAGATGAGATTAAATTAATCAAGGGTTAATTAATTTAATAGGAGATTAGATGATGTGACCTTGTTTGACTCAAATTTATGGATTTATTTAAATCAAATAAGAGAGGAATATGATAAGAGGCTAATTAAATAAAGATTTTGATTTATTTAATTAGAAGGGATGGTGTTAGATTAAATCAAATAAGGTTTTAATTTATTTAATTTAATGGACAGATTTTAGAGATTTAATCAAATAAATTTATTATTTAATTAAATAGGGATAATTAGATCAGATGGATTGATTTAATTAACAAGAGAGATGACTTGATTAGATAAAATGATTTATTTAATTAAGAGAGAAATATTGATGAATTTAATTAGATAGGGGAATTTGATTGAATGGTTAGATCGAGGGATGATTCAGGGAGAAACAATGTTAGTAAGTCAGGATCAGATGCACAATGTCAATCAATATATTTTATGTGTCTATAGTAACTTCATCTGACAAGCAACTCGACATACCCTGATAGTCGATGTACTTTATTGACGAGGTCTTGATGGTACTCTCCTTCGGTGTCTTGAACATAACAAATTTGAAACCGCTTTACATGAGGTTCATGAAGGTATCTATGGCACTCATTCAAGTGGTCTAACTCTCGCTAAAAAACTCCTACGCTTGGGGTATTACTGGCTGAATATGGAGGAGTCTTTTCAATTTGTTAAGAAGTGCCAAAAATGCCAAGTCCATGGAAACCTGATACATGCACCAGCCCAGGAGTTGCAACCATTTGCATCAACAAGGTCTTTCTACTAATGGGGACTTGACCTTGTAGGTAAAATTCATTTGTCATCTTCCAATGGACACAAGTTCATCATTACAACCACAAAGTACTTTACAAAGTGGATTGAAGCTATTCCCTTAACCATAATCACTGGAAAACAAATTGCATCCTTCATCCTAAATTACATTATCTGTCGATATGGTATTCCTCAATCCATTGTCACTGAAAATGGTAGAACTTTCAACAATTGGGATGTCCAAGAACTTTGTGAAAGGTTTCATATCCAACATCAATTTTCTACACCTTACTACCTTGAAGAAAACTGTCAACAATGTTGGATGTGATTGGCACATTTAACTGAACCTTGCTCTGTGGGCTTACCGAACTAGTATCCACACCCCAACAGGAGCTACACCATATGCTCTAGTCTATGGACCAAAGGCCATTTTACCTATTAAGGTTGAGCTACCTTCTCTACGAGTGTCCAGAAGGGAATCATTTCAAAGGAAGATTATAGAGTATCCAGGCTACAAGAGTTGAAACTGTTGGATGAGCATCGTCAACATGCAGTTGATCACCTAAAAGCCTATCAACAGAGGATGTCAAGAAGTGACAATCACAAGGTCAAACCAAGAACATTTCAAGTTGGTGACTTGGTTCTGAAAGAAATTCCCCGTAATCAATAGGATAGAGAAAAGAAAGGAAAATTTGAACCAAATTGGCTAGGTTCTTTTGTCGTGGTATCAGTCTATGGATTTGAAGCCTATCAACTATCCACACCTGAAGGAGATCTATTTGAGGAACCTATCAACAGTCTGCATCTCAAGAAGTTCTACACTTAACTCATCCAGTGCACGGTAAAAGTCTTGAAAAAATACAAAAAAATGGGAAAATGTCCTAAAAAAATGGTCACCCTGATGAAAACCTGGCAAACAGGCGTCTTGGTGACAACAAAAAAATCAAAAAAAGAGAATTAAAAAAAAAAAACTGAAAATACAAAAAAGTGAAAAATAAAAAAAATCATAAAATTAGAAAAAGTGTAATAAAAACAAGTAGTGAAAACCTGACAACAGGTGCTATTTGTGATAGATTAGCTTTTCCATCTATTTGGGCATGTTTTGACCATTCGCTTTCACCATCATTCTGCTTGTCATCGGAAAGCCTCATGTACATATGTACATATCTTGGCATTGTGGTCGTGTCTCACCCTGGATTGGGGCAAAATCCTGAACTCACTGGGGGCAATAAGCTTTGAGCTTAAACCAACATATAAGCAAACAGTTAGAGAGCGTACAAACACAACAATCATGATAAATAAAAAAAACTCAACATTGAACATTATCATCAAACTTTACACATCAACCATCCATATCAAACAACTAAATCAATCAAATCGAAACAAATTTAAATGGATGATGTTCTTTCTGAATCATGGTTTTATCACTTTGGCATGAGTGTTCAACTGTTGTATCTTGATTTTTGTTATCATTTCTCTGGAGTAACTCAAGGATGTCATGAACTAGAGAAGCTATGATCAAGAATGATATTTTCTTTGTCTGCTGTGAGTTAATCATTCTACTGTGAAAATTATCACGGGACATGCTCTACAAAGTATCATTGATGACATTCCAAATTTGCATAGGAAAATGATTAACTCTTGTCTATTTATGCAAGAAATGCTCAAGTCATCTCGGTTCAATTATACCTATCTATGCTTGTGTTAACTTGCAATATCAAAAATCATGGAAGTAGTACTCAGGTCATCATGGTCTAATTATACCATCGATGTTTGTACTCACTTTCAACATTTTAAAGGCTCAATGATGATAAAAGCAACAAATTGAATGACAAAATGACAACTTTGCATATTAGTTTTGCATGGTTAGGATAGATTGCATCCATATTAGTTTTTGCATCTACATTTATAGAAAATCCAAGGTTGGCACAATTTTCAAAATGATGTTATCTTTATCATTAAAAGATGGAGTACACTTGACATTAACCAAAAAAAATCATTCACATTAGAAAGCATCATCATAAGCATATAATACATACATTAGAATCATCATAAAATTCATCTCATATAGCAATTAGATCATATATTTGCATTCGAAAAACACAAAAATAACATACATTGCATCTCATTTGCATAATCAAATCCATCTCATATAGTGTAAAAGCATCATTCATAAAACATATAGAATCATCATCATTGCATCATTGCATCCATACATAATCATCACATAAGCATATTAAACATCATATAAGCATCATAATGAAGAAATTAAATGCATTCATCATAAAATCATATAAACACATATAGATCAAAAGGGTATCTGCTACATATAATATCATATCAAAATCATAATGTCAAGTATACAATGATATCCAAACATGTAAAGAGATATAACATTAATGTGGCAATAAATTATAATGTCTCAGTTGAATTGGAGTATACAAATGTCTCAAATACATCAAAAGTGATCATAATGGAACTATGTGTTGCTCCCCCCAGACAATGCTAACCCTATGCCTCCTACTGCACCACCTGATGGTCCTATACTTGGATCTCTGAGCGGTGGCCTAGTGACACCCTTGCTGGTGGTCCAAGAGTGGCTCCGACCTGATCTGGCACTGGCCAACTGTGAATAACTGACCCGTTACTTTGCAACCAATAATACTGCAACCAGTAATACTCGGCCTCCCTGGTGAAGCGTTGTACCTCTCTAAGGTAATTTGTTGTCGATGTACCCTCAGCCACTCGCTGCAGTCTCTCTAACAAGGCGTCGACCTGCTCACATCACTGCCTCAAGGTATCTCTCTCTACTGTATGAGAGGCGATCTGTGCTTGTGCTTGTGCTTGAGCTTATGCCTATGCCTATGTTTGTAACTGTGCCTGCACCTGTACTAGCTGACCCTATAACATCTGTACCTAGGTTTATAAGGCAGCTATCTGTGTCTATTGCTGCTGAGAAGGCAAGTGAATCTAAACATGCTATTGTGCTATAGCCACCAGGGATCTCCTCCTTGGAGGCACTCTAAGAAATAACACTGGTCTGTCACCACCATCACCTCCATCACCATCCCTGCCACCATCTTCACCACCTCCACCATCTCCATCGCCATCATCTCCATCATCACTGCTCTCTCCCTCTTCCTCATCATCACCTCCTCCACCCCTCCTCTATCTTGGTGCTTGATCATCATCTAATTGGTTCATCCAAACTGGATATCCTCAGGAAAGGATGTGAAAAGAAATAGTGTGCATACTCCTACGACATTGCAACCTCTATGATCTCTGGATGATACTTCCATATAACTGCTTGTAACCCATGATACTCCTCACATGCTGCATCATATGATAAAACAAGCCCCCACTCCAGTTGTCCTATCGTCTACGTGCATATAGCGCAACTCCCCGGGGCATACCCTGTACTCACCCGTACTGTCACAGCACTCTCCCAAGAAGGAATCTTTCAATAACAAACGATGTCCTCCCAATCAAATATCTAGCAGTGCATACATATGACATCTCTGTGTCATCCTTTGACCACTGCTCGTAGTCTAGATAAGGCCTCCATGTCATAGATTCCAAATCATCCAAAACCCTCTGCCAGTACTCTATTTTTCCCAACTTATGCTGGACAACTAGACCTATATATCCATGGACATATGGTCAACCGGCTAGACGCTATCTCTCTACCATTGGATGAGTAACAACTATGTGCTCCCACACCCATATCTGTAGCAATGTCACCTCGACTGACAAACTGGCCCCTCTGAGATAAACCACCTCATGAAGATCATGGTACAAGTGTGCTAGCATTTAGGAGCCCCAAGCATATTTGGTCCCCTATGTGATCATGCTCTCTAATGTCTGACCCCAACTGACTAAGAGTCCCTTTGACTTGTAGTCGGGACATAATAATCCTCTAATGAATCCAACAAGAACACATGGTAGTGTCGCATATGCATCAACCATATCCCGCCATGGGATCTTATATCCACAAATTTGGTCATCCTCAAAGACTCTCCTTAATGCATCGGTGCCCCCCAACTCCGTGGAATCATAGACAACCAACTCACCAACAACAGGAATCCTCAAGATATGGTAAACATCCTCTAGTGTCATTGTCATCTCACCAGTAACTAAGTGGAAGGTGTTGTGGTCACTGTGCCACCTCTCTGCCAAAGCGGTTAGAAGTCCCCTCTTAATCCTATGTTGGGGCATATCTATCAAAGAAGTCAATCTACATTGTCCAATCACATCTAGATCAACCTGCACCAGATGTGGAATCAAATCCTAGGTCTTCAGGAATCGCTGCCGAGATTGAAGGGTCCTCAATGGCTCCTATCATCATAGCATATCACAAATCATCAATCTAATTAGCTCTGATGTGATTTTGATTACATCTCGTGAGTTTCTATCATTGATCCTCACCTATCATGAGGTCAATCATCATTATCCTATCATTGAATCTCACCTATCATGAGATCGATCATCATCTAATCTATCAACATCATCAAACAACATCAAAACATCGGCTGACGCGATCAACAATCATCAAAATCAAGGAGTCTAATCTAAATTTCATTAGTCTGGTCTAAATGCGCTGAAACAATGTTTCTATGCGTTGAAAACATCGATGCACTAGAAAACTTCATTGATGCGCCAAAATAGGGTCTCAAAGCACTAAATCACTAGTTGCGCTAAAACATTTACCCAATGCGCTAAACCTGTGGATGCGCCATCAAAATTCATCAATGCGCTAATTCATCACATTTATGCACTAAAACATTTATCAGATGTGCTAAAACTTGTCCTACATGCACTATTTTACCATATGCACTACAACTTTGATTGTATGTGCTAGAAAACAAACCCTAAGTGCTAAAGTGTTGTATGCGCTAGAATAGTCTACCTATGTGCTACATCGAGTACCCTATGTGCTAAAATGCTTAAAACTAAATTTTAAACGTGAAAAAAATGCACCAAAAATCAATTCAAAATTCATGAGGATGTTTTTCGCGGTATGTACCAGAGGTCCGTATGTGGTCGGGCGGTTGTGACGTCAAACACGCTTGAATCGGTGGGTCTAGATCAGAATCACCATCTTGCTAAATTTGCACAAAGTTGCTCTAATCACTCAATTTTCAAAATGCAAATGACTCAAATGAACTTTTTCACATCATTTTACCTTTTAAGGGGTAATTAAGTGGGATTAAAGTGGGATTGATTGATTTATTTTTTTAAACCAAGGTCTTAATTAATCAACTAATCACCTGGCAAGTTCAATATCATTTTTCGGGAGATAAATCATTTCAGTATCATAAAATTTGAAAATATTAGAAAATCATCAAAATTTTGAAAAAATTCAAAAAATCATTGATTTATCTCCTGAGGGGGCATATATCCATCATCACTCAAAAACCAGTGTCTGGGGCATATCGAATTTTTTTTGTCAGCATCACCAACAAATTTTTCTTTGAAGCAATGTGTAAACACATCACTTCAAAGAGGGGCAAAATGTATACACCTAAAATCGGTCAGGATAATTAATTAATTAAATACAAGGTATTTAATTAATAAACCTCTTATTTCGTCTACTTATAAATAAATTCTAAATTTATTTATATAGTTCACATTTTCTAATTCTTCTTATCTTATATCATATTCCTCTAATCTTAATTAAATAAACAAATTCAAATAGTTTGTTTTATTTAATTAATATCTTCTTACTAAATTTGAATAATTCCAAATTTGAATTTAGTCATATGTCTACAACTCTTTCTTCTTTCCACCTCATCATGTCATGTGTCTTATGAATTTAAATATCCTTAATATTTAAATAAGCTTTTTCCTCAACAAATTTTGAAACAAACTTGAGACACTTGGATCTCTTCCTCCATTTATTCTCTCACACTTGGCAAAGTGTTCTATTAAAGGGAACACTCTCCTTTATTCCCTCTAACTTCTTCATTCTCCACCCTTGATCTCTCTAGCTAAAATCTTGACTGTTGGTTGCTGCCTTGGAAATCCTATAAATGCAACCTCATTCTACAACATTTCATATCCCAACTTTGAGCAATCTTACTCTGCAGAATTTTCATTAGAGCATTTGTGAGCATTTAACATTTTTAACATTTAGAATTCATTAGCATAATCATGGCTTAGTTTGGTAGCTACATTTTAGTTGTCATAGTAGTTTTCATACAACATTTACATCACAACATTTAGCATCATATCCTTATCACAACATCATTATCATATCAATCATTTATCATATAGTTTATCAATCATGTAGGAATAGATTCCTTGCATTTTCTAGCATCTCATTCTTTAAGCTGTCATTTGACAAGTCTTGTGCATACACAAAAAACTGAGAGCCATAATGACTTGAGCAAATACTTGAGGATAGAGAACAATGGGGCAATTTTAGAGAGTTTATTTATTTCAATTCGATTAGATTTGCTATTTGAATTCTCTAATGTAATGTTTCATTGATTGTGTGGTTTTATTACTTATTCACATATTTTACATCACACAACTATAATTGATGAAGAATTTCAATGTTTTGTTTTATCTTATATTCTTTATAGTTCATTTATGATATTGGTACATGATTTTATTCAATGATTTTATTATTGTGGAGTGATTGAGGATGGTGTGGACTTGTTCATGTCTACTCATGCTCCATATTTAGTTATTTTTCCCTCATCTCCCCTTGAACTTCATTTATTCCCTACTACTGGCCTTTCCCTGCAAGATCACATGGATTTCTTTATGCACCATTACGATCCACTACTTCTTGTTGATAATGGTTTTTTGTGTGATGATGCTATATTTCATGATCCATCTAGTACTTTTAACTCACACTTTTATAGATATCTATCTAGAGTTTAATACTCATGTAATGCTAATGCTATGACTAATTTTGAGGATGTGAATTCTTTACCCCTTGATGATTAGTTTAATGAGAAACTTCCTAATAAGGATGATGCTTTAATTTATTTATCGCATGATGATCTTAATGACAACTATGCTTATCAATTAATAAATGCTAGTTATCCCGACCTATATTGATGATAAGTTTGAGGAATTCAGAGGAATTTCCTATGGTCGAGTACTGAGGAAAGAAAAAAATTGGCTTTAGTTAGCTGGGATAAAATCTACCTCCCAAAAGTGTAGGGAGGTCTAGGTATTAGGAAAATCACCCACCCAAGTAAAGCTTTGATGACTAAGGTTGGATGAGACCTTGTTCTAAATGACAAAGATTGGTGTAAAATTATAAGTGTGAAGTATCTCAATCATTCAAGGTTTCATAGTGTGCTTTATGAAGTTGGTTTTCCTAGGGGCTCTCGGATTTGAAATAATATCCTTAAAACCCGTAGTTTGATCTCTTTGGGCTTTAAGTGGAAGCTTGGGAATGGTCATCTTATTCATTTCTGGGAGGACTATTGGTTGTTTGACCAACCTCTTAGAGCCCACTCTTCTTTTAAAGACCTTCAACTCCTTGCTAAAGGATCCTTTGCCCTTTGGTTTCTAATTACCTTTTTCATGACAATTCTTCAAAAATTCTCTAGACTTGTTGCCAAGGCCAAAACCATCTCCACCAAAGTGCTTTAATTCTCCAAAATGATCTTTTTAGGGTCAAGTTCCCCATCTTTCCCAAAGTGGATTGTTTATTTTAGGCCAAAAATCCTAAGGGAATCTTTTTTGTCAAGTCGTCTTACAATCTGGATAAAAGTTTGGAACAAAAATCTCCTTCCTAAATCAACTTTTTTTGGTGGACACCCATGCACAATATGATCTTAATGTAGAACAACCTCATCAAGTGTGGCTTCCAATTATCGAATATATGTGTCCTATGCAATATGGATGAGGAAACAATCCCACACATTCTCATTCATTGTCCCTTTGCTCAAAAAATCTAGGGATTTGTGTTGCATAAGCTTCAAATTTGATGGCCTATGAACAAATATCTGTGTGACCTCATGGAGGAATGGGTTAGCCCCTTCCATCACCCCCTTATTAAAATATTATAGAAGCAGATACCTCCACACTTTTGTTAGAGTCCCTGGAAGGAAAGAAATAATCAGATCTTCAAAGACTTGAGAAGAAGTCTTGAAGAGGTCTTCTCAGTTTTCTGTAAGCTCCTTTTGTATAATATCTCAGGTTGCACTTGTCTTGCCTGGATTCCACTCCTCTCCCTTTGGAATCTAAAATTACTACTTAATGGGACTTACCTAAATCCTTCTACAAGGTTGACATGACAAGGAAGATGGCCAGGTTACATACTAAATGGTTACCACCCCAGATTGATTGGTGTAAACTTAATTTGATGGTGCTTCCAGTGGCAACCCTGGTATGGTTAGTGGGGGTGGAATGTTGAGAGCCCCCTTAGGGGAAGTTGTGGTAGGTTATGTTGGAGGCCTTGGTGTTAGCACTAACAACTGGGTGGAGGGCATGGCTCTTTATGGGGTCTCAGAATTGCTCTTGATATTGGTACCAAGAACCTTCTCATTGGGTGGGACTCAAAACTAGTTATTGATGCAGTGAAAGACTCAATTCACCTTAGTTGGGTGTTGGAAGATATGATAAATGACATTCATAAACTCCTTGGATTTGAAAAGTTTGAGATCAAACATGTCCATTGGGAAGGCAACAAGGTTGCTAATTCTATGGCACATTTGGGGATGGACCAAGTTTCCTTAAGGTGCTGGAGAAGTTTCTCTTGTCTCCCTGATCATGTTCGAAAAATTCTTACCTTAGAGTGGAATTACCTAGCGTATGATAATGATAGTTAATGGTGATTTTGGTTGGGAAGACTAAAACCCTATTCTCATGCTTAAGTTTTTGGTGTTGGGATATGTTTGGAAGTGGGAATTTTTTTTTTTCATTTTTATTAAAATTTGGGAGTGCTTTGTTTTTATACTATTGCATGTTGACTTGGATGTTGACTCTATCTGGGGTTCTAGGGTCATGTTCTAGATGGGTTCGATATGTGGTGTGGTGATCCATCCTACTAACATGACTCCCCCCATGTTTGGCCTAACTGTGTGGTGTCTAAAAAGGTAGCGGTGTCATGTTACAATTGGGCTTTATGTTGTAATTATGACGAGTGTACTCTCTGGATCCTTGATGGGACTCGCAGGATCACCTTCCATCCTACCTGTAATACTTTGAGTTTAACTATTATTACGATTGTGATAGCTGGCATAAGGTTAACCCTCCCATTTTAATTATTTATACAATTGGCTATATGAGGCACATTCGGCTTATTAATCGAAGGGTGTTAAGTAATGTTTATAATTACTCTCA
The DNA here is from genome assembly GCA_007258455.2 of Sequoia sempervirens. Classification (NCBI taxonomy): domain Eukaryota; kingdom Viridiplantae; phylum Streptophyta; class Pinopsida; order Cupressales; family Cupressaceae; genus Sequoia; species Sequoia sempervirens. The sequence goes on along the minus strand of VDFB02075321.1, from coordinate 422,274,084 downwards.
GAGAGTGTTAAGTAATAATCATTATTACTTTGACACGAATCTCATTTTTTTATCTTCTCCTATTTGGCCTTCTTCAACCTTAAAGTAAAGATTACTATCTGCGATACCTTTATTGAATCCTTGTTGTATCAAATACCTATCCAACCTTGCATACCAAGATCTATGAGCTTGCTTCAATCCATACAATGCTTTATTCAATCTGCAAACCATATTGGGTTTATCTGATAACTAAAATCCTTTCGGTTGTTCTATGTATACTTCTTCCAACTCTCCATTCAAGAAAGCAAACTTCACATCCATTTGATAAACTTTGAAAACCTTATGAGTAGCCCTTACACAAAAGCTTTGCCTTGTTTCTTACCACTTCTCCATTCTCATTTATTTTGTTTCTAAACACCCACTTAGATCCAATTATTTTTTTGTTTGCAGGTCTTGGGACAAGTTCCCAAGTTCGATTCTTCTCAATCTGCATAAGTTCTTCCATTGCTTTCATCTAATGTTCATCTTTGCATGCCTCAATCACTATTTTAGGTTCAACTTAGAAAGTAGACACAAATTTACCTCTTCTTCAACAACTTTCCTTCTTGTCAACACACCTTTGCTTTTTCCCCCAATGATTTGTTCTTGGAGATGATTTCTTTGCACATACTTAGGGGTTTTAGGGGTCTTTTCCAGAGCTTCTTCCTATTCCTTAGCTTTTTCTTCTTCTTCTCAGCAAGCAAGTTCATTTGATTCATATCCATCTATCACCACTGGATTTTTCAAATTTTTATCAACTTTGACACTTGCACTCTCAACAATCTTTCTCAATCTTTTATTGTAACATCTGTAAGCTTTGTTTTTAGTAGAATATCCAAGGAAGATACCTTGCATCAAACATTCCTAAGTTTTCATCATCTCTTATGAAATAACATTTGCTTCCAAATACTCCAAAGTACTTGACAATAGGGATCCTTCCATACCACAACTCATAGGGAGTCTTTGTGTTGTTTGATTTTGCTTGAACTCTGTTAAGTATGTAAACAATAGTATGAATTGCTTCTCTCCAGTAGACTTTCGGTAGGTTAGCTTCTTTCATCATAGTCCTTGCAGCTTCTTGAATAGTTCTATTTTTCCTTTCAATGACTCCATTTTTCTGAGGAGTCCTAGGGACAGATAAGTGCCTCTTTATGCCATGATTCTCACAAAACATGTTAAATTCATTGGAGGTGAACTCTCCACCTCTGCCATACCTTAAACATTTGATCTTCAAATCCATCTCATTCTCAACCATAATTTTAAATGCTTTGAATCTATCCAGGGCTTTATATTTTTCTCTAAGAAAAGTAACCCATGTCATTCTAGAATACTCATCAATCAAAAGCACGAAATACCTGTCACCTTGAATACTTCTCACTCTTGTAGGACCACAAAGGTTTGTATGCACCAATTCCAATAATCCAATAGAAGATTGTTCTTTACCCTTGAAACTTCTTGTTTTCTTTCCAAATTGACACTCCTTGCAAACATCATTGATAGGTTTTGTAATCATTGGAATATCTCTCAATACTTGAACTATGGTGGCACCTTCAAATTTTTCAAATTTGAAGTGCCTATGTTGAAATTTTTTCCTTTGCACACTTAGAAATCCCCTTGAGAAATATGCTTAAGTGACCTACTTTGGAGGGTCATAATTCAGAGCCAGTTGATTTTCAAGCCAAACCCCTTGGTGAGCATATTCAGTTGACATATGTGAATGTGTATTTCAGTTTTTCAGTTTCCCATAATGAGTTTTGAAAAGAGAAGTTGGAGGGTTCTGGCACTGTTTTGCTGTTTGTGACCTTCAATTTTGCGAAGTGGCCTCCCGTTCGAGCTTATTTTTCACAAATGGATGATTGTCATGATGAACAAATTGTTTCTCTCCATTCTCCCTACATTCATGTGCTCCCTTGTCCATTTTTAGAGCCTTAGGACCTGATTTTCTATTTTTTCGAGATCAAAATCAAATGTAGATTGTGTACTTTTTGCATTTGCATTTCTGACATGTTTCAAGGTGGTCAACTTTGACCCCTAATATCTCTTGAATATTGATGATTGAACGAAATCCCCCTTGTGCACGTACTCAGCATACCTAAATGATCTAATTGTTCCAGTAGCGACTTCCCATGATTTGATTTGATATTTTTTCAAGTGATGACTTTATGAGCCTTGATTGGTGTTGAACAGGTGTAGTTGCAGAAATGCCTAAGTGAGAAACTTTGTCGATTAATATATTTCACCTCAGGATCTCTTTTTCCAAACCATATTTTGCACTCCATTCTTGGGTCAATTTTCTACTTTTTTGCTTAGTTTTAGGCTCCCAGGATAAGTTCTGATGGGTTAGTTAATCATTTTTTGATCGCGACAGGGCCAAAAATGGTATTCCAAAAAGTGTCAAATTTTGCAATTTTAAGGACAACCCATTTCTTGTTGTGGTCTAAAACCTCTACAGATCCATTTTCATAAAAAAAAATGTCATTTAATACATTATTTTAATGTATTTCGGGTGTGGCGAACACGTCCTAAGGGCCAATTTACAAAGGAGGTACTTGAATTTTAAAGGCTGGGAAAAATTTAAGGAAATGGGTTTTCTCTAAGCAATTGATCATGCCCCTACACAAATTTTTGCCACTCCAGGTGTCCTGGTTTGCTCGCAGTGAATTTTCTCCAAACAGGTCGTAGGCGTAATTAGAATTCACAATTTTTCTAAAGTTTCAAATGTTAATATTCAAAATATTTTAAATATTGTGCAAATATAAAGGGGCATTTAGGGCAAACATAAAATGAATTTCAAATGTTTTGGAGGACAATCAAGTTTAATTCTTACTTTTGATTGGTCCAGAGGTGGCTTTCATGACTTTCACAGTTGCACGACAAAACTCATCGCCCATCGTGAGTTTGAAATGCAAATGAAGAAAAAAATCAGCGGTGCAATGTTTACAACCATAAATTTTGATGTGACAGGTTCATTTAATGTTTTCCTTGGTTTTGGCAAACTTTCTCTCACGCAAAACTCTCATCGCTTGTTGCGGGAAGGCTTCTCCATTCCAATAAACAACCACGATGAGCGATGGACTTGCTTTCCATCGCCCATCGCCGGTTGTGTTTCCATCCTCCCATTCCTTCAAGTGATGCCTGATGTGCTGAGAAGTCTTGTTGGCCCATAAAAAATGAAAGGCATTGGTAATGGTGCCCGATGAATTTTTAAAATTTCTACTACAAAGTAAAAGTCTGAGTGAAATGTTTTACTTGAGGGGAAAATATTTTAAATAAAATATGCAAAATGAATGCATGGGTAAATGTTTTTATTGCCTGATAAATTTCAATTTTGGCTACATGCCCCTCATTGCTCATCACGAGTTGCTTTCTCTAGTTTCTCTACTTATGAGCGATGCGCGATGTGCTCATTTTTTAAAGAATTAAAAATACCTTTTGGCTGGGCAGGAGTGAAAAGGTGGGGGTAAATATTTTTTTTTAAGGCCCGATATGAAATCTTTTAAAATCTTCACTATAAGATTTTAAATATAAGGTGGTGAAAAGTAAAAAGGTAAAGGCATGGGTGTTATTTTATTTCGCCTGGTGAGTAAATTTTTGAGAAGCCTTCATCATTCTAAAAGTAAATGTGAGGTAAAATGCAAAAAGCACGAATAAAGTCTTTTTTTTCTGGATGAATTTTTTTAAAGGTTTTCACTTTTTGTAAAGTGAAATCAAAAGACTCATGGGAAAATGTTTTAAATAAAATATTTAAAACATTATGGGCACCGTGGAGAGCAAAGTTAAATGCTTCTACTATGAAGTTAAATATTTTATTTGTTGGGGTGAAACAAGCTATGTACCTTGGAATTTTACCCCATTCTAATGTGCAAAATAACTAAAAATGCAAGTGGAAAAATACTAAGAACACTTCAAAGATTAGCTTAAAGAGTGATAAAACAAGGAAAATAGATGAGATAAAAATGCAAATCGATTATACCTTCCTTGCTGTTGAAGACTCCTTGGTTGGCCCTTGATTTAGATGAATTTGTATGCTCCTTAGATGGCTTTTGATGTTATTAGATGCAAGATTGATAATGCAAAATGACTAAATGGATGGCTAAATGATAGCAAATGCTTGAGAATGCAAATTGGCAATATAAGGTTGCTAAAAATGAAAGTGTTGAAAATGCCCTTGAGGAGGGGGTATTTATAGGGGAATTTGAATTCTCTAGAGAATTCAACAATTGAGATTCATCCAACAAGGTAAAGATGAAGGGCTATGGTGAGTTGAGAACTCACAAGCCCTCACATCTTGACATGTGGATGGTGAAGTGGATAAGAGGAGATGAGGTGTAAGTGAGGTGGCCAAAAGGTACATGAGGTGGAGGAAGGACAAGTACCTTCCAAGTACCTTGGGGAGTGAAAATATTTCCTCAAAAAAGGATTTCTTGTCCCCAAGTGAGAATGAAAGGGACATTTGAGGAATTTTGGAATTCTTCAAAAATCTCCATGGGAAAAGGAGAGGTGGTTGGAGATATAAATGTGAATTAAAAATTCACATTCTTAGGAGAGTCTAAAGGATAAAATGTGAGCTCCAAAAAGGTGGGACTTGGTCACATGTGGATGATATGACAAGTCCAAGGTTTTAGAAGCCATAGAATCTAGGATAAATAAATGTGAATTAAAAATTCACATGGGAAAGAGGGTCAATGTTAAAAAGAGATAAATGCAAAGGTTGACTAAAAAGGTGGTGCTAAATATGGCTAATGACCTTGGTTAAGGTTGTGCAAATATTGGATTAGAATAATTAATGAAAGATTAGAGGCAAGTGGCAAATGTAGGAGGATGTGACATTAATCTTTGATTAAGAGGATGCACATCATAATCATGAATTAATTAAATTAATTCAGATTAGAGCAAGATCATGGAGGATGTGACAAGGAGAGAGAGAATGAAGAATTTTAAATTGATTTTAAATCAAAAGGGTCAAAAATGACTAAATTAAATAAATTGGTGTATTTATTTAATTTAGAGAGGAAGAAGGTGAAAGATAAAGCATTTAGTTATTAAATTAAATACTTTACAGATATGAGACAAAAAGTGTAATATTAATTTAATAAATTAATATTTAATATGATAGACGAAAAGGGAATAAATTTAATCATATGGGAGTGATTAAATTTAGATGGCTACATTTTGCCCCTTTTCGAAATATTGTTAGAATAACAGTGTTTCGAAGAAAAATAAAATGCAAATGAGGGAGGAAATGATAGATGGTGATGCCCCTAGCATAGAAAAGGTTGATGATGCCCCAATGACTAAGCTGAAGGAATGGAGGAATGGTAGGAGGGTATGCCCCCTCGAGAGGGAAGTTGAGGGAGGAAAAAGTGGGTCCCCAGACGACATCTCGATAGGAAGAAAAGAAAGACACCATTAGATAGAGCTCGAAAAACCAAGTAATTTTGGTTTTTGAACGGAGGTGATCCAACGCACAGTTTGCAAATGGTAGCCTCGGGAAGTTAGGGATTAGTTGGAGGAAGAAAAAGAGAAATAGAAGGTAAAAAATACCTTTTAAGAAGAAGGGGGGTTAAAAAGGTAATTTTAAAAATTACCTTAGTCATTTTCACTGTAGCAGTTGAGAGGAGGAGAGTAGAGAAGAGAAAGCGACTGAGGAGGGACGATGCCGACAGATAATGATACAGAGACTGTGCATCGGGTGGACGAGGTGCGCGGATTATACAGCGGGCACGCGGACCCACAGCATGTGAGTGGTAACAAAACCCATATATTTAATTTATGCATTTTTCACATGTTGTTTGATAGATTTTGAAAATTTGAAAACATGGGTTTTGTAAGTTAGCAAAATTAAAAAAATGGGTCGAGGTTAGATTTAAAAAAAAAAAACCAAAATGTTAGAAAAAGAGGGGGAAGAATGGGGTAGGGCGTAGCCGCCCCTATGTAGGGCGCCGCCACCACGACGTAGGGTGGAGCCGCCCTTGCAGGTTGGCGGAGTCGGGCCTCGCTTCTGCGTATCCTTCCGGCGACGTCCTTTGGGCTTTGACCACGCCTTGCGTTTTACCGCCCGCTTCAAGCGAAACCCAAGCACTGGCGGAGTCGCTTGCATGAATCCGCCTCGACAGCGGATTCCTCGCCTCGGGCGGTATTGCCAGCGAAACCACTTAATGCGCACCACCCGGTGGGGCCACCCGCCTGAGAGTAGAGCGTTCTCATTAGTGGGCGGAGCCAACCCAATCCGGGGGTGGGGGGAAAGAAAAAGAAGACAAAACGGAAAAAAATGGGAAAAGATAGGGAAAAAAGGAGATAGAAAGAAAAGAAAGAAGAGAAGCAATAAATAAATGAAATAATGAGAAGATTGTTTGTGTGTGCAGAGTTTCGAGCGGATACAGACATATGAGCGATGATCAGAGGTGATGGCAGCGACGATAGCAGCAATGAACGGGGAGGATTAGGCAGCCTTGGATCATGCGGGTTTAGGACACTGTATTCAGTTTCTTGTAGTTAGAGCGCATCAGGCGATGCTGACAGCATTGATAGAGAGATGAAGCTCAGAGACGTCTACGTTTCATCTCCCTACAGGAGAGATGACCGTTACTTTGGAGGACGTGTGGCGCATCTTGAGGCTGCCGATAGCCGGACGGTTAGTGAGCGAGGTGGTGTCTATAAGGGCGGAGTTACAGGAGACCATTAGAGTATTGTTTGAATGTGAGGAGTTGCCCCTGGTGAAAGGTCAGTTGGATTTGGACCAATGTTTGTCAGTGGGGGTGCCAGCCTTACCGTTGTTCCTATGTGGTCTGATTAGTGGGATACTGTTGCCAGATCAGAGTAGACGTATATGTAGCTTTCGGTATATGGAGGTGATTCGACACATTGTTGAGTGGTGAGGGGGGCCATTTTCATGGGGGTCATGTGTATTGACTCATCTATACAGAGATATGCACGGGATCTGTTACTGGAGGATATCGAGTTTGACACATATGATGTTGCTGCAGATTTGGGCGTGGGAGCATATTGCAGTGACGAGGCCGAGAGTGGTGAGGGTGGGGACAGTGGATGATCGCGAGCCCGTGGCATGGGAGTATGGGGAGGTGAGAGGTTGGGTTCTGTGCTATGAGATGCAGGGAGAGATGGAAGGGTGGAGGAGAGCGTTTGATAATCTACATCCGAGGGACATAGAGTGGCGGCCATATAGGTCGCGTCAGTTCAGAGGATGGACTGATACGAGGAGATATGAGGGTTACTTTCTGAGCAGGTGTTTTATTATTGGGACTTTGTAGCGCATAGTAGAGTCGCATAGACCAGATAGAGTGTTGAGGCAGTTTGGAGTGATACAAGATATTCCGGCAGTGCCTATCATGTTCCGACGATACAATAGAGAGATACCATGGGGAGGCCGCATAACACCAGGTACAGCCAGGGCGTCATGGATGGCAGCAAGACATGTGCCTTATCCATGGAGAGTTGGAGGAGAGCAGGTGCCGGTTGTGACCGAGCGATACCGGAGGTGGTTCCAGAATAGGTTATGGGAGAGGATTACTCCTGTTCAGCCTATTTTGAGGGTAGTGGGTGTCGGACCAGAGGATGATTAGAGACTACAGAGAGAGAGGAGAGGAGGGGTATAACAGCGACAAGAGGCTGTGGAAGTGGTAGATCATGGGGGATAGGAGGAGCCCGAGGAGGATGAGACAGAGCAGGCGGGCAGACCAGGGAGGAGGAGGAGACATCAGAGGCGAGGGCGGAGAGATGGTCAGCAGCGGGGGAGAGCACAGGGGAGGGGACAACCACAGAGAGCGCAGGGGGAGCAGAGGGTGGAGGAGGTGAGGGATGTGGATGATGGGGAGGATGAGGAGGATGAAGAAGATGTGGAGGTGGTAGGTGCGAGGGAGGCATCAAAGGAGGGGAGGAGATAGTTTGTGGTAGGACGACATGGTCAGCCATGGCGGTTGTGGGTTCAATCGACTGCGGAGAGTCACGAGGCTCGACAGGAGCAGGAGGACAGAGAGGATGAAGATGTTAGAGTAGTGCTAGAGGAGGAGAGGAGGTCGACACGACGTCGGTTCGTGGTGGAGAGACAGGGACAGGTGGAACAATTCCGGGTTCGCCATATTGTGGAGGACTGTGAGGGGCGACAGGAGCAGGGGGTGGGGAGGATGAGACAAAGCAGGTGGGTGGGGAGGATGAGATGAAGCAGGTGGGTGAGGAGGATGAGACAGAGCAGGCGGGTGGGGAGGATGATGCGATGGACGTAGACAGGGATGTGGTGGAGGGGGATGTTATGGAGGTAGAGTCATTAGCATTGGTTCCTTATGTGGTACCGGAGGATCCCATTGTACAGGCGAGAGGAGCAGAGGTGAGATTACAGATTGCGGAGCAGAGAGTGAGGGCTCTTGAGGTCGAGCTAGCGAGAGTACAGCGAGAGGCATTTAGAGATTATGATGCCATTGTTTTTGAGCTAGGGGGAGCAGTGAGGGAGAGAGACAGGGCACAACCAGAGCTGTAGAGGATGCAGGGTGAGTTGACCAGTGTGACGTGGGATTACGACAGATTGCAAGCGGAGGTCATAGTTTTACAGGCCAGGGGGAGCCAGAGGGGAGGACGGGGCAGGGGGTAGATCAGGGGACAGGATGTATTGGTTAGCAGTCGGGAGATCTCCAGCGAGATTGGGATGAACTTCAGGACATAGTACATTGCCTTGAGCAGGCAGTTGGAAAGATGGGGCTGATGCAGGAGAGGGAGGAGGAGGCCAGGGAGCAGGCACGGATTATGCAGGCCGAGAGCGATGTAGCACAGGCGCAGGTGTGGGCGATGGAGGCGAAGAGGGATGTGGCATAGGCACACATTCAGAGTGAGAGAGCATTGGTAGAGGCGGAGATACAGTCACTGCAGAGGGGGAGAGATGAGGCAGTAGCAGAGGTATCGACTCTTCAGAGAGAGCAGGATTCAACAGAGCTGAGAGCACAGGCTCTTCAGAGGGATAGGGATGCAACAGTGACTCGGGCACAAGCGGCTTAGAGGGAGAGAGATGCAGCAGAGATACAGATGCAGACTCTATAGGCGGAGAGGGATGCCGCGATGGCTCATGCACCAGCAGGTCAGGGTGAGGGTGGGATGCGAGGAACAAATATATAGGTTGTGGAGAGAGAGAGAGATGTAGCGGTGGCACAAGCAACGACTACAGAGGAGATGAGGGGCCGATTACAGGCAGAGCTGACATAGAGCCGGTTGGCTCAGGAGGCATGGGAGCAGGAGAGGAGAGTCATTACCAGGGACTGAGACAGGTATCGTCAGGAGCGGAATTCCGCTCGAGTCCACGTTGCGGAGTGAGAGGAGAACATGAGAGAGGCAAGATTTTGGATGGCTGCATATTATCATGTGGTTCCTGATCTGGCACAACGGACATTCCATTACACCCGGCAGACACCTCAGAGGCCAGCGCCATCCCAGTCATTAGGGACACAGACCCAAGGTTACAGTGATTCACCAGGGGTTTCACCAGACAGGGGAGCAGTACCTGATTCTCCACAGAGATTAGATGTGGGGAGTTCATTTGGTAGATGACAGGATACTATGTTTTTGACAGGTGCAGGGTAGATGGATAGTGCAAAGGTGCAGTGGATATTTGCAAGACCTTGTACTGGTGTTTTGATTGGATGATTTTTGTATACGATGGTCACAGATTGTGATGACATCGATAGTATTATTATATGTTAGTCTTGACTATGAGATGTACTGTGGACTTGTGGTATATTTATATATATGATAACTCTTATTGACCTCATGTTTTATGTGTGTGATGGATTTGAGATCTATAGATGATTGTGTTGATGCATATGTGGATGGTCATTTGATGGTAGTGGATGTTATATGTATGGATGTTTTTATATATATATTTTTATGTATGATGGTTTTTGAGGGGCTTTATGCATGCCAACTAATGTGAGTGATGCAGGATGTAATATATGGTGATTTTTGTTCTCATGGATGATGAATGCCTATGTTGTATGATGTATATGTTTAAGATAGATATGGATATGCTTATGATGATGCGACAAATGCTTATGTTTTATATGCTTATGATGGTTATGTGCATGTGCGACTAATATGCAGGATGTAATGGATGGTGATTTTTATTTTTTATGTATGACAAATGCCTATGTTGTATGATGTATATGTTTAAGAGAGATGTGGATATGCTGATGATGACGCGACAAATGCTTATGTTTTATATGCCTATGATGGTTATGTGCATGTGCAACTAATATGTGTGATGCAAGATGTAATGGATGTATTATGACGGTATTGATGGTGGACCTAACACTTGATATTGCAGGTGGCGATATTATGGATGAACCTAAGATAGTGTGCAAATGTATGGATCTAAAATGTAATTATTTCATGATGAGTGTCAATAGGGTCGTAGGTGATAGTGGAAGATGCATGCGGACATGGTGTGAGTGTGCACCTGTCAAAACCTTTTAGTATCCTGAGAAGAATAGGGGATGGAGGAGAAATATTTGCACAACCAAAATCATAGGATGAATGTAATGCAATGGTCATGATTATGAAATGCCATCCTAATATAATTTTCCATCTTTGGAGCACTGATTTTTGCTATAGCATAAGACATCCAGTGCCAGGGTATGTGGAACCAAGGCGTATTAGTGTCTAATGCATGAAACAAACACAACAGACAAGAAGGCTATCCCAACATCCCAAAGTCACAAAGAAAGACCTTGGTCGGGCCAGGTATTGAGATAACCACAAGCACAAAAGGATGCCCCAACATAACACAAGACTTCGGGGATCTTGGTGGGTACTATGTGGGACAACCAAGAAGACACAATCAAACAAAAGATCAAGATATGCCCCTATGTGGACTAATCAAAACATGCCATAATATGATGGATTATGGCGGCCTTGACAAGTGATGATAGGGAGCTCAAATGATAAACAAAAGCCAAAAAACATCAAAAGATCGCAATCAATTTTAGATGTCCTTTGCCATAGGATCAAGGGGATAGATGAGATTGACGAGGTCTGTTAGGAAGGATGCATCCTGTTGAGACCTATGATGGATACTAAGCGAAAAGATCGATATGATGTAGGATATTCAAGACTGATTAGATTTGTTGATACAAATGGATCTTGTTTGTTAAGAACCAGCTGGATAAGGGCATAGCTTGACGACACGACACAAGGGAGACAAGACACAACCTAAAGACCTAGGGGCTCGGGGGCCGATTAGAGATTAGCCTTGCCTACGTGAAAGCGCAGAGCCCTCGTAGTTCATGAAAAAAGACTATGGATAAAGCGGAAAGAAGACAATGGTGACCGATGATGGACACAAAATACGACATACAAATGCCCCGGGGGAGGATCAAATGACCAACCTTGCCTACATGAAAGCGCAGGGGCAACGTAGTTCGATGAAAAGACCATGGATAAAGCAGAAAGAGGACTGGTGAAGGCCAAGTGATGGAGGATCAAAACAAGTTGATCCAAAATGCCCCGAGGGTAGATCGAATGATCAGCCTTGCCTACGTGAAAGTGCAGGGGCAACGTAGTTCGACGAAGGACTAAAGTGATGCGGAAGGATGAGATCTAGATGGAGACCAACATGATGGATGATCCTATATGGTGACACAGACTGACCGACAAAGGGAATGAATGACATAAGCTCAAAATGGGATACTAAAATGCTTAGGATGAGGGATAGGCTAGATGAGTCATCCAATGCTCAATCAATAAATACCAAGCGGCCTAGGTTGATGTGGGTGAGGACGATAGTGCGGATGAAAGCATAAAATAACTAGGATGTCAGGTAGATAATGATTAAGCCCTCTACGAATGAAGCCTATTACCAGGTTTTCACCATCCATACTTATCCAAGGCGCCACCAAGAGGTGGTTTTCACCATAGGACAGATTTATTTTTCTTTACTATTTTTTTTTTAATTTTTTTATTTATTTATTTTTTTTTTTTTCTGATTTTGGTGGGGTTACCAAGCGGACTTAGGCATAGAACTTCTTCAGATGGATGATATTGACAGGTTCGTCAAGGGGATCTCCTTCAAGAGTAGTCAATCTATAGGCCCTAGATCCATATTTGGCGGCTATGATATAAGACCCTAACCAATTGGCCTCAAATTTTCCCTTTTTATCACGGTCCGGTTGAGTGCATTGGTTTTCTTTGAGAACAAGCTCACCAACCTGGAATTGTCTAGGATGGACCTTTTTATTGTAATTACATTTGAGGCAATTTTGGTATGCTTGCAGGTGATCATAGGCTTTTATTCTTTGTTCATCCAGTAATTCTAGCTGTGAAAGTCGTGCAATACGAGCATCTTCTTCGCTGATAAGATTCTTCAGAGAAATCCTCAGTGATGGGAGCTCAACTTCAATTGGCAAGACGGCTTCAGCACCGTATACTAAAGAATAGGGGGTGGTGCCTGTCGGGGTGCAGATGGATGTACGGTATACCCAGAGAGCAGGATGAATATGGAGGTGCCAATCTCGTCTAGTGTTATTGACAACCTTCTTGAGGATGCGGATAAGCGTCTTGTTGGTTGCTTCTGCCTGACCATTACCTTGAGGGTAATAAGGCGTTGACCAACAATGCTGGATATGAAAGGTGTTGCAGAGGTGTTTCATGGCTTGGTTTTTGAAGGGTTTTCCGTTATCAGAGAGGATGGTGGATGGGATACCATATCTGCAGAGAATATGGTATAGGATAAATTTTGAGATTTGGACATCGGTGATTTGTGAGAGTGGCATTGCTTCCACCCACTTAGTGAAGTATTCAGTGGCGGTAATTATGAATGTATGGCCGTTGGATGATGGTGGGTAAATCTTGCCAATCAAGTCGAAACCCCATTGAGAAAAGGGCCACGGTGCTAGGAGGGGTTGGAGATCTTGTGCTGGGGCGTGAATCAAATCTGCATGTTGTTGGCATGGAAGGCACTTCTTCACAAATTCGCAAGCATCATGTTCCAATGTAGGCCAATAATATCCAGCTCGTAGGATCCTTTTGGCCAGAGCCATACCATTTGAGTGAGCCCACAAATACCACCATGTACTTCCGTTAGTGCCGCGCGGGCCTCAGTCTCATTCAGACATCTAAGGAGGATTCCATCATACCCGCGACGATAAAGCGTATGACCAACAATGATGTATCGGGAAGAGCAATGGATAAAGGATTTGCGTTGGTTGCGTGTAAGTTCTGGGGGTATGATATTATCATGGAGATAAGTGTATATGTCTTGATACCAAGGGGAGGCGAGACCTACAATAACACACACCATATCAGTCTCCGGAACATCATATGTAGGGATTAAAAGCTATTCAACAAGAAACTCACATTCTGTTCGGTCTTTAGGCATGTCAATTAGGGAACCAATAGTGGCCATTGTGTCTGCCGCTTTATCGAGGGATTTGGTCAAACTGTATGAAAGTGAAATATTTCTTGAAATCATCCACCATACGCTTATAGGGTAACAGTTTATCATCTTTCGTGAGGAATTCATCATTAACCTGTCTAATGACTAGCAAAGAATCACCAAAGACTTTTAGGTGAGTTATATGCCACTGTTTTGCAATTCGGAGGCCAGTGAGGAGGGCTTCATACTCTGCGATGTTGTTGGTACATGGGAATGTTATCCTGAATGATTTTGGGATGTAGTTACCTTGAGGGGTAACTAATAAAATTCCTACTTCAGATCCATTATGAGTGTATGAGCCATCAAAATATAGCGTCCAAGTTGGTGCTTCTGTGACTGTGTAGATTCCTTTGTCTGGGAATTCAGTGTCTAGTGGGTAGGCATCTACTAATGGTGCCTCAACCAATTGATCAGCTATGACCTGTCCTTTTATGACTTTTCGCTCTACATATTCTATGTCAAATTCACTTAGGAGCATGACCCATTTGGCCATGCGGCCAGTTAGAGTGGTTCTAGATAACAAATACTTCAGGGGATCAATTTTAGCAATTAATTTGACTAGATGGTCGAGCTTGTAATTTATACCTCGGTCCTGAAAACCAGCTTTAAGACAAGATTTTCCATGGGGAGTAATTTAACCCATAGCCAACCATCGTTCGACCATAATAGATTTTGAACGACTCATCATGTTGTGCCAACAATGCCCCCAGTGTGACTGAAGTAGTAGAGATGTAAAATAGGAGGGGTTTTCCTAGGATAGGTGGCATCAAGATCTGTGGATGGGCTAAATATTCCTTAATTTTATTGAAACCCATATGACATCGGGCTGGTCCATCGGTTATGGAATATTTCTTCAAAAGATGGGTAAATGGTCGACATTTATCCGCTAGTCAATATGAACTCACTTTGATGGATCAGTGATCTTCCCCGAGTCCTTTAACCGGGCTTCGACAAGTGGAGGTGGCATGTCCAATAGCCTTTACCTTGGCGGATCAACTTCAATACTCTTCGGAAACTATAAAACCCAAATAATTTTCCCCGATGTAACCCCAAAGACGCATCTTCTTTTTGGATTTAGTCAAGAACTTGTAATGTTCTAACCATTCAAAGATCCGCTTTAGGATAGTAGGATGTTCTACTCGTGTTTTTGATTTTCCTAGCAAGTCATCAACATAATCCTCCATGATGATATGGATGAGGTCATGGAAGATGATCGTCATTGCTCTCTGATATGTCGCCCCTGCATTTTTGAGACCAAAGGGCATAACATTGTAACAAAAAGTGCCCCAAGGTGTTGTGAAGGCGGTCTTGTGTTGGTCCTCAGGTGCGATTCGAATCTGATTATAACCAGAGAAGCCATCTATAAGGGAGAGCATCTCGTGTCCTGCTATGAGGTCGACCAACATGTCAATGTTAGGCAGAGGGAAATCATCTTTTGGGCAGGCCTTGTTAAGATCCCTGAAGTCTGTGCAGACCCGAATGTCTCCATTTGGTTTGGCAACTGGTACTATATTAGAGATCCACTCAGAGTAGTCAATTGGTCTAATAAAACCTGCCTCTAGTAACTTTTCCAATTCTTTTTTGACTAATAATGCGACCTGCGGATGTATCTTATGGAGCTTTTGTTTGACAGGCTTGGCATCTGGGTGAACGTCTAGATGATGAACCACTAAGGCAGGGTCTAAACCTGGCATGTCTGAATATGACCAAGCAAAGTTGATGATTCCCTCTTGGAGTAGTTGCATGATGACTGGGTACTCTTGTTCTGAGAGTGACTTAGCCACATAGGTGATTTTATGATTTTCAGTAATACCCAAATTAACTTCTTGAGTCTCTTCAATTAGAATGGATGATCGGGCAGATAACTGAGTTCCTACAAGGGGAAGATGAACATCTTCATTGTCTAGCGCCTGTTCAAGGTTTTTGCCATCGGATGCGTCCTTTATTTTTACTTTTTCAAGGTTAGGAAGCACCTCAGGGAGGTTTTCACTAGATGACCACTTTTTACTTTTCTTATTTTTATTTTTGTGACTGGAGTGTTCATCCTCCCCCAATCCCATAAGGTTGACATATGTATCCATAGACATATTGACAGGTGTGGTATTACGTAGGTCCCAATCAATAAGCTCAGGGTGACAAAGGGATAGGCTAATGGTGCAGACGGATAGGCATTTGAACATGGATGATAAGTCGGTGTGATCGACGTCATCGTACACATGTATGATGGATTCCTCCTCGGGTATGTCTTCCAATGAGCCATCGTCCACGGCGATACTATTGGAAGTATTAGACGATGTTGCAGAGCTTTTTTGTTTTCTGTCATACCCAATGCCTATGTTTTTTGGTAGCTTTGGTGTATCAATAGGTTGCAACCGCCCTTGTTCTTCTTTACCTAGGCCCCTGCCTTGGTAGTTATATTTTTCTACAAACTTAGTTGACCACAGATATGCTTCCTGAAAATATTCCTTTAGAGGAGGGTCCGGCTGGGGTTCTTCTCGGTAGAACCATTAGCTTATGTCCTCTTCTGGTGCATCTATCTTGACACTTGGGGATTTGAAAGTGGTGGTAGGGATGTTTTCACCACTGAAGGTGATAGTCTTGTCTTCCTTTTGTGTAGCATGCGAAGGTTGACCATACTTGTGTGGTGACGGTGGCATGGTTGCTACATTGAGAGCCGTGATGCATTTCTCAGATTCACCACACCCTTTGTCAATGATCTGGACTTTGGTGACTATAGGATCAGTGGTGGAGGATGGAGTGGTTATCGTATTGGAGGGTGGATTAGCAGATGATGATTGGGATGCCCCCATTTCAACCCTGGGACAATAATGTAAATGGGGAAATGACGCTTCTAAAGCGCGGCAATATTCAAATGGTTGGGATTAGCATAGATGGTGACTTCTTGTCCATTGAATGGGAATTTTAGGCACTAATGGTATGTGGAGGGGATGGCTTGCATAGCATGGAGCCGTGGGTGGCCAAGGAGGAGATTATATGGTAAGTCCGTATCAAGGACACATGATTTATAGTATATTGGAAGCACATGTCCCAATTTGGATAGGAAGACCATAATTCCCTCTAAATTTCTTTCTACATTATCATAGGATTTCATTGTGATGATCTGATTACTTAAATCTACTTGATTATACCCCACCTATTTTATGAATTTCAGAGTACACAAATTGAGGGTAGAGCCATTATCTACCAAGACCCTTTTTATTTTATGGCGAGCAACCATGACTTCAATATGTAAGGGGCGATTATGATTGACATTGATGTTTGGAATATCGTTTTGGCTAAAGTGCAATTGATGAGATAAAGCCAAATGTCCCACCAAAGCTTGGAATTGCATGGGGTCGATGTCATTTGGCACATGGGTTTCCTATAGGGCTCTATTGAGGATTTCTTGATGTACCGGGGAAGACTTAAGCAAATCCAAAATGGATATATGAGCAGGGTCTTTGTTAAGGATCAAGAAATGTTGTACCCAGAGCTACGTGAGCTGATTAAGGTGCGTAGGCCGCAGTGGACAAGCATGGCTCTTCGTAGTAGTAAATAACACATTGAGGGTCTTTGCTTTAACATAATAAGTGGATACACGGTTCCACCTCGCCAATGTAATGAATAACACCCTAATTGAAGGGTACATTCTTGTAGCTCACATTATTCGTGCTGCTCTGGGGACACGCGATGCTCTTGCTCCTGATTATGACTTGCTTGACATATCCAATTGAGCATTGACTAATGCCGAACGGGGTCAACCTTGATATCACCTCGATCAATGAGATCTTGGACGTAGTTTTTCAGACCCTGACACTTGTTCAGAGAGTGTCCTTTGATTTTATGGAACTCGCAATACTCATTTTCCTTAAACCATGCTAAGGTTTGACCTCACAATGGCTTGCGACTGTGGTACGACGGGTAATTGATTTGTAACAACTTTATTAAAACAACACCCGAGGTTCTCCCACCGTTTTATTGACGCTATGTTCCCCTCGATTGTTCCGTTTGATCAAGGAGGAGGGACGGTGCCCCCTTTGTGTTACGATATGTGTTGGGTACGCATCGCTGTTGTTTTTGGATGTATTAGTCACTTGACGTATTTAGTGTCTCATTATGTCGCCATTCACTTACATTCTTGTTCTCCGTGACCGCGGGTTTATCACTCAAACGACCTCTTTATCATGACTATGTATTTTGATGTGTCTCTTGGCAACAAGGGCACATTCAAGGATTGGTCCCTTTTCCACTATCTCCATGAAAGTGGTGACACAATGTAACCTAAAATTATGGGCCATGTCGAGATGAGAGTTTTCCATGAAAAGAGTGCATCTATGTTCTTTTTCTCTCAGAGGGCCCCATCCGGCTTGCCAACAACGCACCAACGCTGTAGGTGGAAGGTAAAGGTTTCCCCCTCACGTTGTTTCTCTTTGAGGAGATCTAAGGTGTCCGTATCCTTCTCCAAATTGAAAGAGAAATAGGATACAAATTTTTCTGACAGGTCTGCAAAAGTTTTTATGGACCCTTTTTCGAGAGTCATGAACCAATCTAGGGCATGGCTTGCTAGGCTTCGTGGGAACAGGCGCAAGAGATAGTTGTCATTGTACATAACTTCTTGACACTGGGAGTAAAACTCCTGCAAGTGAGCCTTAGGGTCTTTGTTTCCCTTGTATTTGTCAAACTTTGGTATCTCAAAATGTTTAGGAAACGGGATTAATGAGATGGAGGGATCAAATGGATATGGGCATATGTCTTCAAATTTGAATGATTGTTTACCCATCCCTGCTTGAAGGTCTTTCAATGCCGCTTTGATTTCCAACAGATCCGAGCTGACCGGTGGCGGGTTGGGGGGATATTGATGATAGGATGATAGAGGATCTTGGTGAGAGAGCGTCAGATTGTTGAAATATGGATTTGGATGGTTGGATGATGATATGCCTTGCTAGTAAGATGGGGGATTTTGTTGATACAGGGGCTGTTGTTGTAGGGTATAATACGGATTTG
This sequence comes from Sequoia sempervirens, assembly GCA_007258455.2. Taxonomy (NCBI): domain Eukaryota; kingdom Viridiplantae; phylum Streptophyta; class Pinopsida; order Cupressales; family Cupressaceae; genus Sequoia; species Sequoia sempervirens. The sequence goes on along the minus strand of VDFB02075321.1, from coordinate 422,255,633 downwards.
TTTGATAAAAGTGTGGGGTAGGTTGTTGAGGAGCTTGGATGGGATGTTGCGTATTGGTTTGTTGGTGTTGAAGGTATTGTTGTGATTGTTGGGAGGTCGCATAAAGTGGTTGTTGGTGAAATTGCTGCTGATTGTGATAGTAGTAGTGTTGGGGGGGTTGTTGTTGTGATGTCAAATGTTGTATGGGCCGAGATGGGATATTGTGTTGTGGTTGAGCCTGTGGACGCAAAATAGATGCGAGAAAGGGGGATATGGTCTAAGCAATAGGTCGAGATGGATTGTCTTGTGGTTGGTAGGGTGGTTGTTGTGAAGAGGCCAAAGTATTATGTATAGGTTGTTGCTGATGAGATGACTGAGGTAGCATAGAAGCATTTTGTAAAGGGGGTTGTTGGGTACCACCCGAAACGTTCAGCTGGGGTGTGCCTTGTGGAGGTAATTGAGGTGGAACATTGGATTGGTGAAGCTGTTGAGACATATATGAGGATGATGGTAGATGTGTGGCCCCAGGAGGTGGAGGCAATGTGGAAAGGGGGGTGCCCCCAGTGTTGACTGTAGGTTGATTCGAAGGAGGGGGTGCTATTAACGTTAATGGCAGAGGTTGTGGAACATTTTGTGGCATACCATAGGCAAAAGGATTATTGGGATTAGGCACTTGAGGACCTCCCATAACTGAGGTCGAAGCATGTGGGGGATAGTTAACATGATAGAGAACAACATTGCCAAATTCAAGTTGATGCCAACCCTCAACTGGAGGAACATTGGGGAAGTATGAACCTTCTGGTGCGTTTTGTGAACCTTGGAGTACGTTAGATGGGGAACCCCTATATTTGGAAAAGTCAACACCCAAGGGGGGTTTGACACCCTTCTCAATTAGGTGGGCCAAAATTTCTTCCCCATGTTTTTTGAGTAGACGGCCAGTCATTTGCACATTGGCGGGATTACTAAAATGTTCCTCAAGTGTGAGTTCAGGTTGATTAGCCATACTCTCTTCACCATGTGGCGAGTTGTTCTGATTTTTGGTGTTGGAGTGTGATGAAGTACCATTATGAGGATCTTGTGGGACGTTCTTAGGATCTTGAGCAATATTTGCACCATTGGTGGGATTTGTATTGTTATTAAGGTCTTGAGACATGTTTGCTTGAGAATTTTGACCTTGTTGTTGTTCCATTTGTCTCTTAACTTGTGACCTAGTTCGAACGGGATTGCAAATGTGCTATGGGTGGATTACAAAGATGTTTTTGACGAATGACTTGATTATAGTTGGATGAGATGTGATTTTGATAGGATTTGGACTTTGATCAGATTTTGTTTGGATATATTGGATTGGCTCAGATTTTGATGGGATCAGATTTGGATTTGGCAAGATTGGATTTTGATTGAATTGGATTGGATTATTAAGATCAATAGGATAGCATTGGTTGAATGGATGTGATTTGATTGATTGGACAATTTGATCAAATAATTGGTTTTGATAGATTTCGATGGTTGGATGGCTATGATTGGATGATGAAAGATGTGAGAGAGACCTTAAGTTTGATCAAAGGAAGTTACCCTTAGTGGACTAGAGCTTTGATTGATTAAGAGGATGATTACGACACCGAATCCACCTTAAGATAGGAATAGATTGATTGGGCCGAGGATGATAACTTACGACACCGAATTCACCTCAAGATGGAAGCAAATTGATTGGGGTCGAAGTTAAAGACTAATAATCAAATTCAAATGCTATGGTCAATTTGGGTAACCACTTTGTAATACAAGGTTAAGGCAGTTTGGTTTTGGTGATGTAAATGGTAAAATGATGATGTTCGCTAAGTGATGGTGTGGACTTTTGAACAAAATATGAGGAAATTAGAATGAACGGGTGGATTGAAGATGATTATGGAGAATGAGTGGGGATTTAGAATGGTTAAAAAAAGATTTGGAATGATAAGATGGAGGTTTAAACTGATTAAATGGAGGTTTTGAGAGACTTAGAGTGATGAAACAGAGGCTTAGGATGATGAGATAATGGTTGGGGATGATTAAATGATGGTTTAAAGGCTAAACGGATCCAAATGGGGTGATTTTGGGTGTTCAGGAGGGCAAATCCGCCCTTCTGCAGTAAATCAGGGGTGCTTCTGCCTTTCTGCAGTAGATCAGGGGGTGCTTCTGCCTTTCTGCAGCAAAATAGGGGCGCTTCCACTTTTTTGCAGTAAATCAGGGGCGCTTCCGCCTTTCTGCAGTAAAACAGAGGGTGCTTCCACCTTTCTACAGTAAGACAGAGCTTGGTTTTGATGGCAATGGCTATGGGAAGGACTCAAAATGATAAAATAAGGCCAATGTATCAAAGATTTCATGGGTTTTTCACAAGAGAACACTTCAAGCAAGCACAATCCTATAATTAATGATAAGGGTATGGCGAGGAAAGGTCTTAATCTAGGATGCACAAGGCTTTTAGGGAGTCCTTGATATACTCTCGGTACGTGAGACACAACTATGAATACCAGCCTGTCACAAGCGTGAGTCGGGAACCCTAGCGAGATACTGAAAGGCTTGGACCAACTCTTCATGTCTATCTAGGTATAACCCTAGCTTCGATGCTCCGCCAATTACGACGTGACTGGATTGAGGTACAACTTTCGTTCTCCCCCCTTTATATACCCCGTCGGTACACGTGGTTGGAATCATCCCTTGGGGTGATGAAATCCCCAAGCAGGTCCCACTAGAAAGAAGACACTAACTGTTTCCAACTACTCCCCAGGCTCACACGAAGTGCAAGGGGAAAGTGAAAACAAATTAATGCCCCCTTGGGTGACACAATAATAGACAAGCACATCAAGCAATAAAGGTTACTTCCCCCTAATTAGACTATGTTCAAACAACAAGGATAATTTTTTTTTTTTTAAATTTGATCAAATAGATGGCCCTACAAGCAAACATTAGCTATCTTATCCTTTGTTCTTGGTCGACATTTATAATATTTTCCAAACTGTGTTGTTTTGGAGCCGAAATGCTTTCTATGGTAAAATGGTGTTTCCAATCTTTCAAGTAAAGAAAATAGGGCTGCCGCTTCTTCTCGCGAAGAAAACAGTGGGCGCCTACCTTCGCAAGAAACAAGGGCGCCCGCTTTCTATAGCAAAAAATAGGGGTGTTTTCCACCTTCTCAAGCAGCTGAACTCGTGGGTGCTTCCCACCTTCAAGAAGAAAACAGGGGCTGCCCACCTTTGTAGTAAATAGGGTGGCTCACTTTTAGAAGTAAATTAGTGTTTCCACCTTTTCTGCGAAGAATCGTGGGGTATCCACCTTTCTCAGAAGAAAAACAGCTGAGGAAAAGAGCCTTCAAAAATACAAAGATGTATTCACCAGAGGAACTGACGCTTTTTTGTGTTTGAAAAGAAAAATTGTGGCCCCATTGGTAAGAAAAGTGTTAAAGATCTCTGCTAAATGACGGATATCACTTAATCCATAGGCAAACTCATAGCCAAAATCACCCCGATATAGGGCGCGGATCCGCTTTTGTAGCAGCATAAGAGGGAAAAGCCTGCCGCTGCGGAAGTAAAACAGAGGGCGCCTCCCCTTCAGAGTAAAACAGAGGGCGCCTGGGCCAAGGATAAAACAGAGGGCTTATTCCGCCTTTCTACAGCAAATAGAGGGCACTTCCACCTTCTACAAGAAAACGCAGGGCTCCGCCTTTCTCGCAAAACAGGGCGCCCGCCTCTGCGACCTTTTTCTGCAAAATACTTAGCAAAAAATGAAGGTTAAATACAAGAACCCTTTTGTGAGTCCCACCAGGCATGCCAAAAATGTGTACCTTAGAATTTTACCCCATTCTAATGTGCAAAATAACTAAAAATGCAAGTGGAAAAATACTAAGAACACTTCAAAGATTAGCCTAAAGAGTGATAAAACAAGGAAAATAGATGAGATAAAAATGCAAATCGATTATACCTTCCTTGCTGTTGAAGACTCCTTGGTTGGCCCTTGATTTAGATGAATTTGTATGCTCCTTAGATGACTTTTGATATTATTAGATGCAAGATTGATAATGCAAAATGACTAAATAGATGGCTAAATGATAGAAAATGCTTGAGAATGCAAATTGGCAGCATAAGGTTGCTAAAAATGAAAGTGTTGAAAATGCCCTTGAAGAGGGGGTATTTATAAGGGAATTTGAATTCTCTAGAAAATTCAACGGTTGAGATTCATCCAACAAGGTCAAGATAAAGGGCTATGGTGAGTTGAGAACTCACAAGCCCTCACATCTTGACATGTGGATGGTGAAGTGGCTAAGGGGAGATGAGGTGTAAGTGAGGTGGCCAAAAGGTACATGAGGTGGAAGAAGGACAAGTACCTTCCAAGTACCTTGGGGAGTGAGAAGATTTTCTCAAAAGGGATTTCTTGTCCCCAAGTGAGAGTGAAAGGGACATTTGAGGAATTTTGGAATTCCTCAAAAATCTCCATGAAAAAAAGAGAGGTGGTTGAAAATATAAATGTGAATTAAAAATTCACATTCTTAGGAGAGTCTAAAGGATAAAATGTGAGCTCCAAAAAGGTGGGACTTGGTCACATGTGGATGATGTGACAAGTCCAAGGTCTCTGTGGGCCACAGAATCTAGGATAAATAAATGTGAATTGCACCACATGGCGAGGGTCACAAGCAAAGAGACAAACGCAAAAGCTGACTAAAAAAGGTGGTGCCAACATGGCTACACGACCCTTGGCTATACAAAGCAACATTGGATTAGAATAATTAATGGAAGATTAGAGGCAAGTGGCAAATGTAGGAGGATGTGACATTAATCTTTGATCAAGAGGATGCACATCATAATCATGAATTAATTAAATTAATTCAGATTAGAGCAAGATCATGGAGGATGTGACAAGGAGAGAGAGAATGGAGAATTTTAAATTGATTTTAAATCAAAAGGGGAAAAAATGATTAAATTAAATAAATTGGTGTATTTATTTAATTTAGAGAGGAAGAAGGTGAAAGATAAAGCATTTAGTTATTAAATTAAATACTTTACAGATATGAGACAAAAGGTGTAATATTAATTTAATAAATTAATATTTAATATGATAGACAAAAAGGGAATAAATTTAATCATATGGGAGTGATTAAATTTAGATGGCTACACAAGCAAATGCAGCAGATATAAAAATATTTAAGAGCCTTCGTTTTAAAATAAAGACTTGGGAGATAAAGTGAAAGTATAAAGTGCAGCTTCAACAAGGTAAAGGAAAAGTGAATAATTTTCATAGGAAAGGAGAGCTATTTTTCAACTATAGAGTGAATGAAAGGGGTTTTCATCGGAGCAGATCTTTTTCTCAATTGCAGGGGTAAAATTGATGATGTTTTTTCACGAGGAGAGTTTGTTATTGTAAATAAGGAGGGAAAACAAATGGAGATTCCAGATTGAAGAAGGAAGCTGCCAAATGTCATTATCAGATTAATCTTAGGGATTCTTCTATTTTCTTCTTATTCTCTTCTTCTCTCATTGTAAAGGGTTATGAATTTTTGTATGGGATGGGTAGATAGAGAAATGCTGAGTCTAAGTCATGGATTGATAATGCAAATTGCAAGAATTGATTTCATGGGTAAATGTCAATCAGTTTGTGCAAATAGGGTATGAATGTCATCAAATTATCTCTAGATTTGTACACTTTTAATCATATAAATTCAATATATCAAAGATGTTTGAGTTTGTCATCTCAATTTTCCTGAGATTGTGTTTTTTGTTCATAGTTCTATTTCAAAGAAATAGTTAGATTACTTTGAGTAGATAATTGTGATTTTAGGTGTGCAAGGTGGATCTGTAAGAAGAATTTGGATGATAACCAGAGTGGATTTGTTAGTGCAAAGTATTAGCAATTTTAAATCCACTGGTTGAAGTTTGTTTACTGATGAGATCTTTATAATTTTGTATTTGACTCCATGGCTTGAAATTAGGCACTGATCTATTATTCTGCTAAATGCATTTCAAAAAAAAATTATTAAATCAAAATCCATTTAATTCCTGCTGTTTAGTTTGAGTTTGGTGTTGAGTTATGTTTCCCAATTGCTGAGTGAGTGTTGAGATACCAAAAATATAGCTAGATTTGAATTTGTCAATGCTTTCCTTGGTATATTTTCATTGGGAATTATTTTCTATAAAATGCAATGTCAGTGCACAATTGAAGTAAATCTTCAAGCATTGTGAAGGGAAACCCACCTTGGTCTTACAGAGCCAGAAGTGTATGAGATTTCAGTCTTTGATTGAATCTTGTTAGTTGGTCAAATCCATCTTTGAGTCTAAACATTAGAAAGTGGATATTCTTTAGGACTCATTACATCTGTTGATTTGGAGAACCAACAAACTATGTAGACACTTAAATAAATCTGATTGATATTATGCATCTAATTTTGATAAATTAACATCATTTCCTCCTAACTCACTTCGGACTAACCAGTTAATTAAATAATCAACATTATTTAGTTAAATTCATCAATTTCTACTATTAATCAAATAATCAAAATTTATTAGATTAATTCACCTTTCTTCTAGCTAATGTTCATCATATTTAATTAAATCAAATCATTTAATTAAATCCCCCTAAAGTTCTCTCATTTGATTAAATAAATCAAATTATTCAAATCAAATGTCACAATCCCCTAATCCATCCAAGTTAATTAATTTTGAATTAATTAATCCTAAATCACTTTTTAATCATCATTAAAAAATTCTTTAGATTTTAACTCCTCAAGAGTTAAATCAACCCATGGTCAACTAACCAAGTTGCACATGAAATTTATTTCTTTTAATTAACTAAATACCCTATTTATCCTCACAATGGCATATTCCAAGGAATATTACTCTCAACCACCTCCTCATTCAATTTCCCTCCAAAAGCCTCTTACACATCCATAAATACCTCTTGCATTCTCATTTATTCTTCTTACATCCTTTCAAATCTTCAACCACATTCATTTACTTCTTCTTACATCCTTTCAAATCCTCAACCATTCTCATTTACTCCTCTTACATCTCCTTTACTATGCACATTCCCCAAAATGTGCTTCACCCTCATCCAATAGAATTGTGATAAGTGTCACATTCATATTGGCCCCCTTTTTATCCCACATTCACCAATTTCTCTCATTCTTCAACCCTTGAGTCCTATAAGTAGAGGCTTCCTCTACACAATATGGATCCACAACTTGAAGCATTCTCACTATAGGCATTTTCACTCATAGCATTAACCATTTTCATCACATTTAGAGCTTGTTTCATAATCTCAGGTACTTGGAATCATCTACACCATTGGAGCATGAAAGGGATCGGGAAAGGGCTTCTTTTCACATCAAATGAGCACTAATCCCCCTATGGGATGAAGGTTTAGTTGTTTTAAATTGATTACATGTTATCTTTAGTTAGTTTATGCTTTCATTTTCATGTTTTCATCTTGATTTATCTAAGAATCTCATAGGGAATACTTGATTTGTGTTTTCTAACATGATTAACTAGTGTTTTTTGCTCTTATGTTAGCAAATTGCAGATTTGGTGTTCACATTTTGGCACTAGAAGGAGGGAAACCTTTTTTATTTTGACAAATTTGGCTTAAAATAACATTTTTTGCAGCTACAGGAAGGTGACGCCACCTTTGCTTCATTCAGTGTCGCTTTTGCATACAGCGTTGCCTTTGTTTCTCGCAGAGCGTTACCTTTTTCTTCAGAGTCGCCTTTGTCACGTCACATTGTTGTCATGGTTTACTGTTGCGTCACCTTTGTAGGAGTGTCACCTTTGTCTTCTCAACTTTTCTAGTCTCTTTTTGACTTCTGATAGATGACCGCTTTTTCTTCTACATCACATTTGTCCCAACAGTGTCGCATTTGTGCTCTATGTTTGCTACAGAGTGCCACCTTTGCATTTCACCAAAGTGTTGCTTTTGCTTTTAGCACCACCTTTGTCAGCTTGCAGAGTGTCGCCTTTGTTGCCCAGCATCACCTTTGCAAATTGAGGAGAAAAATCAATTTGAAAAACTAAAAACATTTTTTAATTCTCATTTAATAGCTTAGGCTTTCCAATTCTGCTTTTCCTTTTCTGTTTTAGGGCCAACTAGCATTACTTTGGGCTTAAAATTAACCATCAACTCAATTTTTTCAAAGTTGGACTAAAATTGAACATTAGGAACTTACTAGACATTGCTTTGTGGGCTAAAATTGAACAAGAGAAATTCACACTTATCTTTGGTGCTTAAAACGAATTCACCACTACTTTGGGGATTAAAAAGAACTTGTGTCTTCTTTGTTTTGTGATTTAACAATTCTTGTCATTCAAATGCATATGCACATCTCTCACACCACTTGGCGATGTTGAGAATCAAAAGCATTCATTTGGAATTAGTTGTCTAAATCACCCACATATTTTAATTTAGATATAAAATTGAACCCCCATGCCAGTGTGAGGAAAAGACATTGTGTGTGTTCCCTCCTTGCACTTTATGTGAACTGGGTGGTTGAACTATAAGTGTACTCCCTTGCTTTTATCTATCTTTAGAGGGGCCTGCCTAAGAGACACATCCTAAAGGAGAACTTGAAGGTGAATCCAACCGGTTTTTCACTTGGCTCGATATATAAATGGATAAGACTAAACTGTCAAGTCCTCATGGTATGTAGGTCTTAGCCTTACAATGTCATTCAAAGCGGGTTACTATCATAAAAATTATAAGAGCCCCTAGTAGGATTGATTAAAGCCTTGAGTGGCTTGCTGGATGCTCGCAAGGTGCCATGTCCCTGACTACCCGAACTAAGAACCAACTTGTTTAGTGACCAAAAACCTTTATGCTTGCTGGTGCAAGAACTGTCGTTTTGAAGCCACCCCACATTTGTACTATTCAAAGTAGAAACAAAATAAATCCTTACGATCTCTGGATCTTTAGGATTTTGAGATTTGGTGGTCTCGAAAAGTGTGTGTCGTGGAGGGGAGTCAGTGTCGCCAAATCTCTAACTATTTGCTTTGTCTTAGTGTTTGGAGAAATCCGAGTGGGGACTCAACAAGTATTATCTTTGAAGCCTAGGATTGTACAATTTGTGAGTCAGTCAAGCACATTGCTTGGATTTCAAACATTAAAAAAAACATTCAACAAATCATCAAAATTTCAAACCCTTTGGAAAGAGTGAATATCTTTGAAGGGTCCACTTATTACTGCTTGTCGCTAGGGATTTTATCCTTAGAGGCTTCTAAATATTTGGGCTCATATCTCAATTTTCTCTTTCCAAAGTCAATCTAGGGAAACTATGGCCTTGACTCTTTGATTTTCACATAATGGACCTTATGGAATGAAAAGTAGTTAAAACATAGACATTTAGTTTGAAATTTTAACAAGATGTGTTGATGTGGTAAAAAGGAATCCATTTAATCAAGATAAAAGACAATTGAACCCCACATATGTTTTTGTTCTCATGATTTCTCCCAAAATCAAGATTCCAAAACAAAAGTCTTTATGCCATAACTTCAAGTTTAGGAGTCATACTCAAAAGGCTATAAGAAGATACATTAGAAAGTGCAACCAAAGACAATACCACAAGATAAGCAAGAAGGTCACAAGGTTTTATAGACTCATTCCATTGAATAATCTAGACATGTATGCCCAATATGAACCTCTTCTTGGATCATAGGATTTGAAAACTTTAGAGGTCTAACATGTTCTTCAACACCTTGGTCTTGTAAATGAAGTCTTCCTAGGTTAATCTAGGATCAAACCAACACTTCCATTTGTCACATCATTTATCCAAATCCATCCCACAAACAACTTTTAGAACTTTGGAAAAATCATCTATGCTAGACTTTTGGTAAATCCTTGAATCAAAATCAAAATCATCTTGTTTCACTAGGTGTGTGGGAATGAATCCTTTCTCACACATTTAGTTAAATTAGCACCCCTTTTGGACAAGTTAATCCCAAGATCACATCTAACATCTTGGGATCTACAAGTCCATTATCCAAATCAAACCAAATCCAAAATCAAAATCAAAATAATCCTAAGGTCTAGTATTCCTTCAAAGTTCTCAAAAAAGTTCAAACATCCATATCATTCACCCTTCATCATTCACATCATCATCCTCTTGATCCTTAAACATCTTAGATTTTCTTTTTGTGTACCTAAAGTCTAGATCAACCCAAGGAGTTAGAGGTTTACCTCCCATATTCCTAAAAGTTGATCCCAATTTTATGGTCCAAATAAGATCACAACACAAGAAGATCATGGAGCAAAACAAAGAAACATCAACCTCAAGTGATTTAAGTCAAACAACATTATAGTTCAACCCTAGGGAATCTATCAACCCTCCACTTAATCCCCCTCAACTACCACAAGACCCTCAAGAGGGAGGTTGCCAAGTGGAGGATGTCACCAACAACTTTCAAGGGATGTCCCAAGATGAAATACTGAAACTAGTTCAAAATCATAAAATGCACAAGCTTTTCAACATAGTCATGAAGCTAAATCCCACACAATACATGTTGGCATTGGAAAAATAAGGGGCTAAACTCCCTTCTAATTTTGATGTGAGCACTATTGCTGAACAACCTTTTGGGAACATGCCACAAACATCATTCACACCTTCATTCCCAAGCATCATCCAACCCATCATTCAACCATCATCATCACATGCCCCAAGTCAACCAATTATCACCAAGGAAAGTTCATTACTCCAAGTCCTTCAAGGGCACTCACTTGTCAACAATCGAAATTAGAGGCCAACACAATCTTGGGTATGCCAAGCACCATCCCACAAGATCTTAAACATCCATATGTGCCACTCATTTTCCATGATACAAACAACCTCTCTACCTTTTCCACAACACTGGCATACCCTCTTGATTCACAAAGCTCTCTCCCCACTATATCACAAGGACAAATGGATTTATTTGGACAAGTGGGTACTTTTGATGCTTCATCCTCATTTTCACAAGGGAATACATCACAAATCTTCCCACCATTCCCTATCTTGGCATCATCATCCACACCCATTCAAGGTATAGGGAAACTCCCTTCATCCAACACATTAATCCAAAACCAATCAAATCAAATCAACCCCCCAATCACAAATCAAATCAGCACATCTATCATACCAAATCCTCTGAACATGCCACTTATATCACAACACCAAGTGGCCCCAATCCAAATCTCTCAACCAATCATACGTAGAATGTATATGTTTAGATCCAAATGGAAATGAGATAACCCAAAGGTGAAAAGAAATCCATCTCAAAATACCAAGCCCAAGGAGCTTATTTCAAGCCATATATAGATTTACTAATTTTGAAAACCAATGAAGAGTCCTATAGAAAACCTTATGAATGCTCCATATATATCTCCTCCTCAATGTCTTTGTGAAGAAATGAACTCTTCATGTCCATCTATTGAACCACCTAGAGATTTTTTGTAATGATAGTAAGTGTGAGTTGGATAGAGTTCATCCTTGTAATGGGTGCAAAGGTCTTAGATGAATCAACACTAGGAACCTAGTAAAAATCCCTTTGAAACCAATAATACCTTATGGTTATCCATTGATCCATTTTTTGAGAATTCGATTTGGTAGATCCACTTGCATTGAATTTTTACTTCCCTTAAGAAAGGGGAAAAGAACCCAAGTGTGGTTCCTAACCAAGGAGCTATACTCCTACATGGTAGCATCCCACTCAAGAATGCTATGTGTCTCCCAAAAGGACTATAGATCAAAGTTATAAGTAATGTAAACATGTGAAAGTCACTAAGACTATGAATGTGTCTACTTGGTGTTTGATGGATCTGCAATCCAATCAATTCCAACCTATAATTTATATCATTCCCAAAGTGGGCCTAAAGACATATAATTAGGATGATCGTCAGCCTCTAAATTATTAATAAGAGAGGTATGGGGTTAAACCTAATCATCACTCTTAGCTTATGAATTGTAGGAAGAAGAGTTCTCATTGTCAAGAATCTACACAAGTAGATTGAATCCTTAAAATAACTATCATCTAGCCCAAGTGACTCCAATCACACTCTAGGGGGAGAATTGTTAAGAACCAAAATCTAAAGTGTATCATGTAGTTTTCATTTCCTTTAATGACCCATTCTTCTATCATACCACATCATTATACTAAGGACCATATAAGACTATGTGGTACAAACCAATCCTCTCTAGAGTGAAAAATTGCTTAAAATAATAGTTAACATACCACCATTCCTCATGTGTAAAAACTTGTTGGATTACCCTAATTGATTCTCTAAAATAGATTTGAAGCCTTGAAAGTTCTTAAATTTCTATAAAATAAATTACACCCAAGTATACGTAGAAAATTCATTGATGAATGCCAAAACATATATGGTATTGCTAAAGGAACACTATGGAATGATCTAGCCAAATCACTATTCAAAATAACTCCAGAATCTATGAAGCTTTCCATGGCTTTCCTTTGTCAAATATATTGTTAATATTCTTACTAAGGATGTAACTATAGAAGATTTTTTTATAAAAGTGAATAAAAGGTAACCCTGTAACCATGCTCTAGTAGCTAAGTTGTTGCATGCAATGATAGTTAAGATGGCGAAATTGCTCATGCCATAACTTATTCACTTAATTAAAATAAGTTAGTAGACCAACCAAATGAGGATTAGGATAAAATTGAGAAAAGAGATAAAGTTGGTACTAATGACCTCTTCCCACTACAACTATAGAACTAATGTGCATCTCATTGACAATCACTAAATTAGGAGTGAAATCAAAGTGCTTACCTAAATTGGTGTGAATGATTTGATAAAATAATGAGATTAGTTAAAAATTAGGGCACACAAAGAACATCCTAATCCACCCACATCAATAGACCCTCTCCCACACACCTCAATAGGCACGACATTACCCATGCAAATATTTAACATAGTACAAGGCTTTAAAGATGTGAAATCATCTTGAGATGAAGTCATGCGGTGAAAAGCACCCAAATAAAATTATCAATTGGATGGTGGAGATATAACTAATATAAGGGAATTTTCCTTTCCTTTCCCCTTGTTATATTTTTCCTTAAAATACCCCTTTATGCAAAAACCTTTATCTCATTGACTTAGGAACATTTATGTTGATCTTCTCTAGGATATGTGTTAAGCGATCGATTTATTTCTTCAAACAATTATTTTCACCACAGATAATAATTTTTCAATATGTATATTTGACCTTCTCTTTTATAGTATTGTTTCCTTTAGAAGATGAGGTTCTTGAAGTTGTTTTTAGGTAACATGTTTTTGATATTTTTTCTCCTTATTATCCCTAATTTTCTATTTCTTATCCTTATTGCCAATCCTTTTTTTCATTTTATCTTGGTTAGTAACTAGGGAATGTGACTTATAGGATTTAAGATTACCTATGTTGATTATCTTATGTTTTTCTCTTATGAGAGTGGTGGAAAATCCATCTAAAGATAACATTGCAAATAAAGCTCCCATGACACTCTTTGTGGTATAGAAGATAAAAAAAAAGATTGAATAGTTGACACTATGTTTAGAGAGAATGATAAGGATCAAGTGGGTGTCTTGTTTTTTAATTCCATACTATTTTAACTAAATTATCAATTATTTAAATTAGGTAAAGAAGTTTTAAATGTTCTCAAAATTGATATGAATCAAAGTAATGAATTTATTCTCCAACTATTGACTTCTCATGGCATATTGAATAGAAAACAAATTAGCCAATTTGGTCTAAATCTTGTTGAGAGTATTTAAGGATTTAATGTGAAATATAAGGCTTGAGATATAGAAAAATAAAATAATTTTTATGTCTCATCATATTCTCTTAACTGTTTGATTTTATCTATATGAAGGGATTTGTATCTTTACCCATAATTATTCTGAATGATCCATAGTACAAGAACTAAGCAAAGAGATAGGATATTGCTCCATAGTACAAAAACTAAGCATGAGAGTGCAAAAAAAGAGAACACATGACAAACCCCTTTAATAGTTACTAGAGTAACCCTCCAACAACTATGGTGCAATTTGTACTTGTAAGATTTGCTAAATAGCATACCCAAAATACAAATGACTAAAAGAAAGAAAATATAGAAATAAGAGATGAGAAAGAATAAATTGTATTCCTCTCAAGAGAATGCAAAGCTTCTATGAGCTTGAGAATTGAAATGAATGGTGTATGATTACAAAGGGAATGCCTTGGTTAAATAGGCCAAGGGGAGAGATAGGATGTAACCAGATTATGAAAAGTGTTGTCATTCTATGAGGTGTGACAACTTAGGTCATTAAAACTCAACAACCTCATCTCTATGTAAATTTAAGCTAGTGTGAAGAGGACTTAAGTGGAGAACTAGCTAGGAAATGAACTAGTTAGACAAAGTACCCCTTTCACACTAACACCCCCCTTAAGTGCAACTTAGGGAGAAGTATACAATGCAAATATGCGCAAATATGGGTGCCAACTACTAGGCTCGATGAGGTACCCATGTACATATAAATCTCTCACAAATGGAGAAAAGGAGAAAACCTAGTGGGAAAAAATCCTCTCCAAAAGAGAGAAAAAATAGTGAAAATTCTCTCAAGAAAATGTGAAGGACAAAACCCCATGTGAGGAAAAATGTCCCCCCATAAGAGAGAATGAGAAGAGAAGGTCAAGTGAACCCCCTTGAATATACAATATCCTGCACTAATGGTGGATAAAACTCTGAATATGGTCCACGATCATCAAACAACATTCCTCCCCTTAAGAAGAAAATGATATATGCAAGATGTATTCTCATTCCTGAAAGGAATTAGTCTTTGGAATCGACTCAAATGTCACAATGTTAGGAGTCCCAATATTAATTGAAGAAGGTGACAATGTTGAACAATGTGAAGCTTGATGTAGAGCATCAGACAAAGATGATGATAAGTCCTCCAAATGCTACTCCAAAAGATGCCAAATGATGACATAAGGAATTAGGTACCACTGTAGAAGATGTCAACATAAATGGAGACTGAGTTGAAACTGTCAACTCATGAGTATCTACAAAATATGTTGTTGTGAAAGCATATAAATGTGAAGATGGAGCAAGAGGATCAAAATGTACCCATTTACAAAAATAGGAAAGGAGAAAGCCCATTGGGAACAAAAATCCTAACCATTGATGTCCAAACTCCAAAAAATAAATGAAGTTGTAACTATCGATGAAGAATTGCTGATGAATCCCACATTGCAACAAGAATAAGATCAGAATCAAAGAGACCACTACATGAGTATCAACTAGATACTCTCAAATGCTCAAAATTACAAATTTGGTACATATTATGTATGAGTATCACTAATTTTGGATACTGTTCAACTAAAAATTACTTGAAAATATAGGTATCAAGTCTCTGGATGTAGAACCCAACCCTCTAAATACAAGGAGATTGCTTCTATAATATGATTGTCTATATTGTATCTAGTCCATCACATCAAAATGCATGTGTAACCAACCGTTGCATTCATTGTGTATATAAGAATTGACACTTGATTCATAGATCAATCCTAAGAAGCTTGCAATATATATGGTAGATTACACTTGAGTGACAAGATTTTGGTACTTTATTTTAGTGCATTTACAACATCTTTTACATATAAGAGTTTTTGAACAACGTCAATAATGCAAATTTGGAAACTTTGATGAAGAAGCCAAGTAAAAATCAACTCTGAAGTTGACAATCAAATGTGACTGTTAAATATTCCCTCCAATTGGGATGTTGCCATAATGTAATGAACAATTGGCCCCTATTGGATGGAGGAACGCCACGAATGGTACAATACAAATCTCAACAGTCAATCGAAAAAAAACTTTTCCAATTTTGCTTATTAAAGATAAATTTATTTAAAAAAAAAACTTAATTAAAAATTTCACTAAAGTTGGGTCATAAATTCCATGGAAAATTCAATTGTAGAAGTTGTAAATGCATACGTCCTCAAATCCAGGACAATATCATCCATGTTTATAGATTGGGATGCAACTCTACTTAAAGGGTGGAAGTCATTATCACTACCATTCAAAGGTAGCCTCCATCAACCACAAAAGAATAATATCAACAGAAAAGTAATTTCATGGGCACCCCACCATGGGATTTCAAGCATTAAACTTTGATGGAGCCTCTAAAACTAAACCTGTGAAAATCAAGATTAGGGAATAGTTATCGTGATTGGAAGGGTGATTTGATAGGTGCTTAATCAATCAAACTACCTTAGGGAACAAACAATATGGTAGAGGCACAGGGCCTACTCTTGGGGCTCAAAATGGAAATTGATCGAAAAATCTCGAAACTCCAAGTAGAAGGTGACTCCCTATTAATGATAAATGTAGCTGAAGAATGGAAAATACAAAACTGGAAGCTGCATTATATCCTTCAACATATATGGATTTTACTTGCTAAATTTGAGAACATCCATATCATGCACACCTATAGGGAGAGCAGTAAATTAGTTGACTTCCTAGTTAATATGTCTTGTGAACAAAATGAGGTAATGGTCACTTTCAACAATGCAGAGTTCAATAATACACAATTAAGGGGACTCCTCCTAGCAGAAAAACATATTGCATATTAAAAGTGGGGTTACCACCTAATTAATGCACTACAGCATGTAACAAGGATGATCAAATTTAAATGTAATGGAAACTCTCAAATGCATCATCATCACAAAGGTGGTGGTACCGTTGGAAATATGGGAACCTTGCAACATGAACTTGAAGTGTACATGGGATGTTTTGATTATTCCAGTGTTGTCATTGATGTCAACATTATGGCAACATAGTGGGAAACATATTTGGTATACCAGAAGTTGATCTCTACCAGAAGTGTTTTATACTATTGGGCCAGTAAGTTGGTTTTTGAGTCTAGAATTCACCACAAGATGAGATATGACTCTGCTCTCTTAATCTCATTATTATGACTGTTTCAGACAACTATATCCAAGATCCTGAGGAGTTTTGTGTTGCGTACAAAAAGTTATCAATGACAGAGTTTAACTCTATACACTACAGTTGTTTCTTTGTTCCATATACCAATGTGGGAGACTCCGCATTTTCTTAGAAAGAACATTCTAGGGTTGTGGTTCTAAGGGTGATCTCCTTGATGTTAATGTGATGAGAAACTGATGTAATATCGGATCCAGAAGGTGTTTATCTTAAGAAGTGTGTGTGTTGACTTGGAGTTTTTGTGATTAGGTCCTATTCCTAGCCGACCTAATATATGACTTGTATTAAGAAGAATAATTATACTTTGTAGATGTTAGTTGGATCTCTTTCAAATCTACGCCGACTTGATATGATACACCACATGGATAAAAATGTTTTAATCTTATATGGTGCTGACATGAGGTATTTTGATTGTTTTGTTTACATCCAATTAGGCTGACCTAATTGATGTATGAAATGTACTTGTATATATATAAGACCTTTTTAAAGTTGAAGCAGAGTGGGGAGTAAGTGGAAGAAAAGAATGTGCAAGCCTAAATGATTTATCAGTTGCGAGCGGTATATTGTGGAAGAAGACAAGGATCAGAGCAGAATGGTTAAGTGACTACTATGCAAAGCAGTACTTCACATACAGAGCCTCATTGGAACTGAACACAGCACATGGAAGGTGCATGCCATCAGTCCATACTATTGGCAATGAGCCATATTCTTTTGTATC
>VDFB02075321.1:421794915-422228869 GCA_007258455.2 Sequoia sempervirens | reverse complement strand
TTCCTTCTGATGTAATCCCAAAGACACTTTTGGATTTTAGCCGCAACTTGTAATGTTCTAACCATTCAAAGATCCGCTTTAGGATAGTAGGATGTTCTACTCGTGTTTTTGATTTTCCTAGCAAGTCATCAACATAATCCTCCATGATGATATGGATGAGGTCATGGAAGATGATCGTCATTGCTCTCTGATATGTCGCCCCTGCATTTTTGAGACCAAAGGGCATAACATTGTAACAAAAAGTGCCCCAAGGTGTTGTGAAGGCGGTCTTGTGTTGGTCCTCAGGTGCGATTCGAATCTGATTATAACCAGAGAAGCCATCTATAAGGGAGAGCATCTCGTGTCCTGCTATGAGGTCGACCAACATGTCAATGTTAGGCAGAGGGAAATCATCTTTTGGGCAGGCCTTGTTAAGATCCCTGAAGTCTGTGCAGACCCGAATGTCTCCATTTGGTTTGGCAACTGGTACTATATTAGAGATCCACTCAGAGTAGTCAATTGGTCTAATAAAACCTGCCTCTAGTAACTTTTCCAATTCTTTTTTGACTAATAATGCGACCTGCGGATGTATCTTATGGAGCTTTTGTTTGACAGGCTTGGCATCTGGGTGAACGTCTAGATGATGAACCACTAAGGCAGGGTCTAAACCTGGCATGTCTGAATATGACCAAGCAAAGTTGATGATTCCCTCTTGGAGTAGTTGCATGATGACTGGGTACTCTTGTTCTGAGAGTGACTTAGCCACATAGGTGATTTTATGATTTTCAGTAATACCCAAATTAACTTCTTGAGTCTCTTCAATTAGAATGGATGATCGGGCAGATAACTGAGTTCCTACAAGGGGAAGATGAACATCTTCATTGTCTAGCGCCTGTTCAAGGTTTTTGCCATCGGATGCGTCCTTTATTTTTACTTTTTCAAGGTTAGGAAGCACCTCAGGGAGGTTTTCACTAGATGACCACTTTTTACTTTTCTTATTTTTATTTTTGTGACTGGAGTGTTCATCCTCCCCCAATCCCATAAGGTTGACATATGTATCCATAGACATATTGACAGGTGTGGTATTACGTAGGTCCCAATCAATAAGCTCAGGGTGACAAAGGGATAGGCTAATGGTGCAGACGGATAGGCATTTGAACATGGATGATAAGTCGGTGTGATCGACGTCATCGTACACATGTATGATGGATTCCTCCTCGGGTATGTCTTCCAATGAGCCATCGTCCACGGCGATACTATTGGAAGTATTAGACGATGTTGCAGAGCTTTTTTGTTTTCTGTCATACCCAATGCCTATGTTTTTTGGTAGCTTTGGTGTATCAATAGGTTGCAACCGCCCTTGTTCTTCTTTACCTAGGCCCCTGCCTTGGTAGTTATATTTTTCTACAAACTTAGTTGACCACAGATATGCTTCCTGAAAATATTCCTTTAGAGGAGGGTCCGGCTGGGGTTCTTCTCGGTAGAACCATTAGCTTATGTCCTCTTCTGGTGCATCTATCTTGACACTTGGGGATTTGAAAGTGGTGGTAGGGATGTTTTCACCACTGAAGGTGATAGTCTTGTCTTCCTTTTGTGTAGCATGCGAAGGTTGACCACACCTACATGTGGCATGCATGGTTGCTACATTGAGAGTCGTATGCATTTCATATTCACCACACCCTTTGTCAATGATCTAGACTTTGGTGACCGTAGGATCTGTGGTGGAGGGGTGGATTAGCTGATGATGAGTGGGATGCCCCCATTTCAACCCTGTGACAATAATGTAAATGGGGAAATGATGCTTCCAAAGTGCGACAATATTCAAATGGTTGGGGTTCAACGTAGATGGTGACTTCTTGTCCATTGATGGGGAATTTTAGGCACTAATGGTATGTGGAGGGGACTGCTTGCATAGCATGGAGCCATGGGCGGCCAAGGAGGAGATTATATGGTAAGTCCGCATCAAGGACATGACAGATAGTATATCAAGCACATGTCCCACTTGATAGGAAGACCTGGATAATTCCCTTTGAATTTCTTTTCTGCGACATCATAGGCTTTGATTGTGATGATCTGGTTACTTAAATCCACTTGAGTATACCCCACCTGTTTTATGAATTTCAAAGTACACAAATTGAGGGCAGAGCCATTATCTACCAAGACCCTTTTTATTTTATGGCGAGCAACCATGACTTCAATATGTAAGGGGCGATTATGATTGACATTGATGTTTGGAATATCGTTTTGGCTAAAGTGCAATTGATGAGATAAAGCCAAATGTCCCACCAAAGCTTGGAATTGCATGGGGTCGATGTCATTTGGCACATGGGTTTCCTATAGGGCTCTATTGAGGATTTCTTGATGTACCGGGGAAGACTTAAGCAAATCCAAAATGGATATATGAAGGGTCTTTGTTAAGTGATCAAGAATGTTGTACCGAGCTTACAGAGTTGATTTCCATGGGCAGAGGCTGGGCCGCAGGATGTAAAGGATGCCCTTCGTGGTAGTAACAACACATTGAGGGTCTTTGGCTTTAACATGTATCATGGATACACGGGGTTCCACCTGCTCAATGTAATGAATAACACCCTCGTAATTGAAGGGCACATTCTTGTAGCTCACATTATTTGTGTTGTTTCCTTGGGGATTACTGTTAGATGTGCTTGGGCCTTGATTATGATTAGGAAAGGTGTTTTGATATATCTATAATTGAGCATTGGATGACAAAGCTTGACTGGGGTCAACCTTGATATCACCTCGATCAATGAGATCTTGGACGTAGTTTTTCAGACCCTGACACTTGTTTAAAGAGTGTCCTTTGATTTTATGGAACTCACAATACTCATTTTCCTTAAACCATGCGGGCTTGGGTTTGGACTCATCAAATGGCTTGGGTGATTGCGGCACGCGGATGGGGTAATTGATTTGTAACAACTTATTAAAACAAAACACTCAGAGGTTCTCCTAATTGGGTGTATTGACGCTTGGTGTTCCCCTGATTGTTTTGGTTGGACTATTGAGGGGGACGAGGTGCCCCTTGTAAGCTGGCTGTGATATGGTGCTGGGTACAGCCTGTTGTTTTTGGGATGCATTAGCCACTTGGACGTGTTTAGTGTCTGTCACACCGTCATCCACTGCATTCTTGTTCTTGTTCCAGAATCGTGGTTTATCACCAAATGACCTCTCTTTATCATGACTATGTATTTTGATGTGTCCCTTGGCAATAAGGGCACGCTCAAGGATGGGTCCCTTTTCCACTATCTTCGTGAAAGTGGTGACACAATGTAACCTAAAATTATGGGCCATTTCGGGATGAGAGTTTTCCATGAAAAGAGTGACCATGTCTTTTTCTTTCAGAGGGGTCTTCATCCAGCTTGCTAATGCACGCCACCTTTGTAGGTAGCTAGTAAAGGTTTCCCCCTCACGTTTCTCTTTGAGGAGATCTAAGGTGTCTGTGTCCTTCTCCAAATTGAAAGAGAAGTAAGATACAAATTTTTCTGACAGGTCTACAAAAGTTTTTATCGACCCTTTTTCGAGGGTCATGAACCAATCCAAGGCGTGGCTTGTCAGGCTTCGTGGGAATAGGCACAAGAGATAGTTGTCATTGTGCATGACCTCTTAACATTGGGAGTAAAATTCCTGCAAGTGAGCCTTAGGGTCTTTGTTTCCCTTGTATTTTTCAAACTTTGGTATTTCAAAATGTTTAGGAAACGAGATTAATGAGATGGAGGGATCAAATGGATATGGGCATATGTCTTCAAATTTGAATGATTGTTTACCCATCCCTACTTGAAGGTCTTTCAATGCCGCTTTGATTTCCAACAGATCTGAGTTGGCCAGTGGCGGGTTGGGGGGATATTGGATGATAGGATGATAGAGGATCTCGCGGAGAGAGCCGATTGTTGAAATGGATTTGGATATTGGATGATGATATGCCTCGCTAGTAAGATTCGGATTTTTGACACAAAATGCTTGTTGTGGGTATAGCACGATTTGTTTGATAAAAGTGTAGTAGGTTGAGGAGCTTGGATGGGATGTTGGGCATTGGTTTGTTGGTGTCAAGGTATTGTTGTGATTGTTGGGAGGTCGCATAAAGCGGTTGTTGGTGAAATTGGTGTTGATTGTGATAGTAGTAGTGTTGGGGAGGTTGTTGTTGTGACGTCAAATGTTGTATGGGCCGAGATGGGATATTGTGTTGTGGTTGAGCCTACGGACATAAAATGGATGCAAGAAAGGGGGATATGGTTTGGGCAATAGGTCGAGATGGATTTCCTTGTGATTGGTAGGGTGGTTGTTGTGAAGAGGCCAAAGTATTATGTATAGGTTGTTGCTGATGAGATGACTGAGGTAGCATAGAAGCATTTTGTAAAGGGGGTTGTTGGGTACCACCCGAAACGTTCAGCTGGGGTGTGCCTTGTGGAGGTAATTGAGGTGGAACATTGGATTGGTGAAGCTGTTGAGACATATATGAGGATGATGGTAGATGTGTGGCCCCAGGAGGTGGAGGCAATGTGGAAAGGGGGGTGCCCCCAGTGTTGACTGTAGGTTGATTCGAAGGAGGGGGTGCTATTAACGTTAATGGCAGAGGTTGTGGAACATTTTGTGGCATACCATAGGCAAAAGGATTATTGGGATTAGGCACTTGAGGACCTCCCATAACTGAGGTCGAAGCATGTGGGGGATAGTTAACATGATAGAGAACAACATTGCCAAATTCAAGTTGATGCCAACCCTCAACTGGAGGAACATTGGGGAAGTATGAACCTTCTGGTGCGTTTTGTGAACCTTGGAGTACGTTAGATGGGGAACCCCTATATTTGGAAAAGTCAACACCCAAGGGGGGTTTGACACCCTTCTCAATTAGGTGGGCCAAAATTTCTTCCCCATGTTTTTTGAGTAGACGGCCAGTCATTTGCACATTGGCGGGATTACTAAAATGTTCCTCAAGTGTGAGTTCAGGTTGATTAGCCATACTCTCTTCACCATGTGGCGAGTTGTTCTGATTTTTGGTGTTGGAGTGTGATGAAGTACCATTATGAGGATCTTGTGGGACGTTCTTAGGATCTTGAGCAATATTTGCACCATTGGTGGGATTTGTATTGTTATTAAGGTCTTGAGACATGTTTGCTTGAGAATTTTGACCTTGTTGTTGTTCCATTTGTCTCTTAACTTGTGACCTAGTTCGAACGGGATTGCAAATGTGCTATGGGTGGATTACAAAGATGTTTTTGACGAATGACTTGATTATAGTTGGATGAGATGTGATTTTGATAGGATTTGGACTTTGATCAGATTTTGTTTGGATATATTGGATTGGCTCAGATTTTGATGGGATCAGATTTGGATTTGGCAAGATTGGATTTTGATTGAATTGGATTGGATTATTAAGATCAATAGGATAGCATTGGTTGAATGGATGTGATTTGATTGATTGGACAATTTGATCAAATAATTGGTTTTGATAGATTTCGATGGTTGGATGGCTATGATTGGATGATGAAAGATGTGAGAGAGACCTTAAGTTTGATCAAAGGAAGTTACCCTTAGTGGACTAGAGCTTTGATTGATTAAGAGGATGATTACGACACCGAATCCACCTTAAGATAGGAATAGATTGATTGGGCCGAGGATGATAACTTACGACACCGAATTCACCTCAAGATGGAAGCAAATTGATTGGGGTCGAAGTTAAAGACTAATAATCAAATTCAAATGCTATGGTCAATTTGGGTAACCACTTTGTAATACAAGGTTAAGGCAGTTTGGTTTTGGTGATGTAAATGGTAAAATGATGATGTTCGCTAAGTGATGGTGTGGACTTTTGAACAAAATATGAGGAAATTAGAATGAACGGGTGGATTGAAGATGATTATGGAGAATGAGTGGGGATTTAGAATGGTTAAAAAAAGATTTGGAATGATAAGATGGAGGTTTAAACTGATTAAATGGAGGTTTTGAGAGACTTAGAGTGATGAAACAGAGGCTTAGGATGATGAGATAATGGTTGGGGATGATTAAATGATGGTTTAAAGGCTAAACGGATCCAAATGGGGTGATTTTGGGTGTTCAGGAGGGCAAATCCGCCCTTCTGCAGTAAATCAGGGGTGCTTCTGCCTTTCTGCAGTAGATCAGGGGGTGCTTCTGCCTTTCTGCAGCAAAATAGGGGCGCTTCCACTTTTTTGCAGTAAATCAGGGGCGCTTCCGCCTTTCTGCAGTAAAACAGAGGGTGCTTCCACCTTTCTACAGTAAGACAGAGCTTGGTTTTGATGGCAATGGCTATGGGAAGGACTCAAAATGATAAAATAAGGCCAATGTATCAAAGATTTCATGGGTTTTTCACAAGAGAACACTTCAAGCAAGCACAATCCTATAATTAATGATAAGGGTATGGCGAGGAAAGGTCTTAATCTAGGATGCACAAGGCTTTTAGGGAGTCCTTGATATACTCTCGGTACGTGAGACACAACTATGAATACCAGCCTGTCACAAGCGTGAGTCGGGAACCCTAGCGAGATACTGAAAGGCTTGGACCAACTCTTCATGTCTATCTAGGTATAACCCTAGCTTCGATGCTCCGCCAATTACGACGTGACTGGATTGAGGTACAACTTTCGTTCTCCCCCCTTTATATACCCCGTCGGTACACGTGGTTGGAATCATCCCTTGGGGTGATGAAATCCCCAAGCAGGTCCCACTAGAAAGAAGACACTAACTGTTTCCAACTACTCCCCAGGCTCACACGAAGTGCAAGGGGAAAGTGAAAACAAATTAATGCCCCCTTGGGTGACACAATAATAGACAAGCACATCAAGCAATAAAGGTTACTTCCCCCTAATTAGACTATGTTCAAACAACAAGGATAATTTTTTTTTTTTTTAAATTTGATCAAATAGATGGCCCTACAAGCAAACATTAGCTATCTTATCCTTTGTTCTTGGTCGATTACGCCATAATATGCTTCAAAACTATGCTGTTTTGGAGCGTAGCTGCCTTTCTGTGGTAAAATAGGGGTGCTTCCGCCTTTCTGCAGCAAAATAGGGGCGCTTCCGCCTTTCTGTAGCAAAATAGGGGGCGCTTCCACCTTTCTGCAGCAAAACAAGGGCGCTTCCGCCTTTCTACAGCAAAATAGGGGTGCTTCCACCTTTCTGCAGCAACTCAGGGGGCGCTTCCACCTTTCTGCAGTAAAACAGGGGGCGCTTCCACCTTTCTGTAGTAAAACAGGGGCACTTCCGCCTTTCTGTAGCAAATTAGGGGGTGCTTCTGCCTTTCTGCAGCAAATCAGGGGGCGTTCCACCTTTCTACAGCAAAATGTTAGAGGAAAAGAGCCTTTCAAAAATACAAGGGTGTATTTGCCCCTCTGCAGGAAACTTTATCAATTTTTTTTGTGTTTGAAAAAGAAAAATTGTATGCCCCACTGCAAGAAAGTGTTAGAAAAGATCTTCTAAGCAAAATGACGTATACGCCTAACTATAGCAAACTGTTAGCCAAAATCAAATTTTCAGATATAGGGCGTGACCGCCTTTTTACAGCAGACAAGAGGGTGCTTCCGCCTTTCTGCAGTAAAACAGAGGGCGCTTCCGCCTTTCTGCAGTAAAACAGAGGGCACTTCCGCCTTTTTGCGGTAAAACAGAGGGCGCTTCCACCTTTCTACAGCAAACAGAAGGCACTTCCACCTTTCTACAGTAAAACAGAGGGCGCTTCCGCCTTTCTACAGTAAAACAGAGGGCGCTTCCACCTTTCTGCGACCTTTTTCTGCAAAATACTTAGCAAAAAATGAAGGTTAAATACAAGAACCCTTTTGTGAGTCCCACCAGGCATGCCAAAAATGTGTACCTTAGAATTTTACCCCATTCTAATGTGCAAAATAACTAAAAATGCAAGTGGAAAAATACTAAGAACACTTCAAAGATTAGCCTAAAGAGTGATAAAACAAGGAAAATAGATGAGATAAAAATGCAAATCGATTATACCTTCCTTGCTGTTGAAGACTCCTTGGTTGGCCCTTGATTTAGATGAATTTGTATGCTCCTTAGATGACTTTTGATATTATTAGATGCAAGATTGATAATGCAAAATGACTAAATAGATGGCTAAATGATAGAAAATGCTTGAGAATGCAAATTGGCAGCATAAGGTTGCTAAAAATGAAAGTGTTGAAAATGCCCTTGAAGAGGGGGTATTTATAAGGGAATTTGAATTCTCTAGAAAATTCAACGGTTGAGATTCATCCAACAAGGTCAAGATAAAGGGCTATGGTGAGTTGAGAACTCACAAGCCCTCACATCTTGACATGTGGATGGTGAAGTGGCTAAGGGGAGATGAGGTGTAAGTGAGGTGGCCAAAAGGTACATGAGGTGGAAGAAGGACAAGTACCTTCCAAGTACCTTGGGGAGTGAGAAGATTTCCTCAAAAAAGGATTTCTTGTCCCCAAGTGAGAATGAAAGGGACATTTGAGGAATTTTGGAATTCCTCAAAAATCTCCATGGGAAAAGGAGAGGTGGTTGGAGATATAAATGTGAATTAAAAATTCACATTCTTAGGAGAGTCTAAAGGATAAAATGTGAGCTCCAAAAAGGTGGGACTTGGTCACATGTGGATGATGTGACAAGTCCAAGGTTCTAGAAGCCATGGAATCTAGGATAAATAAATGTGAATTAAAAATTCACATGGGAAAGAGGGTCAATGCTAAAAAGAGATAAATGCAAAGGTTGACTAAAAAGGTGGTGCTAAATATGGCTAATGACCTTGGTTAAGGTTGTGCAAATATTGGATTAGAATAATTAATGGAAGATTAGAGGCAAGTGGCAAATGTAGGAGGATGTGACATTAATCTTTGATCAAGAGGATGCACATCATAATCATGAATTAATTAAATTAATTCAGATTAGAGCAAGATCATGGAGGATGTGACAAGGAGAGAGAGAATGGAGAATTTTAAATTGATTTTAAATCAAAAGGGGAAAAAATGATTAAATTAAATAAATTGGTGTATTTATTTAATTTAGAGAGGAAGAAGGTGAAAGATAAAGCATTTAGTTATTAAATTAAATACTTTACAGATATGAGACAAAAGGTGTAATATTAATTTAATAAATTAATATTTAATATGATAGACAAAAAGGGAATAAATTTAATCATATGGGAGTGATTAAATTTAGATGGCTACACAAGCAAATGCAGCAGATATAAAAATATTTAAGAGCCTTCGTTTTAAAATAAAGACTTGGGAGATAAAGTGAAAGTATAAAGTGCAGCTTCAACAAGGTAAAGGAAAAGTGAATAATTTTCATAGGAAAGGAGAGCTATTTTTCAACTATAGAGTGAATGAAAGGGGTTTTCATCGGAGCAGATCTTTTTCTCAATTGCAGGGGTAAAATTGATGATGTTTTTTCACGAGGAGAGTTTGTTATTGTAAATAAGGAGGGAAAACAAATGGAGATTCCAGATTGAAGAAGGAAGCTGCCAAATGTCATTATCAGATTAATCTTAGGGATTCTTCTATTTTCTTCTTATTCTCTTCTTCTCTCATTGTAAAGGGTTATGAATTTTTGTATGGGATGGGTAGATAGAGAAATGCTGAGTCTAAGTCATGGATTGATAATGCAAATTGCAAGAATTGATTTCATGGGTAAATGTCAATCAGTTTGTGCAAATAGGGTATGAATGTCATCAAATTATCTCTAGATTTGTACACTTTTAATCATATAAATTCAATATATCAAAGATGTTTGAGTTTGTCATCTCAATTTTCCTGAGATTGTGTTTTTTGTTCATAGTTCTATTTCAAAGAAATAGTTAGATTACTTTGAGTAGATAATTGTGATTTTAGGTGTGCAAGGTGGATCTGTAAGAAGAATTTGGATGATAACCAGAGTGGATTTGTTAGTGCAAAGTATTAGCAATTTTAAATCCACTGGTTGAAGTTTGTTTACTGATGAGATCTTTATAATTTTGTATTTGACTCCATGGCTTGAAATTAGGCACTGATCTATTATTCTGCTAAATGCATTTCAAAAAAAAATTATTAAATCAAAATCCATTTAATTCCTGCTGTTTAGTTTGAGTTTGGTGTTGAGTTATGTTTCCCAATTGCTGAGTGAGTGTTGAGATACCAAAAATATAGCTAGATTTGAATTTGTCAATGCTTTCCTTGGTATATTTTCATTGGGAATTATTTTCTATAAAATGCAATGTCAGTGCACAATTGAAGTAAATCTTCAAGCATTGTGAAGGGAAACCCACCTTGGTCTTACAGAGCCAGAAGTGTATGAGATTTCAGTCTTTGATTGAATCTTGTTAGTTGGTCAAATCCATCTTTGAGTCTAAACATTAGAAAGTGGATATTCTTTAGGACTCATTACATCTGTTGATTTGGAGAACCAACAAACTATGTAGACACTTAAATAAATCTGATTGATATTATGCATCTAATTTTGATAAATTAACATCATTTCCTCCTAACTCACTTCGGACTAACCAGTTAATTAAATAATCAACATTATTTAGTTAAATTCATCAATTTCTACTATTAATCAAATAATCAAAATTTATTAGATTAATTCACCTTTCTTCTAGCTAATGTTCATCATATTTAATTAAATCAAATCATTTAATTAAATCCCCCTAAAGTTCTCTCATTTGATTAAATAAATCAAATTATTCAAATCAAATGTCACAATCCCCTAATCCATCCAAGTTAATTAATTTTGAATTAATTAATCCTAAATCACTTTTTAATCATCATTAAAAAATTCTTTAGATTTTAACTCCTCAAGAGTTAAATCAACCCATGGTCAACTAACCAAGTTGCACATGAAATTTATTTCTTTTAATTAACTAAATACCCTATTTATCCTCACAATGGCATATTCCAAGGAATATTACTCTCAACCACCTCCTCATTCAATTTCCCTCCAAAAGCCTCTTACACATCCATAAATACCTCTTGCATTCTCATTTATTCTTCTTACATCCTTTCAAATCTTCAACCACATTCATTTACTTCTTCTTACATCCTTTCAAATCCTCAACCATTCTCATTTACTCCTCTTACATCTCCTTTACTATGCACATTCCCCAAAATGTGCTTCACCCTCATCCAATAGAATTGTGATAAGTGTCACATTCATATTGGCCCCCTTTTTATCCCACATTCACCAATTTCTCTCATTCTTCAACCCTTGAGTCCTATAAGTAGAGGCTTCCTCTACACAATATGGATCCACAACTTGAAGCATTCTCACTATAGGCATTTTCACTCATAGCATTAACCATTTTCATCACATTTAGAGCTTGTTTCATAATCTCAGGTACTTGGAATCATCTACACCATTGGAGCATGAAAGGGATCGGGAAAGGGCTTCTTTTCACATCAAATGAGCACTAATCCCCCTATGGGATGAAGGTTTAGTTGTTTTAAATTGATTACATGTTATCTTTAGTTAGTTTATGCTTTCATTTTCATGTTTTCATCTTGATTTATCTAAGAATCTCATAGGGAATACTTGATTTGTGTTTTCTAACATGATTAACTAGTGTTTTTTGCTCTTATGTTAGCAAATTGCAGATTTGGTGTTCACATTTTGGCACTAGAAGGAGGGAAACCTTTTTTATTTTGACAAATTTGGCTTAAAATAACATTTTTTGCAGCTACAGGAAGGTGACGCCACCTTTGCTTCATTCAGTGTCGCTTTTGCATACAGCGTTGCCTTTGTTTCTCGCAGAGCGTTACCTTTTTCTTCAGAGTCGCCTTTGTCACGTCACATTGTTGTCATGGTTTACTGTTGCGTCACCTTTGTAGGAGTGTCACCTTTGTCTTCTCAACTTTTCTAGTCTCTTTTTGACTTCTGATAGATGACCGCTTTTTCTTCTACATCACATTTGTCCCAACAGTGTCGCATTTGTGCTCTATGTTTGCTACAGAGTGCCACCTTTGCATTTCACCAAAGTGTTGCTTTTGCTTTTAGCACCACCTTTGTCAGCTTGCAGAGTGTCGCCTTTGTTGCCCAGCATCACCTTTGCAAATTGAGGAGAAAAATCAATTTGAAAAACTAAAAACATTTTTTAATTCTCATTTAATAGCTTAGGCTTTCCAATTCTGCTTTTCCTTTTCTGTTTTAGGGCCAACTAGCATTACTTTGGGCTTAAAATTAACCATCAACTCAATTTTTTCAAAGTTGGACTAAAATTGAACATTAGGAACTTACTAGACATTGCTTTGTGGGCTAAAATTGAACAAGAGAAATTCACACTTATCTTTGGTGCTTAAAACGAATTCACCACTACTTTGGGGATTAAAAAGAACTTGTGTCTTCTTTGTTTTGTGATTTAACAATTCTTGTCATTCAAATGCATATGCACATCTCTCACACCACTTGGCGATGTTGAGAATCAAAAGCATTCATTTGGAATTAGTTGTCTAAATCACCCACATATTTTAATTTAGATATAAAATTGAACCCCCATGCCAGTGTGAGGAAAAGACATTGTGTGTGTTCCCTCCTTGCACTTTATGTGAACTGGGTGGTTGAACTATAAGTGTACTCCCTTGCTTTTATCTATCTTTAGAGGGGCCTGCCTAAGAGACACATCCTAAAGGAGAACTTGAAGGTGAATCCAACCGGTTTTTCACTTGGCTCGATATATAAATGGATAAGACTAAACTGTCAAGTCCTCATGGTATGTAGGTCTTAGCCTTACAATGTCATTCAAAGCGGGTTACTATCATAAAAATTATAAGAGCCCCTAGTAGGATTGATTAAAGCCTTGAGTGGCTTGCTGGATGCTCGCAAGGTGCCATGTCCCTGACTACCCGAACTAAGAACCAACTTGTTTAGTGACCAAAAACCTTTATGCTTGCTGGTGCAAGAACTGTCGTTTTGAAGCCACCCCACATTTGTACTATTCAAAGTAGAAACAAAATAAATCCTTACGATCTCTGGATCTTTAGGATTTTGAGATTTGGTGGTCTCGAAAAGTGTGTGTCGTGGAGGGGAGTCAGTGTCGCCAAATCTCTAACTATTTGCTTTGTCTTAGTGTTTGGAGAAATCCGAGTGGGGACTCAACAAGTATTATCTTTGAAGCCTAGGATTGTACAATTTGTGAGTCAGTCAAGCACATTGCTTGGATTTCAAACATTAAAAAAAACATTCAACAAATCATCAAAATTTCAAACCCTTTGGAAAGAGTGAATATCTTTGAAGGGTCCACTTATTACTGCTTGTCGCTAGGGATTTTATCCTTAGAGGCTTCTAAATATTTGGGCTCATATCTCAATTTTCTCTTTCCAAAGTCAATCTAGGGAAACTATGGCCTTGACTCTTTGATTTTCACATAATGGACCTTATGGAATGAAAAGTAGTTAAAACATAGACATTTAGTTTGAAATTTTAACAAGATGTGTTGATGTGGTAAAAAGGAATCCATTTAATCAAGATAAAAGACAATTGAACCCCACATATGTTTTTGTTCTCATGATTTCTCCCAAAATCAAGATTCCAAAACAAAAGTCTTTATGCCATAACTTCAAGTTTAGGAGTCATACTCAAAAGGCTATAAGAAGATACATTAGAAAGTGCAACCAAAGACAATACCACAAGATAAGCAAGAAGGTCACAAGGTTTTATAGACTCATTCCATTGAATAATCTAGACATGTATGCCCAATATGAACCTCTTCTTGGATCATAGGATTTGAAAACTTTAGAGGTCTAACATGTTCTTCAACACCTTGGTCTTGTAAATGAAGTCTTCCTAGGTTAATCTAGGATCAAACCAACACTTCCATTTGTCACATCATTTATCCAAATCCATCCCACAAACAACTTTTAGAACTTTGGAAAAATCATCTATGCTAGACTTTTGGTAAATCCTTGAATCAAAATCAAAATCATCTTGTTTCACTAGGTGTGTGGGAATGAATCCTTTCTCACACATTTAGTTAAATTAGCACCCCTTTTGGACAAGTTAATCCCAAGATCACATCTAACATCTTGGGATCTACAAGTCCATTATCCAAATCAAACCAAATCCAAAATCAAAATCAAAATAATCCTAAGGTCTAGTATTCCTTCAAAGTTCTCAAAAAAGTTCAAACATCCATATCATTCACCCTTCATCATTCACATCATCATCCTCTTGATCCTTAAACATCTTAGATTTTCTTTTTGTGTACCTAAAGTCTAGATCAACCCAAGGAGTTAGAGGTTTACCTCCCATATTCCTAAAAGTTGATCCCAATTTTATGGTCCAAATAAGATCACAACACAAGAAGATCATGGAGCAAAACAAAGAAACATCAACCTCAAGTGATTTAAGTCAAACAACATTATAGTTCAACCCTAGGGAATCTATCAACCCTCCACTTAATCCCCCTCAACTACCACAAGACCCTCAAGAGGGAGGTTGCCAAGTGGAGGATGTCACCAACAACTTTCAAGGGATGTCCCAAGATGAAATACTGAAACTAGTTCAAAATCATAAAATGCACAAGCTTTTCAACATAGTCATGAAGCTAAATCCCACACAATACATGTTGGCATTGGAAAAATAAGGGGCTAAACTCCCTTCTAATTTTGATGTGAGCACTATTGCTGAACAACCTTTTGGGAACATGCCACAAACATCATTCACACCTTCATTCCCAAGCATCATCCAACCCATCATTCAACCATCATCATCACATGCCCCAAGTCAACCAATTATCACCAAGGAAAGTTCATTACTCCAAGTCCTTCAAGGGCACTCACTTGTCAACAATCGAAATTAGAGGCCAACACAATCTTGGGTATGCCAAGCACCATCCCACAAGATCTTAAACATCCATATGTGCCACTCATTTTCCATGATACAAACAACCTCTCTACCTTTTCCACAACACTGGCATACCCTCTTGATTCACAAAGCTCTCTCCCCACTATATCACAAGGACAAATGGATTTATTTGGACAAGTGGGTACTTTTGATGCTTCATCCTCATTTTCACAAGGGAATACATCACAAATCTTCCCACCATTCCCTATCTTGGCATCATCATCCACACCCATTCAAGGTATAGGGAAACTCCCTTCATCCAACACATTAATCCAAAACCAATCAAATCAAATCAACCCCCCAATCACAAATCAAATCAGCACATCTATCATACCAAATCCTCTGAACATGCCACTTATATCACAACACCAAGTGGCCCCAATCCAAATCTCTCAACCAATCATACGTAGAATGTATATGTTTAGATCCAAATGGAAATGAGATAACCCAAAGGTGAAAAGAAATCCATCTCAAAATACCAAGCCCAAGGAGCTTATTTCAAGCCATATATAGATTTACTAATTTTGAAAACCAATGAAGAGTCCTATAGAAAACCTTATGAATGCTCCATATATATCTCCTCCTCAATGTCTTTGTGAAGAAATGAACTCTTCATGTCCATCTATTGAACCACCTAGAGATTTTTTGTAATGATAGTAAGTGTGAGTTGGATAGAGTTCATCCTTGTAATGGGTGCAAAGGTCTTAGATGAATCAACACTAGGAACCTAGTAAAAATCCCTTTGAAACCAATAATACCTTATGGTTATCCATTGATCCATTTTTTGAGAATTCGATTTGGTAGATCCACTTGCATTGAATTTTTACTTCCCTTAAGAAAGGGGAAAAGAACCCAAGTGTGGTTCCTAACCAAGGAGCTATACTCCTACATGGTAGCATCCCACTCAAGAATGCTATGTGTCTCCCAAAAGGACTATAGATCAAAGTTATAAGTAATGTAAACATGTGAAAGTCACTAAGACTATGAATGTGTCTACTTGGTGTTTGATGGATCTGCAATCCAATCAATTCCAACCTATAATTTATATCATTCCCAAAGTGGGCCTAAAGACATATAATTAGGATGATCGTCAGCCTCTAAATTATTAATAAGAGAGGTATGGGGTTAAACCTAATCATCACTCTTAGCTTATGAATTGTAGGAAGAAGAGTTCTCATTGTCAAGAATCTACACAAGTAGATTGAATCCTTAAAATAACTATCATCTAGCCCAAGTGACTCCAATCACACTCTAGGGGGAGAATTGTTAAGAACCAAAATCTAAAGTGTATCATGTAGTTTTCATTTCCTTTAATGACCCATTCTTCTATCATACCACATCATTATACTAAGGACCATATAAGACTATGTGGTACAAACCAATCCTCTCTAGAGTGAAAAATTGCTTAAAATAATAGTTAACATACCACCATTCCTCATGTGTAAAAACTTGTTGGATTACCCTAATTGATTCTCTAAAATAGATTTGAAGCCTTGAAAGTTCTTAAATTTCTATAAAATAAATTACACCCAAGTATACGTAGAAAATTCATTGATGAATGCCAAAACATATATGGTATTGCTAAAGGAACACTATGGAATGATCTAGCCAAATCACTATTCAAAATAACTCCAGAATCTATGAAGCTTTCCATGGCTTTCCTTTGTCAAATATATTGTTAATATTCTTACTAAGGATGTAACTATAGAAGATTTTTTTATAAAAGTGAATAAAAGGTAACCCTGTAACCATGCTCTAGTAGCTAAGTTGTTGCATGCAATGATAGTTAAGATGGCGAAATTGCTCATGCCATAACTTATTCACTTAATTAAAATAAGTTAGTAGACCAACCAAATGAGGATTAGGATAAAATTGAGAAAAGAGATAAAGTTGGTACTAATGACCTCTTCCCACTACAACTATAGAACTAATGTGCATCTCATTGACAATCACTAAATTAGGAGTGAAATCAAAGTGCTTACCTAAATTGGTGTGAATGATTTGATAAAATAATGAGATTAGTTAAAAATTAGGGCACACAAAGAACATCCTAATCCACCCACATCAATAGACCCTCTCCCACACACCTCAATAGGCACGACATTACCCATGCAAATATTTAACATAGTACAAGGCTTTAAAGATGTGAAATCATCTTGAGATGAAGTCATGCGGTGAAAAGCACCCAAATAAAATTATCAATTGGATGGTGGAGATATAACTAATATAAGGGAATTTTCCTTTCCTTTCCCCTTGTTATATTTTTCCTTAAAATACCCCTTTATGCAAAAACCTTTATCTCATTGACTTAGGAACATTTATGTTGATCTTCTCTAGGATATGTGTTAAGCGATCGATTTATT
This sequence comes from Sequoia sempervirens, assembly GCA_007258455.2. Lineage (NCBI taxonomy): Eukaryota > Viridiplantae > Streptophyta > Pinopsida > Cupressales > Cupressaceae > Sequoia > Sequoia sempervirens. The sequence continues at coordinate 422,211,717 of VDFB02075321.1, read as the reverse complement.
TCTTCAAACAATTATTTTCACCACAGATAATAATTTTTCAATATGTATATTTGACCTTCTCTTTTATAGTATTGTTTCCTTTAGAAGATGAGGTTCTTGAAGTTGTTTTTAGGTAACATGTTTTTGATATTTTTTCTCCTTATTATCCCTAATTTTCTATTTCTTATCCTTATTGCCAATCCTTTTTTTCATTTTATCTTGGTTAGTAACTAGGGAATGTGACTTATAGGATTTAAGATTACCTATGTTGATTATCTTATGTTTTTCTCTTATGAGAGTGGTGGAAAATCCATCTAAAGATAACATTGCAAATAAAGCTCCCATGACACTCTTTGTGGTATAGAAGATAAAAAAAAAGATTGAATAGTTGACACTATGTTTAGAGAGAATGATAAGGATCAAGTGGGTGTCTTGTTTTTTAATTCCATACTATTTTAACTAAATTATCAATTATTTAAATTAGGTAAAGAAGTTTTAAATGTTCTCAAAATTGATATGAATCAAAGTAATGAATTTATTCTCCAACTATTGACTTCTCATGGCATATTGAATAGAAAACAAATTAGCCAATTTGGTCTAAATCTTGTTGAGAGTATTTAAGGATTTAATGTGAAATATAAGGCTTGAGATATAGAAAAATAAAATAATTTTTATGTCTCATCATATTCTCTTAACTGTTTGATTTTATCTATATGAAGGGATTTGTATCTTTACCCATAATTATTCTGAATGATCCATAGTACAAGAACTAAGCAAAGAGATAGGATATTGCTCCATAGTACAAAAACTAAGCATGAGAGTGCAAAAAAAGAGAACACATGACAAACCCCTTTAATAGTTACTAGAGTAACCCTCCAACAACTATGGTGCAATTTGTACTTGTAAGATTTGCTAAATAGCATACCCAAAATACAAATGACTAAAAGAAAGAAAATATAGAAATAAGAGATGAGAAAGAATAAATTGTATTCCTCTCAAGAGAATGCAAAGCTTCTATGAGCTTGAGAATTGAAATGAATGGTGTATGATTACAAAGGGAATGCCTTGGTTAAATAGGCCAAGGGGAGAGATAGGATGTAACCAGATTATGAAAAGTGTTGTCATTCTATGAGGTGTGACAACTTAGGTCATTAAAACTCAACAACCTCATCTCTATGTAAATTTAAGCTAGTGTGAAGAGGACTTAAGTGGAGAACTAGCTAGGAAATGAACTAGTTAGACAAAGTACCCCTTTCACACTAACACCCCCCTTAAGTGCAACTTAGGGAGAAGTATACAATGCAAATATGCGCAAATATGGGTGCCAACTACTAGGCTCGATGAGGTACCCATGTACATATAAATCTCTCACAAATGGAGAAAAGGAGAAAACCTAGTGGGAAAAAATCCTCTCCAAAAGAGAGAAAAAATAGTGAAAATTCTCTCAAGAAAATGTGAAGGACAAAACCCCATGTGAGGAAAAATGTCCCCCCATAAGAGAGAATGAGAAGAGAAGGTCAAGTGAACCCCCTTGAATATACAATATCCTGCACTAATGGTGGATAAAACTCTGAATATGGTCCACGATCATCAAACAACATTCCTCCCCTTAAGAAGAAAATGATATATGCAAGATGTATTCTCATTCCTGAAAGGAATTAGTCTTTGGAATCGACTCAAATGTCACAATGTTAGGAGTCCCAATATTAATTGAAGAAGGTGACAATGTTGAACAATGTGAAGCTTGATGTAGAGCATCAGACAAAGATGATGATAAGTCCTCCAAATGCTACTCCAAAAGATGCCAAATGATGACATAAGGAATTAGGTACCACTGTAGAAGATGTCAACATAAATGGAGACTGAGTTGAAACTGTCAACTCATGAGTATCTACAAAATATGTTGTTGTGAAAGCATATAAATGTGAAGATGGAGCAAGAGGATCAAAATGTACCCATTTACAAAAATAGGAAAGGAGAAAGCCCATTGGGAACAAAAATCCTAACCATTGATGTCCAAACTCCAAAAAATAAATGAAGTTGTAACTATCGATGAAGAATTGCTGATGAATCCCACATTGCAACAAGAATAAGATCAGAATCAAAGAGACCACTACATGAGTATCAACTAGATACTCTCAAATGCTCAAAATTACAAATTTGGTACATATTATGTATGAGTATCACTAATTTTGGATACTGTTCAACTAAAAATTACTTGAAAATATAGGTATCAAGTCTCTGGATGTAGAACCCAACCCTCTAAATACAAGGAGATTGCTTCTATAATATGATTGTCTATATTGTATCTAGTCCATCACATCAAAATGCATGTGTAACCAACCGTTGCATTCATTGTGTATATAAGAATTGACACTTGATTCATAGATCAATCCTAAGAAGCTTGCAATATATATGGTAGATTACACTTGAGTGACAAGATTTTGGTACTTTATTTTAGTGCATTTACAACATCTTTTACATATAAGAGTTTTTGAACAACGTCAATAATGCAAATTTGGAAACTTTGATGAAGAAGCCAAGTAAAAATCAACTCTGAAGTTGACAATCAAATGTGACTGTTAAATATTCCCTCCAATTGGGATGTTGCCATAATGTAATGAACAATTGGCCCCTATTGGATGGAGGAACGCCACGAATGGTACAATACAAATCTCAACAGTCAATCGAAAAAAAACTTTTCCAATTTTGCTTATTAAAGATAAATTTATTTAAAAAAAAAACTTAATTAAAAAACATTATTGAAAAACTCTATTAAAATAAATTAATAAAGAAAATTCATTTTATTTAATTTTATTTTAAAAACTTTATTAAAATAAAATTTAAAAGTTTTATTTGAAAAAAAATTTAATAAAAAATTATTAAAGATTTTTTTTTAAAGTTTTATTTAATTAAAAACCATATTTAAACTAGTGCCATGTAGTGGCTAGTACTTGCCTTTATAGTATTGTAATTATTGTTTTCTAAATTTGGAAAAAAATAAATGTAAGTTTTACTAATGTGAATAAAAATAAATGTAAGTTTTGTTAATTATAGTGTTTTAGTATTGCTAATTAGTTCTTTGCATGACCTAACCCTAACCCTAACTCACACCCTAACTCTAATAATAAATTCAAAACCATTATCCTAATCCTAGACCTATCTGTAGCACCCCTCCATTTTGGCTCTTTTGATCGGGCAGTGTTTTTTCTTTGTTATGCTTTGTTATGCTATTACTTTGTCTATGGTACTTGGTTACTATTTGATCGCTAACTGTAAAGTGATGCAAATGTTATATTTTGATGCACATGATAGTATTTTACTCTGATGTTATCATTATGGTATGCTTTGAATTAGCCTAACAAATATTTAATTGATGATGCTTTATGCTTTTGAGTATATTATTGATGTTAGATTCGTCAGTTAGTAATTCTGTATTGGTGAAGGGGACGAAATTGTACCACTCGCTTGCGAGCACCCTATGATTCTGAGATTTCCTCTTCACGGTGTGTTTTATAATGATATATATATATATATATATATATATATATATATATGCATATTCGATATACTTTTTGTTCGCAGGTTGATAGGTACAAGACATCGACTCCACCTAATTTCACAGGTTTGAGCGTGTCCATTGGCCAACGGTACTCGATTGGGAGATAGTATCTAGGTTTTCCATGCCAAGTCACCACCCTAGTCATAGTGTGTCATCGGGTTTTAGTCGGGTTAAGTTGCTTCTTTGTTGTTCATCTCTCCTTGATTTATTTAATTTCAAGTTGAAAAAGGTAAATAAATGGCTTTTGTATTTAGGTTGTTTATTAATAAATCTAGTTGTAGTGCTAGAAATGTTACTTAATTTATTAATTAATTTAATTTAATTAATAAAATAATCTAATCTTGGTTTACGTTTATTTTATTGATTATTTAAATTAATTGTGTGGAATTAAATCAAGTTATTCATTTTGGAAATTATAATTGTTAAATTCTTTTTGAAATGAAAATTTTAAAAGTGTTAAAGCTTTTTTTTTTTGAAATAAAATTTTTAAAAGTTAAATTCTTTTTGGAAATGAAAATGTTTAAAAGCATTTAAATTCATTTGAAATAGAATTTAAAACAGAAAAGAAAAGAAAAGAAATAAAGTCATGTTGAAAAGAAATTTTTTTTTTTTTTAATTTTCAAAAAAGGCAAAATATCTCAAAAAATGGATAGAGGAGTAATAACTATGGTGGATGAGATATTTTGGAGAAAATTGACTAAATTTGGGGGAAGATATTTCATTTAAAAAATAAATAGATTGTGTTAAAAAGAAAAGGGAGTTCTTCATATTTGATATGCATTATTGGAAATTGGGTGAGGATTTTGGAAGAGTTTTGGAAAAATCACCTTGCAGGGAAGCTCAACTTTCTTCTTCAAACTCTCCTTCAAGCTTCAGATTACAGGTTCTCCTTGTTTATTGTTTTAGAAATTTGCATTTTCAATTTGAAAACTTGCTTGGAAACATTTTTGAAAACCTTGTTGAAATCTTGAAGAAATTTAGATTTTTGTAGAAAAAAAAAAACTTACAATTGAAATTCTCAAGTTTAACAATAGAAAATATAGAGAGGAACAAAAGAAATCTTTTTGAAAACTTCTGTGTTTAGATTTAGAAATTATTCAGAAATTTGGAATCAAGAAATTAGTTTTTTGTAAATTTTATGTAGAAAATTTGCACAATTTAACTGTAAAACAATGGAAATATATATATATATATACATATATATATACATATATATATATACATATATATATATATACATATATATATATTCTGTTATATATATATATATATATATATATGTTATACATATGTATGAAAAATAGAAATTTTTGTTTTTTATAAAAAAAAATTTACACTTAAAAAAAGAAATTACATAAAAATTAAGGGATTTTTTTTAATTTTATTGAAAAAAAATATATAATATAAATTATATATATATTTTGGGGGAGTATAAATTACATTTCCAACTGCCACAAACCCATGCCCCAAGAGGCCTCCACAGGGGAGGAGGGGCACATGGTTGCGTCCCCTCTCCCTTGGGAGCCCCGTGGGTTAACAAAGAAAAAAAATGGTTTATTTTATTTTATTTTTTATTTATTTAATTTTATATTATATATATAATATAATATATATTATATATAATAATTATATATTATATTATTTTTTAAATAATTTTTTTATTATAGTTATATATATGATATATGTATTATATATATAATATGCATATATATATTATATATATAATGTATATATAATGTATTTTTAAATAATTGAAATTGGAATTTAAATGGTTGATTTTAAATATATATTTAAATAATAATTATATATTTAAATATATATATATATATATTGGTGCATATATTAAGTATATATTTTTATATGTATATTTAATATATATTTATATTAAAATATAAATTATTTTAAGATGTTTATTTTTATTATAATTGAAGCAAAAAAGTTGATTTTATAATCAAATGATTTTATTTAAAATTTGATTTTGAATATTATGTATGATTGAGAAACTTAGAATTAAATTATTATTTTAAATTTCTCAATGTTACAAATTTATTTTTATTTACCTTTGAGTATTTGCAAGTAATGTTAATTGAGTTAATTGGATTTAGGAAATCCTAAAGTAGGTTATTGAATTGTTGATTGTCCTTTCGTCATGATATCTCTCTCTTTCTTGATGTTGGGCAATGGAGTTATCTGTTATGTAAGTCTTCCAGATTGGGTTTTCTTTTAATCTCATGGGTTGTCGTAATGTGTTAGTCAACCTTTGAATTGCCTTGGGTAGTGCGTCTTAGTGGATCCAGTGATATACTCGGTTATCAGGAATGGGATGTGTTGAATTTATGGCGTGAATAGGGATTTATTATCCTTAGGTCACACTTGTGTACCCTTAGGTTGTGGAGTCATTCCATGTGTTGTCTTAGAGGAGTGGCTTGCAATGAGGGCCGACACACAAAGTGGTGTCAGGGTAACTCATTGTAAGTTATTTAATCTAGTGATAACGTAAATAAACTTATTAGAGGTTTAGGTAGTATCAAACACTTAATAAGATTAATTTTGCCTCGCTCATGGACGCAAGGGCTTGTATAGACTTGGATGAGACGAGAAGGCCTAGAATGGCAAGATTGTTATCTTGTCCTTACGAGAGATAACTGATTCCTCATTGGTTTGCATGAGGGTCTGAAAGTCATTAGAGGTTTTCAGGATATCCCGAGATGGGGGTTGAGACCTAGGAAGACTTACCAGGATATCCCATGTAACATTGTGATGACACTTCTCCTAAGTCAGCAGTATGTTTGTATCAGTGATGCAATTGATTATTTAACTCTGGAAGCATTGTAACCATTGTGTTAAGTTATGTTGTACTTGTATTTAATTTAGTTCAGTTATGTGTTACCTTGTGTCTAGAGGTGGATGGTCTTGTCTAGGAATCCTTGTTACTATCTCCTAGCACGGGGGTTGAGCCTTTGGGTATCACATGGTTGGGTGGAACGTGCACCTTAATCTGTTGGGTCTTCTTCTTGTTCCTGTGGACGAGATTTCCAGTTGGAGAGCTCGTGGGATTCAATTTCATTTCATGCTTTATTCATTTCAGTTGGAAACTTGTAATTTATAACCCCTCATTTGTTATTGAGGTGGAAGATGTAATTTGTAACCATGTTTATTGGATTTACCTCATTCGGGGAATGAGAGTTGTAATCTTACTATTAAATTATCGTTATTTAGAAACATGTGGTATCTCTTATGCTTTGATGTAATTTATCATGTATGGAATGTATGTGTACTTAATTTATTAAGTAATTAAATGTTATGTTTTCATTACATGTTTCTTGTTTGGGTTTTAAAGTAATCTCAGTTTCGTAACCTTAAAGGTTGTTGGCAATGGGTAGTGAACTTGCATGTTATTGTTCTTAAACAAAAAAAAAAAAAAATAGTTCGTTTGAGTAGTTAATTGCAACTTCCTCTAGGGTTGCCTAGCGGGGCGTTACACTATCTTTAACGCTAACTATGGTTGTAACCCTAACCCTAACAATAAAGAATTATAGAGTGACATTACACAAAAAAATCTATGAATTGTACTTGCCTTTATAGTATTGTAATTATTGTTTTATAGATTTGATAAAACATAAATGTAAGTTTTATTAATGTGAATAAAAATAAATGTAAGTTTTGTTAATTATAGTGTTTTAGTATTGTTAACTATTTTAATGACTTAACCTTAATCCTAACTCATACCATAATTCTAATTTTATCTCTAACCCTAACCCTAACAATAAATTCTAACTATAAACCTAATTTTAATCACTAACTTTTAAATAAATAGTATATTTAATAAATGTTATATTATGAATTATTATATATTAAATAAATTTAATAGATAAAATAAATATAATATATAAAAATTTAGATACTACATGTTCACAATGTTTCTTCTCTTATTATTAATGTAAAATTGTTATATATTAACAAACTAATGATTATAGATGGTATGATTTTTCCAAAGTCCATGAATGATAGAGTAAACACTTCTAGATTAAACTATGTATGCTATTTTGAATCCATGTTTCAAACCACACTCAATGATTCATCAAAGAAAGAGGATAATGAAGAATATGAAATCAATAATTGTTAAATATTAATGAACCAATGATTATAGATGGTATATTTTTTCAAAGTGCGTGAATGATAGAGTAAACACTTCTAAATTAAACTGTGTATGCTATTTTGAATCGATGTTTCAAACCACAATCAATGTTTCATGAAAGGAAGAGGATAATGAAGAATATGATTATAGAAATGACCTTAAAAAGAGTTAAGTGATGGGAAACGGTAGGGAGGGAGGAGATTGAAAAATGAAGTAAAAGTGAGAATACACAAAAAATAAAATGAAAACATAATAGAAGAATGAATAATATAGAAATATGATATAACACAAATAAATGGATAAAAAAGGTTAAAGGTTAAAGATTAAATGTCTCAAACAAAATAAATAACTCTAAGAGAATTATATAATAAAGTGATTGAGGAACAATTACCAAAATTATTAAAAGAAATGAAGGAAGATATAGAGGAAAATAAACTACAACTTAAAACAATAATAATTTAACCAAAGAAAAAAGGAAAAAGTGAAATTATATAAATTGAAAAAATAAATAAATGATTCAATTAAAATTAAAAAATAGATGTTTGAAATATAAAAGATTATAATATATATAGCCTATAATATATATTAATATAAATAGATAAAATCATAATAATTTATATAATATATATTAATATATAAAAATATATATATTAAAGGAGAACCTATAAAATAAAATAACCTATAATATATATTAATATAAATATATAATATAAATTAATATATTGCCTATAAAATATTACGTGCAATAGTATAAGATATGAATAGAAATAATATATATAAATTCTACATTAATATTGATTATATATAAAAATTAATATTACCTACATTAAAATAGGTTGTATATTATATATAATAAAGACCTAAAATAATATAGGTTATAATTTTATTAGGAGAATATACATGATATAATTTTATGATGAAAAAAATATTAATGAAAAGAAGAAAGAGAGCATATAATAATCGAATTATATCATAAAATATTAAAAACATAGATAACAAATATATTAGTCTAATGGAAAGAATAATATAATTTTTGTTTTTTTTTTAATTTTAATACTGTGAATTCAAATCTCTATAAAATAGTTAATTGATTTTTCCCAGATTTTCTTTAATAAAAAAATAACAATTAGATAGATAGAAAAAATCATTTAAAAAAAATGTCAAAATAAGTAAACATTTATTTATTTTAGAAAGATTTAATGAAATGATTTTATAAAGAAAAAAATGAAAAATCATTCTTTAAAAATGTTTACCTTGCTTTCCTACAAATCCACCAATAACACAACTTTTTAACCAATCATATGCACAAGAAATAATTTTTATAATTTTTATAATATTTTTTTTAAATATTATTTTTGATTGGTTGAAAACTAAATTATTAATAACTAGTTAACTAAAAAAAGCCAAACTCATTACAATAGTTCTATGCCAATGGCAAGTACTAATAAAGATATTAGATGAATAAAATTTTGGAGCATTATATCAATTAATCATATTTTAGTATTTTTATTAGTACTATTTTATTTTTAATTTATTTTAATATTTGAATAATTCTAACCATAATTTTATCCTTATTCTTAATTCTAATCCTAATCCTAATTATAATCCTTTTAGGATTATAATAATTAATAATAATAGGATTAGAATTACAATTTAATTAATAATTATAATAATTTTAGTTATTTTATTTAATTTTTATTTGTATTTAAGTATTAATGTTGCATGTAGATTGCGTGAGAGTTTTTGAAACTCTCATGCAATCTAATCCAGAAACGTGCAACATTAATCGATATGGATTGTCGAAACTTGATATCATTAATTGTATTTAAGTATGTTTTGAAGCTAATAAAATAAAAAAAATAAAAAAGTAGCAATATCAAATAGTTTAAGATTTAATTTTATTTTTTATTTTAATTTTGTAAAATCAAATCTCTAGGAAGATTATTTTTATATGATAATTTATGATGTGCTTTAATTTAAGTTTTATTTTATTATTTTAATAGTGTGAATCCAAATTTTTATAAAATAGCTAATTAATTTTTGTGATATTTTCTTTAATAAAAAACAACAATTACATATATTTAAAAAATCATTTTTAAAACAAGTGCTACGTAGTGGCCAGTACTTGCCTTTGTTGTATTCTAAGTAGAGATTTGTAGAGTTGGAATAAAAATAAATGTAAGTTTAATTAATGTGAATAAAATTAAATGTAATTTTTTTTTAATTGTTATATTTTAGTTTTGGCTTTTGTATTTTGTGTTTTGTTCAATCAATACCTAGTGTTGGTTTTTTAATATATTTTGGTTATGCAATGTAAATATCTTGTTTGATATTAAATATTTAAAAATAAAATAAATTGGAATAAATGTTTATTGTTTGGTGTTATTTTTTTTCAAAAAAATTAAAGTTGAATACATTGAATATTTATATAATGAACCCATTCATTGAGAGAAGGAAGTAGTTTATGAATTATTTGTAGTAGACATAACTATGACTAATAAAGTTGAAGTTGAGTTTATTCTTTAGAATACATATTTGCTAAACATTAAATAATCAAATGATTTATTATTAAAAACAATTCTTAGATTGATTCTAGTTGATTTTGAATTTTCATATTATAGTTGAAGTTAAATATACTATTAATATAATAAATATATTATATTCTAATTTAATATTAATAAATTATAAATTATATTATATAAACTACGTAAATAGGTAATATTATAATATTAATTTATTTTAAAATATTGTTACAATTATTAATATAGTGATTTACTATTATATTAATTAATATTAATAGTAATAATATAATGATATTAATATTATAATTAACATAGTAGTCAATTAAGATAGTTTATTAATATATATAAATATATATGAAAGGAGAACCTACAAAATAAAATAACCTATATTATATTGTAGATAAATATATAATATAAATTAATATATTACCTCCATAATATAGGTTAACTTATTTACCTACAAATTATTACCTATAATAATATAAGATATAAATAGAAATAGTATATATAAATTATATATATATATATATAGATAGGTTATATATATTATCTTATATACCTATATATTATAGGTTATAATTTGTTTTGAAGAAACTATATATATTAATATAAATTAATATAAAAATATACATGATGAAAAAAGGAGCACATATATAATCAAATTATACTAAAAACATAGATAAAGATATTAGTTTAATGGAAAGAATAATACAAATTTTTTAATTTTTTAATTTTAATAGTGTGAATCCAAATCTCTATAAAATAGTTAATTGATTTTTTAAGATTTTCTTTAATAAAAAAAACAATTACATACATAAAAGAAATATTCTTAAAAAAATGTCAAAATAAATAAAATTTATTTATTTTAGAAAGATTTAATGAAATGATTTTATAAAGCAAAAAATAAAAAATCTTCCTTAAAAAAATGTTTAATTTGCTTTATAGCCAATAATACACAATTTTTTTTTAACCAATCATATGCAAAAAAAATAATTTTTATACTTTATAAAGTTAAATATTTTACAAGTTGACTTTACAAAATTGAATTTTATTTTAATTTTTGTTTAAATATTATTTTTGATTGGTTGAAAACTAAATTATTAATAACTAGTTAACTAAAAAAAGTCAAACTCATTACAATAGTACTATGCTAAGGCAAGTACTAATAAATGTAAAAATAAGTAACATTTATTTATTTTAGAAAGATTTAATAAAATGATTTTATAAAGCAAAAAATGAAAAATCATTTTTTTTTAAAATGTTAAAAAATATTTACTTTTCTTTTCCTACAAATTCGCCCATAACACCCAAAACTTCTTAGCCAATTATGTTCAAGAAAAGTAATTTTTACAATTTTGAAAGTTAAATATTTAACATATTCACTTTAAAAAAAATAAATTATATTTGACGAGCATAAAATTCTAGTTTTTAATTGGTTTATAACCAACTTATTAATTTAACTAATTAACAAAATGAGTTGAAGACCTAATTGCAATAGTACTATGCCTGACGTCAAGTACTAAAAAAAGCTTTAATAAAAACATATTAAAAAAAACTTTATTTAAAAAAGTTTGATTAAAAAAATAATTTATTAAAAAGAACTTTTTAAAAACCTTATAATAAAGTGGCCTCCCCCACATCCCATGTGCATTAAATATAAAACTTTTGAAAAACTTTATTGAAGTTAAATGTGAGGCTTTAAATAAAGAAAAATTTACTTTATAATAAATGGAAAACTTTTTTAAAAGCTTTATGAGTGGTCAAATAAAGGTGTGAGGCCCCATGGGTATGCACCTTTATGGGGTGTGGGACCCTGAGTACTCGCATATCCATAGTTTTTTATGTTTAATATATTTTCGCTTTTGTTTTTAAACAATGATTTTTTTTAAAAAAAATTGGATTATATATATATATATTTGCAAACTCAACTAAAATTGACAAATTAACAGTCAATTTTAGTTTTTTCGGGCCTTCTAAACGTAATGGTAGGGTTAGATTTGACCCAAAATGCTCTGAAATGATAGTTCCTTGTTGGATTTGGCAATGAACCTTCCACTTCAAATTCTTGCAGATTTGGCCTTTGGTATCCGATTCAGGCAAAATAAAGGGCATACATGACTTTCTCAGTTGCTTTGGACTCAATGGTGAGCTCAAAATTTCTCTAGTAAGCTTCAAAAAACTTACAACTGGCAAGTCAATATATGAACCCCCTAAAAAAATGATATTTTCTCCACACTTTTCTGATTCTCCAAATCATCCAATGATGCAAGAGAAGATCATACTTAGCGCTTTAAAAAAAATAGCTCTACACTCTTAAATTTCCTAAAATATTGCTAACTCACAACTCATTTTGCTCTGATATCATGTAAGATTTGCTAAATAGCATACCCAAGATACAAATGACTAAAAGAAACCAAATACAAAAATAAGAGATGAGAAAGAATAAACTGTATTCCTCTCAAGAGAATGTAAAGCTTCTATGAGCTTGAGAAATGAGATGAATGGTGTATGATTACAAAGGGAATGCCTTGGTTATATAGGCCAAGGGGAGAGATAGGATGTAACCAGATTATGAAAAATGTTGTCATGCTATGAGGTGTGACAACTCAGGTCATTAAAGCTAAACAACCTTATCCCTATGCAAAGTTAGGCTGGTGTGAAGAGGACTTAAGTGGAGAACTAGCTAGGAAATGAGCTAGTTAGATAAAGTACCACTTTCACACTAACAATACTTAGTGTGTTTTACAATGTGAATACTAGATTCACAAGGTTTCATAGGGCCCAAAAGTTGCCAAAATCTTAAAAATAATTTATTCAAGTACAAAATGAGAAAAAAAGGAGCAATGGTGTGAAGTATGTAGAAAATGAACTCTTTAAAAAAATGATTCCCAAAAAGAGTCTATTTGCACAAGTTATAGCCCTCCAAAGGTTTCAAAATAAGAATTGTGTAGAAAAACCTATGATAAAACTCAATTTCTAGAAAAATACAGTGTTAAATTAAAAATGATCACACAACATGAAGTATGCAAAATTTTTCCCCATTTAAAAAAAAATATACTAAAAAATTCCTCCATACGGCCAAGGAAAAGTCATTTTAAATGAACTCCTTTGTTAAAAATTACATTGGTGAAGGGGGCACTATTCAAGTTGTGCATGGGTATCACTTAGGTGGTATAATTGTTGTTGGTTGTGATTTGGTGGTGTACAAGCAACATTATGGTAGTGGCAAGGTGAGGTCGCTATAAAAAGGATGAAGTAGAGGTATAATAGTGATAGGGTGGCTAAAGGGGCAAAACATCATTAGAATAGAATTAGGAAAGTGGTAGTTAGAATGTTATCCAAAAAGGATAGATTGAGTTGACTGGACCCAAATATGTATCATCAATGACCTTGTAGGTCTACTGAACCTTAAAATATATCACGGTCCTTGTCCCAAAGGGGTCACAAGCCTTTAAAATTTGTATTTTTAACCTTTTTTTAAATGTGAATGCTTATCTTTATGTGCATAGTAGGGAATCATATGGCCTCCCAAGTAATTTTTTTACCTCAAATTCTCTTGAGCCCAAAAATAGGAAAACATTATATTACAATAGGGGATTTGACTTTCTAGATGCAATACTAGGGTTCATTTTACCCCAAATTTCCCTAAGAAGTAGTTATTCACCTATGGTCATGATAAAGAAAATCCAATTATATTATTCAACAACTAAGAAATTAAAATACAAATCCTAGGCTATAATTTACAAGAGTATCAATAACATTCAACTTTTGGAGTCATTAGATATTTGCATGATACTTTTTGTTCACTCTATCTGCTTTTTGTTCACTCTACCTTTTCTAATCTCCATGTCTAGAATGTACTTGGCTAATGCAAGTATTTTATATGGAATTATGTTAAAATATGATTATCCAAATCACAAGTTACTTACTATTACAAAATAATAACATATCACCTATGTATAATGTGATAACAAGGAAATAGTTACCATCCATATTATGATAAAGACAATGATATAATTTGAATCTTAGAAACCCAAATTCCAACAAAAAATAAAATAATCAAACTTTTGACACCACATCCTAGGTGATTACTTGAGATCATAAAAATATTTTTTAATTTGCAAATGAATTTTTATTTACCTTTCTCTACGTATTGCTTTGGCTATGTCATCTAAATCTCTTACTCCAGGTCACCATGTAGGAATATTATATTCAAATACATTTGTTTTGTTTCCAAATGAAAATTTATTGCTATACATAAAAAGAACTTAGTATATGTTAGCTTAGTAACTAGAAAAAATCTCATGAAAGTCTATTCCCTCAACTTGAGAATAGCCTTTCACAACTAACCTTGCCTTGTACTTTTCAATTTTTCCTTCAAATTAATCTTCCTTTTGAGTACCGATTTATATCCTACAATATTTATTCCTCTTGGCAACAATTCCAAGTCCCATGTGTCATTTATTCTCAATGTATCCATCTCCTCATCCATGCCCACTCTTTAGAACTTAGAATCTTTTATATGTATACGATCCTTCCTAATTTTAAGTTCGTTGCTATTTGTAATCAAAGAAAAAATATATATCCAATTAAGATGAGAATTCATGTCAAGTTGTTGTATTTATTGAGCAGACCTCATCAAGAATTGAGGTGGAAGTTATACCTCCTCTTTAAAACTACTCAGACTATCTAAGATCTCCTTATCTTTAGTTCATTCATGAGCTTTTAGTTTAACCTTATTAGTCTTTGAGGATAGTTAAACAATATCTTTCTCTCCATCCTCATTTGTCTATAATACTATGAAAGAAGGATTAATTTATTTGAAAATAACATTACTAATATTCAAAAATATCTCAACCATAGGATCCCAGAACTTGTAGGTCCTTTTACACCAATACCATAGTTGATGAAGATAGATATCACTATATTATTTTCCAATTTAGACTACTTCTCTCTAGGCATTGTTGTCACTTGGATATGCACCATTGTTGAGTTATCCACTTAGCTATCCAACAAAACTTGGTAAGAAATCTCAAAGTGCGGGCTTTGATAGTTAGAGATCAACCTCCAAAGAGGGTTGGTTCCCTTGGTACTTCACCTAATTTAACCTATGCTACTGTTTCTTGCTAACAAAAGAGATAGGAAGTGATATGAAATGAAATATAAATCCTAAGGAGGTGATGCACCAAACTACTTTGAGACCTATGCTGCTAATTTTGCACACATAATTGATCAATGATAAGGCTAGTTCATGCACAAATAAGAGGTTTTATATGAATATGCATCAATTCTTTGTAGGAAGGTTATGATGTTCACAATATTAGAAGGAAAATATGGTATTTCTTCACAAATTTTGATTGTTTGCATCATTTACACAACCTACAACCTACAATAAGTCATGTGTTCTCTACCTAAATGTGCTGATAATGAGACATAATATCAAGGATTCTCACATAAATAAAAAAGAAATTGTATCAATCATTTGATTACACACAATAAAAATAACTTTCGAGAAGGACAAAATACTTATCTTTTATTTACCAAAAGGTTTTTTACAACAATACATAGTCTAAAATGACTAATTTTTCTCTTAAAAAATGAAAGATTACCTATTGTCTCAGCCTTCAAGATTGATTTTTTGAGTTATGATACAATATATCTTGGCTAGAAAGAACCTTTTCAAGTTACAATAAACAACAAAAATGCAAGAACTGAGTGAAAAATAGAGCTAGGCATACTACTTCTCCATCTCAACTTTGGAGAGAAAGTAGAACATGAATTAAAGGAAAATAATAAATTTTCCTTGTCTTATGCTAACTATTTTGACTCCATCTTGGGTTGTAAAAAAGGTCTTATCCTTGTTTGGCTATTGGAAAAGCTCCTAAGTGGCATTGGGAAAGGATGAGTGATGAATTTCATCTCTAATTTGTTAGATTTTATATTTGCTCTCAATTGTTACAACTTCTCAAAATATTCCCTAGATTCTCTCAACTAGCTATCCAACTGGTCCCTATATGCCTGGAAAAGTTATGACTAGTCATTCAACTCTAACTATTGCAACCTCCCTAAAACTTGTTTTTAGGCCATATGATAGGTTAGTTGAAGATTATCAACTCCCCTATGAGGGTGTAGGATATTTTATAGGACCTGATTGATATGTGTCATCTCATTAAGAGTTCCTTCATCCTCACATCTTTATCCATTACAAGTCTAACTCACTTACAACTTGTAACTACGTCAAATAGTTCAACATATTCATGTACATGTCTAAACTTCATGGTATTTTTTTCTTCATGAATGAGTTTGAATATCACCTTGTGCTAAAATTTTTACTCAAGACCTCAAGGACTATGTTTTTATGCCTCTAATTTTTCATTTAATATGTTTATGGGTGCTTTTACATTCATTGAAAAATCCTTAGCACTACTTGTTCACTATCCACTATTAACCCACAAGTTATAGGATTCTTATTCATTAGACCTTTGTCATATGTGTTAGGACTGGAAAAATCCCACATATTTTCACCAGCCTCTATCCACTTACCTACCAGTCCTTACAAAAGTTCACCACACTTAATTTTATGATTTAGACAAATCATTGAGATTTGTGTGGAAAAATCCATTTTGCAGCTAGCATACCCAAACAATCACATTCATAAAAGAATTTGAAGTCCCATTGACATCATTGGCCCAACAATACCTCATCGGTGGAACTCCCATCACCACCCCACCGATAGCCCGATGAGGACAGTTTATAACTTTGCATTGGTGTAACCTCATTCCATCTGGCTAACTTCCAAGGCATTCTCCCCAACAAACCAATAGAGGCAATAATGATGATCACATCGCCATAGCTCTAACACATCGGTGAAACAAATGATTGTGGTCCCTCGATGGCCCGATACAATCATGGATTACCAAAAGTATAACACTCAATGGTGAAGCTGGGGTGCATCGGGGTAGCATTGTTTGGTGTCCCACCGATAGACCGAAAGAAAGACATTCATCAGTGGAGAAGGTGGCCGCTGGTGGAAAATAAATCAAGGCCCCAACGATATAGCGATGAACAATTATTACTAGTTGATGTGATGTCCAAGAGTATCGTCGGGATATTTAACATAAATGCTCCCCCTGATGACACGACTGAAACAAGTGGTATATTAATGAGCTAGAGCAGAAGTAAATTGAGCCACAAGTTGATCATACAATTGTAGAAACTAGGAGGGCTACGCTAAGGGCATAAGCATAAAATATGGAACTTAGAGCTCTTACGTAGTAAAACCAAGGGAGGCATAAATTCATGTAAGTACATCACTCTTAGCTAGAAAGTTGTATTTTCAGAGTTTTCAATGGAAGAAAATGTGGAAAAACCTAAGGCAAAGAAACAAAAAACCAAAAAGAGGAATTTAAATCAAGATTTGATAGACTAGTGTCTGGGGTCAGGGCCAAGACCCAAGAGAAGTGTTCAAACAAGTAAATTATTAGACAAACATAAGGGTTTGGGGGATGTTTGGATGCCACATCGAGGATATGAACTTTTCATGTATCACTACAGAAAGCAATTCAAATTCCAACCAGTCTATAACCCATGGAGGTTGAACTTAGGAAGACTTGTGGTGCCAAACATATTCATCAACATAGAATTAATGAAAGCTCTTTCCAGTCGGTATAACACCAAAAAGAGAACTATCCAATCACCGAGTGGAGCCGATATGCTTGTTATCTCCCAAGACTTGATCTCTAATGTATTTCAGTTAGAATGTCCCTAGAATTTTCCATTCACAATTAGAGATCTCTTGACAGAATATCGCTGCATGGATACTAGCTACAAGAGATGGAAATTTCCTTTGCATAGACCTAAAAATGAGGATGGCCAGCTCAAGAGGTTTTCAAGCAAAGAAAACCCTCCTTTTCATGTAGATTTGTTTGAAGAATACTTTTAGTATACCTATTACTCAGCTGGTCAAGTCTTAGGAATAGAGGTTCCACCCCTTATTTCTATTGCACCGATGGTTGTAGCTGCGAATATACAGAGTAAGGATGCTAGGTCATTCGACTATGCAAGCTACTTGGCTACTTTCAGTATACCTATTACTCAGCTGGTCAAGTCTTGGGAATAGAGGTTCCACCCCTTATTTCTATTGCACTGATGGTTGTAGCTGCGAATATATAGAGTAAGGATGCTAGGTCATTCGACTATGAAAGCTACTTGGCTACTTTAAGTATACCTACTACTCAGCTGGTCAAGTCTTGGGAATAGAGGTTCCACCCCTTATTTCTATTGCACCAATGGTTGTAGCTGTGAATATACAGAGTAAGGATGCTAGGTCATTCGACTATGCAAGCTACTTGGCTAATGCCCTAAACCAAGGGCTTGAAAGGATAAAAAATAACAATGATTGCATAGATTTCAAACACTATTCCTTGTTAATGCATTTACTTTTGTATGAGGGACATGCCAAAAATGTGTGGAGTAAAGAATTGAGGATCAAAGATACAAATGAAAATGGAAACTTCAAACCTGTACAAATGTGGACTTCACTATGGGATAGTCAATGTGAAAGGTCTCATTATTTATATTTTGAAGAATTATTTGTTAAACCACTAATGAAGCTACTGGGATATTCATATGATCATAACTTATCCCCTGAGGTACAAAGATTTCTAAGGCCAAAGGAGAATGACCCAAAAGGAAAAGTGAACCATAATTGGGGAGACTGGTATGCTTTCTGTGACTACACAATAAGAGTCTATAGGTTTGAAGGGAATCCACACTTGCTACCCCATGTAGTTCCAAATAGAGTTGCTTATCTAGAGATTGTATGACAACTAGCAAAATATGATGCTAAACACCTCAAGGGTCATAATAAGCAATCACTTATGCCCAACACTCTTTGTTTTGGAGATTTTACAGTGGTTGCAAATGAAGGATATGAGGAAATTGATGCTAGAATATCACATTACAACCTTCCTCTTGGGTATGAAAGAGAGAAATTTGATGCAAAGGGATTTATTCTTCAAGCAAGATTAACACAAGGACTATCTGGGTATGAGCATTGGTTTGTGGTTGATGATGTGATCAAGAACCGAAACGAGGCTTACACCAGTGATAGAATGGCCTCATTTAATAAAGTTATGCTCGTGGAGGAGTGGAAGAGAAAGAATATCCCATCATATTCAAAAGAATTTGGTGATATACAAGATCCCTTGGCTAGGATTGAGCAACTTATTGCTCATATAAATGAAATAGTAAAAGATGTGCCTTCATATGTTTTTGATACATCTCATGCAAATTATACTAGAGTACAGGCTGAAGATGTGGAGCCTCTAGATCACATACCCTCTCAACGCACTCCTGATGTATGTTTTTCCACTGATAAGAGTGATGAAGAGGAAAGTAGCAAAGAAAGTGATAAGGCGAGTAGTGAAGAGGAGCAACAAGTAGAACAAATAAAAGCCCTTGTAATTGCACAATATGAGCCTCCTTAGGAACAAAATATTGTAAGGTTTGAAGCATCAAATGAATTATCTGATGAAATTAGGGTCAAGGCTAGCCAAGAATTCATTTTTGATGGCGACTTTGTTAAAACTCCTGAATTCAAATCATTTGTCTATGAATATAAGGGAAGGAAAATAAGAAAAAAGGAGCAAGATATTACTCCTGAAAAGGAAGCTGCTGCTTTAGAGGAATTGAAAAGGGAAATTGACAAGGAGATGTAATCTATCACCCCCGAGAGAGGTAGATAATTAATTCAAGAGGCTTGGGGTATTACTTCTACTTGGATGGGACATTTTCTCTGCAATTGTGTTTGATAGTTTCAGAAAAAGAGGGGATAACACAATGAACCTGACAAAGGAGGCCAGGGTCTGGGTATAATCCAAATGAGGCTACCTTGCTTATTTGGTCACTGTACCCCCATGAAAAGAGGTCGGCAGTGATTGATAATCCAAATTAAGTATTTGGACATCTTTTGGTCCAAAGAGTTGGGGACACTAATCCCTTGGAAATTGTAGAACTGAATGTCAATGTGGAAAAATTCACTAGAGCACAAATTGAAAAGTTGGTTAAAGAAAATGACAAATTGAAAAGGGAGCTATCATATCAAAAGGAGAAGTCATATTCCTGTTCTGCTTCAGAATTGTACTCTCCATGGCTCGAAAAGGACAAGAGAATATTAGATGCATTAGCTAATGTATCTTATTGAAAAAGTTCCCATTTGAAAGCCTAGGAAAAGTGTAAAACATTAGAAAAGGAAATGAAAGACATTAAGTACAATACTATGTCTGAGATAATCAAGGAAAGGTTCAATAAGCTGATGAAGCAAGTTGATGATTATTGGAGTGTGTTCAAGTAGACACAATCAACACTAGAGGAGAATGTCTGATTGCAAAGAAGAAAGATTGATAAAAAGAGGAAAATTTTGGATAAATAGATTCCGAAAGAACAAACATTGTATAGATATAACAACTTGGTGGAATCTCACAACCAATATCAACGTAGATTCGAAGAGGATCTTGGTTGCTTTAATCTAATTCCTACACTCCATGATGATACAAAAAATCTTTGAGAAAGGGATGATTGGAAATCAGAGTTTATAGAATTTCTAATAACTGCATTGTAAGAAATCAATGATGAAGATATGGTCCTACAAAATACTCATAAACAAATTGAGAAATTCATGTACATGGAGTATGATATGAAAGAAGTAATATCTAGTGCAGACACTCATGTAGAACATGAATACATTCATCACCTTTCAACATTCAATCTGTTTATCAACTAGGTAGTGGACATTTCGGGCACAACTAGGCAACAATCAGAATTAGTTGGTAGTGATGATGTGGACCCTATCATACAGTATAAGCTTTGAACAAGTCTTAGGTGATCACAGGCTTTTACTCGGAGATTAATGGATTGGTGCACACATCTATGATTGTGTTAATTTCTTAAATTATGCTTAGTTTTAAAATCATGTTTTGTTATCAAAGGACGTGTCTTTTGGTTTGAAGCTTGTTGTCTCTCGTATATATAAGAGAGACCAAGACCAAAGAAAGATAGAAGATGGTAGTAGAATAGGGATAATAGATAGATAGTAGACGAATTCCATGATGTTTACATTTCGAAAGACTATGTTGCAAGCATAATTTTGAGGAAATCAATGAAAGATCTTTGATTCCGTGGCTTCATATTGGTGTCAATTGTTTGTTGTTTTAATGATTATTTGGTTGTCTCCATTGTATTATTTCTCAGTTATTAGAAGTTTTGTATCCAAGTTGGTATCCAAATTCATCAGACACATTCGTTGTTCATGTGTGATTAAGTTAACCGGTTTCTCCTCATGAATTAAATCCTTTTAATTAATCACAGTAACTTAGAAGTAGCATCTAGATCAATAAGAAGAGCCATATAATTAAGATTGTCATTCTATCTCCAATTTGGTATCATCTATTGTTCATGTGTGATTTATTCAATTGGTTCCTTCAAGGAAGGATTAAAATCCTTTTAATAAGTCATAAGTAACCTAGTTATATCAGTTGGATCAATAAGTAGAGTTTTTCAATCACTTTCCTGCACGTTTATACAAGATATAAACCAACATAAGTGTGCCAAACGGTTTGAATTATATCCAATATAAGTCATTCACCTTAGATCTTCATTTGAATCCATTTTCCCAACAAGGCACTGGTCTTACCCATTTCATCACCCAATTTTATCAAATCTATTTTCAAAACCTTACATCTATTAACTAAACATATTAATGAACTTCACCTTGATATTGCTTATACAATTTATACCAAATTAGGCTTACATCTCTCCACTCCCAATTGCCATTGTGGATAGATTGCCCAAGTAGGAAACACATAGTTTAAGTTTGCTTCATTTGCATGGGTACACCCGCCTAGGTCTGGCAGAGTTTGAAGAGAAGAAGGTTCAAATACACCATTTGGCCTTGTTCGTTAGCCTAAAATGTACCAAGAGCCTGGAAACCTCTTGAGGTTTTCGAACCAATGTTTTTGAGACCTAACAATATGAAAGACATATTCTTTGCATGTAGGTTTTTAAAGTTTCCTTGATCATGTTTACATTATTGTATATATGTCATTGTCACACACTATTAATTATATTAGAGAAGGATTTTGATAGTGTATGAATATCATGGAACTTTGTTTTCTCATTATTTCCATACATAGGTCTACTATTTCCCCTTTACTATAATTTAGGTCTATATTCTAAACTAAAGGTTGCTTAACATTACTTTTATGCTTGACTTTAATATCCTTTTCTGCTTAGAATACCTTTAATCTCCTTCTTATGCATGAGTTCTAGCACCATCCTTTTCATGCATTAACCTCTCATGACTGATTAGTAAAATGTCAAGGCTCATCACTATTGACTACCTTTTAAAGTTTATGTTCCTGAGTTCAGTCTATTGACATTGTCTCATTATTCTAGGTGGTCTATCATTTTATATTCAAAGACCAATACTGTAACAATACTAACATGTCAAGTTTCCTTCTCATACATTGTCAACACATTTATGAACCATTTTTGTCCACTACCATTTACATTACAAGATTGCACATTTTTTCACCTGTCATTGTGGAATCATTTTATTGATATTGAACATCATTGTATACAAAGTCACTACTAATTTGTTTGGAAAATCAATAGGTCATTATCTTCTTATCTAATTTGTCTATCCTATGTTCACTCTAGACCTTCAACTCTACCATATGCTTATTATCATGCTTTTGTACCTTTTGCCTACGTGCAATCACTTTGTATTGTTGTACACTGCTACCCTTGGAACTTCATGACTGACTGTCTTTATTTATAGAGTTATTAAAGTTATCAACCACTAGATCATTATGCTTCTCATGAATTGAACACTAATCTTATTTGGTGATTGTGTGACTACCTTTGTTCCTTCTCTAGCTTCTTCTACTACCAATTTGAGATTTGTTCTCATGTTATTCCAACCCTCCATCACTCTTATGAAGCTCATCTGTAGCATTTTTCACAGTGTCATCACCCTCTTAATGGTTAATATCAATGTATACAAAGTCGCTATCATTTTTTTAGTAAAACATCATGCATGTACTTTGACTATGTTTTTGAGCTCCTCAAAGCATTATTCATGTCTTGCAATTATCATTTCTATTGATCAACCTCTATTTTGTGTGTGTTGGATTTGGTTCACAACCTCATATGAATCTTTGACCAACTGTGTATTATACCTCTTTCATGTGAGATACATTTCTTTTGCATGTGAACCTTCTCGGTCAATTTTTGATCTTGATTGTTATGCCAACATTATTTTCAATAAGCTTGTCAAATATTTGAGTATCTATGGCTCCTATTTGGTCTTTGTCCATACCTTCTTGGCTATTTAAACCCTACTACTATTATGGTGGCCTTCTAAAGTTCACTCCTAATCCTTGTGAGATCCTTCAAATTTGAATTGCCACTGTCAAGGTGTTTGCACATTTGCATAAGTCTATGTAATGCTTCCTATCATAGTGACTTGTCTAAAAATTAAACATCTTCTTTGTGACTATCCTTGGATTTTAATTTATAATTTTTTTATCATATCCTCCCTCTATCTTTTCCACCACTGTATTCTAGACTTTGAACTACCCTTTTCATGCTTTGGATGCCAACCCTTTTGACATTGATGTCTTTTATGGACAATGACAGACTTGAATTTGCATACCACTTCTACCTTTCATGAGCTATGTCTCGTTCCTTTAGGATTTTATTCTACAACTTTAGATTTTCCCTTTGACAAAAACTATGACTTTCCTTTTGCATGGTAAGCTAGTCCTTAAATGACCTCCATGATTGTCATCCACAAGCTTTCTTAGAAAAACATTGTTATCTTTCTTTTTTTCCTTTCTCAAGTTCTATCTTCAAATTTCCCCCTTTTAGTTTGACACAACTGTATTTTGCTATATATTTTCATTAATCCTTCATGAAATTTTTTTCCCATCTTTGTCATATCCTTACCACTCTCACACATTTTAACAATGTTTGCTGATTTGAAACAAAATGTGTGTTTTTGTGTCTACAACCTATAAAGGTGAATTATAACCTTCATTTCCAACCTACCTACCATAGATGTCAGAGCACTATATTCTTGGGTTTAGTTGTCCTAGAGTGTGAGTCTAAGGATCTGACATCCCTTTGTTTGTCATTACTAAACTGCTTCTTCATGAATGTCTCCTCATACAAAATTATATCATCGTCCTTCATAAATATCATCACTTCATAAACTAGGCGTTAGGAAATAATGCATAATACTCGCATTCTTAATTCATTTCCTACATAACCCCATGAGAGAAAAGAATGCATGCAAGTAACCATAATGCATAGATCAAATAAACAAGCCACATGATAACACAAGATATACCCTGGGAAAATCCTCAAGAGGGAAAACCTAGCCTTCAAAAGCATCCATCTCCATCTATTATTCAAAAAATAAACAATACATGCACTTACAAGAGTTATCATGAATAATTTTGAAGCACCAAGCCTCTCTAGTGCATCCTCCACGTGTCCACACATCCCATGCCATTCTTCACATATGCACTCCTCAAAAAGACTCAATAATGACATCCCACTCACCCAACCAACCTTAACCACTAAACATGTGCTTGCTTTTATAGACTCAAGTTCACACAAATACAACCAAGTGGTAAGATAAAACCATGTGAATATAAAACCACTGACCCCTCATTTAATATTGTGTACTAAGTTTTCAATTTATTAAATATTTCCCCAATATTAAATTATTATCTCATGTCTCACACCCATAAAATAATAACCCAATGTTACAATACAACATACAAGCAGTCACCAAATAATTACCTACTGTGATTAACCACACCTTGTAGGTGCATCACAACTAAATAATTATTTAATTACAACATTATAATAAATAAATATATGCAATGGTGTACAACACCATATCCCAACATTCTCCCACTTGTTGTATACATTGCATAAGGTATCAATCAATAAAATACATCATCATAGCCATACATGTAACCACATGAATCTCCAATATGCTCTTGTGCTCCATCAAGATACCTAAAACAAAACCAAAGTGACCACCATCTCAAGCAAGAAATCCTCTAATCCTCCAACATGCCACCTATGGAAGAAAATGAACATTCCAAGGTGAAGATGCACAAATCCAAGAACACAAGCATCAAATCCAAGTAATAATAAAGGCTCCAAACAAGTTGCTATCAAAGGTAAAAAACCCACATGATCAAAAATAACATCCACAACACATGCTAATACATCCAACCATCCATACCTCTTAGGTATCGATAACATTAGTAAACTCATGCCATCAACATATACAACCCATAAACCACAATCAAGCTCCCTATATCAAAACTTTCAATGAAGAACATACATATCCAGGAACTCCCATTGCATAGGTAATGTCGAAGCATATCAAGTCTACAAATCAACACTATGTCAAGGTGTGATAAATAATCAAAACATGAGGTACAAAGAACAATAACAATGATCTACACATGCAACACCAATAACTGTATAATCTCTCACAACATGTCACCACAATCCTCCCAAATCATAATAACATGAACCTTTAGGAAGGAATCATAGAATGAAGAGAGAGAACCTATAAGTGATAATTGTGTGAGTAAAATATGAGAATCAGAACAATTAATTTAAAACACACAATCGATGCAACGTGTTATATTAAGGAAATAAAATTTAACAAAATAAATACTAAAGCAATTCCTCAAAGCCGTTCCATTGTCATCTAGTCTTCCACGAAGGTATGCATCATATCATGAAAAATTGTCATCATGGCATGCTGATAAGTAGCTCCTGCGTTCTTCAATCTGAATGGCATGATGATCCAATAGAATGTTCCCCACAGACATGTGAAGGCTGTCTTATCTTGATCCTCTAGAGTTATCTTTATTTGATTATAACCGAAAAAAGTCATCCATAAGTGACAACATGCCATGTCCTACTGTTAAGTCCACTATGATGTCTATGTTAGGTAGAGGAAAATCATCTTTAGGGAAAGCCTTATTAAGATCTCAGAAATTTGAGCAAATGTGAATGTTGCTGTTAGGCTTTGAGGTTGGTACAATGTTGGAGAACCACTCGACATAGTCAATGGGTCTGATGAATCCTGCATCTAATAACTTCTCCAGCTCTACTTTTACCGATAGGGCAATATGCAGATGCATTTTCCTTAGCTTTTGTTTGACTGGTTTACTCCTGGTGGTAAGGATAGGTGGTGCATGATGAGATCTGGGTCAATCCCTAGCATGTCAACATATGACCAAGCAAAGTTGATTGTTTCTTTGTGAAGAATTTGAGGAAGCTTGGTTTTTCTTGGTCTATCAAGGATGCCGCTAGATGGATAGTCTTCACTGTTTCTGTATTGCCGATATTAATGGACTATGTGGGATCAATCAATACTTTTGATCTTTCCTAAAAGTGTTATGGGAGAGTGTCAAATCTTCCATCCTTTGACGCCTTAGAGAGGTTTTCACTGTTGGATGCGCTCTTTATTTTTACTTTTTTGGATCCGATACTACCATTGAATGGTTTTCACCATTAGATCTATTTCCTACATTATTCATTTTGCAGCTGAAAGATTTGACATTCCCCTATTTGGAAGCTTTGTTATGATGTTCAATGGTGGAATCTGTTTCAAGATTGTCAGAACAGAGGAAGTTGACGATGGCATCATCATTTGAAAAGGTGGGGATATCAAACGACTCAATTTGGTCAGAGATAGTAAGAGTCCTGATGGAAATGTATTCAATTTTTCCAATAGTAAAGTCGAGGTCTATAAGGTAACTTTCCTTCGAATTATCCATTTCACTCCTAGTCTGATCGTCTTTGTTGGAGTCATCAATGTGTTGTGATCCTATTTCAAGCGGTCTAGAACCTAAACCTTGTACCTCCTTGAGTAGGGGTGCATACTTGTGTACCACATCAATGTCCTTGTCATGACAAGACTCTTCAGATAGTGAATCCCACTCATATTCATTTGAATTAGTTTCATGATCATCACTAGCTTGTAGTTGCAAGATTCTCTCAACAACCCTCTGAGTTATTTCCTCTTTTGTCTCCTCTTTATAACCTAGCCCAGTCTTGTCTTTTGGATTGATTAAGAGGGGTTGAATTGGTTCCACAATTCCTTCTTTTCTTTTGCCTACAGGGCCTTTTCCCTCATATCCCATCTTTTCTAAGATTGTGAATCCTTTTCCATATTGTGTTGTTTGTACATTTGTAGTTGTTGCTTGGGACTCTTCTTTGTCCTTATAAAGCCAGTTTAGAACATCATTTTCTTCAACTTCATCAACTATGGTGCCTGATTTTACAAATTGACCATCAAAAAGTGTAACTGGTTGTGATGATTGTTGTGTTGATGTTGAGGGTTTCCCATATAACTTTGGGGAAGACAACTGTGGGAGACATAGAGATTGTTCGATGAAATACTCACCCACACCTTTATCTTTGACTTGGAATTTTTTCTCAAATTGTTTGGAGAAGGCATTTAATTGGGTTTCATTATTTGAGGGTGTAGTAGGAGCAACTTCTTCCTTTTTCTCAGACTGTTTAGACATGAAAATGGACAGACTTTCATGATTTGGGGAAGTGACCAGTAGTTTTGACAAGGAATTTGACTGGCTTAGATTACTGGTAGAGATGGAAGTGGAAGCTTCTCTATTATGGGGTACAAAGACATCTTGGATTGATTTAAGTGTGTTGCAATACTGAGGAATATTAGAATCAGCCAAGATGGTGATTTCTTGGCCACCACAAGGGAATTTCAAACATTGGTGGTATGTTGACGAGACCGCTTGCATTTCATGGATCCACGGGTGACCCAATAGTATGTTGTAGGTCAAATCCTTGTCCAAGACTTGGTAGATTACATCTTTCTGAATCGGTCCTACTTGAATGGGTAAGACAATCAATCCCTATGAAGATCTTTCCTCATCATCATATGCTTTTATTGTAATCTTTTTCTTTGAATCTATTGCATTTTCAGAAAATCCTAGGGCACGAACAAGCTTTAAAGTACATATATTTAGGCCGGCTCCTCCATCTATTAGGACGTGTTTGACATGATGTTTATGAATTAGGACTTCAATATGGAGAGGGGCATTGTGGGATAAGAAATAGATGCACCATCATTTTCTGAAAAAGATAAGCAATGAGGTGCAGTCAAATGTCCCACCATGGCCTCAAATTTACAAACTTCCAGATCCGTTGGTACTATTGTGTCCACTAGGGATTTTTCTAAAATCTCTTTGTGGGTGGGTGAAATCTTGAGCAGTTCCAATATAGATATTTGCACGGGGATCTTTTGTAATTGGTCTACTATGTTGTATTGATTGGACGAGGCAACAGGTGTTTTAGACGAACTTCCTTTTATTACATATTTGGCCTGTGCTCTCGTGGTCACATTTACTGGCATGCTGTCTTGTTTCCCATTGATTTTAATGACATTAATTTGAGTATCAGTTGTAGCCATGTATTGTTTGATGTCATTAATTTGATTTTCAACTGTAATGATGTCTTGTTCATGTTCAATTGGAATGCCATTAATTGGATTGTTGGCTGCAATAATGTCTTGGTTGTCATTGTTTTCAATGTTATTCGTTTGATCTTCCATTGCTGAGATATGAATGATGATAGTATCATGGACATAGTTTACATTCTTCCCTTTGTTGTTTGTTGTAGAGGAATCCCCTTTTTCATAGTTCGGTAAGGGATTTTTGAATGCTCCATGATCAACATTTGTTTGGGGTCCTCTATTCATATGACTTTGTCATCTATTAAGTCTTGTATCTTATGTTTCAATTACATGCAACTATTTTTTTGATGACCTTTGCACCAATGGAATTCACAGTAATAAGCATCATTCCACCATGACGATTTTACTTTTGGTTCAAATTCTTGAGTCTCAGGTAGTGTTATAAGGTTATTTGCAAGAAGTTCTCTCAATGTAGATTCGTGTGATTGACCCAAATGTGTGAATTTTCCGTGGTTTGATTGTGTTTGATAGGGTGGAGGTTTAGATGTGGTATTACTTTGATTGTGGCTATTTTAATTGTTGTGTTGGTTAAAATTTTGATTAGTGCCTTGATTGGTGTTTTGACCAGTCTTGGTTTTGGTTCCTGATAGATTAAAGACCGATTTGGCATTATGTGTTTCAGCAGCACCATCATTGGCATTCTTGTTTCTTTTCCAAAATTTTGATTTCTCATTGTTGTTATGATGATTGGAAGAGCTAGCATTATTTTATCCTTCATTGTGAATATTCTATACCCCTCTTTTGACTAAAGCTTCTTCAATTTTGACACCATTTTCGATCATTTTCTCAAAGCTAGGGGGACATTGCAATTGCAGCCTATAGCTCATTTCACTGTTGAGGTTGTCAATAAAAATTTCCATCTTTTCTTTGTTTGTGTATAGGACGAGCGTATCGAGCATATAACCTTCTCCATCTTTGTAAGAATATAAGAAAGGATTCTCCTTGTTTCTATTTAGTATTGCAAAGATCCTTCATGGTTATCTCATGTGAAATGTTATATGAATATTGAGTGATAAATTTGTTGGCAAGTTCTTCAAAGGATCTTATGCCTGGCGGTAGTTTCAAAAACCATTCCATACAATGGCCTCCCAAGCTACGAGGAAAAATTCTGATCAAGTAGGTGTCTTCATGTGCAAACTCAAGAATCATGGTTCAGAATTCCCTCACATGGTCTATGGGGTCAAATTTTCCATTGTATTTGTCATATTTTGGGAGGTCACAATTCGGTGGGAATGGTATCATGTCCAAATTCCTATCAAAACGGTAGGGACAAATATCTTGTAGCAAGTATCTTTTGGTAGTCCCTCTTTGCATGTCTTGTAATTGTTGTTGAAGGTTCTTCATTTGATGTGTTAGAGCAGCCATTTGATCTGCATTCGGTGTTTCAATTTCAGTTTTCTTTGGTGTTTCTTTCAATTTGTTGACATCAAAATCACTTGGTAATTTGACCCCTTGGTTTGCTAACATTAGAAGATATTTTTCTCCATCCTTTTCAAAGATCCTCTCTAGGAATTTGTGAAATTTGGGATCTTGGTTTGCTTGTTCTATTTCCTCCTCTGTTATTTCTTCTGTTTCATTTTGAGGGATTTTGTGGAAAGGGTTTTCTTCTAGTTCACCCATGGTGTTTTGAGGTTCAAGTTCCTTATCCTTAAGTTTTTTCTTTTGGGATCTTGTTAAAATGGGCATGCAAGTGATGACGGTTTGCTAAATTTTGATCATTGTTTAGGAGTGCCAAAGAGATACCTAGGTCGAATAGAATGATGAATTCTATTGATGGAACTAAGGTAATGAAATTTGATGTAAAGTGTGTTGTTTCGGGATGAAGGATGACATATCCTGATGGTGAAACTCAACTTGATGATCAAATTTAAGTTTGATGATGGTTGGGAACTTTTAGACGTTTGATCAAAGTTTAGGTAAAGGATTTCACTTGTAAATGCTATTTTTTCCAAGTTTAAAGTAATGTTGGGATAAGGAATGAACTTCTCTATGGAAAAGATCCCTAAATTTGGGTTCAAAATGTTGGATAGGGGGTCAAATTTAGCTTTCTGGTTATAAACCTGGTGGATGCGTTGTAACAGTTAGTGTATGCACTAAAAGGCAGATGCATTATAGAATGGATTGAATGTGCCACAAAATGGCTTGGATGCACTATAGGATTGGTTGGATGCGCTACAAAATAGATTGGATGCGCTAAAGTATGGGGTATATGTGCTATAGTAAGGAATGAGTGCACTACAGAATGCAAAGGATGCACTGACATATATGGTGGATGTGTTATAACAACATATGGATGCACCAGGGGATGGTGTAAATATGCCAGAACAAGCAGTGGATGCACTGAATTGGGAAAATGTCACAGTTTCTTACAAGTTTGTTTGATTTTTTCTAATTTTCCAGTCAAAGAATTGTTTGTTTCAAAGGATGTTTTCTGAATCAAGGTTTTCACTTCTAGTGTGTGATGTTTTGTTTGAATTTTGTTCAAAAACACATTGGTAAAACACATCAAACATGTACAATTCTTAAGGTTGGCCAGGACAATATTTACTGGATTCCCACTTGGATTTTACTCCAGCTGCACCTACTTTTAGCAAATGATTAGAAGCTTGATCACATTGGCTCCCCTCCATGACACTCACTTCTCAAGTTAGCCAAGCTTCAGTACCCATGAATCTCCCATGGCATACTTCTCATCTCTACTAAAATCCGCAAAAATGTGGGATGACTTCAAAGGTTAGACCTTCTGCGCCAGTAAATAGAATAGGATTTTAGCTTGCTATCACAAAAGGTTATAGTATAGGAATTCCATTCGTGGGGGATCATCCATATGACAAGAGACCATTGTTTCTCTTCTTTTTCAAAACAATCCTCATGATACTTGAACTTTCCTCAAGTACCCACACTTATATACCAGGTGGAAGTCGCTTGGGTTTAGCGTGTTCCCGGTTGGGTCATTCCCTTGGGTGATTAATTTTTCCCACAAGGTAGGCCCTCTAAGGATAAAACAAAATAAAAATGAATGGGTCTGGATTTTTGGTCACTCAGTTAAGGGGAGAGCATATGCCTACCATTCATCAAGCATAGAAAACATGGTGTTCTTTCCCTCCTAATTAATCTAGATTCCTAAATTAACCAAAAGGAAATAAATCAACTCCAGCCCCTGCATCAAAATTATTAGTAGTTTTGAATAAATGTTCTTTGACAACATTCAAGGGTTTCAATAGAGTCTCTGACAACGTTTATGAAACCTACACAACAAAAAAACATTCATCAGTTTTTAGAATCTAGAAAATTTTGCAATGAAAATTAAATGCGCCAATATAGTAATTCAATGTGCTAAAAAGGTAGATGCGCTTGAAAATGAAGTGAATGCGCTATAGAAAATAGTGAATGTGCTACAAAAAGTATTATATGTGCTACATAAAGTAATGAATGCACTATAGAAACCCCATGATGCACTGATGAATGGCTTGGATGCGACGAAGGAACTTGTGGTTGCGCCGTAACAGTCAATGTATGCATCGAAAAATGTTTCAGGTGTGCTGGAAGAATTTGCGGTTGTGCCAGAAGAATTCATGTCCAAACCTGTAAGAACACTTTCCAGAAAATGTTAAAATAACATGGGCCCGGCCCCACGGTGGGCGCCAATTTATGTGTTAGTAAAATATGAGAATCAGAACAATTAATTTGAAACACACAATCGATGCAAAGTGTTATATTAAGGAAATCAAATTTAACAAAACAAATGCTAAAGTGATTCCTCGAAACCATTCCATCGTCCTCTATTCTTAAGGATCCTGTATTAGAACTCTCAGATTTTAGGTATGCACTAGACTACTGGGATGACACCTAAGAAACGAGAAGCCATTAAACTAAAATGTAGGAAACTATACCTACATCTACATGATTGATGAATTCGATGGATGATATGCTAAAAGATGTGCTGAATGATATGATGTTGTATACAAAATGATGATAAATGATGCAATGATAAAATGCTAAGCTAATGGATATGCTGTAATGATAATGCAACAAATTAAGTTCCTATAAATGAAATTGCCATTATAACACTAGAAATCAAATGCTAAATTCTAAGCTAAAATGCAATTGCTAAGCTCTCAAATGTTGAAAGTATTTCTGCAGAGTAGATTTATGCTAAGCTCTCTATATGAAAAGATGTAAATGAGCCTCTATTTATAGATTTCACCAAGGCATCAAGTGATGTGGCAGCAATGGATGATCATAATTCGGTCTGGAGAGATCAATGGTGAGAAGTAAAGAGGTTAGAGAGAATCAAGGAAGTTGTCCCCTTTAAAGAACAAGCTTGCCAAGTGTAGAAGGGAATAAATGGAAAGGAGAAGCCATGTGTCTCTGAGGTTGTTAAAATTGTTGAGGATAAAAACCCATTTGGAAATTAGAAATAATTAATTTCATGTGACACATGGTGAGGTGGAAGGAGGTTATAAATATGGAGAAATGTGACTAAATTCCAATTTTAAAATTCAAATTTAGTTGGAGGGAATTAATCAAATAAAACAAATTAGTTAAATTTGTTTATTTAATTAAATCATGAAGAAAGTGGTTTAGATAGGAAGAATTAAGAAATACAAACTATATAAATAAATTTTGCAATTTATTTATAAGTAGAGGAAATAAATATTTTATTAATTAAATAACTAGTACTTAATTAATTTTCTCCATACCAATTTTAGATGTATACAATAACATGTCCTTATACTAACACCTCAAAGTGCAACATTGTGTCAAGTATGATCTCCTTATAACCCCAAATGAAAAGCCTCATCAAAACCCAAACACTTAATCTCATAGATCAAGTACAACATATGAATCATGTAATAACAACATGGATGTAAGCCTCTCTAATCAAGGAAATAAAACTCAATAAATCCATTTCCAAATCAAGAAATCAACCCAATAACCAACTTCTAAACTCCTCATCGATGAATGATAACATAAACTCAAATGCACAAGGAGATAACCATGCTAACCATCCCTCAAAATGAATCCTTCAAAACTAACTATCCATAGCTCAAGATCCATATCTATGAAATATAAAGCATAAAACATAATCACATAAAAAATAGGATGGGAAATACCTATTAGATGATAAACCACCAAGTAGACCAAGAGTAGGGAATGAGAAAGCTCATGCAAGATAATCAAGTCATCATGACTCACTCTAAGAACAATCTCCTCTATAGGCCCATCATGAACTTACATCCATATCTAGGTGAAAGCTCCTTGATCTTCCTGCTGAAACCCCCAAAGAGTAATTGTCTCAAGAAAGCCTCTAATATTAAGAGAACTCTTGTAGTACCCCTCCATTTTGCTTATGTTTTCTGATAGTATGTTTCACTTTGATAGACCCTGATACCTTGTTTTGATGTATTTGATCGCTGATTGTAGAGCGATGGTGGATTTATTTTATGATGTGATGATACATTGTTTGGTGGTGATTATTTCTGACATGCTTTATGTTAGCATAGATGTTTACTTGAGATGTTATTGCTATATATGCTTATGGTAGATTAATTGATGTTTATTTTTTCAGTTCGATGTGATATTGTGTTGGTGAGGAGAACGGAGTTGCATCACTCGCTTGCGAGTGCCCTGTGATTTCCACAATTTTCTCTTCACGGTGTGTTTGAATCATGGATTATATACATGTATGTTATATGTCTGATTGCAGGATTGCAGGTACATGACACCGACTCCACCTGGTCTCACAGGTCTGAGCGTGTCCAGGCTCAATGGTAATGTTGATTGGGAGATAGTAACAAGGTTTTTCCTAGTCTAGCCTCAAACCTAGTCACAATATGTCATCAGTTTAGGTCTGGTATGTTTGGTTGTCATGTCTTTGTTTGTCTTGTTATTTGTTATGCAATGTTTGTTTTGTGAATTTAATGTTAGATTTATGTTCTTTATAATTTAGTGCTTATTTAATTAATTTTAAATATTGTAGATAAAAACTTTAGATTTTATTTAATTAATTAAATTAGTTTATTTGGTAAGATAATTTAATCATTGTGATTAAAGTTATTTTATTAAATAAATAAATAAATAAATTAATTGATTAAATTTCTTATTATTGAGTGAATATATTAAATATAGTTTAAATGCTTTTGTGTGAATTGAAATTTTAAATATGTATAAAAAATGAAATTAGTTTTTGAAATTTTAAATTCTATAAAATAGAATAATTCTTTTTAATTGTTAAAAGAAAATATCTTGAGTTTGTTAGAAGATATTTTTGATTTGCCATGTGTGTTAGTAAAATTAAATGCAAATTGTTGTTGAGGATTTTCTCGGAGAGAATATTGCGGGAAATGCAAGAAAGCACTTCACGGGAAAGAAAAATAAATAGAGAATTGTTGGAAAAATTGATAGTTTATTTTTGGGGTTTTGATTTTAAAATTATGGAAGAAGATCTTGGGATTATTTTTGGTTCAGTAATTTGCATTCTTTAGAAAGTGAAGATTTGAAAAGGGCTTTGGAAGTTGCACGCAGCAGGCAAAGCTTTTCTTCAACTGTCAATTCTTCAAACTACAGAAAATAGGTTCTTTGCTATTTATTTAGTTTATTGTGTTTTGAAAAGATTGTCTGTATAAAGATTTAATTTTGTAGAAGTTTTGTTAAAAAAATATTTGTGTAGAAAATTTGTTACCTTTCTGTGTAAAATTTTGAAATAAAGCTTTATAGTAAAATCAGAGAACAACACAGAAGATTATTGTTAAACAATAGAAAATTCTCAAAAGGAAACATAAGAAAATCTCTGTAGATTTGTAAATGAAACTTACTGATTAATTTGAGGAAATGGAAACCTCTGTGATAAACTTTTCTAAACATTTCATGTAGAAATGATTTTGAGGATTTGGAATGAAAATGAAACCCTCTGTTATTGAAATTGAAAATCTTTGATAAATTTGTGTAAATTGATAAATCTCTCAATTTCATGTAGAAAACATTTGTGAAATTAATTACTCGACTATAATATTTTTATTGATTAATTTATATATATTTATATTTATATATATATATGTATACATATGATATATATACATATACATATACATATACAAATATACATATATGAAATCATATTGTGAAACTGATATGTAGAAAATCATTTTTATGTGAATAGAAATATCATACGCGAATTTTAAATAAATCGCAGATTTTAGTCTTTAATTTTTTTTTAAAAAATTTAAGGGAAGCGCAGGGGGGGCTACCCCCACGATCGACCCCACAGGGGAGCCGGTTGTGTGAGGGTAGCACCCAGCGCTGCCTTCACAGGCAGCGCCGGCGCTGCCTGCACAACCGCGCCCCACTTAGGGGTTCAACTGTGTAAGGCAACCGCCCCTGCCTTGGTTATATGAAACTTAAATTTATTTATTTTATTTTAAAATTAAAATTATGATATATATATTATTTTTAATATATGTTATATATATATATTGTATTTTTTTTATAAATTTATAATTGTGTTTAAAAATTAGTGATTATAGATGTATTTTAATTAATTAAAAAATAGATGTATATTTTATATATTTAAATAAATATTTAATTATAATGATTTGAAGTGTATTTATTTAAATGTATAATATATTGATGATTAGTATATGAAAATCATAAATAGATATTTTTATAATGAAATGTATTATGTAAAGAAATTGAAAATTTCATTATAATGCATGAATGCGAAATTGGAATTAATTTTTAGTTTTAATTTTCATATTGATTGAAAAATGGATTATATTTTAGTTGATTTGTTTCATGCTTTATGTTATTGATTTGATTGGATTTAGTAAATCGTAATATTAGATTCTTATTATACCTAAGTTGCTTTAAGTTGTTTCTACTCTTATTGGCCATATTGGGGATTATACGGGTTAATAAGTCTTCTAGATATAGTTTCTTCATGAGGGAGTTGTATTTATGATGGTTCCATATTTTGAACAAACTAGGGTAGTGCACATAGTTTTATTTGGATTAGACACCTGGTTCTATGAACGGGTTGTGATGTCTATTGTTATATTGATGTTTATTTTGATGTTAGTTTATGTGCACCTTGTCTACCCTTAGTTAGTGGAATTAGTTTCCTTCTGTTATTATTAGGGGAGTGGCTCTTTATGATGGCCGACACACAAAGTGGTGCCAAGGTAACTCATGTAGAGTTAGTTAATCAGTGAAAACTAAATCAACACATTAGGTAGTCTAAAACCTTTAACTAGATTAATTAAGCCTCACTCATGGACTCAAGGGCTAGTTCAGACTTGGGGATGAGTCGAGAAGGCCTAGAATGGAAAAATCAATATCTTGTCATCATGAAAGATATTCAATTCCGCAATAGATTGCATGCGGGGCCGGGTTTCGTAAGAGGTTACTAGGGTAACCCAAGATGGGGGCCGAAACCTAGGAAGATTCTCCTGGGTAACCTATGCAACATTGTGATGACACTCCACCTATAATAACAGTATCTTTGTGAACTTAGTGTATTTGATTCTTCAGTTCTGGAAGCAATGTAACCATTAAGTTAAGTTTGTACTTATATAGTTTTGTCTATGGTTTTGCTTGTGTCTAGGGTGTGTAGGTTATGTCTAGGGAACCTTTTTACTATCTCCTAGCATGGGGGGTGGGCCTACGGGTACCACTTGGTTGGGTGGAACGTGCACCATACATCGTTGGGTCCCCAGTTCTTGTTCGTGGTGACGAGTACTTCTTGGATGGAGAGCTCGTATGTGAAAATGTACTTTCTCATATTCATCATTTGTATCAGTGGAAACCTTATTTATGTATCACTCCTCAATTATAATCGGGGAAAACTTTTGTAACAAGTAATTGTACACTTTTGTATGACCTACCTCATTTGGAAATGAGTATTGTAAATTTTATTATAAATGCAATGTAAGAAAGAATAATTTTTGTACATTATACCTTCATTGATGTAATTTATTTATTAATGAATGTATGCTCTTAAGTTTATGAGAATTAAATACATGCTATGTTTAGTTACTTATGTTAATTATGGGATTTACATGTAGTGTGTTGTCGCGTATCTTAGGGAATGTTCGCATTAATGATGTTCATGTTTACACTTTAAAAAAAAATAAAAATTATTACACTATCATAGTTATTGCAACATTCTTTAGGTTACGAGATGGGGCATTACAACTTTGGCCTCACCCAAGTCTCCAAGTATCCATGAGCACTTGAAACTGATCAATCCATGCTAGGCTCCAAATGCAACACCAAACTATCATGAAGCTCCCAAGTAAATGACCAATATACTCAATACCAAGATAACTAACAAGATCAATGTCAAAGCTCCAATCATAGAATCATAAACCAATCATGACATCATGATCTATCCATTTCCTCCTAGGAGATCACATGCAATAATGCATACATCCTGGTCTCAAGAGAATATTTGTACCATGCCAAAAATCTAAACTGGTATCAAGAGTAAACCATGACACAATACCAAACACACTCTAAACTAAGAATCAACATCTCCAATCACATGAAGATAACCATCTCTTGCTAGTGTACTTGTAAATGTGAAAGAACTCTTCTATAGCAACATTATCTAAGAGCTCCTCCAAGACATCCACAAACACTAAAGAATATCATCCATCACCAATTATGAATCACATCACTGCCAACAACTCCCACTGAACCATGATATCGAGATACACATGAAATTGTGACAACCATCTCCTCCATGACGATCATCCAAGTCCACACACGCAACTGAAATTCCAAACATACCAAGAAGAACCAAGATCTCCAAGGTAAGAAGATACAACTACCATCAAAACATAAGGAACCAATCCTACACCACTAATTCATTATTGTCAAAAGCTCCCACTGAAAAGTGTAACCAATGAAATGCAACCAAGATATCATGACATCGTGATTAAACCACATGCTACAAGTCCCAACAACCAAATAATCAAGTACTCTAACCATCCATCCTCTCATCCCAAAGCAACATACCGATTCACAAATGACCACAAACAAGGCGAACTAACAAAGTTTTCATAGAAATTGGATAAATCTCGTGGATATAGATAGTCCACACCGAGTCATCCCATTGAAATCCAATAGGATATACACACCTATACGCTACATAACTCATAGATCCCAAACATTGAAGCATGTAAACTCATCATCACATTAGTAACCTACAAACTGAGATATCAAAGAAGATAATCCTATAGAAATCAAGACTCAAACACTGAATCAACCACAGATCTAATTTTCCAAACATGTCCATAAATGAATAACCATAGTCAAGGAACTAATCAAGCATCAAGGAGATAAGAAAAACCTCCTAACACCAAACCATATCACCACCAAAAAACCACATACATAATCATGTCATGCCAATTATCAAATGTACTTGCATATCCATGACACCATGATCATAACCAACGTTGTACCTACACTTAACTATCACCCATACAAGACTCCAAGTCTCAACTCGTGTCAACCCATGTCCTCAAAACTCAAGACAACTTGTGTACCTATCACCATCAAAGTCCAACTCTAAAAAAACACCTGTAAGCTTATACCAGGAAGCACCAAATTGATAATCAACTTTAAAATCATAAATAACATATAAAAACATGTACTACCTCAAGGTTTTGCCTCTTGACTCATCAGACTGCTCACACAATCACACCCCAAATCTTAAGTTCCTACAAGTGATCAAACTAGTAAAAACCTCATACTACATTATAAAGTGAAAATATGACTGATCCACTATGTATTATTGTTATCTCTTAAAGTTGGACCCTAGCTAAGCTACAGGACTTAACACTCTAGAGAAACATGAAATCACTCCTAGGCTTTGGGTCACCTAGAACTTGGAGTGAATCTCTAGATAAGGCTAGATCCTAGCTGGTTATCACCTAAAGCTACTCTACTCTACTGAATTGATAGGGAAAAGGGATAGAGAAAAAATAAACTAAAAGTTGAAAGTGAAATTAAAAGGTGATACACCAAACTGAAAGGGACTATGAAACTTAGAATTTCATGAACTTGCTACAATGACAAAAATTACACTTGCACAACTTATTACTACATGATTTTGCATAAGTGCTTCACAAAAAGGTCCTAGTGCTCAGACTCTTAGGCAGAAGATAACTTCACAACTAAAAGCCATTTACACTTTTTTGACATAGTTTGTAACCTGCATTAGCATACTTTTTTTCATAAAGGTACTAAATTGCATATGCAAGTGGACAAAAGGTCACTAGACACAAGTCTTGACAAAGGCATACAATAATCAACATGAAATGTTTAAAATAAAGTGATAAAATACCACTTTATATTGGCCAAAGAGATAGGGTTTGAAAACCCTAGACACAAAACTGAGCCAAAGAAAGAAAACTCATTTCATTTTACACTCGAGTCTTTTGGAAACTCATGGCTGCCAGCATAGGGGTTTCGAGGGTCTTCAATGGAAAATTCTTCAGACTTAAAGGGGATTTTCTCTGCGTTTCCTTGATGATTTTCTCAATGAAACACTGGTAAATTGCTTTTTGAAAACAATAGTGAGTAATAAGCTTCATCTTATTGATTTTTGGGCCTTTAGGCCACAACACCTGTAGCTCTTCTTAATGCATTTTCATATGCTTCATTTTTTTTCTATTGACTTCTTCTTTGTTTGGTCACCATGGAGATCTCCCTTTGAGCTTTGGGAAATCATTTTAGACATAAATTTTGGAGAAAAAAAACAAATAACTGTTGGGTAAGCTTCGAGCCTTGTTTTCTCCATATATTTTTTATTTCTTTTGTAAAGAAAACAAAGATCTTTTACTCCAATGGTCGTGGCCATATCTTTCAGTTGATTTTTTAAAGAGCTCATTCTACATTTGCTTCCATTTCTAGAAAAACCCAAATGGGTTTCAATGTATTGTGAAAAAGAAGTATCTCCTGTAGATTTCTCCTCTATTTGCAAAAAACAAAATAGAGGTCTATTTATTTCAATAGCTACAACCATATCTAAATTTTACAGTTGCTTGAAGTTGGTAATGGGTTATTAAAATCCACGACCTCTATTCATGATTTTTTCCTTGTACAGGCCATTTTCCTTGCATATTTACTCAACTTGTGTGTTTCATGGCTCAACCTTTTCACTTCATGGTTGCTAGGTTTTGCATTTTAATAGGTCGAGGCTTGACATTTTACCTTTCTAGAAAAAAAATGAATGCATAATCTTCACTTTTCTGCCCCCATTTCTGTATGCATGCTTTTAGGACAAACCCCCAAATGGGTCTCTACTATTTTGAGAATGAAAATTTTTCTCCCAGGCTGTGGCCATGAGAGTTTCATCTTCTTCCATACAATATACTAAGGGTTCTATTGATTTCCTGTTGATAAATGTTGTCTTGTGAAATAGAATATAATCTAAAAAAATGATTCAATGCCACTACACAGTATAGATGTAACTTAGAAACTTAATGCACCTTTTTCCATGCCTTCATGAAAACTACCCTTTTCACCTTTGCATAGGCTTTCACCACTTATCAAAGGTTTCCACCACTATGATTGTCACATGTTCTTCTAAATGACAGTAATGCAGTTACTATGCCCTTCCAACAAGCAGTTACTTTTTGCTCCTTGCATATTACTGTCTTTTTGCCTCAACTCATGAAAAAATTGCTATATTATTTTATGCTATTTCATTAATGTGCATAGAATCTCAAAATATCTTCATGCACTGTAGCTTTGTATGATCTTTAACTCCATTATGCATTCTCAGGCAACCTACTTTGAGTGCTCTCATCTATACTCTTTGATAGGATACTGTCCCTGTTATATGGTACCACTGTGGTTGAGCACATCTGATGATCTTATTACTTTGAAGGTTCACAATATATTATTATGATGAACTGATCATGTATGCTATTATTCATCTCCATAAAACAATGACTTAGTTTACTAGCATATTTGTTGTCCCTGTGTACTTCCTCTTAATGTTGTCTTGTTATTCGAATTCATTAGTTGCATTATTGTGGGCTATCCTTGATATACTCATTTAATTATGTCAATTGCAAAATTCTTACTTTCAAAGGTCTTAAAATCTTGTGGTTGATGATGGGGGCAAAATATGCCATTATTTTACCTATTATTTTCTCTAGCCTTTGTCATCTTTCCTAGTATTTCCTATTGCTCCTGTCACTTTTTGTGAATGAACTGAAAATATTTTATAGAATACAAGGAAAGATAAAAATACATGAATATATCGAATCCCTTGGTTGTTTATTAATCATTTTCATGATTTTGATAACAAGGAATGTTTGAACGAGTGACACATGGGCATGAAGGCATCAGTGAATGAAAGACCAGGCCGATTGGAGTCATTTTGTCACTTTAGCCATATTTTTGCCAAGATTAACAAATCTGTTTTGAGTTTTTATGTTGTTTTAAGATACTATCAAAAGAATTTAAGCTATTTTTTATTATCTTTCGATGGTTGTTGGCTATAAGCCACAAACAACCAAAAAATTTATTCACTTTCATCTGCAAGATTGTTATGGGTATAGAAAACTGTGATATATATAAATGTGTGTGTGTGTGTGTGCCGAAGACTCAGATAGATGGACATAATAGAAATCATATATTGGTGTTAAAATTGCGTTCATAATTTTTTGTTGCAATTCAAATAAATGATAGTTAGTGTGGAGTAATTCTGTGTTTGTGAGCTTCATCACTCAATAGTCGGCGAAGGCAGGGCCCACTTCCTCGATTGTTGGTGATCTTTCCATTAGATATTTGAGTGTGGTAATGTATTTGTGATTTCATAATTATTTGATTGGTTTCATATTGATTATTGTGTTAAGTATCATATTCTTATCAACATAGTGAATCTTTATGAATGCGTTTAATCTCTTTTGGTTTGTTCAACAATTATCAGTGTGTATAATCTTTCTATCAAATATTATTAGTATTGTTAAGAATAGCTAGAAGCCAATTAGTAAGATCACTGTGAGTTGAGTTGAATAGTTAATTAATGTTGAAATCATATCTACATTCAGTAGCATAATTTTGATTCTATTTATTTTATTTCAAGAAAGATTTTTCATCCTGTTGTATAGAGATTTTTGATTATGTTTTGTTGTGTTCCAATAATCTGTGTTCTACTGCAGAATCATTTCTTCATGGGTTCTTGTCACACATGTGACAGGAAGTCTACAAATCATAATTTTATTCAAATACAAATTACATTAGTTTACATCCATCAACCCTTAGTTTATTGATTGCAACCCTTCGACATACTGCCACAACATGGTTCAAAAGCCTACATTCCTGAATTGACACTTTAGGATGAACTAAGGAAGCCATTTCTAAGAATTAAGTCAGATCCATTACAAGAACAATTTAAAACCACATTTTTGTTCAATCATTTTGGTGTCATTGCTGGGGAACAATGTTAAAGGCTTGTATTTCCAGTAAACTAAGCTAGGAGCATTGCATTAAGGAGAAAGTCCACACGATAGTTGACCTCGTTTGGGTAACTAACCTTAGTTTGATTTGTCATAAGTCATCTAGGTGCATGAATCGTAGTAGGGATAGTAAAGGGAGATTTGTTAAAAAGGACAAAGGGAGTATTAAACAATAAAAAAATTAGAAAATAATTAGTTGAGGGAGGCAACTCACAACAAGGGAAATTGAAAACTAAATTACAACCCTTAGAGTTACCTGAACCCCATCTTGAGAAGTGTGTTATAGAGTCTACTACCGTTGAGACACCTGCGGGTACCCGTCCAAGTTCTTCTGAAATATTACGGAAAAAGTTTGAAAAGATATTTTTTGAAACTTATGGGCTAGAAGCTAGTCCATTCTTAGAAGAAACCCAAGAGCCATTTAGAACCTACTTTACCCCTTGGGAACTAGACGTCATGGATCCCAACAACAATAGCAACAATAACAACAACAATGACAAAAATGATGACGATGATAATAGGGTGCTGGCCAACAATAATCCAGTTACTTTTGAGTTTCCTATCACATATCCTGAGCAAGATGCTCCTATGAAGAATATTCCTCATTCAACTTTACCTATTTTTCATGGCCTTTCTGTTGATAATCCTGACATGTTCTTGTTTGAATTTGATGTGTTGTGCAACAACTATGATTATCAGAGTGACGCGTAGAAGCTCAAATTGTTCCTAGCCACATTGAAAGATGCAGCCTTGCATTGGTTTATGAACCTCAGGAACATTAGGAAATGGGATATCATGAGGGATTTGTTCTTGAACAAGTACCAAGAATACTGTAAAACCAAGGAAGTCTGGAACGAACTCTTCCATATGACACAGAAGAAAGATGAGTCTGTGGAAGAATATCTTGAACGCTTCATGTTCAGTCTTCAAAGATCTCATCAACAAGGGATA
Organism: Sequoia sempervirens; assembly: GCA_007258455.2. Taxonomy (NCBI): domain Eukaryota; kingdom Viridiplantae; phylum Streptophyta; class Pinopsida; order Cupressales; family Cupressaceae; genus Sequoia; species Sequoia sempervirens. The sequence continues at coordinate 422,167,484 of VDFB02075321.1, read as the reverse complement.
AATGATGATACCATTAAAATGTTGTTTCTTAGAGGCATAAGAGATGATGTCATGGAAGCATTAAATTTAATAGGTAAAGGGAATATTTCTAAAATGGAACTTGATGATATCTATGATATTTTCAAGAACTATTCTAGGTTTCAGCGTTCAGGGAGGAACTATCCATGCAGGCTGTATTCTGTGGGAGCTTCAACAGGTATCACCAAGCGTGAGATAGGTAATTTACTTGAAAACCTTAAGACTGATTTGTTAAGTCATATGGGTAAACAAATAGACACTTTATATGCATGAAGAAAATAGGAGGAGGCTAAAAAAGCCTTAGCTGTCTTTTGCCTCATTTTTCGAAAGAAGCACAGTTGTGAGGAGTGTCCATACAATAGAACAAATATATCTTCTTTAGAGGAAGCCAGTAGTGACACTACTCTAAAACCACTTCCTGCAGGGATGACTGAGGTAAAATACATAAATGAGCCTATTTACTTCATGACCTAAAGAAGACAATGGCAACCGAGAGCAATGCCCCCACTAGATTACCAAGTTTCATCCCAAAATCCTTTTCAATAGAATTCCTTCACAAACTAGTCCAGATGGTATGGAAATGGGTAGCACCCTCCATACTACCCTCACTGATCACAACAATACCTACCTGCTCCACAATCATGGCAAGCGTGGTGAGCACCACCACCACCACCACCCTATCCACAATATTAGTCATTTCTGCCATATCCACCACCTCCAACAATAAACCCATATCAGTAATCCCAACAAATCTTACCACATGTCCCGATATCTAATCAACCTTCTAGCTCGACCCAACCACCAAAAGCTACACCAATTCCTGCACAACCAACACCCAATCCAAACAATAAGGTGACTCAACCAGTTTACAATAATGAAGTGTCAGGATTCCCAACTTATCCTGTCAATGCACTGGAAATTGACGGTGTAAACCTGAGGTCAGGAAAGAGCCTTCAAGGACCGACCATTACTAAAGTTGAAGACCATCCGGTTGAGCCTGAAGAAGAGCAACCAAACCCTCCATTTCCAGATAGGTTGTAGAAGCCATCAAAGCAACATGAAACATTTCAATCTGATTTTGATTTTATGAATGAGTTACACAATGTTAACATTAGGATTCCTTTGTTGTAGGTTATTCGAGACATTCCTGTGTACACTAAGGCGGTTAAAGAGCTTTGTGAGAGGAAGAAATAGAAGAAGCAGGACCCCAAGAAAGTCCAAGTCATTGGACAACTTGCAAACTTGATGCTAGGAAAGATTTCAGTCCCTAAGAATGCGGATCCCAGTAGTCCAATGATTAAGGTTCATATTGGTGACATAACTATTCTGAATACACTTGTGGATCTAGGAGACTATAAATGTAATGACTAACGAGACTAAGGAGAGGCTGGCCCTTCAAGGACTAAGGCCTACTCCAATAGTCTTGCAAATGGCTGATTGTTCCCTCATAAAACCAGAAGGTATGATCAAAGACATCATTATTTCTATCGAGTCTTGGGAGTATCCAACATATTTTATGATTTTGCAACCAAAGATTAAGCTGGTGGGATATCCCCTGATTTTAGGAAGACCTTGGTTAGCTGCTGCTAATGCCTTCATTGATTGCAAGTCCGTAAATATGGTGATCTTGAATGGGGAGCAAACAAAGTAGTTGACATAGTACTCTCCAACGCAACCATTATTGGAAACGAAGGATCCTTTGTGGATCAATAGTGACGTAGAGGAGCCTCTACCTATTTTAACAATAGATCAAAGTAGGGGATTTGAAGATGTTTTAGAAGACACTATTATTAATAATTTAGTGCAAAATCATTATTTAATTGATAGTGATCTTGAGTCAATTATTTTTCCTATGGACATGGGTGATAGCTGCCCATTTGGAAAATTTCCATTAGTGGGTAGTTCACAGTTTGTTCAACACTTTATCACTTTGCACCAATTATTACCACATGATTGTATATACTGTCCATTTTTGATGTCTAGGGATACTTATCCATATTTGTCTAATTCACAACTACTTTCCATAGATACCCTTGTACAATCCCAAGCTATTGAAGTCTTACCTGGTAAAACACTTAACATCAATCCCAAATTAGATGCTTGCCAGTTGAAAGAACTCATTGAGATGTTGTCAGCCCATAAAGAAGCCTTTGCTTGGGATTATCAAGATATGAGAGGTATTCACCCTGATACTTGTACTCACCACATATATATAGAGGAAGGGAGTAGACCTATGCGACAACCTTAGAGAAGGTTGAACCTAGCCTTACGAGAAATAGTTAAGGAAGAACTTCAAAAGTTGCTCAATGTAGGATTTATTTACCCCATATTAGATAGCCAATGGGTGTCCCCACTTGTGGTAGTATCTAAAAAGAATGGAAAATGGTGAATATGTGTTGATTATAGGGCCCTTAATAAGGCCACTAAGAAAGATCATTTCTCACTTGCTTTCATTGACCAAGTCCTAGACACCTTAGCTAGGAAAAAATTCTTCTCCTTTCTTGATGGGTTTAGTGGGTACAACCAAATCTACATTTCCCCCAAGGACCAAGACAAAACTACTTTTACCTACCCTTGGGGAACATTTTCCTACAATGTCTTACCTTTTAGATTGTGCAATGCACTCACTACTTTCCAACGAGTTGTTTTAAGCATTTTTGCTGATTTAATCCATGATTGTTTTAGAAGTGTCTATGGATGACTTTATTGTTTATAGTAACACATATGAGGAAGCTAAGGAAAATCTTGAGAAGGTACTTAAGCGATGTATCGATACTAATCTTTCTTTGAGTCATGAAAAGTGTCACATCCTAATGACTGAAGGTATTTTGTTGGGTCATTATATTTCTGAAAAATGAATTGAGGTAGATCTGAAAAAAATCAAGATTATTCAAGACTTGCCTATGCCTACTTGTGCAAAGGATGTACATAGTTTCCTAGGACATGATGGTTATTATTGTAGGTTTATCCAAAATTTCAGCAAGATTTCCTCACCCTTGTTTTTTTTGCTAGGAAAGGATGTAGATTTTTCATGGACAATAGAATGTCAACAAGCTTTTGATGAAATCAAAGGTAAGCTCATCGGAACACCTGTGCTACAAGGAAAAATTTGGGAACTTCTGTTTCATATACATACTGATGCATCAGATAATTCAATGGGAGCCATCCTTGGACAAAAGGAAGACACCCTCTTTTATGCTATTTATTATATCAGTAAGAATTTTATTGGTGCAGAGGTAAATTATACTATTACTGAAAAAGAGTTCCTGACTGTCATTTGTGCAATAAATAAATTTTTCCACTATATCACTGGATATAAATTTTTTGTACATACGAATCATTCAACTATTAGATTTTTGATGAACAAACCTATTGTTACTGGACGAGTGATTCAATGGTTACTTCTTTTGTAGGAGTTCAATATTACTATCCTTTATAAACCTAGGTGAGAGAATGTGGTGGCTGATTTTCTTTCCAGATTGCAGCGTGAAGATGAACCAACTCCAGTGGATGAAACCTTTCTAGATGAACACCTTTTTTCTATATCAACAAAAATCCTGTGGTACGCTGACATGGAAAATTACCTAGTTACTTGTAGGTTCCCACCTCATTTATCTCCAAGGGAACGTCGAAAGTTGGTGGGACTCAGTGGTGATTACACATGGATTAATGGGATGCTCTTCCGCTGAGGCATTGATAATATCATGCTTCGGTGTGTGCTTGAAGAAGATGTCTTCAACATTCTGTGTGCATGCCATACAAAACCTTACGAAGGACATTTTATTGCCATAGGACCACCTAGAAGATTCTCACTATCAGTTATTATTGGCCCACACTCCACAAGGACAGTAAGCGTTATGTTCAACATTGTGAAAAATGCCAATGTATGGGGTGACCTACCCGCTTTGACGAAATGCCTTTCGATCCTCAGTTATCTATAGAACCATTTGAGAAGTGGGGGTTAGATTTTGTAGGGCCCATTCATCCTCCCTCTCAGAATAAATATCTTGGTTTGTACAAATTATGTCACTAAATGGGTAGAGGTAGTAGCCTTAAAGCATGCTAGGGATACTAAGTTTGCTAACTTCTTGTATTATGAGATTTTTACCAGGTACGGTGTGCCTCACAAAATTGTCATGGACCAAGGAGCACAGTTCACCTCTGACTTGATTTCAACATTGGTACAACAATACAAAATTAAGCATCAGAAGTCTTCCCCATACCATTCGCAAGCCAATGGAAAGGTGGAAGTAACCAACTGAGAACTGGAGAATTTTCTTATGAAGAAAATAGTATTGCACAAGAAAGATTAGGAAAAAAGACTTTTTGAAGTAGTTTGGGCTTATCACACAACCTGGAAGACAACCATAGGGATGACACCATATGAACTTGTTTATGGCAAGAGGGTTGTCTTGTCAATTGAATTTGAAGTGAAGACTCTACGCACTGCCCTTGAGCTTGGGATGAACCTCAGTGAAGCACAAAAGGAGATACTTTCTCAACTCCATTCACTTGATGAAATGTGTCAAGAAGCTCTTTTCCATACATAGATGGTACAAAAGCAAAGAGTGCAGTGGCATGACCGCTTCATCTAGTCACAAACATTCCAACCAGGAGACTGGGCATTACTCTATGACTCATGGTTTCAGGATTTCAAGGGGCAGTTCCACACTCACTGGCTCGGTCCCTATGAAATTCAAACTGTGTATGATAATAGTGTTGTTCGACTATGTACTATGGATTTTGAACGCATGACTCTTCTTGTTAACGGGCATTGTCTGAAACTCTACAAATGATCTCTTTCAAAGGAAACCTTCTTTTGTGATGTGGCAAAGGAACTTACTATTGTTCCTTTCGGCTTCCTCATAAATTGATTTTCTTACCGATATATATATATATATATATATAACAAAAAAAGAGAAGCAATAAAAGATCCAACAATGAAAACCCTTATGGGCGTTGTTGGTCGGTTAATGTTCAAAAACCTGTCTTCGACGAGCATTAACCATTGAATAACCTTAGTGGTGAAAACCAATTTTTTCGGCATCACTAAGCGGTGGTAGATTGAAAATCAGGTAACTGGCAGTCTATTGTCGTGACTAAAAAAAAATAAACAAAAAAAAAATCATCTTATCACAAGTTGGTACCCCACCTTCCTGTCACTTTCCTACCAAGAACCACTTTGCTTTGAGCTACAGGTGCTTGGGTCCCTCACTCCATTCATGTGGGGTCTCCTTTCAACCTCATGTTCATAACCATGGCCCGTACTTTAATGTCTCCCAGTGATATGCTGTCTTCTGCCCTTCACATGCACCACCGTTTCTGTCCTTTTCTTGTCAGGAACCTCTACTTAGGTGCCTCTGCTGGTTGGTGTTTTCTTGGCCCATGATTTTCTGACCTCTCACCATACATATCATTCCCCGTTCCTGGCTAGTTTCCACATCACTCCCATCCCTATGTCCATTCCTTTTCAATCATGTTTCTATCATTCACGCCATTATGGTTGTTTGTGGCTTACAACAACAACCATCAATAGGATTTCTTTGCCTTCCTGTCACTTTTGTGATAGGAACTGCTTTGAATTTCTTCCAGCTGGGGTTCTAGTCTCTTCTTCGCCAGGAGCCTTTTGCTATTTGTATCTATTGGGCGGTGTTCCATTCTCCACAGCTGGTACCATGGTCTATTTACATCTCTTTGGTGGCCCCAATGGTTTCTATTCACACATGGTTGATCACCAGTTGGATGTCTCCCACTGGTCATCTTCTTTCACCAGCTGGTGATCTGCTTACCTGGACTGATGTCATCATCACCTCATCGACAACCTGGCATTGTCCTTACTCCATATCGCCAACACCATTTTATTCTGCCTCTCTCTCTTCTACATGGTCATGTCCATTTCCACGTCACTCCACGTCACCTCCGACGATCATCGGTATTGGTAATTCACATTTTTTTCTCTCTTTGTTATTTTATTTAATATTTTTTTGTTTGTGCATTGATTGGTGACAAGACCCATGGACGGGTCATGAGCTCAGCTAGGGAAGAAATATCCTATTGTACACCATATGCCAACATGTCACATTTACATTGCATCTTTTCCAATCTGCCATAACAGATTATTATCCCTAAATACTCATCATTACCTACTTAAACGCAAGTCGCCATAATGACCAGGCGTGCAAACTGCTTGTTCTGATTTTTGCTAAACTGTCCACTAAAAATAACCATCCACCAAAAACTTCTCACTGCTAAAGTTATACCAGATATCGATCTACCACCTTGAAACAGTAAAAGTTTCTGCATTGGCCAGTGATTTCTAGTCGTACAATGTCCTAGTAACACCATGGAAGGAGACCAACGTCGCCACCATTTTGAGCCCTCCAGCATGGAAGAACTAAGGGCACCAGAGGTTGTAGAAGCTTACAAAATATTCAAACAAGTAGGATGGGATACATATTTTAAATGGTTAAGAGAGTATGATGAAAAGATTGTGCGGGAGTCGCAATGACCTGCCACAAAAAAGAGGCAAAAGTTTGCTGCTTAACAATCCCTTTCTTAGTCGAGGCCATAGTTGATGTCTCTAGGTTTCCACTTAGGAGAGAATTACTATCCTGATAAATCCAATTGCACCATAGACCTCGAGTCCCTGCACAAGAAGTTCCTGGCATGAGGGGAGTCTGTTGAAATTGTTACTGTGTGTGTGTGAAATGTGGAAATTATTATTAAATCAACACAAACCTTAATGAAACGAATTATATCAAGGATTTGAAATAAGTAAACTACTATATTTTGTAGCTAAAAAATCTTTTAAGAACGTATCATTGTCCTCTATTCCCAAGGATTTATTAAACCATTTGGTCCTCAAATTTCTTTGTGCACTATGGTTTTTAAAATGACTAAGGAAATGGGATAATATTCAACATGCAAGCCAACTAAGTTCCTACATGAAACTATACGATGGAAAGGATAATGGATACTATGATGAATAGATGATGGTGCTAGATTATTCGAGGTAGATACTATGGTATTGCACTAGGATGATACTCCATATGCTCAAATGCTAACTATGAATATGCTAATCTAAAATGCAACTATGATGTAAAGGATGACATAAAATGCAACTATGAAGCAAAGTGTGATTCTAAGATCTAACTATGATGCAAAACATGATATGAAATGTAACTATAAGACTCCAAAATGCTCCAATTCTCAAACGATATTCTTGCATGATAACTCTACTCAAATGTGGATTCAAAATACAATGCCAAAGGGTTGTATTTATAGCCTTTTCCAAGCATCTTGTGAGGTGGCAATGATTGGCGGTCCATATTCAAACAAGAAGGATGACCGGTGAAGATGAAGAGAATCAAGAAGTTGTCCCCTTGACCAAAGACAACATGCCAAATGGATGGAAGAATCCAGTGTGGGAAGAAAAGACCATGTGTTTGAAAATTGGTTGAAGACATGTGTGAGGAATAAGCCATGTGTTTGAAAATAATTCTAATTTAAAAATTAGAATTATTTAATTTCATGTGACCTTGGTGAGGTGGCACAAAAAGTTGTAGACATGTGCTTGAATTCCTAATAGAGATTAGTGAAACTTAATTAAATAAAAAAATCTTATGGAAATTTGTTTATTTAATTAAATTAGAAGAATATGATTTTAGATTTGGAGAATTATAAAAGGGTGAAAAATATAAATAAATTGAGATTTTATTTATACGTAGTCAAATATTAATTAAATAACTAGTATTTAATTAATTAGATGCCCTGACCAATTTTAGGTGTATACAGTTACTGGTCAGGGCACAAAGTTAATCTCACTTTCAAAGCCTTGGGACAGTGTGGCAAAATTCATCATCCAGTATATCACTTGTGAAGGGAGGTATGTATATGTTTATGCCAAGCAATTTTGACTTATGAACCATTTGAGATGGGGAATGCTTGTGAACCTGCCATATTTTCTTTACTCTTCTGTAAACCAAATGCGAAAAGCAGTCCAAAAGGGGCATGGAAACTCATTAGCCCACCATGGCCTCATTAAATTATTAATTGTAAGAGAATTGAAAAAAATCTCTCCTCCACGTGATTGGGATTCATTGCTTAGTGAAAACACCCCAGATAACTCTGTAGAGGAGGAGCCTCCTATCAACCTACCTAGTTCTTCTGAAAATGATAAGTCCGTAGACATAGAATCAGTTAAAGGAAGTAATAATGAAAGCCCTTCAAAGGAACAAAGTGAAGATTTGAGGACAAAAGAACTTTCTGGTGAATCCCATAAATCTGCAAAGAAGAGGGTTTCTAAAATGGGTACAAAGTGAACCCTAACCTTAGATAGCAAACCAACCAAGAGCTCCTTTGTTACACCAAGTAAATTTGTTACAACTAGCACACCTAGAAGTAAGAGGAGAAGGCCCAGAAAAACACACCCAGTCTCCCCTGGCTCTTCAAAGAAACAAGCTTCAACTCCTCCTGGTGACAAAGAGAAATCACCCTCTCAGGATAAATCATCAATTAAAGAGGTCACCTCCTTCTACAGTCAAAAATTTGGAAAAATTAGCAAATGTAGGCAATGAGGTTCTAGGTTCTGAACAGTCAAAAGCTATGGATGATCTCACAGTCCTAGGTGCTGTGTATTACAAAACCAGAAGGACAATAAATGTCTCTAGGGAGATACAAAGGAGCAATGGAAGGAAGACCAAAGCGACACCTATAACTACTAATGAAAGTGACACTAGGAATGAAAATGAAGTTGGGGGTGAACAAGAAAACCAACTCCTTCCATCACACCCTTCAGTTTTAGTAGTAGTTGCAGAAGGAAAGATAATGGAACCTTTTGATGAGAATGCACAAACTATTAATGAGGAATTCTTGTCACAGGAGGAGGATATTCCTGACAAAACCAATATTCCAGACTTTCCTAATCAGTTAATGAATGAAGGTGCTGTTAGTTTGATAGAACAAAAGAACACTGAATTATCTCTCCAAATAGAAAAGCAGAAGTTGAATGTGCCACTGGGTAATGAGCAAGAAAAAATGGAGACACCCTCAACTGGACATCAGGAAGTAGAACCAAAATCAGGAGAAAGAAGAGAGGAGGTGAATGAGTTGGGTGATCAAAATTAGGAAAATGTTGAAATTCCCCACCATAAGCAAGTAGAATAGGAATCTGAGGCAAAAGAAGAATTTGAGGACAAGCCTCCCCTGCTACCTAATGATGAGATCCGTAGCATGTAGAATATGGTGACTAAGTTGATTGCAAAAAATGAATCCCTCCAAAAATAGGTTGAAGATGCAGAGTCACTCAATGCCTCACAAGCAACAGAGCTCAATCAGCTCAAGGCAACACTCGAGCAGGCAAATGTTACTAACACATCTATGGTAACAATTCAAGAACATGAAAAACAGTTGCAGGAACTCTATCAGTTGTGTAACATAGAGGTCACTAGAACTCTGCATAAACTTGCCCCTTCTCCTTCTGGTTTGTATTCTATACCCTTTTTGCATGAGGAAATGCAAAGTCTTCAGCTGGGGGAAATGATGGGGGAAAAATATGCCATTATTTTACCTATTATTTGCTCTAACCTTTGTCATCTTTCCTAGTATTTCTTGCTGCTCTTGTCACTTTTTTGTGAATGAACTGAAAATATTTTATAGAATAAAAGGGAAGATAAAAATACGTGAATATATCAAATCCCTTGGTTGTTTATTAATCATTTTCATGATTTTGATAATAGGGAATCCTTGAACAAGTGACACATGGGCATGAAGGCATCGATGGATGAAATAATAGGCCGGTTGGAGTCATTTTATCAGTTTAGCCATATTTGTGCTGAGATTAACAAATCTATTTTGAGTTGTTATGTTGTTTTAAGATACTGTCAAAAGACTTTAAGCTATTTTTGATTATCTTTCGATGGTTGTTGACTGTAAACCACAAACAACCAAAACGTTTATTCGCTTTTATCTGCAAGACTGTTATGGGTATAGACAGCTATGATATATATATATGTATGTATGTATGTATGTATGTGTATATATATATATTTGTGTGTGTGTGTATGCCGAAGACTCAGATAGATGGACACAATAGAAATCATATATTGGTGTTAAAATTGCGTTCATAATATGTTGCTGCAATTCAAATAAATGATAGCTAGTGTGGAGTAATTTTGTGTTTGTGAGCTTCATCACTCAATAACCGGCGAAGGCAGGGCCCACTTCCTCGGTTGTTGGTGATATTGCCATTAGATATTCGATTGTGGTAATGTATGTGTGATTTCATAATTATTTGATTGGTTTCATATTGATTATTGTGTTAAGTATCAGATTCTTATTAGCATAGTTAATCTTTATGAATGTGTTTAATCTCTATTGGTTTGTTCAACACATAAGTGTGTATAATCTATCTATCAAATATTATCAGTATTGTTAAGAATAGCTAGAAGCCAATTAGTAAGATCACTGTGAGTTGAGGAGTTGAATAGTTAATTAATGTTGAAAGTATATCTACATTTAGTAGCATAATTGTGATTTTGTTTATTTTATTTCAAGAAAGATTTTTGTTCTGTTGTATAGAGATTTTTTATTCTGTTTTGTTGTGTGCGAGTAATCTGTGTTCTACTACATAATCATTTCTTCACGGGTTCCTGTCACACATGTAACAGGAAGTCTGCAAATTAGAATTCTATTCAAATACATATTACATTAGTTTGCATCCATCAACCCTTAGTTTATTGATTGCAGCCCTTCGACATACTGCCACAACATGGTTCAAAAGCCTATGTTCTCGGATTGACACTTTAGGATGAACCGAGGAAGCCATTTCTAAGAATTAAGTTAGATCCATTACAAGAACAATTTGAAACCACAGTTTTGTCCAATCGGTTGCTTCTAACAAACTTTGATTGTCATGTTTTTTAAAACCTCATTCAAAGTTCAATGTCTTCGTGGAAGACCTATGATATATGTCCTATCACTTTCTTACTTTGCATAAGTATATGCAATGCTTCTTATCATTTCACCATTGTATTTTGGACAGTGAATTAGTCCTGCCATTGGTTGTGATCAACATGCTCACATAAACTTCTCAAAATCTGTCCATAGAAGATTCTCAAGTGACTAACCTATCATTTGGACAGGTCACCTTGCCCTTTTATTCTCTTTGTTGTGCTTCACTGAAAAACTCATATTATTATAGATGATTGCCATTATTCAGTCTTCTTTCATGGTAATTGCCCTCATTTGATAAATTCTTGTGAATGATGATTATCCTCATTAACATTGTCAATGCCATTGTACTTGATGAGTACCATTGTTTAGTTTTTTATGACACTGTGATTCCATTGAGCATCAATTTATCATTTATACCAGTGAATTCATCAACCTCACTGCTATGAATGATGGATTCATCCTTGATTGCATCACAGTGTCATAGAAGACATTGTAAGAATATCTTGTCAAAACACAAAATGAAAGCATGTTGGGCTCAACCCTTGTGGGAGCCACATTTTATCCCACATGCTTTAATCAGATGAATTGAAATAGCAACAATGATTTCACCTATACCTGCACAAGAAGCAAACATATTAGATAAAAATAGAGCATATGATGGATGTATATGTTAATTCCTTTGTTTTCCTAGACACCTGTGATATGCAAGCTATTTTAATGCAGATGAAGGTCAAGCTATATGTTTACAGATGTTTGCAGATATACTGATTGGTGATCCTTCATTGCTCGAACCAAACCTCATCTCACTCATGTAGGAATCCTAGGAATAACAAGGAGCAACAACTGGAGATTGGACAAACATGAAGAACTGAAGCTGATGCAGGAAAAACAACTGGGATTCATCATTCAGGAAATGACGGGTCCCCTATCTTTATATGTGCATTTCTTTTTTTCCTATCTGCAAATGTATAGTTTTTATTTTATTTGCATTAAAATAGCCAGTTCCACGAATTTTGTGGAACACCATACATTTACATTGTCAATAAAGATTACAAATTTGAAAATATTATGCATTTTATCCTATGTTATATGCATCTGCATAATACAATTTAGTAATGTAATCTTCTGATTTTCCTTTTATGCACATGAACGTGACATAGCAGAGTAAAAATTTAGCTTCTTTTCACTTGTAAAACATAACAACTCTACCTGTTTGAGCTAGTAGCTAAAAAAGGTATCATTTTTGGCGACATTTGCTATATGTTTGCTTGCTAAACATCCTGACCAGTTGCTCAAAGCTTATCCATTAGGCACTGAGTCACCTAAAAGTTGACACAACTTGAAAACAATCCATTACACTACTATAACTCATAAGATCAGTGCAAAACACCTTTGAAACTTATTGAAACACCAAAATTTTTAGAAGGAAAACTACCTAATTGTGTTGAACAACACTTAGGGAAATTGAAAACTTGCATCTAAACTACGGTGCAACAACACTTATTGAAAACAAAACTCCTAATATAGCATGCACAATGTAGATCAAACCTCAAAACACTGTTTGAGGTGTATCCAATTAACTGGGATAGGTAGAATTTCTCCATCCATCTTTGATAACTGGAATGCATTGTGATCCTTGCATTCTGTAATAACAAACAAGCCACTCCACATGTTGTCAAACTTGGAGTGCTTGCCTAGCCTGCTTTTCAATTCATCCCATCTGAGAACATCACCCTCTCTGAAGCCTTTGGGTGTTTCTTGCTTATCAAAGACTCTTTTTGTTTGGAGCTAATGATACACCAAGGACTTCATTTCCTTATCTCTTATCTCTTCTAGCTCCATGAGTTGAGCATATCTAACTGCCATTGGGTCTTCTTCTTCGAACATCTCTAGCTGGTGGATAATATCAAGAGTTGGAAGCTCCACAGATAAAGGCAATCTTGCCTCCTTACCATAAACTAGCACATATGGGGAGTTCCCAGTGGAACTTTTGGGAGTTATTCTATTTTCCCATAAGGCAGATTTCAACTTGGTGTGCCAAGTTCTCTGATTTTCCTCCATGATTCTTTTAATAATTCTTAACAGGTTCTTGTTTGTTGATTCTGCCAAGCCATTACTCTATGGGTAATAGTTGGATGATGTATTCAAATGAATACCATTCTTGACAGCCTAATCACTTACTCCGAGTCCAAAAAATGCTAAAGTGTTATCTGAAATGATTGATTTAGGTACTCCAAACCTGGTTACTAAATCATCATAAAAGTTTAAAACAACACTTTCATTGGCTTCTTTCAAAGCCACTACTTCAGTCCATCTTGTAAAGTAATCAGTTAGAGTAAGTATCCACCTGTGACCTGCACTAGAAGGTGGGTTAATGGAACCTATGAAATTAATGCCCCATCTCATGAAGGGATGTTCCACTTGAATTGGCTGCAAAGGTAAAGCTGGCAGCCTCTCTTTTCCTACAAAAGTGGAAAATTTTACACATTTCCTTGCCCAAGCATGGGCATCCTTAAACAAGCTTGGCCAATAATAGCCAACTCTCTTTATCTTCCATGTAGTAGTTCTTGGGGAAAAATGACCCCCAACAGTTCCATCATGGAACTCATGAAGCACTTTATCCACTTGATCATGATCAATACACCTTAACAACACACCATTCAGGTCTTTTCTGAAAAGAACATTATCAACTAGCACATAGGGGATGGAATGCAATCTGAAATATCTCCTCTCAGCCTTATCTAAACCTAGTGGAAATTCACCAGTTTGCAAGAAATGAGTCATATCACGTACCCAACTTGCACCCAATGTTGGTGCAACATTTTGGGGCTCATCATTAGTGTCCAAAATAGTCTTTGTTTCTATTTTTTCCTCATTTTCAGACCATGTAGCTAGCTGTTCACACAACCCCTTTCCCCTCACAAGCTTGGTTATCTTTATGTCAATATCATACTCCATTAACTTTTTAATCCACCCAACCCTCTTTTCATTTAGGTCCCTGCTTAACAGAAACTCCTTCACACTAGGGTGAGCAACCATTAGATGTTTCTTGTTATTAGAAATCAGGGGCTTAAATTTTTTTAGACTTCTAATAATAACAAGTACATGCTTCTCCACAAAAGTGTACCTTTGTTCATAATCCTTTAAACCTTGACTGATAAAGGCAATGGGTTGTTCTAAACCATCATCATTTTGCTGTGCCAACATTGCAGAAATAGAATCTATGCTACCAAAAGTACACAGAATAAAGTCTTTTGAAATTTTTGGATTTACTAGAGTAGGAGCTACTAATAAGGCCTCTTTGATAGCTTCAAAATTGTGCTTTCCATCTCTGGTCTAGTTGAAACTTTCATTTTTCTTCAACATGGCAGTTAGTGGTTTTAGAAGATTGCAACATCCAGAATAAACCTTCTCAAAAAATTAATTCTTCCCAAAAAAATTTGCAGCCCCTTCTTATGATTGGGTAAAGGAAACTCTAAAATGGCTTTCACTCTTTTAGGATCAATGGTGATCCCTTGTTTTGACACTATGTGTCCTAAAAGCTTTCCTTCATGAACAAAAAAAATGCATTTTTTGGGGTTAAGGGATATATCAAACTCCCTACACCTCTCAAAAACTTGTCTTAGATGGGAAAAATGCTCCTCTACATTTTTAGAAAAAAAATTGTTATGTCATAAAGATTTATAAGCACTAATTTATGAATTAGCCCCTGAAATGCCATGTCCATGGCCCTCTGAAAGGTGGCACCAACATTAGATAAACCAAATGAAATTCTTTTATAGGCCATAGTGCCCCACTTTGTGGTAAAAGCAGTCCTATATTGGTCCTCTTCTTTGACCAATACCTGGTTATAACCAAAATAACCATCAAGTAAGGAAAATCTTTTTGAACCAACAACTACTTGAAGGATCTGCTTCATAGAGGGCAGCAGATAATGATCTTTCAATGAGGCTCTATTAAGGTCTCTAAAGTCTACACGAAGCCTAATTTCTCCATTTTTATTTCTAACCGGTACAAGGTTAGAGGCCCATGAGGTATGCTTGATTGGGAAAATAATGTCTCCCTCAATCAACTTGGTCAATTCCTTTATCATAAGGGGCTCAAGTTTTAGATTTAAAGGCCTATGTTTCTGCCTAACATGCTTTGCATTTGGCTCTAATTCTATGGTATGCTAGGAAATCTGGGGATCAAATCCCTTTAAATCTAAGTATTCCCATGCAAAAACATCTTGAAATTCTTGACAAAGAGAAACAACTTACCTTGAAATATCTCAAGCTCTTCATAATGTTCCTCCTTGCCCTACATGCTGGTTTTGCACTTTTTGAGCTGATCATTAGTGTTGAAGATGGATTCTAAAGTAACCAGATGCCTGGGCAGCTTGTTAGTTCTCAACTGAATGATTTGATCATCATATTGCTGCTTAAGTTTCTCCTGGTTTTCCATTGAAAACTCATCTTCTTCAAGCAGAAAGCTCAACACCTGCTCATGACTCTCAAATAATTTCCAATGAATGTTATTATTAGGAATAGAAGGCCTTACAACAACCTTAACATAGTGCTGCACTTTTCCTTTTTTAATATCAGTAGGTATTTCAAATTGAGCACGTATTGCAGCTAACCTATCTGCATGCTTATTCTGATTCCTAGGAATTGAAATCAGATTAAAAGCATCAAATTCCTCTATCATATCCCATACCCTATGCTTATAAGACTTAAGCACATCATTTTTAGTCACATTCAAGCCTCTTACCTAATTAACTATCAATTCACTATCTCCAAACACCTAAAGGCATCTTATCTTTCTTTTCCTTACCCATTCCAAGCCCTGAATCAAACCTTCATATTCGGCAGTATTGTTAGAACAAGAGAAAGAAAATATAAAAGAAAAATAATACTTGTCACCTTTTGGGGACACAAGCATTGCACCCCCACTAGCTCCATTCCTGCTTCTAGAGCCATCAAAGTACATCTTCCACACCTCATCTTGCTGTCCTAGCTGCTTCCTTCTTTTCAAGGTTTAGCATGATTACTTCAGGTTCATGTAACATATATACCCCTAAACCAACTTCTTTAATATTATCATTTGGATTATCCTCAATATTTTCTACTGCCCATTCATTTAAAAGTATGTTTGGCACACTTTTATCTTGTAATTCTTGAGCAACAACAAGCTCTTTATCATAAAAAACAACATGGTTGGCATTGATATGGCTTGGTATAGAAGGCTCAATGTGGTCATTGGCTAGTAACTCAGACTTTATAGTCACTTTTGTCCCATATCTAGTCCTAAACAATATGTGAGACCAATCTGAAGAAAAATAACCCCCTATTTTGGCAGTGAAGTCCCTTGACAAGCATAATGCAAAATAAGGTGGCAAGTCAATGAAAAATATGTCTTGAGGGATATAAAAGTTTGGTCAAGAATGAAGTGTAATACTTAAATCTTTAATGACACCTACGGTGTTAATGGTTGACCCATCAAGTTGGACTACACCCTTTTCAAGAGGCTGATATTTCATATTCAACTTATCAACAATCTATTTGGGCATGAAAGAACTGCTTGCCCCACTATCTACCATGCAATTATAGACTAATTTATCCCCTATTATCAAAGTCACATAAAATGGGGGGTTGAAATCTTCACCTGATTGTTTATTGCTGTCCTTAGATGCATTTGTGAAAACAACCTTAGCTTAACCTACTAGTGCATCACTTGAAACATTTGAATCAGTCAAAGCAGACCGTAATAAGTCTTTTTGACCTGGGATAGACAAGGAATCCCACATTGACATAAACACACTCATTTTCTTCATGTGTTCAACAATGTTAAAGGTATAATTTACCTTTTGACGAGTCCTTGCAACAACAAGGTCTTCTTGCAAGTGAGATTGCTCCTTTGTAGCATATTATGTGTTCCTTTGCAACATGTGTGGCACTTGAGAGGTGGATGGTCCAACAACTTCCTTTTCTTTGTTTGTTGGTTGTTCAATCTCAAAAGGCCTCTTTTTGGCTCTTGTATTAGCTACAACTAGAGAATCATCCCTATGCACTCCACAAAATTCCTCTCCTTGCCAATTCAAGAGAGTTGTATCACTTGGAGGAATATTCTGTTGTTGTGGAGACTCCTCATTAGGTACACTTTGCATACTTGAGGCATTCTGCACCATTAATTCTTGATTAATAACCCCATTTGAACATGTAGCTTGATTATGGGGTTGATTGCACATAAAACACCAGTCATAGTTAGTTGCAAGGTTATTTTGGACTGGAACAAGATCTCTGGCTAAACTAATTGGAGTTGGATTATATGCTTGAAATGACCTCAAATTAAGATTCTTCCTTGCTCCTTGATTGTTCCCTTGAAAAGGTTGTTTGTTAGCTTGGTACAACTGATTCTGACCTTGATTCTGAGGTTGATATGACTGTCTGTTTTGGAATTGCTGCTTTTTCATGGTTACTAACTCATTCCCAAAGGACTGAAGTAAGCCTTCAATATTTTGTTGGTTGTTTTTAATCTCTTGTAACTCCTGAAATTGGGTTGGGACAACCTTATCTTGATTAACAACAACTGGAACTGCTGCAACAATAGGTACAAGAGCAAAAGGTGGTATCTGCAGAGGCATAGAAGGTTGAATTTTTGGGAAAATAGGCATTGGCGGTGTAGGGGCAATCTTACCAGCCTGGATAAGACTATTTTCTGCCCTTACTGCAATGTCAAATGCATTTGGTAAAGTGGTACCTCCCATAGATTGTACCATTACTGAAATGTCACTGTTAAGAGCCATTAAATAATAAAGAAATGCATATTTTGGGGAAGGTCTTACTACAACAGGAATCCTATCCCATGTTTTTTGAAAATGGAAATTAAAATCCATCATTTGCTCCTGAGGAGCTCTCTTAATTGTTGTCATCTGCTCAACTAGTGACAAGTGATCAAACTTATCCTCAAACTGCTTATTCAAAGTTGCTCCCAACTCATCCCAGGGTGCTATAGAACCAACTGCTAAACCCCTAAACCACTGAAGGGCCTTCCCCTTCAATGAAGTAGCCAACAATCTCACTGCAACATTTTCTTGAGTGATGTGATGGAATCCACATAATGAAGCCACATCTCTGATATGTTCAATGGGAGTAGTTTGATCCTCCCCTATGAAAAAAGGTAAACTTTTTAATGCAGCCATAGGAATATCATCATGCTCCTACAAGTTTAATGGACTACCTCCATTAAATGGGACAAAAGGATGATTCCTTTGTGCTGCCATTGTATTGACCTAAATTGATCTAACAGGTACAACAACTAAAGGGACATAAACACTTGTTGCAACTACTAGTTTGAAACTAGGAGGTGTAGACTGAACTCTTTTGGATGAAATAGGAGTTTTTTTGCTACTCTACCTTGTCTTTTGGGTGGGGAAAACTGTAAATATTCAAAAGGAATGTCACTACTCCTAGTTTGTATCTTTTTCATATGCTGTCTTGCATTGGCTTCTGCTAATCTACCCACTCAAATTCACTAGATATGCTTCACCAACCTCTAAAAGGTCTGAAATCTGCTAGTTGCATATCAAAACTAGTAGAAGATTGAAATTTCAAAATTGTCTTGATTTGACAGTCCCATTGGGCGTGCCAAAACTGTTATCTCTTAAAGTTGCACCCTAGTTAAGCTGCAAGACTTAACACTCTAGAGAAACATGGAATCACTCCTAGGCTATGGGTCACCTAGAACTTAGAGTGAATCTCCAGATAAGGCTGGCTCCTAGCTGGTTATCACCTAAAGCTACTCTACTCTATTGAATTGACAGGGAAAAGGGATAGAGAAAACACAAACTGAAAGCTGAAAGTGAAATTAAAAGGCGATACACCAAATTGAAAAGGACTATGAAACTCTGAATTTCATGCACTTGCTACAATGAAAAAAATTACACTTGCATAACTTATTACTACATGCTTTTACATAAGTGCTTCACAAAAAGGTCTAAGTGCTCAGACTCTCAGGGGGAAGATAAATTCATAGCTAAAATCCATTTACACCTTTTTGACACAGTTTGCAACTTGCATTAGCATACTTTTTTGCATAAAGGTTTTAAAATATGAGACAAAGTTATAAGGAAATGGACATTACCTCACAAATAACTTGATCAATCAGTTGACTATACACAATAATGCAAAGAACAAGTAGGCAAAATATCATATCAATTGCATCCAAGGTCTTCACTATATTTCATATCCAAAACATGAGTTACGAAAGTATGCTAAAATTTGACAAAGGATTCCCAAAAGTCACTAAGTCCAAAAAATGCCTCCAGAAGAATTGAGAACAATGAGTCATAAAGTGACTATATCTCACAATTCCCTCCCAAAATCCAACAAAAAAGGAACTAAAAATTGATCGGGGTCAGATGCCCCCAAAATGCCATGAATTCAACAACTGCATCTCCTCCAAAAAGACTCCAATAGGCTGAAAACGTCAAGTTTGACCAATCCTATAATAAAGGCACAAGAAACTAATGCCTAGATCTTCTCCAAGTGCTCCAAGAAGTAAATAAAGGCTCCCTATATGCTCTCCCAATGTTTTCAAAATGGTCAAAACAACATCCTTGATTCGTGGCACACATTTGCAAACTTCTCTCAACTCCCTTATATGCTCTCAAAGTAGGAAATCCCAATAACAACCCATACGTAACAAATTCTAACTCTATTTTTACATTTAAAAGAGCAATTTGATTAAGTGTTTTATAATAACAACACTTAATCCAAATGCTTTACATTTATAATTTATGCAAAAAATGATACGGGGTAGACTATATGAGTCAAATACAAAAAGAAACATAAGTTAAGACCTTACACAAGGCATATGCAAGTGGAAAAAAGGTCACTAAACACAAGTCTTGACCAAGGCATACAATAATCAACATGAAATGTTTAAAATAAAGTGACAAAATACCACTTTATATTGGCCAAAGAGATAGGGTTTGAAAACCCTAGACACAAAACTGAGCCAAAGAAAGAAAAATTATTTCATTTTACACTCAAGTCTTCTAGATACTCATGACTGCCAACATAGGGGTTTTGAGGGTCTTCAATGGTGAATTCTTCAAACTCAGAGGGGATTTTCTCTGCTTTTCCTTGATGATTTTGTCAATGAAACACTGGTAAGTTGTTTTTTGAAAACAATAGTGAGTAATAAGCTTCATCTTATTGATTTTTGGGCCTTTAGGCCATGACACCTGTAGCTCTTTCTAATGCATTTTCATATGCTTCATTTCTTTCTTCTGTTAATTTCTTCTTTGTTTGGCTGCCATGGAGATCTCCCTTTGAGCTTTGGGAAAGCATTTCAAACAAAAATTTTGGAGAACAAAAACAAATAACAGTTGGGTAAGCTTCAAGCCTTGTCTCCATATATATTTTGTTTCTTTTGCAAAGAAAACAAAGGTCTTTTACTCTAATGGCCGCGACCATATCTTTCAGTTGATTTTTTAAAGAGCTCATTCTACATTGGCTTCCATTTCTAGAAAAACCCAAATGGGTTTCAATGTATTGTGAAAAAGAAGTATCTCCTATAGATTTCTCCTCTATTTGCAAAAAAAAAAACCAGAGGTCTATTTCTTTCAATAGCTACAACCATATCTATATTTTATAGGTGCTTGAAGTTGTTAATGGGTTATCAAATTCCACGGCCTCTATTCATGATTTTTTCCTTGTACAGGCCATTTTCCTTGCATATTTACTCAACTTGTGTGCTTCATGGCTCGGCCTTTTCACTTTATGGCTGCTAGGGTTTGCATTTTAACAGGTTGAGGCTTGACATTTTACCTTTAGATGGAAAAAAAATAAACGCATAATATTCACTTTTCTTCCCCCATTTCTATATTCATGCTTTTAGGACAAACTCCCAAATGGGTCTCTATTATTTTGAGAATGAAAATGTTTCTCCCAGGTCGTGACCATGAGAGTTTCATCTTCTTGCATACAATATACTGAGGGTTATTTTGATTTCCTATTGATAAATGTTGCCCTATGAAATAGAAAATGATCTAAAAAAATAATTCAATGCCATTGCACAGTATAGATGTAACTTAGAAATTTAATGCACCTTTTTCCATTCCTTCATGAAAACTACCCTTTTCACCTTTGCACAGGCTTTCACCACTTATCATAGGTCTCCACCACTATGACTATCACATGTTCTTCTAAATGATAGTAACGTGGTTACTATGCCCTTCCAACAAGCAATTACTTTTGGCCCCTTGCATATTACTATCTTTTTGCTTCAAGTCATGAAAACATTACTATATTATTTTATGCCATTTCATTAATGTGTGCATAGAATATCAGAATATCTTCATGCATTGTGACTTTGTGTGATCTTTAACTCCATTATGCATCCTTGGGTAGCCTGCTTTGAGTGTTCTCATCTATACTCTTTAATAGGATACTGTATTTTCCTTGCATATTTACTCAACCTGTGTGTTTCATGGCTCAGCCTTTTCACTTCATGGCTGCTAGGGTTTGCATTTTAACAAGTCGAGGCTCAGCATTTTTACCTTTCTAGAAAAAAAATGAATGCACGATCTTTACTTTTCTTCCCCTATTTTTGTATTCATGCTTTCAAGACAAACCCCCAAATGGGTCTCTGTTATTTTGAGAATGAAAATATTTCTCCCAGGCCGCGACCATGAGAGTTTCATCTTCTTGCATACAATATACTGAGGGTTCTTTTGATTTCCTATTGATAAATGCTGCCCTGTGAAATAGAAAATGATCTGAAAAAATGATTCAATGCCATTGCGCAGTATAGATGTAACTCAGAAACTTAATGCACCTTTTTCCATGCCTTCATGAAAACTACCCTTTTCACCTTTGCACAGGCTTTCAACACTTATCATAGGTTTCCACCACTATGACTGTCACATGTTCTTCTAAATGACAGTAACGTGGTTACTATGTCCTTCCAACAAGCAGTTACTTTTGGCCCCTTGCATATTACTGTCTTTTTTCTTCAACTCATGAAAACATTGCTATATTATTTTATGCCATTTCATTAATGTGTGCATAGAATCTCAAAATATCTTCATGCACTGTGACTTTTTGTGATCTTTAACTCCATTATGCATTCTCGGGTAGCTTTCTTTGAGTGCTCTCATCTATACTCTTTGATAGGATATTGTCCCTCTTATATGGTACCACTATGGTTGAGCACATCTGATGATCTTATTACTTTGAATGTTCACAATGTATTATTATGATGAATTGATCATGTATGCTATTATTCATCTCCATAAACAATGACTTAGTTTACTAGCATATCTGTTGTCCCTGTGTACTGCCTCTTAATGCAGTCTTGTTATTTGAATTCATTAGTTACATTATTGTGGGCTATCCTTGAAATACTCATTTAATTCTATCAATTGCAAACTTCTTACTTTCAAAGGTCTTAAACTATTGTGGTTGGTTCTAACAAACTTTGATTGTCATGTTGTTTAAAACCTCATTCAAAGTTCAATGTCTTGATGGAAGAACTATGATATATGTTCTATCACTTTCTTACTTTGCATAAGTCTATGTAATGCTTCTTATCATTTCACCACTATATTTTGGATAGTGAATTAGTCTTGCCATTGGTTGTGATCAACATGCTCACATAAACTTCTCAAAATTTGTCCATAAAAGATTCTCAAGTGACTAACCTATCTTTTTGAAAGGTCACCTTGCCCTTTTATTCTCTTTGTTGTGCTTCACTGAAAACTTATATTATTATAGATGATTGTCGTTAATCATTCTTCTTTCACGGTAACTTCCTTCATTTGATAACTTCTTGTGAATGATGATTATCCTCATTAACATTGTCAATGTCATTGTACTTGATGAGTACCATTGTTTAGTTTTTATGACACTGTGATTCCATTGAGCATCAATTTATCATTATACCAGTGAATTCATCAACCTCACTGCTATGAATGATGGATTCATCCTTGATTGCATCACAATGTCATAGAAGACATTGTAAGATTATCTTGTCAGAACACAAAATGAAAGCACGTTGGGCTCAACCCTTATGGGAGCCACATTTTGTTCCACATGCTTTTATTAGATGAATCAAAATAGCAACAATGATTTCACTTATACCTGCACAAGAAGCAAACATATTAGATAAAAACAAAGCATATGATGGATGTTTATGTTAATTCCTTTGTTTTCCTAGACATCTGTGGTATGCAAGATGTTTTAATGCAGATGAAGGTCAAGCTATATGTTTACAAATGTTTGCAGATATACTGATTGGTGATCCTTCATTGCTCAAACCAAACCTCATATTACTCATGTAGGAACCCTAGGAACAACAACTAGAGACTGGACAAACATGAAGAACTGAAGCTGATGCAGGACAAACAACTGGGATTCGTCATTCAGGCAATGACGGGTCCCCTAACTTTATATGTGCATTTCTTTTTTTCCTATCTATAAATGTATAGTTTTTCTTTTATTTGCATTAAAACAATCAGTTCCATGGCTTGTGTGGAACACCATACATTTACATTGTCAATAAAGATTACAATTTTCAAAATATTGTGCATTTTCTCCTATGTTATATGCATTTGCATAATACAATGTAGTAATGTAATCTTCTGATTTTCCTTTTATGCACATGAACATGACATAGCAGAGTAAAAATGTACCTTCTTTTGACTTGTAAAACATAACAACTCTACCTGTTTGAGCTAGTAGCGAAAAAAGGTAACAAATTATATTTCTCATTCTCTCCAATGCCTATTTGAAATTAAAAATCTAATTTTTTATGCAAAAGTTATGCTCAAAATTGTGTAGAAGAGAATATTTGGATTCCAAGTTCCAAAAACATATGTAAATAGAAAAATAAAGGAATCAAACCTATACCATTGAGTAGTTCTTAGAACCACCTTTTCAACAGGTATAAGAATTTAAAAATTTGACATCCTAGATGAAAGTTATGCCCGTTTTGAAAATAAGTCCTCCAATTTGCCCTACTAGTGGCTAGTGGGTGGCCACCAGGTGGCAGTCCGGCGGCCCCACCAACGACGGTGGTGAACCGATGGTGCCTAAGAGATAGAGGTGGTGGGAGATTTTATAGGAAATTTAAATTTGTTTAAAAATCTAAAATCTTTGAAAATTATGGAAAATTTGAAAGTTACTTAAAACTATTTAAATTTTAAAAAGGAAATTTAATTTTTATTAAGCCCCTTATGAACTAGGCGGGTGGATGCTGTTGGAAACAAGAAAAACTAAGAGGGGGGGGTGAATCAGTGTTCTACAACATTTAACTTTATTATTCTGATCATTAATCCACTTTAAGCATTCAACCAAAAGAAATATGTAGAAACAGAAAGCAAATAACCACAACACCATAACACAAGGATTTTTACATGGAAACCCTATTAGCAGAAAAACCACGGTGGATGGCGAATCCACAATATAATATGAGTATACTCAAAAAGAAGTTTACAAAATGGGAATGCACTTGTATTCAGGCACATTGCCTAGAGCTCACTGCTCAAAATAGGAAGGCACACTGCCTTATAGAGATTTGGATTAGATCCAAGGGAATGAACTGAAAGAATAACATCTACAAATGCTTGATTATAGTTCCAGTTAGGCTTAGTTGTCGATCTTTTGTTCTTCTGATTGATACTGAACTTCTACTCTTCTCTTGCTCTAACTCGCACCACAAAATCTTTATGCGCAAGTGAATCTATGCATAAAATCATTTTAACACTCTTTTGATATTCACAATACACATCGACACACCACACACACACACCATAATGATATAATAGATCATACATATATATCTGCGACTAACAATATAATCGCAACAAGTCGGCTTCAATAAAAATTAAAAATATTAGCAATCGTCAGCTCAAATCTTAGGAATTATCCAATGCGTATCCACAACGGTCGGCCACAACTTAGCTCAGACCCAAATCAAGATGAGTGAACACAAAAATATTTGAATAAGCATTCCTTGAATATCCACAACACATTATATCGACTGAGTCAACCATAAAATACTGATAAATAGAAAAGTATCAACCAGATCACAAAACTTACACATGACTTGGTACGAGGCACTAAGATTTTTGGATAAAACAAGAAATACACTGATGAACCTTTCGTGAGATTCATAACTCAAAATAACAACTAGAAATCTGCAAGTGAATCGATGATCACCAAACTGCCAGATGCTCTGTTCTTCCTGACTGTCCTCAATCTAATTGCCAGTATAAGAAAATGATGTCATGAGGATCCAATTACCGACTAGGGTTGCCATCAATGACAACACCAAAGCATAATTGCAATGTCTCTTGCCAACAATCTCCCCCTTTGGCATTTATGGCAACACTTAGTGAAAAATGACTGAGTGTCAGATCAAAACCAACATGAAGTACACTACCACTTCAAAACTTCAAAAAAGAATCTTCAATCTCGGCTTAGAAAAGTAACCCCCCCTAAGATAAATACACATTTTTCACTATACACTTCTCCCCCTTTGACATCAATGGAAAAAATCGGGGAACCCGAAACAAAATTCCAAAACTGTACAAGCATGAACTTGTAACTTACAAAAGTTTGAAAATATCTGCAAAATACTGCTTCAACACTCTTAAATTTTTGTCACAAACCTTTTTAAGACTCTCCAAAACTGTTATGTGACCACACATTAAGTAAGATTGAGCTTCTGTAGGTTCTAGGTTCACTGGGTCACTAACTGCCACAACAACTTTCGCTTCCTTCAAAGCACTCACCATTATCTCAATCTTTGGACAAATTAGTCCTTTGAGTTCACTTACTCTCCCAACAATCCTATCATTTTCACTCTTCAAGCATCTTATTTTGTCAAGTAGAGATGTTACTTGACTTTCTTGCTGAGCAACATCACCAGCTAATGGATCAAAAGTATCAGAAATGATAGCCAATTGATTTTCAAGATCCTTCACCTTTTTCTCATTACCTTCAATAAACTTGGACAAAACCAAACATGCCTTATAGGCCTTTCCAACTTCAGATATGGAACCTTGAATGTTCTTCATGCAGGTGGCTAAAAGATTCTTATCCTTTGCAATCACTTCCTTCAACCAACTAAGTCTTTTACCATTAAACTTTTTTTGCACTTTATCCTCAGTAGATTTTTCAAGAGACTTGAATTGAGTACTTACAACATTTATGAGCTTCTTTAGCTCACTGAAAGAGGAACCAAATGGATCCATGACATGAGTAGGCATTAATTTTTTTAGAACTCCAGATGCAAGGATTAGCAATTCACTATCCTCTATGTGAGTCTTAAGAATCTTCTCATTGGCCTTAGCTTGAGCAATCGATGCGACCTTCATCATCTGAATTGGGGACAAAGTGTACAAATTGATTGAGCTTTCATCCAATTCAGGATCAAAATCTTCTTGTTGCTCCATTATAAATTTCTTCACTACCTCGACAATGTCTCTTGCCTTCACTCTGATTTGAACTTTTTCTTCTTCAGCCTTGGGTTCTTCAGAGACTGTTTCCGGATTTCCTTTGGGCGCCTCAACCTCTTCATTTTGCACATCCTTCTCCTTAGCTAATACCACCTAAGGAACTTCAGTTTCCATAGGTGTCTCTGTATTTTCCACATTAGGAGGAATTTGAAAAATCCTCAACATCTGCATTCACTTCCTCATTTTTTGGAACATTTTCAATATTCATTTCCTCAACATGAATCTTATTCTTTGACAGAAACTCTTCCAGAATCTCGTTGGTTTCACCAACAACAATATTAGTTTCACCAATCATGAGTTTATTCACCTTTGTCTTGCTCTTAAATTCCTTTTTAGCTTTTTCAAGGAGTGAATTCATCTCCTCAATTGACATTTCTAGACATAAATTTGTAAGAATTCTCTTCCTCAGATTCTCTTCTTCTGTTCTAGCACTTAATCTTCTCGACTCCAAAATATTATATAGACTCTTTGGTAAGCCAGACATAATCTCAACAAGAACTTTATTGAAAATGTTCATATGTTTTGTTGTGGCTTCTTCAAGAACTCTTTGATTGGATTCATCAAAAGTTTCATACAATTCACAGAGGGGCTTGAGATTTCCATCCTTGATAACTTCATTCTCAACTTCCTCAACTGACATACCAGGTTTGTCAACCTTTTCCCTTTTCTTTGCTTCTTCTTCTTTACTGGAAGATTTGCTCTTAGTTAACTTTACAGCCTGAGTTCCGGTAGCCTTCATTTCTCTCAAAAATTATTTTGATTCTGTTTCCTCATCTTCTAAAACAACTTTATATGTTGTTCTTTTATTCTTATTCCTTTTACCAAAAGGCTTGTCTTGAGCTGGCTTGGTTGCAAGGGAACTCCTTGTAGATCTAGTGTGGGCAGAGGATGCTCCCGGACTAGCAGACTCTATTTTTTCTTTCACTTTTGCTGCTTCTGCCTCATCTCTCCTTGTTTCTCTCAAAGCTTCTATAGGTAAGCCCATACTTTCTGCAAAAACTTCTACCTCTTTTCTTACTCTCCTGATTATCATTGGTTTTTTCAATTCCTCATGAACTTGCATACTTTTCTCTACATAATTTCCAAACCTCTCTTCTCCCTAATCCAAAGGTGAACTCAACAAGTGTTCTACATACATCTTCAAGATGTTCTCCTCTACTTCATATCCCATAGGCATGATCCATATTGTTCTGGGATCAACAGCTTCCATATAACATTGATCAATATCCACCATGAAGTAGATAGTATCTTTGTACTATTCCAAAATTGAAGTGGGAATTCTTTCCTTGACATGCATCATATTCTGGAAATTTTTGAAGTACCCCAGAGGGTAGTATTCTTGACCTGACAATCACCAATTCCAAACAACATGTTCCTTAGCTGAACAACTATAGGCACACCAATTTTCCAATGTACATTTCCAACACCCGGAACCTCATCCATGAAATAGAAAAATAAACACAATAGCAGATTACCATATTTGAAAGTATTCTTCTTATATTTCTTTATTTTACTTAGATTCTCCATTAATTGACTTATGAGCAGCTCGCACAAGTCATATTCTACATTTTGCTTTACCATTTCATAAGCTGCATAGATAGCCATACCAGATGCATAATTATCCCAACTAGAATGGTATATCTTGTAGCCAATGACCATTGATGCAAATTTTACATCCACTTCAGAAATATCTTCTATTGTCATTTCCCTTCTATCCCATTATGCACCTGTTGCCTCTGTAACCTTCTCATTCTTCATGGATTTCAAAACTAGAAGTCTACCGGTGGAATTCAGACCCGTGACTGCACATATAGCCTCTTTTGTGATCTTGAAGGGTATATTTAGCCACACGAACTCGACATGAACATGACTCAAAATGTATCTAACCCATTCATTTTCCTCAAATATGAGAAATTTTGCAAACTACGTGAACTTCTTCTCTTATAGGGTTTTAAATTCTGACTTTACAATAAAATCCTCTCTAATTATATGATGGGAATACAGATTCATCATTTGAGAACTTCCTAATTCTTCAATATTGGCATGTATATAAGCCCTAATATCTTTTGTATGCAATACTCTGTAGGACACAAATGAAAACGTACCGAGGGGCTCGGTCTCAACAAACTTATAGGGATGCCATTTAAATTTAGGATGGGGTTTGTCCTTGACTTTGACTACCAGAGGAGTGGACATGATTGCAAATTCACAAGTTCACAGGGTTTTTGATAAATACCTTTCTGTTAGATCAAAGTTTGATCATAGATTCTTCTTCACGCTTTGAATCTCTCCACAATTCAACAAAGTTCACTCAGGGCTCTTCAAACTGATTTCCTCCAAAATGGAAAGTGACAAATGAAGGATAAAAATGTTCTTTTATCATCCGCACACCTAACCCTTTTTGTCGCAATAAATTCCTTTACCCTAATTCATCCGGTTACCTTGTTTCCATGTACTGAGATAGATGATTCTTTTATGGATCTCCAAAACTTGACAATACTGCCTCCAATTGGGTTAAACAACATTTGAAAGCATTGATCCACCTATTGGACTGGTCCACATTCTAGTATCAATTTCTTGTAGGGGGTTAAAGGATTTTTCTGACAGCTCCCCCTAGGCCAAAGGCCTAAAACTAATTCCCGAAGGAATTACCAGAAGTAGATTATGGTGCTGGCGTATTTCCTTCAATAGAGGGATTCTTTTTCACCCATTTATTCTGTATTTTCCTCCTGATCACATTTGTAGTAAATTTCCCTTTTCCTTTGACATCCTGCTATGTATTCTGTCTTACTAGGCCTCTTCTATTCTAATAGAATCTAGAAATATGGCCAAATTTGTTGCAGTTGTAACACAACATTTCTCTGTTCAGACCAACTGTTCCACTAATTTTGCCTTGATCTGCATTGGTTAGCAATATGCCAAAGTCTATTGCATGCATAACATCTAATATCTCTATGAAAGTTGTTCATCACATTTCTACATTCATTGGACTTATGACCAAACTTGTTACAATTAAAACACTGACTTGAGAATGATGGTCCACTTGGATTCATCCTGCTTCTACACTAAGAAGCCATATGGAAATTTTTTTTGCAAGCAAAATAATAACCATTGAATCTCTGAGCATTTGGTTGTCTCACCAAATTCCTTCTAGCTTCATTTATCTAATTTCCTTGCTGGAATCTTCCTTGTCAGGAATTCCTTTTTCCAGAGTTCCTTTGTCCAGATCTGAAACTTTCACCTTCCTCATAGCCAAGACCTCACTTGTCACCATCAATCCTCTGACCTTTAATCAGTTCATCAAGCTTGGATGAGCTTTCTTTGAATTTCTCCTTGTACTCATTTGTGGTAGTAAGTTCATCTTTGAGATCACCAAGTTGTTTTCCAAGCACTTCCTCATTGTTTATAGATTGTTCCAATTCATTGTCCAATCAATTGCATTGTTTAGATTTTTCTTTGAAGGATTGAGCAAGATTTTCTTCATTCTTCTTTCTATCTTCAATATCCTTGGTCATCTTCATCATGATAGATTCCATCTCACGCTTTATGGCAGCATTTTCTTTGGAAAACTTTTCACATTCTTCTATTTTATCTTTCAAGGAATGGCTTAGTTGTTCATCTTCCATGCTTCTATTCTTCTGCTTGAGATGATCACATAATTCCTTTCTTTTCTCCCTTGATTCATTGATTTTGTCTTTCAATGATTGGATGAATTTTTTTGCACTCTCAAGATTTTCTTGCAATTCTTGGTTCGCAGATTTTGACTAGTCAAGATCATCTAGGGCCACCATAAGTTGTTGTTGAAGACTTCTTGTATCCATTGTAAACACTTTCCAAGATCTCCCCAAGATTTTAGACTTCTTCCAAGGAACTAGCTCTGATACCAATTGTTGGAAACAAGCAACACTGAGAGGGGGGTGAATCAATGCTCTACAAAAAATAACTTTGTTATTCTGATCATTAACCCACTTTAAGCATTCAACCAAAAGAAATATGTAGAAACATAAAGAAAATAACCACAACACCATAACACAAGGATTTTTACGTGGAAACCCTGTTAGGGGAAAAACCACGGTGGATGGTGAATCCAAAATATAATATGAGTATACTAAAAAAGAAGTTTACAAAATGGGAATGCACTTGCATTCAGGCACATTGCCTAGAGTTCACTGCTCAAAATAGGAAGGCACACTGCCTTACAAAGATTTGGATTAGATCCAAGAGAATGAACTGAAAGAATAGCATCTACAAATGCTTGATTACAATTCCAATTAGGCTCAGTTGTCAATATTCTGTCCTTCTGATTGATACTGAACTCCTGCTTTGCTCTTGCTCTGACTCACACCACAAAATATTTATGCGCAAGTGAAACTGTGCATAAAATCTCTCTAACACTCTTCTGATATTCACAATACACATCGACACACCACACACACTCACCAAAATGATATAATAGATCATACATATATATCTGCGACTAACAATTTAATTGCAACAAGTCGGCTTCAATAAAACTTAAAAATATTAGCAACTGTGAGCTCAAATCTTAGGAATTATCCAATGTGTATCCACAGTGGTTGGCCACAACTTAGGTCAAACCCAAATCAAGATGAGCGAACACAAAAATATTCAAATAAGCATTCCTTGAATATTCACAGCACATTATATCGACTGAGTCAGCTCCAAAACACTGATAAATAGAAAAGTATCAACCAGATCACCAAACTTACACATGACTTGGTACGAGGCACTAAGATTTCCAGATAGCACAAGAAATACATTGATGAACCTTTCATGAGATCCACAACTCACTAACAACTGGAAATTTGCAAGTGAATCAATGATCACCAAACTGCCGGATGCTCTGTTCTTCCTGATTGTCCTCAATTTGACTGTCGATATAAGCAAATGATGTCATGCGGATCCAATTACCGACTAGGGTTTCGATCAATGACAACACCAAAGCATAATTGCAGTGTCTCTTGCCAACATATGCCACCTGACTAGGGGCCGCGAATAGGGGTCTAAGGCCCTGCCGGTCTAACACTACTGGCATATGGGATTGTTGTCCAGTATTGATGCTGTCACACTTGTTGCATTGGTAGAGCCAGTGGGGTACAAGAGTCTGTGAACCCCCCCTCCCCCAACATTTTTTATTTATTTTTCAATAAATTTTTTTTACTATAGGTTTTAATAATTTTTTATGTTTCAAAAATTTTCAATTTAATTTTTACTATTGCAGGATTTTATTTTCTACAAATTATTTTTTATTTTACAAATTTGTCATCCGTACGACTGAATAGGGATGATTTGATTTAGGATCTATGACAATTTCTTTAAAGAATGCTTAATGTTACAAAGCTTTAATTTAAAGAACTTTACTCATAACATCATAAATGAAATGCTTAAATGAACAAAATGGAAAGAACATGATGAGAAAAAAAAAGAGAGACATAAGTAAGAAGACAAGCTAGTTGATAACGGAGTTCACCAAAAGGCTACGTCTCTAGGCCCCTCTCCAATAGAGTGACTAGTTCGATTAAGCTCCAAAATTAGAATTACAACTATATTACAATTCCATCTCCTTCCAACACAACGACATGACATTTCTCCTTTGCATAGAAGTGGAATAATGTCTTCAGTATAGTCTCCTCACTCATCACCTTCTTAAGAAAATTAGAAGGCCTATACCCCCCTTTTATACATAAAATATGCCTTATTAAGGTTAACCATGAAAACAAATAAATAACCTCCTAAAAACCTCTCTACCCTCGTTCTCAACCCCTTTTGGCATTTTGTGTTTGGTTTCTATTTGATTAAAGGGTTGGATTTTATCTATAGAGGCTTATTTGTTAAGGCCTTGGCTCTAAACATACAACAATAGAAACCACTGCCTTATATATGTTTGAATGGCTCGGTGGCATGGCGGTAATTAAAGATTTTGGGTGGTCGATGGTTTGACCCCCACTAGCCACATGTTTTTAAAAATGAATTGCCAATGTTTAAATAACAAAATGGACCGCCACCAAGTATGTGGTAGGCACGGCCGTGTGGCGCAACGACTGCTAAAGGTTTCGAGGACCGACAGGTCATGGGGTTGAATCCCCTTTATATTTTGGAGAACCGTTCAATTCAACTAACGATCAAAGGAGGATGCCGATGGTCTTCCATGTGGCACCATTTGATTATGCCATGTGTCACCTCGCTATTCACTGACAGAGTTGACTGTGCAAAACCGTACGCCGACTGGACTGCCTTGCTGTCTACCATGTCACTATACGAACGACCATGCCATCTTGCCACGCCATCGTACAAACTTCCATGTGTCAAACCATGATTGGTCCACCTCGGTGTCCGTACCATACAGTCTACCACATCAACATGCTGATGTTATGCTAACATCATTAGCCATACAACTAGGTCAACTTGTTTACCACCAACTTTGACTTGCGATATCTTTTGCATACGGGCTCAAATTTTGATGAAATGGACATCGTTGGGTTCGTGTCATCGAGATCTTTGATTTGACGCTATTATTGATAGATTTTGAGACAATCATTTTTTCCACTTTTCTGATGCCCTCAAGTACCAATTTGACCAAACTTTGACTAGCCATAACTTGAGCATACGAGCTCCTTTCGACTTCTTTCAAGTTGCGTTGGATTCAATGTTTTGAGCTCTTTCTAATGGTGTTGAATTTTGGAGCATTGGGAACCCTTCAATTTTTAGTGAAAAGTAAGTGAGGGTAAAGTTCCCCCACTTTACCAATCTCCATCCATTTTTCCTTGCTTGGATGCATCCCCTTCAGTCCACTCTGAGGTATTCAACTGCTCCTCTTCGTGAAGTCCTAACATTCCTGTCGAGAATGAAATCCTCTAGTAACTCCGACATGTACTCTAGTGAAAGATCATCAACTGATGGAACCAAAATGTTTGTGTCTTCATCTAGTATCATTGGAGGCTCATACAACTTCAAATTCTCAACATTGACAACTAAATATATATTCATGTACAAAGGAAGATTAAGGCGAAAGGAATTGGTACCGATCTTTTCCAGAATCTCAAAAGGACCATATCTGATCAGCTTGAGCTTCCTTCCTTCACCTTGCATCCTTTCCTTGTTGATATGTAACCAAACTCAGTCTCCAACCTAAAAATGGTGATCACTGCGATGCTTATCATGGCAAGCCTTGTATTTTGCTTGGCTCTACTCCAACTGTGCCTCCACTGCCTGATGAATTGCATGGACTTTCTGGATGAACTTTAAAGCCTTCTCTGCATCATGGCATCCATCTTCAACATCATATTTTTTGAAAGAAAAATCCATCAGTGTTTTAGGAAAATAACTGAAGCAAGTCTCAAAAGGAGACCTCTTTATAGAAGAGTGTGTTGCATGGTTGTAAGCATGCTGCACATAATGAAGAATCTCATCCCACAACTTAGGATGTTTACTACAGTAACCTCTGAGAAAATGCACAACTATCTTGTTAACTACCTCTATCTGTCTGTCATTCTGCGGATGGAAGGCTGTACTCTTCTTTAGTTTGGTGTCCATGAGTACCCACAAAGCTAACCAAAATTCCCCCAAGAATCGAGAATCTTGATCTAATACAATAGAAGTAGGTAACCCAAAAGGAACCCATACAAATTGAAAGTACACATGAGCTGTCAGTTTAGCAGTGACCTATTTCTTACAAGGCATTAGAATACACATTTTGCTAAACTGATCAACTACTACATACAAATAATCATGTCCCTTCCTAGACATAGGTAGACCCCTAACAAAGTCCATAGACACACTTTCCCATGGACGGGATGGTACAGGTAAAGGTGTGTACAACCCCAATTTCCTATTACTAGGTTTACTAGTTGCACACATCACACATCTTCTAATTGTTGGAGTTAAAATGACACTGAGAGGGGGGGGGTGAATCAGTGTATTAACAGATTTGACCAATTTTCAAAAATTCATAAACATAGCTCAGATTTGATCTCAATATTACTCCGATTAATGCATTCATGAGTTGAATGTAATCATTCATAAACAAAATTGAGAAAAGTAATAACCAAAAAGTGAACTGAAATAAAAACAACACAGTAAAGCAGTGAGAACTTAGAGGAACAAAGAGACACAAGAATTTTCTGAGTGGAAAACCCTCTTGGGGTATAAAAACCACTCCCGAAATGCCTTCCAGGCTTAATCTTTTGAACAACTGTTCACAATGCCTTATAGGCTGATTTTTGAGCACCCACTCAAGGAGCACCAACCCCTCATTTAGAGATATCTATCTCAAGGAGTACCAACCCCTCAAATTATGCATCTGAACAATAAAAATATCTCAGAGGATCTCTCTATTTTCAGTCAAGCTCATAACTCTCTGTTTTCCTCATCTACCTAATACATTTTTGATACAACCAAAGAACAATATTCCAGAATTACAACCAGAGAGCTTACACTCTTTTCAACACAGGTTTTTTATATACATTTCAAGTATGTCTGTCATAATGAAAGTCTTCAAAGAATGCGTTTTTCACAAGAATCTAAAACTCACTTGCCAATTTTAGAATCTGAATCTGAATAAAGACAATCTATAGATGATGGAAAAAATCAAGAGTAATGCCTGTCCAGAGGGCTGCAAATAATCCGTTATTTCAAAACCATGACTGCCCACAAATGAAACTCAAAGAATATTCTGCCATGTAACCGTTCTGAGATTCGATGCCAACCAATGATGTCGGCATGCAACTATACTTAGAAATTCCCATGTCGTCCACAATGATTAAGTTTTCGTTAATCATTTGCTGAGACATCCAGATAGTTCTGCCGAAGGCAATTAAATCGCCAGTCATTCCCCTTAGATATCACTTTCGCCATGACCCATCAGAGTTGGGGAGAAGACATAATGAATACATTATGTCACGTCGAGAGCTCATATGTTATGTTCTTTCCAATTGCTGAGACCTAAGAAAGTTTCTCACCGAGATGCCCTTTTCGTTTCATTCACTGTCGCTATAGCCTTTTGATATCGGAGAGACATCTTGTAGACAAGTCTTTGTTTTTTCAAGAGCCCCCATGATTAAACATGTCACCGTGAAAATTCAATACCTATGCCGATGGAAACTTTATCACCATCAGTCATCCCTCTGTTTGTCGCTGTGACATTCTACTGTCGGGGAGACGTTTCGTAGATTTTATTAAGTTTCACCGAAAGACTTTATCCCTTGTAAGTCGCTGTAACATAATGGTTCTCTTGCCGATGCATCCTTCTATCTTATGAGGGTCGCTATAACATACCGACATGAGGGAGACCTCTCGTAGAATGCTTGAGTCATACCGAAGGTCACCAACCATCTTGTGTCACTGAGACAAGATTGATCGTATGCCGACAAAGTCCTTTTGTGTTCCATCGGCGAGACCAGAGGTCACTCGTCGAGACCTCACGCCGAAAACCCTAACTCTTACTGAGATGTATGCCTTTATGTTGTTAGTCGGTATAAGAAATCAAACTCGCCAAGACCTTTCTTTGAAGCACATGAGTTATACCGAAATTTTCTTTTTATTTTATGCATCGCTGGGACATATCAATGTCGGGGAGACCTCTTGGAGAGCACACTATGTCATATCGAAAATCTTTATGCACAAGTCGGTAAGACACCACGAAATCACTTTGACATTTCAACAAAGCCACAACCTTTGCCGATAAGACCTTTTGGTGCACGATCGGTGAGACAATATGTCTTCGGTGAGACCACATACCGAATACAACACTCCTGCCGATATGTTCCTCTTCCTTCAGTTGGTGAGACAAAGTAAGTTCGCCAAGATGTTACAAAGAAGAAAAACCTCTTGTCGATGAGCACCCTTTGTTGCTGGTTGGGGAGACATGATGAGTTCGCTAAGACATTATATCGATGCCGCAACTCTTGCCGATATGTTCTTTCTTGTGTCGGTTGCCAAGACACAAAGCGCTCGATGAAACAACATGCCGATAGGGATTTCTTACGCCGATGAACCTCCTTATGTATTAGTCGGTGAGACCTGACTCATTTGGTAAGACCTCTCAGTGGTGAGAAATACATATGCCGATAGACCTTTCCACTATCGCTAAGACCACGTGAATGTCATGCCGATAGATACCCAAAGGTGAATTTTGTCATCAAGGACAAACCAATCATAACACAACTGAGAACCAACACTGATATATTTGGATACAGTTTCTTGCATACAAGGCCAGTAACAATATTTCTACAGCTGAGTTATTGTTTTGCTTACCCCAAAGTGTCTACCAATCAATGAGGTGTGTGATTCTCTGATTACCTGCGCTTGTTCATCTTTTGGAATGGATAACTTTCCCAAGTGATACAACAATTTAACTTGCACATAGCAATCTTTCTCTTCTAGATGTTTACCTTGGATTAAAGCTGCATAGATATCCTTAAAGTTCTCATCATAAGTATATTGTTCCTGAAAACTTTCATGAACCATAGAACTATTTTGAAGGATTATCAAAGCATTCATAACAGGAGGCCTAGAGAGCATGTACGCTACTTTGTTATGAGCACCTTTCTTATAATTAATTACCAAATGAAACTATTGCAGAAAACCCATCCAACGAAAGTGCCTACTTTGTTGCAGTTTAGATTGTGAGTGCAAATACTGAAGTGGATGGTGATCAGTGTGGATTACAGTTTCTTTCCCCATTATGTAATGTTTCCATTTTTTAACACTTTGAAAGAATGCATGAAGTTCCTTGTCATAAGTGGGATAGTTACTTACTGCTCTTGAAAAGGTTTGAGAGGTAGTAGACTAGTTTACCTCCCTGCATGAGTATTGCTCCCATGGAAAACCCACTTGCATCTGTCTCGATCTCAAACAACTTCTCTAGATTTGGTAAAGCCGGAATTGGTATGGTGCTCAACTTTTCCTTCAAAGTGTCGAAAGCCTTCTACTGCGGACCTCCCCATTGAAAATTTTCCTTTGTGCTGGTTAATGCATGTAATGGAGATGCAATATAAGAGAAATTTGCAATGAGCTTTCTCCAGTACTGAACTGCACCTAAGAAACTTCTGACTTCTATGACTATACTTGGCTTAGGCCAGTTTACAATAGGTTCGACCTTCGCAAGGTCTAATTTCAATTGACCACCCCCTACAACATAGCCTAAGTACACTAAGGATGTCTTAGCGAATTCACATTTAAACATCTTTACATAGAGATTTTCTTTTCTGAAGACATCAAGAAATTTATTTATATGAATTACATGATCTTCCCAAGTTTGACTAAACATAAGAATACCATCTAGATAGACTATGACAAAATCATCAATGAAAGGATGAAAGACATCATTCATGACACGCGTGAAGGTAGCTGGTGCATTACAAAGGCCAAAGGGCATAACCAAACACTCAAACAATCCCTGTTTTGTTTTAAATGTAGTTTTCCAAATGTCATATGTAGAAATTCTTATCTGATGATAGCCACTATGCAAGTCTAACTTACTGAAATAAACTACATGTTTCAATTGATCAAGTAAATCATCAATTCTGGGAAGAGGATACTTGTTCTTTACCATTATCTTGTTCAGGACACGATAGTCGATGCACATTCTCCAAGTCCCATCTTTCTTTGGAACCAACACAATTGGAGAACCACAAGGAGATGTACTAGGATGAATGACTCCTTTCTCAACCAACTCCTGAACCTACTTTTTGATTTCCTCATTTTGCATAACTGATAAATGGTACATGCCAATGTTAGGAAGTGACACATCCTACTGTAATTGGATTTCATGCTGTATCTCTCTCTTGGGTGGAAACCCCTTCGGTTCTTGAAACAAGTTATCATAAGCGGAAACAATTTTGACCATTTTAGATTTATGTTTTGGATCACACCCCTTGAACGCCTCATATTTATCATCTTCTTTGGCTTTTATAAGCATTAATACAAAGTTCTTACTAGAATTGGCCAATCTTTTCATTTCACTAGCATTAACCAGTGCAAGATTAGTCTTAACCTTATGTGCACATATAATATATTCTATCCCATCCTTAAAGAGATGATACTTATTCTCCCCCTATAAAATATTTCTTTTCTGTCATATAGATAAGGACCCCCTAACACGAGCCCACAAATATCCAAAGGAACTACAACTACCTCTACCTCATCAACAAAGTTTGCAGTGATAACAAATCTCAATTTAAATTGTTTCATTACCTACAATTGAGCATCATTACAACCCATACAAGTGGATATGGCTTTGGATAAGGTGTTATATCCAGATTGAGTTTCTTTACAACCTCTTTAGATATTAAGTTGACTTGAGAAGCCGTATCAAATAGTGTATCAACCTTAGTATGCTTTATGACAACCCAAATGTGAAGAAATTCATTTATTTTCTTATCAACCTTAGGAGAAGATTCTTTACTTGTACTTGTACTTGCATTGGAGAAAAATGTATTATAAGAAAGAGATATACCTTTCCCTTTACCTTGGATCCCAATAACATCAATCTTTGTCTCATCTTCGGAGTTAGATCCAAGATCTTGTTGAATCACTGCAACAGTCTTTTGCTTGCCTTTATTGCCTCCATATATGTTTGGCCTTAACTCTGGATGCAACTTCCAACACTTCGAATCATCATGCCCCTCTTTCTTGAAATGAGAGCATGTGGGTTTATCACCCTCTTTCTTAACTGTAGCTGTCTTCTTCCCTTTTCCCTTGTATTTTTCTTTGTCTTTACCCTTAGACTTACCCTTAGACTTAGATGGCTTCTTTGAGAAATTATCACTGAAAGTGTTCTTACCCCTTGACTCTAAATGAGTAGCTTGGATAGATACCTCATCCAGATTATTAGGAATCAACATTAGAATAGTATGTCTTAGGTAAGAATGCAAACCACCTATGTACTTAAGTAGTGTAGCCTGAGTATATAAGGGAACATTTAAAGCAATAGCCCATTTTTTGAACTCATGGGTGTAATATTGGACAGACTACCCCTTACCTTGCCTAAAGGTCTACCAATTCATGGTTAATTGTTGAATGTAACCTAAAGGGTAAAACTATTTTTTAAGGGAAGCAACAAATTCGATCCAATTCATATTGACATTACCATGGTGAGCAATTTCTTCCCGAGTCTTACTCTCCCACCAGGTGAGAGATTTACCTCCCAACCGGAGAGTGGCTAATTAGATCCTAGAAGCATATTATACTAGGCCTTGAATCCTACAATACACTTCTACCCGCTGGACCCAATCATCTAACTTTTTGAAATTTAACTCCCCACAGTACTTAGGTAATTCAAAATTTACATCTTGTTTAATAACATGCTTAGACTTGCTCTTAAATGGATTAACAACAGTAGAAGAAGAAGGAGAAGAAGGGGAAGAAGAAGAAGGAGAAGAAGGAGGAGATTCTAGAGGTTCTTCACCATCTCCGGATTGCTTCTTCTTGTCTTTATGATCTCTAGAATCTTCTTGCTCCAAAGAATCTCCTTTTTTGCACTTCTTCTTATCCACATAAAGCTCTTCCACCATAGCCTTCAAGTCAAGGAAGGCTTTCCAAAAACCTTCTTCATCAAGCTCTAGTTTTCCATATTTAGTTGCACTCTCTGACATTCTCAGTGGAAAGGTTCTTCTCTTCCCGATCTTAGGATTATACTCTACAAGGGTGCCTTCACCTCGTTGGATCTTGGATCTTGTCAACATTCACTTCTGCAATAATAGTCACACAAAGCTCTGATACCAAACTTGATCTGATTTAGGATCTATGACAATTGCTTTACAAAATGCTTAATGTTACAAAGCTTGAATTTAAAGAACTTTACTCATAACATCATAAATGAAATGCTTAAATGAACAGAATGGAAAGAACATGATGAGAAAAATAGAAGAGAGACAAAAGTAAGAAGACAAGCCAGTTGATAACAGAGTTTTCCAAAAGGCTACGTCTCTAGGCCCCTCTCCAAAAGAGTGACTAATCCAATTAAGCTCCAAAATCAGAATTACAAATCCATCTCCTTCTAGCATAGCGACATGACATTTCCCTGTTGCATAGAAATGGAATATTGTCTTCAGTATAGTCTCCTCACTCATGACTTAAGAAAATCAGAAGGCCTATAGCCCCCTTTTATACATAAAATATGCCTTATTAAGTATTAACCATCAAAACAAATAAATAACCTCCTAAAAAGCTCTCTACCCTTGTTCTCAACCCCTTTTGGCATTTTGTGTTTGGTTTTTATTTGATTAAAGGGTTGGTTTTTATCTATAGAAGCTTATTTATTAAGGCCTCGGCTCTAAACATACAACAAAAGAAACCACCACCTTATATATAATTGAATGGCTTGGTGGCATGGCGGTAATTAAATATTTTGAGTGGCTGGTGGTTGGTGGTTCGACCCCCACCAACCATGTTTATTTTAAAATTGACCACCAATGTTTCAATAAAAAAATAGACCACCACCAAGTATGTGGTAGGAACAACTGCATGGCGCAACAGCCGTCAGAGGTTTCGGGGACTGGCAGGTCATGGGGTCAAATCCCCTTTATATTTTGGAGAACCATTCAATTCAACCGACGATCGAAGGAGGACGTTGATGGGGTGCCACATGGCGCCATCTGATTAGACCACGTGTCACCTCGCTATTCGCTGACAAAGCTGACAGTGCAAAATTGTACGTTGACTAGACTGCCTCTCTGTCTGCCACGTCACTGTATGAAAAACCATGTCATCATACAGACTGCCACGTGTCAAACCATGATTGGTCCACCTCAGGGTCTGTATTGTATGGTCTGCCATGTCAAGATGCTGATGTCATTAGCTGTACGACTAGGTCAACCTGTTTACCGCCAACTTCGACATGCGATATCTTCTGCGTACGGGCTTGAATTTCGATGAAACGAACATTGTTGGGTTCGTGTCATTGAGCTCTTTGATTTGATGTAATTTTCAACAGATTCTAAGATGATCATTTTTTTGCTTTTCTGACGGCCTTAGGTACCAGTTTGAACGAACTTTGACTGGCCATAACTTGAGCATACGAGCTCCTTTCGACTCTGTTCAAGTTACATTGGATTCAATGTTCTGAGATTTTTTTGATGGTGCTGAATTTTGGAGCATTGGGGACACTTCAATTTTCAATGAAAAATATCCTCTAGATCAAGGGAAAATAGGGAATTGTTTTTTGCATTTTTTCATAGTGCCCAAAATAGATCAAATTTTATATGAATCTTCATTTATCAACCATCTTGGATCTAACGATGAGGTCTATTTTGTCTCAAGAGGCCATCCATGAAATTTCCTCTACAGAACCCTCATATGAAAATTCAATCCAAGAAAAACCCTTGTGACCCAAAAACTTCATACCTCAGATCTACAATAAACCCAACAAATCTTCAAACCCCAAAAGCCCAAATCTGCATAATAACACTTGTAACATGTGTTTCATATCTTGTAATGCCTCAGATCTATCCTACATAGCCATGGATTTAACTTTGCACCAAATCTACTCAAACAAGGGCTATAACAAAACTTGGGAGCTCACACCTCCCACAACCATTATAGCTTTGATACCACTTGATAGGAAATAATGCATAATGTCCACATTTTTAATCTATTTCCTACATGACTACATGAGAGAAAATCATGCATGCAAGTAACCATAATTCATAGATAAAATAGACAAGCCAGAAGATAACATAAGATATACCTTGAAAAAACCCTCAAGAGGGAAAAACCCAACCTCTGAAATCATCCATACTCATCTATTATTCAACAAATAAATAAAACATGCACTTACAAGAGTTATCATGAATACTTCTGAAGCATCAAGTCTCTCCAATGTATCCTCCATGTGTCCAAGCATGATCTACACATCCCATGCCATGCTTCACATATGCACTCCTAAAAAAGAATCAATAATGACAACCCACTCACCAAACTGACCTTAACCACTAAACATGTGCTTGCTTTTATAGAATCAAGCTCACACAAATACAACCAAGTAATAAGATAAAACCATGTGAATACAAAACCACTAACCCCTCATTTAATATTGGGTACTAAGTTTTCACTTTATTAAATATTTCCCCAATATTAAATTATTATAGATCATATTTTACACCCATAAATAATAACCCAATATTACTATGAGGGGCTTCCTTTTCAATGTAGGATATGTTTCTCTATTGGTCATTTGGCCTTTGGTTTCCCTCTTGCTTGTCGCAAGGGCACTGCTACCTAGTGGAAGGATGCTCTCATGGACCATCTCACGGTGGGCTCTCCCTCTTCAGATGGTCCCTCCAGGGAGGACGACCCTTCTGATTCATCTATGGAGACTGTGTCTCCCTAGTATCCTCCTTCGACTATCCCTTTCGTGGAACCATTGTTTCCTTGAACTACTATCGTTGTTCCAACAAAGCCTACCCATCCCTTGATGAATGCTTCTACTGATCCTTTGAATGCTCCTGTCTCCTCTTCTACGTTGTTGGCTTTGCTGCTTGGTGGCTCTTTACCCTTGGTGGTTGTTGAGGATTCGCTTATCTCGCCTTGCTTGATGGACTTCGTTTCTGAGCCTTCTTGGTTTGTTGTGCAAACAAAGAAGGGACTCCTTAAATCGTGGCCTTAGGTTTTGGGAGTTAGATTATTCCCCTCAGACTCTAGGGTTGTCTAGTCCTCATCTTCATTTGACATGTTGTCTATTAGTCGTTCACGTCTTGGTTTTGCTCTATGTGTGGCCTGTATTGGCTTGTTCTACTGAGCCCTAGTGGCTCTTGTTTGTAAAGGGATCAACTCCCTTTTCTCTTTCTAGTTCATGTCTTGTTTTGAACTAGCTTCTTTTAGGCCCTAAGGGCTCTCCATGTAAATGGTACAACACCCTATAAATGCTACTTATTTTATCAAAAAAATACAAGTGGTCCCCAAATAATTACTTAGTGTCATTAACCACACATCCTAGGTGCATCACAACTAAATAACTATTTAATTACAACATTATAATAAATTAATTTATACAATAGTGTACAACACCATATCCCAACACTAGGATCTCTCCTTAATGTTTTTAGGACCTTTTTTTGCAAAAAATCATCTTACTTTTCAACACTACTATAGAGGATTTCCATTTCATATTTTAACAAGGTTTCATTATTCTTTTCATGGGCTTAATGTTCTATACACTATTTTAAACTTCTACAGACTGTTCTTCAACAGTTGATTTGTAGAAGAGGGTACCTCAACAAATGAGATTCTTCAAAATCATAAATTTCCAAGTCAAATGAAGTTTATATCCACCATTTCAACCCCTTTGCTATGATGAAAAAAACCCTCACAATAATCACCTATGAACATTTTTCCCATATTGAGAGAGATTAAACCCATCAAAGGACCTTCTCTCAAACTTTATAGAAATCCAAGTAACACACAAATATCAAGTAATAGGGAACATACATGGAAAGTTATGATAGAAAATACACAAGTTTGAAATGTGTATCAATCTTTAAATGAAACCCTGGAACCTTGTTTGATCTATCAATGTGGCATTTTATTCCTCCCAACCTCTTCAATGTGCCATATCTATGATTTTGGTCTTACAACATGCCTAATATTCTCCCAAAACTCTACAACGTACTAGGCTAGAGCAACATATGTTGTTTCTATGTCAAAAATGGAGGCTCCTTCCATGAAAACCAATATAAAACCCTAAATCTCATGCTATGTGGATATAGTTTGAAACTTTCAAAGGGAAACAAACTTAATCTCTTCTCCCTCTTTTCTCTTTTAGTGTTGAAAAAAGGTAAGAGATAAACATTCACTTTTGCCTTCTTCTCTTTTCTTGGTGCCTAAGACCCCTTGCAAGATATTTTATGATTTTATTAACATAACTTAAGGCTTCTTAATAATTAGACTTAAAATTGATAACCTTACTTCAACTGTTTATACCAAGGTAGGACCGAAAAAATACTAGTAGGCATGTTTTCATATGCCTCACAACCAAAAACTCAAAGATGTCATAATACATTATTTTTTCCTCTTAAACACCTCCATAGGTGTATTCTCAACAAGAGAAAATATAGGAGACCTCTTAATCAAGTAATAAGCCATAACAACCACTTCTACCTATATTTTTTATTTCAATCCAACTGCACTAATCATACTCCTAGCCCTCCCCGTTAATACCACACTTTCTCTCTATAACTCCAATTTGTTGAGGGGTTTATGGATTTATCTTATGTATTTTAATTTTGTGATCCTTATTGAATTTTTCAAAATATACTAAAAAAATTTAATAATCATTATTAGTTCTCAAAACCTTAATCTTTCCACTACTTTGATTTTTTGTAAGGTA
Organism: Sequoia sempervirens; assembly: GCA_007258455.2. Classification (NCBI taxonomy): domain Eukaryota; kingdom Viridiplantae; phylum Streptophyta; class Pinopsida; order Cupressales; family Cupressaceae; genus Sequoia; species Sequoia sempervirens. The sequence continues at coordinate 422,122,665 of VDFB02075321.1, read as the reverse complement.
TTTAAATTCCTTAAAATTATTGAAGAATTCATATTTTATTTTAAGGAATTACAACCATTTCATCATAGAATAATCATATATAAAAGATACATAGTACAAATAATTAGAAATAAGAGGAACATTTACATGACCAAATATATCAAAATAAATTAAATCCAACACCATAGAAGATTTTACAAGAATTGAAGTAAAATTAAAAATAATTTTGTTTACCATATATGCGATGCAAATATAAATCAAACTCATGAGCACAATTAGTTAACCCCTCTTTAAGAATCTTATTCTTCAAGGTCTTGAGAGCCTTCTTTACTATGTGGCCCATTCTCTAGTGTCATAACATTCAATTCTTCATAGGTATAATTTTATTTGAAGAAATATATTTCTTAGGTACACAAAAGGAACAACCATAAAAGTAGATGTAACACACCTCTTTTTTATTGTTATTGATGGTGAGAGTGTACAAATTAAAAATATCTTGGCTACAAAAACATATGAACTATTACTCTAAATATGTATGTATTTAGCTAAAAAAAATATTCACATGAACACTCTTACTGAGCACCATATCTCCTCTACCATATTACACCCTCCACTAAAGAAATACAATGCACACTCACATAATTCAATTTTATCATTGATAACATGTTCTATGTCAAACTAGGGATATATAGAGAACCAATGATCCCATCATACACCCATCTATGAATTTGATAAGAACTCTTCTATAACAAATAATATTTAGGTGATAAGCATATATAAGGTACAAATTCACACCATCATAATATTCATATTTAGATAACCACTGTACTAATGGGAGGTCATATGCATGGAAACACTTGAGTTAGTCAATCGCACACCTTTTGATGCATGTGTTGCTAAGTTTGTACAAAGTAATTGACATAATACTGAGAGGGCTTGTTAGACTACTCATCTAAATCATTTTTCTTTTCTTCTTCTCCTCTTTTTAGTCTCTATGGAAGTTCTTAATATTGTTATAATTCCAACACTTATCCTTGGACTTTCTAGGAGATTAGGATATCCCATAGGATTTAGATAATGAATTTTATCTCTCTTTATAATTCTTCTTGCCTTTCTATTTTGGTGTTCCATGAAAAATAAGGACCTCCTTAGTTGATTTGGAAGATTTTTTTCACATATCCTTTGAAAGTAATAAGGCTACCACCTCACCAATCGTGAACTTAGAGGCAATGCTCTTGATGGCCATCACAAGGTGGTCCCACAAGTTTGGAAAAGAACAAAGGAGTTCCATGAAATGATTCTCCTACATTTTCACCCCAATAGAGTGCAACTAGGTCATGATCATATAGATTGAATTCATTTTATTGACTATAGAACCACCTCCCTACATCTTGAGGGTAGATAGATTCATTCTTAAGAAAATTCTATTTACCACAAATTTATCTTGATAAATTTCTCCCAACTTCTTCCAAAGGACTTGTGTGGTGGATTCCTCATATATAATAAGCAACCTTGGATTTTCCAAATAGAGTCTAATAAGACCCTTCACTTTTTTTCTTTCTAACATGTTTTAGTCTTTGGCATCAGGAAAATTCACAGCTAGAAATTCACCACCAAAAAATTCACCACCAACAATTCACCATGGGAAAATTCATCGTCATGACAAATTCACCTCAAAGAAAATTCACCACCAACAACTCACAACCACAAAAAATTAATTGCGTTAACTTTTTTTAATATATTTTTCTAAAACTTTGATTTTTTTTTGCAAAACAATAATTTTCACATGTATAATTGATTATAGATGACTGATATTATTGTATAATATGTTCATTAGAATAAAATAAAATATATTGAATTTTTTTTCACTTTTATTATCATAAATCAAAATTTCTAATTGTATATACGATGAATTTTCCATGGCGGTGAATTGCTGGTTGTGAATTTTCCTTGAGGTGAATTTTTCATGGCGGTGAATTTTCCGACGATGAATTGTTGGTGGTGAAGTTTTTGGCGGTGAATTTTCCTAGAGCCCTTAGTCTTCTTATTTCATTACAATATATTTGGATCTATATATTTTCAAATCATATATCTCTATCTACAAGCATACCCTCTATCTTTATCTTCCATAAATTAAAAAAAATTAGTGCTCGTGAATCTCTCCATCTTTATCCTTGATGTTCTTACCATTTTTACAATAACAATATTTCCTTATCCACAAGATCCCACACTATCATATATTAGTAAAAAATCCCAACCCTAACACCTAGTATTTGAAGTGATTATGCTCTTGTACCAAACAAAAGGTGTAGCATCATAAATTGTCACCCTTGACAATTTCACAGTAGGTTTTTCTCCCCCTAAATTATTGAGCCTAATTGGGTCCCCAATTTCCTAAATATGCATTCTATATCCCATTTGTACCACTTTCTGAGAAATTGCAAGCATTGAAAAAATGCATCCAATTAATATTTTCCCCTCGACACTTAATGTCCTAGAGAATAGGGCTAGGACCCATTCGCTCAAGGGCGAATGGGTCCCCCTATTCTATCAGGGACCAATTTTGGACATGTTGGAGTGGCCATTTTAAGATTCAAAATTTAAATTTCAAATATTGGCTACTAGGATTTAATTCTCAGGAAATTAGAGAAATTCCTATAAATATCTAGTTATTGCATCATTAAAAATCTAACAAGAACTAACAAGCATTCATGAGAAAAAAATATTGTCAAGATCATCCAAGATCAAGTCAAGAGCAACATTTCAAAGCTTTATTACAATAATTCAAGATCCTAACATCATGTCAAATCTTATGTGAGTTTGTGTGTTCATGTTATCATTTTTTTGTGAAGGCTAACACTTTTGTAGATCTCCAAAGCATTCAAGCAAATCAAGCAAGAAAGATCCAAGACCTTGAGGTGATGTGTATGACTTTGGTCCATCAAGTCAGCCATTGAAGGGTGGTGGGTTGTAGCACTTTATGATTTCATCATTCCTTCTTATTCATTATCATTATATCATTGATGTTGCCATTGTGTAAGTGAAAACACTTACATGGGTTTGATTAAGGCAAGCCCCTAAGTGGCCCAACATTTTCCCTCTCTTTGAATGTGAAGAGGATTGAGGGAAGCTTGAAGACAAATTATTCATTGTTGCATTTGAAGCCTTACATCTTGTCAACAAAAAAAAATCACCTACATAATTATCTGTTTGTGTTCTGATAATTCTCAACTGGAAATTAGAAGCTCAAATCTGTCATCAGAGGACCCCAAAAATAAAGTAGAATTGCCATACAAAGACCCATTCGCCCAAGGGTGACCCAGTCCTGCTACAATGATTAGATCTAACTTTTGGTGTCATGTCTCAAATTTTTCTTACATTTAATAATGTTAAGTTATTTAAATATTTATGGAAAATGAAATTTATCAGTTTTGACGTGTGATAAATTTAATATTTAAATGTCATTTGAAATATATCTATGTTCACATGATTGAATATGAAGGATGAATATTATGACGTAGAATGAAATCTTTTCGTTTCAAGCATTAGTTAATGGTCATTGATGAAACTCTACAAGTGCAAGTGTGTGAATGCAGGAATAGGTTGAAGATTGAGAACATGGTTGAGGTAGGAGTATTTAGCTAGAAGATGACTAGTAAGCTTGTTGGAATTTGGAACTCGCACACACCACTAAAAAATCATAACATTTGCATTGGAATTTTTGCAATTTGGTAGATATTATTTTCTTGTAAAATTTGTCAATGACTAAATAGGTAAGCTTATGGAAAAATAAATTTATAGATCATTTGCTTTACCTTGACTATTTGATGCTATTTACAATTCAAAAGAAAAAAAAGTGATAATGTTTGGAATGTATTATATTTATTTCCTCATGAGTTATTAGGAGAACGATTTGAATTAAATCCTTTTAAAAAGAATTTGAGAGCGGATTTCTTGTAAAGAAATAAATAATGAGAAAAAATGATGAAAGATTTATTTTTTATTTGAAAGTTATTAATCCAATAGATAAATGTTTGAGAAACTTTCAAATGAAAATAATAAATTTTTTGTTTATTTTCAAATTTTAAAAGAAAATGGATTCGAATGGGTTGAAGGCCACCCATAACCCCCTAAAAAAGAGGAGAGAATCTCATTGCAAGAAGTGGGGGGAAACTAACTTAATGGAGCCTTCCAATTTTAGGGAAAACATAGTTTTCAAAGGGAGAAAAATCATGCAAGAGGTAGGGGGAGATAGCACGAAAAAAAGGAGAATTTTCATCCAAAAAGAAAGGGAAAGAGGTTGATTGGGAAGGGAAAGAGGTTGATTGGGAAGGGCAAGGCAGAAAAAAATCTATTTCAAAGAATCTCATAGATTTCTACACTCTTTGTCTTGGTCGATTGTGTGCAAAAAATAAAGGTAAGATTGACCTCTGATAAAATGTTTCTATTATATATCATTGATCTTCCTACCCATTGAATTTCTATGATTTTACATTAATAATCTTGTTTCTAATGAAAAAACCATTTAATTTTATTGTCTCTACATATGGGTCTCTATAAATGCATGATTTTGGGCTTGTCATTTCGACATCGACCCCCATTTGTTTGAGAAAAACCCATATGTTTGTCCAACCTTTGGACATCGTCTCTATGGCACACCATATTTAGTTCATTTTGCTTTGTCTATGCAAATATATCTGGGTCATAATGATCCCTACATGTGAATGCATGAGCGAAGGTGCACACTAGTTGGGTTGTAACAATCACCCCTCGTCACTTCTCCTCTGTTGTTGACCGCTTGATCAAATCCTCTCATTTCTAAAATGAAGCCTTTAAAGTCTGAGCAATACTATTAGCATCCGTCATGTATCACTATTTTTGGATGAAGTTTAAACCAATAGATCGATCCTTATGTATATAATTAATCCTTGGTTTGGTTGATCAAACTAGAGAATGATGCCATCATTCTAATTTATATATGTATTTTCTTCACTTCAAACATGTTGTCTTAGTTTCGAATGATTCATATCATTCCATTTTTTAAGTTCTATTTTAAAAAGCAAATCATTATTCATTATCTTTAAATAAAGCCTTAACATGCTAAACGATGCATTTCCCATTGTTCCAATATTAATGTTTCTAAAAGGAACAAAATGATGTATATATGTACACAATCGTTCAATATGAATATGTTTTAAACAGTACTGAGCGTTTCATATTCACTATTATCATATCTTGATTATAATGGTGCCTTTATTAACTGCATGACAATTTCCATATCATTCTAAAAGATAATGAGTGTTTTAAACGGTACATAAGGCTGAATGATAGCATGCATATCGTTCCAAACTTGATAGTAAATTTTTTAAAGGATGATTAAAATAGAATGATATTAAATTATTTAAATGATGTTTAAAGTTGAACGATAGTAATCGTATCATTCTTTAAATAATAATGCCTTGAAAAGAACGAATAAATCCAAATGATATGTATCGTTCTAAATACGTTATCTTTAACTATAGACACCGAAAAAGTCCTGAATGATATTATGCATCTAATTCTAATAAATTAACAACATTTCTTCCTAAATCACCTCTAATTCACCAATTAACTGATTAATCAACATTATTTAATTAAATTAAGCAAATTCAACTATTAATCAAATAATTAAATTTATTGATTAATTCATCCTTCTTCTAACTAATTTTCATCTTATTTAATTAGATCAATTTTTTTAATTAAATCCCCTTTTAATCCTCTCATTTGATTAAAATCAATTACATCAAATGTCACAATCTCCTAATTCACTCCAATTAATTAATTCTGGATTAATTAATCCTAAATCAACTTTCTAATCATCATTATTAATTCTTCCAGCTTTTAACTCTTCAAGAGTTAAATCAAACCATGGTCAACTAACCAGGTTGCACATGAAAATAATTTCAATTAATTATTTAATTCATCTATTTTCCCTCACCAAGGCATATTCCTCTCAACAACCTCTCATTCAATTTCTGTCCAAAGGTTTTCAAAAACCTATCACATCCTCTTACATTTGCAATAAATTCTCTTACATCCTCTTAAATCTCAACTAATTTCATTCAATTCCTCTTACACCATTTTCAAACTCTCAACCAATTTCATTTACTTCTCTTCCATCCTCCTCCACTCACACATTTCTCAAAATGTGCTCCACCCTCATCCAATAGAATTGTGACACTTGGAAAATTCTCATTAGCTATCAATTTATCCCACATTCACCAATTTATCTTATTCTTCAACCCTTGGCTTCTATAAATAGAGGTATACTTTTCACAATATGGATCCACAACTTCATGAATTATCATTATAGTCATTTGAGTTAATAGCAATCACCATTTTCATGTTATTTTGGAGTTCATGTTCACTACTTAACATCATTTCAACACTTGGATAATCTTCAAATCATCAAGCTTAGCAATTGGGATTGGGAAAGGGCTTCTTTCCACATCAAAGGAGCACCAATCCCCCTATGTGATTGAGGTTTGGTTAATTTAGTTGATTACATACTTTGTTCTTGTTTTATTTCATGTTTTCATCTTTGTTCTTCCAATATTTTTATAGGGAACATTAGATTTAAGCTTTCTAACATGTTTGACAATGTTTTGTTGATCTCTTGTTAGTTTTTGTAGGTTTGGTGTTCACATTTTGGCGCTAGAAGGAGTGCTAACCATCTTAATCTCTTGATTTTTTGCTTGATTTCTTTGTTTTTTGCAGACACAGGAACACAACACCGCCTTTGTGCTATTGCGAGCCCACAAAGTGTTGCTTTCATTCTACAATGTCACTTTCACTGCATCGTACCACATTTGCACATTTCTGTCACGTGACATTCACTAAAGCATCGCATTCAAATACTCTATCTTCTGTATTACTTTCGTCTGCAGAGCGTCGCTTTTGAAATTGCGCTGCATTCACACTCTCTACCTGTTGCAAAGCACTGCTTTTGCTTTTACCAGAGTACCACTTATTCTTTTTAGTGCCACATTTGACAATTGCAGAGTGTCACCTTTGTAGGAAACAGGGGAGAATCAAGTTGGAGACTTAATCATTTTTAATGCTCTTTGTAATAGCCCAGGTCTTCAATTTCTACATTTTATTTCCTGTTCTAGGACCAACTAAGATCAATTTGGGCTTAAAATTAACCTACAACTCAAGCTTTGTCAAATTTGGTTAAAATTGAACCTTAGATACTTACTAGAATTTGGATTTTGGACTAAAATTGAACAATCAACTTCACACTCAAATTTTGGTGCTCTAAAAAGAACTCATTTTTGGTTTTGAGGATTTAAAAAGAATTTGTGTTTTCTTTGTCTTGTAATCTTTTTTACAACTTGTGTCATTGAAATGTGTATGCACTTCTCTCGCGCTTCATGGCGATCTTGAGTATCAAAAGCTTTTTAGTGACATTGGTTGCCTAAAAAATTACCTCCACATTTCAAAATTGGGTTTTAAAAATTGAACAAATCATGCTAGTGTGAGAAAGAGACACTATGTGTGCTCCCTCATTGCGCTTTATGCGAACTGGGAGGTCGAACTACAAGTGTACTCCCTGGCTTTTGTTACCTTTAGAGGGGCCCACCTAAGACCAATTCAAAGGTGACTCCAACCAGTTTTTCACTCAGGCTAGTATATAAATGGATAAGAATAAACTATCAAGTCCTCATGGTATGTAGGCCTTAGCCGTACAGTGTCTTTCAAAATAGGGTACTACTATAAAAAGTATAAGAGCCCCTAGTAGGATATATTAAAACCTTTAGTGGCTTGTTGGATGCTCGCAAGGTGCCATGTCCCCGATTACCTTGACTAAGAACCAATTTGTATAGAAGCCAAAATCCTTACTATTTGTTGGTGCAAGAACGGTCATTTTGAAGCCACTACACATTTATACTATTCAAAGTAGAAACAAAATAAATCCTTTTAATCTCCAGATTTTAAGGATTTTGAGATTTGGTGGTCTCGAGAAGTGTGTGTTGTGGAGGGGAGCCAGTGTCGCCAAATCTCTAGTTGTTCACTTTGTCTCAATGTTTGGAGAAATCCGAGTGGGGACTTAACAAATATTGTCTTTTCTATCCTAGGGCTTGTGCAATCTATGGGTTAGTTAAACACATTGCTTGAAATCCAAAAACTTGGAAACAAACATTCAACAAGATCATCAAATTTCAAACCCTTTGGAAAGAGAAAATACCTTTGAAAATTCCAAATGTTACTACTTGTCCCTAGGGATTCTATCCTTAGAGGCTTCTAAATATTTGGGCCTATATCTCAAATTTTCTCTCTCTAAAGTCAACATTAGGGAAACTATTGCCTTGATTCTCATGATTTTCACATAATGGACCTTATGGAATGAAAAGAAATTGAGACATAGACATTCAAGTTTGAAAACTAAGAAAGAAAGTGCTGATGTGGTAAAAATAATCCATTAAGCAAAGATAAAAGATAATTGAACCCCACACATGTTTTTTCAAATGATTTCCCGCAAAGATCAAAGTCCCAAAATGAAATTCTATCAATTGTCACAAGCGTCTTATTCCAAGAAATTTCAAGAAATGTCAGTCAATGCTTTACTGATTTAGAGATAGATTGCTTTATAACTTCTACAAACGTGCTTCAAAGGATAACCCAAACTCGTACTCATTCTATTACTGTCAAAATCCAACTCTCTTCCAACATTTTGAGTATCTCACTTTGTAGGGTTGAAAGTTCTTAGAAGTATAGCATGTTCTTCAATACCTAGGTCTTGTAAACAAAAGTCTTTCTAGGTTCATCTAGGATCAAAATCAACACTTTCATCCATCCCCAAACATTAATCAAATCCCATCTCACAAACAACTCTTAGAATCTTGGAAAAATCATTCATGCTAGACTTTTGGTAATCCTTCAAATCATAATAAAAATCATCTTGTTTGACTAAGTGTGTGTGGATGAATCCTTCTTCATACACTTAGTTAAATTATCACCTTGTGGAAAAGTTTATTCCAAGATAACATCCAACATCTTGGGGTTTATAAGTTCATTATCAAAATCAAATCCAAATCAAACATCATAGTTTGTCTTTTTTGTACCTAAATTTTAGACCAACCTAAGGAGTTAGAGGTTTATCTCCCATATTCCTGAAATTTGATCCTTATTTTATAGTCCAAAATAGATCTCAACACAAGAAAAACATGGAGCAAAACAAAGAAACATCCACTTCAAGTGACTTGAGTCAAATTGCACCTGAATTCAACCCTATAAGATCTAACAACCCCCCTCTCAACTTTCCTCAATTACCACAAGATCTTCAAGAGGGAGGTTGCCAAGTGGAGGATGTTACCAACAATGTCCTAGGAATGACTCAAGATGAAATCATGGAGATAGTCCAAAATCCTGAAAACCACAAGATTTTCAACACAATGATGAGACTTAATCCTTCATAATACATGATTGCATTAGCAAAGGAAGGGGCTAAAATCCCTTTTGATTTTGTTGTAAGCATTATTGTGGAAAAACCTCTTGGGATTATGCCATCGGTATCATTCACACCTTCCTTCCAAAGCATCATCCAACCCATCATACAACCAACATCATCTCATGCTCCAAGTCAACCCATGATTACCAAGGGGAGTTCATTGATTCACACTCTTCAAACACATCCCCTTGTAAATAACCCAAGCTTGGACACAAACACCATCTTGGGTCTACCAAATACCGTCCCTCAAGACCCAAAGCATCCTTATGTTCCACTCATTTTTCATGACACCAATAATTCATCCACCTTCACTGAATCATCGACATATTCTCTTGATACACAAGTATCTCTCCCCATGACAACACAAGGAAAAGTGGGTCTATTTGGACAAGGGGGAACCTTTGATGCCTCATCATCACTTCCTCAAGGAAACATACCACCAATCTTCCCACCATTTCCCCCTCTTACATCAACATCCACACCAATTCTTGGTTTAGGGAAACCCCCTTTACCTAACATACCAATCCAAAATCAATCAAGTCAAAACATTCCTCCAATCGTGAATCAAATCAACATACCAAATCCTCCAAGCATACCACCAATATCACAATAGGAGATGCCATCAATCTAAATGGCTCAACTAATCATCACTCCATCTACAACACCTCAAATATCTCAAAATGTGGTCTCCCAAGGACCAAGCACATCAACCATACCAACCACCACAAAATCTCTTGTCATCACTCAACAAGCACCTCAACAAAATATCATCACACCATCTCACACCATTCTAAATCCTCCACCTCCACCACCAAATCTAAACATGGAAAATCAATACAACATCACACTACAATCAACCCAACAAGCCTATCAAAAGGAACTCCAACAATTCCAGGCTCAACAAGCCATGCAAGCTATGCAACAAGTCGTACAACAAGCACAAGAACATCAAGTCGCACAACAAGCACACTAGGCTTCCCAAGCATAAGAGAAAGCTTTATTGCAACAACAAGAAGCCACACAAGCTGTGCAAGTGGCACAAGCTATACAGGCTGCCCAAGCTACACAAGCCGCCCAAGAAGCTCAAGCTCATTCACAAGCTCAGTATCAAGTGCAAAAAGTTCAAGCACAAGCCTTGTTACAACAACAAGCTTATCAACAAGCTTTGCAACAATTCCAAGCACAACAATAAGCAGCTCAGCTACAAGCCCAACAATAATCATTGTTGGCACAACAACAAGAAGACCAACAACAAGCATTGTTGGCACAACAACAACTGCAGGCATACCAACAAGCATTTTTGGCACAACAAAACTTGCAACAGCCTCTCACAAACACACAAAACACCCCACCTATCGCTCAAGAAACAAAACCACCCCAAAACACATTCATCCCACCACCCGATTTGCAAAATGATGTGTTTGCACAAATTAAATTGCTCTCAAAACAAGTGCTAGATCTACAATTAGGAAAAATTAAAAAAACACAAGGGAATTTGTGCCCCTATCCATTTGACAGAAGCATTGCGATGGTTCCATTCCCACTGGGATTCGAGATACCTAAATTTGACAAATATCATGGGACTGGCAACCCTGAAGATCAGATCAGAAAATTTCATGTCCACTATATGAAAGTTGCATATGACGAGTCTTATTTAATGCGATTGTTCCCTCGGAGTTTGGCTAGCCCAACAATGGAATGGTTCTCCCGCCTTCCTCCCAGAATTAAAAAGTTCTAAGAAATTGTGGACTTATTCATATAGAACTATTCATTTAACATAGGCATGGACGTGAGCTTGGAAGAATTGTCTGACCTAAAACAAGCCAAGGGAGAAATATTTGCATCCTTCTTGCAACGATGGTGATCCAAGGCCACTAGGAGCAAGTGGGCCATGCTAGAAGAACAAAAAATTGGGATTATCATCGCCAATCTTGAAGGGACCTTGTCCTTTCATTTGAAAATGTAATGCATAACAACATATGACCAATTGATCCCAAGGCGCTCAACATTGAAAGATCCCTTATAGCACAAGGGGGGACACCCACTTATTAAGAAAATCATCCACCAACTAGTTACAATGAAAAACCTCGCAAATAGGAAAAGAACAAAAAATTCACTAATGATGGTGTCATTGGCGCCAAAGTTATCATTAGTGCCCCAAGGAAAAACAAACAAACACAATCGTATCAATAACTGCAAGTCAATAACCAAAACAACACACAAACCAACCCATCGTCACAACAACCCAATAATCAAGCGATCAACAACCTGAATACTCAAGGGGGACCACCCCCAAGGAACAAGTATCCCCCTAAATGAAAATAAACACCACTTGGGGAACCAATTGAATCTACCATACAACAACTGGTACAAGCAAATATCATCAAAATACTTGTTTATGAAAATTATCAAGAGCCTTAGGTTAAACCACCATGGTATAACGAGAAACATCTTTGTGATTTTCAAAAAATAAAGGGACACACGACAACTAGCTACATGCGACTTAAAAATCTGATTCAAGACCTTATTGATGACAAAACCATAACCATTGAACAATCCGCAGGGAATCAAGATATTAAAATATACACGAATCCGATGCCTGATCATAATAAAGGAAACAACAATGGTAAGGAAAATTATAAGAATGTGAACCATGTTTATGACCATGTTGTTGCATCCTTAGATGAGTGGGTCACCGTTGTTAATATCAAAGAATCAAGAGCCGACCGTGGAGTCACCTTGTGTGGTGGAAAAATTACCATCCCAGGACCATCACAACCATCCAAGTCACCCACCACCAATCCAAAGTTAGTCCCTAATGGTTATAATGTCCTAGATCAATTGAAAAGAACTCCCACCCAGATCTCCATCATGGAGTTGTTGAAAATTTCACCCGCACATAGGGAGATCCTATAAAAGGCATTAGCTACATCTTCCATCTCAATAGATCTTGATGTAGACCAGTTCCAAGCTATGGTCAGACATATCACTACACTACATCTCCTAACATTCTCTGAGCAGGATCTTCCAACCCAACCATCTCACAACCGTGCACTCCATCTTGTAGTCTTAGTCCATAAGAATAAAGTCAAATGAGTCTTGGTGGATGGAGGTTCCGACTTAAATTTTTGTACCCTCAAGCTAATAAATAATTCGGGATTCTTTGAAGATGTCATTGAGAAAGGAAAGGGTATCACTAATAGGGCCTATGATGATCAAGAATGGGTGTCTCAAGGCACCATTCAACTCCCTATTCAAGTAGGGCCAACCATCATGGATACTACATGCCAAGTCCTTGATCTTGATCTTCCTTACAATATCCTCCTAGGGTGCCCATGGATCCATGGGATGCAAGCTATGGCATCCACATTCCATCAATGTGTGAAGTTCCCTCATCAAAACCAAGAAGTCACAATCCATGGCAACCTTGAACCATTCTATTATTGCAAGAATTTGGAGGCCAAGTACTACAAGATCCCTCAGGTCCCAAAGAATAATGAGGGAACCACATCTCCGTATATAGACCCATCTACCCTAGCCTCCACTTCTAAGACAAAGACACCCTCCATTCCTGAAATTCCTGATATCAAGGTTATCATCCAAGATAATGGTTGTGGAGACTATAAAATGAAGAAGAGTGCCTTTGTGATAGGAGGGATACCTCAGTATCCTAGATCCTATGGGAAGCCACAACTGATTGACACACCATCTCAAACATTCAAAGCAAAACCCTCCATGTTCAAAAGGTGAGGGGACCTAAGTCAGGAAATGGTAGATGAAAAGGATATATCAAGCTTATTGTATAAAGATGAAAGGACCATACCTGATCTTCCCATGGATGATGACAACAAAGGGTTGTAGTTAATGCAAGGATGGGGCTATAACAAAAATGAAAAGCTTGGGAAAAATGATAACGACCTTTTAGAACCCATTATTCCTAAGAAGCACATGAAGAATCTTGGACTTGGATGTACTCCTCTGAAGATAACCATACATGGAAAAGGTGCCCCAATTAAAAAAGTCAAAGCTCCTCCTCAGTAACCGGTATCCACAAGTCTCTAGATAACTATACCTTTGATATAACCAATGTGTGTGACGAGGACCCCATCACTAACCTACCCATGTTATTTGAGGATTCCTCTCTTTTCATGATCAATACCCTATCTTTCAAGCCAAGTAATTAGACCAATGAACTAAAACTTGTCTACCCCCAACTCATCAATTATGACCAATGAGGACCATCGATCTTAGACATGTTCGAAAACGATGAGGCTCTCTTAGAATTCATGGGACTACGAGATACTCTACCATGTGGAGATCATAAAGCAGGGTTTGATATTGACCTAGATACACATGAATACTATGGGGAAACAATTGAATCCCTTAGTCACAAAATAGAAAATCTAAGAATAATATCTAGGTATTTAAGTGAAAACCACACTGTGGCACTTTATGACCCAAAAAAAGTAAAAAAAAAGGATGTATCTGATGGTGAAAACCTCTCTGAGGCACCAAAGGATGAGGGATTCAAGCTTCCCCTTAGAGCTATTCATCAGGAAAAATTAGTAGTCTTGGCAGAGAAATGTAATCTAGTCAATTTGGGAATTGAAGAAACACCACATATCACCTTCTATGCAAAATAACTTTTGATCGAGGAACATGAACTTCTAGCTGCATTTCTGAGAGAAAGAAAGGTAAACTTTGCATGGACCTACGCTGACATTCCTGGTCTTGATCCAGAGGTTGTGGTTCATGATCTAGCCATCTATCCAGAGGCAAAACCAGTAAGACAAAAGCTGAGAAAAATGCATCCACACATCACATTACTAGTTAAACTTGAATTGTAGAAACTCCTTGATGCTGGCTTCATACGACCAATTGATTATCTCGAATGGGTGTCAAACCTTGAACCTGTTTCTAAGCCCATTGGGGGCATCTGTATCTACACTGACTTTAGGGACCTAAACAAATCATGCCCTAAGGATGATTTCCCTCTCCCAAATATAGACATGATTGTGGATATGATGGCAAAACATGAAATGCTATCATTAATGGACGAGTTTTCAGGGTACAATCAGATTATGATAGTGAAAGATGATCGACATAAGATGGCTTTCACTTGACCATGGGTGAATTACTACTGGAACATGATTCCATTTGGGTTAAAGAATGCCGGGGCTACATACCAAATAGCTATGACACTAATTTTCCATGACATGATTCACAAATTTGTAGAGGATTATGTAGCTGACATATTAACCAAATCAAGAAAGCGTCGAGAACACATAGCAGCACTAAGCTCAATCTTTAACAGACTTGAAGAATATGTTTGTGTTTTTTATGCACTTCTCAACATAGGTAATGCATAGGTGCATCACCTCTCTTGAAAGACAATCTTCCACAATCAAATTGCAGAACACTATCCCAAGGTTTCTAATGTTAGGTCTTGACAGTGCTTGGAATATCTTAGTTGTTTCATGTGATTTGCTGGAATCATAAGGCGGTCTTACAGATGAGTCACAAAGTAGGGAAGTTCGATTTGCAAATGGAGTTCTTAAGATGGGGGAAGTTGTGTTTTTGTTGTAGATTCAAACAATAGTCTAGAACTCCTATTCCATCATCTAATTTAGCTTTACAATGTGCAATGAACCTTAGCATAGGTTACTTATTAAAAAAAAAGGAAAAAGGGTAGGGAAGAGAAGAAGTTCCTAGATCTGAAACCATGAATGAACAATAATCATGGAGGCTACTACAATAGACAAACTCCCTAAACTGGGGTTTGCTTGGCCAAGAGGATCCTCCAGTTACACAAAACTAGTGTAATCTTCTAAGGACTGCCGATTTTTAGATTGCACATGCACATCATGAACATGTAATTGAACTAAGTTGCAACATTGAAATCAAGAAGCCCAGGCTAAGTTACACAGTAGTTTTTCATAACAAGGGCTAAAAGTATGGGATGAAAGTTCATCAGATACCATAACAACAAACACCATCATCACTTCCATTCAAGAAACTAACAACTAAACTAAAAGGGAAGAAAAACCATGCACACATAATGAGCAAACTCAAAAGGAACACCCATAGATCATGCAATGCTACTTTCTATTGCTGCAGAATGTTTTTACATCAGCTCTCCAACCATTTACAAATGAGGGGAAAGCCCCTATTTATAGTTTTCCAAAGCCCAAATGAATGGACATGATTGATTTACAATGAGTGGCTCAGATTTGAAAAGGGTTCCACCTACCCACCATTATCCAACAATTTTAAAATACAATTTTGTCTTAATTCTTGTTTGTCTTGTAGTGGCTAGGTGTTGTAGCAGATTTTTCTTGTAGTTGATTGCTCTTTTCCTATAGTAGAAACTGTCAAATTGTCTGAAGGCTATCTTTTGTTCAAGGGTCTTTGCAACATTCCTTCAATTAGTCAAACAATCCTCATTTGCAGATTTGCATCATTGTGAGGTGGATTAGCTGCTTCTTGATCCTATAGGATGGCTCCAGATGGATCATAATCATTTGATGATGAAAGAGAAAACCTCCCTTTGCCTCTGATTCGTTGGGAAGCCATCAAACTTCCTGGTGTTTCCTCTCTTTCATCATACAAACACCTATTTTCCAGTCCACCGAGTGAGTTAATATTTATTTGCAACCCCCTGTTAGCCTTGACATATTATTTAGATAACCAGACAGAGAAAATCTATGGGCGGATCCACCATGAACGACCTCCTCTCGTAGCCAGCTTCCCTTGATGGTCATATTCTCGCACAATATTGCAAGTTTAATCAGGCCCACGAAGAATCACAATGATATAAGATTCTCCTTTAAATTCCCGGTGATAATCATTTAATTGCTTTACTTATTCACTTCGTCAGTCCCCACGGTTAGAATAAAAGGGAGTATTTGTGTGTCTGCATATCTAGAATTCCTTAATGATTTTTTCGCCATGGTCCAAATAACTCCACGTGTCCCTGTTCAAATTGTTGAATATTGCAACCTAAAACATGTATACCATGAACATCCCTGATCATAAATGTTACCATTTTTCCCAATAGGAAATCTATGTGCCGAAAGATGCTTAGTCCCCTCCTGCCCCTACAACTTTAATAACTATCATTGAGTGCATCGGTAGATGGAGGTATGGGTAACCTTGTTAATTCCTCATGGAGGTGGGAGGATGGTGTAGCCTCATCATGCGGGGAGAGCATTGTGGGGGGCTGCCATAGTGAAGCCGTTGAAATGACGAGAAGGAGTTAATAACACATAGCTAATGGTGAATGTCTATTCTTCCTTTAAGTAATTTTATAGGCTGTTGTTAGGTCCCATTACTTTAAAATATAAAATTCAAATTTTTGATCGAGTAGTGTTCAAGGAAATTTGCAATAGAAGAATTCTGGAGTATCTCCCTTAGGTTTTCTAACTTTTAAGAACAACTTAATATTAATTCCAACTTCAAACTGTCTAACTATAGAACTGTAAAGCAATTTATTCCTAAGAAAACAGGAAATGTTGAAACTGTAAGCATAAGGAAACTAATTTAGAAAGCATGATAACTGAATTAAAAAGTACATAAACAACTAAACTAAGAAGCTGAAAAATTATAAAAGCAGAAAAACTTATAACAATCCATAAAACATCTTCTTAACAATAAAGATTCTAATAGTTAATAACAGAAACTACAGAAGTGAAAAGCAACTAATACTTCAGAACTAAAATTTCATAACAGTAATTTTAATAATTCTCTACAGAACAACATAATAAAAGAAAACACTTATCTACTTAAGTCATCTCCTGTCGAGTGGCCAGCTCATGGGTTATCACATTCATTCTCAGCTCACATTCACAGTTATTTCAGAAACGCTTCTATCAACCGTAATTATCATCCATAACTCATAACTCATAATTTTTAGATAACAATCTCTTTATTCATAAACTTTGGAAACATTTTGACAGTATAACATTACTTTTTCACTGTATATCTTACTTCTAGAGATCATGTCTTTTATAGAGAAACTGTAACTACATCCTATTTTTTAGATGGTATGGATAACCATTGAAAATATCTAAAACAGATCTACGAATAACTCGTATGTCTTTTAAAAAACCATTACACGGTATTTAAGAGGCTCAAGTCGAGCCATAAAGTCTTTAACTAAAAGGATAATAGAAATAACAACTTTTAAGAGTAACTATATCTTCGGTCCATCACCCTAAAGTTTCAGAGCATATTTCCAGCGTATATCTTCAACCTTTTCTAGAGCACGTGCTGGATAGATGCTTCTAATATGCAACTTGATTGACTGATTATTATATGCAAAACACTTAAAATAACCCATTAAATCTATATTGGCAAAATACTTCAAGAAATCAAAAGAAATAAAGTTTATACAATTTCTCACTAAAAATTAAGCAATTATTTCTCCTAAAATTTAATTAATTGGCAGAGGATAAAGATTTGCATGTATGAACTAGGTCTTTATGCTATTAACATGATGAGGTTATTTTTACCTCATCATTTCCTCCCCTTCCTAATTCTTGGCAGGTCCTCCTATCCTTTGATTATAACTCTACCCTCTATTCCCTTTATATTTTTCACTAATATCATAAAGTTTATAGGGGAATGGTGGAAACCTCTATGAAAAGCAACTCCCCATTTCCATTCACTGAAGATTCTATCATCTTGATCTGTATTAATATGGAAAGCAGGGGCTGGATATAGCAATAAAGGAGGTCTGTACCTCATTCCTATCCATTTTGTTCTGAGATCTCCTAAAATTTTGGCCAAGGCATATGCTCTTCTGAAGGACCATCTGATGCTAAGAGGAGAGATCCCCTCTCTTTTCTTTAGATATATAGGTAATGGAGTGTATCTCTCTTCACATGCGTGCCAGGCCCTGCCAACCAATTTTTGCCCCTGTTCTATGAAATGATTATAATAGACTCGAAGGCTATCATCATACCTCCACTTCATTTTCTCATCCAGTAGAAGAGCTACACATGTCTTCTTGAAATTTGCTGGTCTACTATTTGGAGATCTCATTTGAAGTCCTATACTTTTCTCTGCTTGAACATATTCATTATTACGTTCTTGCCAATGGATTTGATTTCACATAGTAGACAATAGAGATCTTAATTGCACTTCCCCCACAAAAAGATTAACAAAGAAATCAGTATGCTTTTCTAACAAAAGATCATAAGTAAAGAATTCACAGAGCATATCTTGCTCTTCATGTTTTGAGTCTGCAAATGTTTTAACAAATTATTTATCATTAGGTTCATGAGGCTGGTCATTGTAAATTTTAAGCAATTTCCATCTAAAACAATGTTCATTCAAAAACATTGAATACAATCTTGATGGTCTTCTACAGGATAAAAGAAATTCAGCTATTTGAAATGCATCCTGTTTCCCCTTATAAGCTTTATGAAATGCTTCTCTTAATAACACCATTTCCATTTTCAATCTGTTATTTTCAATTTGTGCATTCCTTAGGAAATAGCACCGTTCCATCCATTTCATTAATAATGGAGGAATATGAATTTGGAACCATTCAGTTACTGTTGGTTCGGTTTAAACTTCTCTGGATTCCATCATTGATTTACTTGTGCTTTCCTACAAATCCTGCTCTAATTCCACAATCTTACTAAGAGAAGCATTTAATTCTTCCTTTTGTCTTTTCTTTTCTTCTTCAAAGGCTGAAAACATAAGCATAAAGTTTCCTTTTAAATTTTGAATTTCTTTATTTAAACCATCTCTGTGTATCCTATTTTCCTCATCACAATTTTGAATTTGTATTTGCAACTCACTAATAGATGTATCTTTTTCCTGGATTTCCAAATTTAAATCCTGAATTTCTTGATCCCTTTTATTTATTATAGTCTTATATACCATTATTTCCTCTTGTTGCATTTCCATCTCTTCCTTATTTTTATGCAACTGACTTCTTAACTCTTCTATCTCTAATTTCAATTTTTCCAATTCTGTATTAAAATTTTTAGTTTCAACCATTTCAACAGCTTTATTGATAACCAAAGACAAATTTCCTAACATACTATCATCAACCTCTATAGGAAGTGGAGATTGTCCCCTTTCTGTTTCCTGTTTTTCTTGTTCTACGGATTCTTCTTCAGAAACCAAATGAAAATGTACTTCTTCAATAGACATTTCTTTTTCTGAGGATTGGTGAATTGACTCCTCAGTTTCCAAGGTTTTCTTTTTCTTTTTAAATTTTGACCTATTCCCTTCACTCTGTACTGGGGTTCCTGTAGATCCAGAGGATAATATTTTACTCCACCTTAAAGGAGGAGTATCCTGATAATTTAAAATTGTTGGATCATTTAGAAGAATAGTTCTTCTTTTCCTCTTCTTAACAGGATGAGTATCCATGTTTGGATTCATTATCTCCACATCTTCTAACCGGGCCGGAGTTTCAAACTCATCATTTCTAAATTCTGGCACTTCCTCACCAAAAATGGTAGGAATTTTGTCTTCAGGAGCCTTAGGGTCTTTGGGGGAAGTTGCTCTGAAAGGTGAAGTAACTTGTTTTGAAGATTCTCCTATTTCTAACTTCCTTTCTGATGTAAGCTTATCAAACTTCCCCAAAATTTTTTCCCATTTGCTTCTAGGTTTCTTATGGAAATGATATTTACAAATTAATTGAATTAACCCATGATGTTTTAATGGCCCTAAACCCGTTTTATATCTTTCTATTGAAGAATTAATAGAATCATTCAAGAAATGAGGCAAATTAACCCTCAGAGCAGGGTTTTCCTTCCCATGCCGCAAATGTATTAACATGCGGAATGAAAGTCCTACCACAGTAGTAAGTTGACCTTCACAAGTAAAATACTTAATAATCCATGCAACAACATTACCCCAGGGTTCTAATATAGAAGCTCGTTGAAACCCCTTATTTTGTCCCCTAGTACTGACAACTATCATGGGTTGAGGGTCTCCCTGTCTAAGAAACAATTATGATAATTTATGATATGTGATTTGTGTTGTTTCTGATATTTTAATGCCAAAATTTTCTAACCTTGAAATAGAAGAGATAATTTTTGAACTCACCTTGAAACGATTCCAATGCAGAGTCACCTGACCATTAGAGTAATTTTCCGCAAATGCATTCACCAACTTTTCATTAAACCCTTCGAACTTCCTGAAAAAATCCAACCAACCCACTTCTTCAAACAGCTGAGAGATGTTACTTAACCCCAACAATTTTTCTGTAGAAGCCGGCTCAGATTTCTTCTTTGTACTGCCCATTTTTACCTTGTCTCTACCACCCTGCTGAAAATTTCAATAATGCCAGAAACTTGTGCACTGATATTTTTGAAAATATGATCACACTGTAATTATTTACTCTACTCTTGCTCGGAGCTTGCTGTGTAATAATGTCAATTTGCATGAAAGGCCTCAAAAAGAGTAGTGTACTTAACAATTAATCACCAAATGACTCAATTTACTAAATTGGGAAAGGAAACTCTTGCCAATCAATTATATTTTATTCAAAAATAACTACTTATTTAAAGCAAAAATTTGTACTTACTTCCATTCCATGATCGCTTGAAGATCTCATACCTCTACCAATTTGACAAGATGATGCAAGGGTATTGGCTAAGGTGACAGTACAATTATTATGACATGAATGAGGAAGCTCATGGATGATGAAGTCATTAATGAAGACAAGCTATTATGGCGACTTTTATTTATAACAAAAAAAGGCGTGTGTACCAATGTACGATAATCAAAGCATCAAGGAAGATTTGAATTTTTTTTTAGAAAGGAGGTGGCGGAATAAAAAATGAATAAGTTCCGGAGCACGCATAATGCATGCATTCAAAACAAAGAAAGTGGATAAGTTCCAAATCATCACCAAAAGATGCAGCCGAAATGGTAGCCGAATGAAAGTTCCATAGCATCGTCGAAAGATGCAGCTGGAGTAGCAACCAAATGAAAGTTTCGGAGCATCGTTGAAAGATGCAGCCAGAGCAACAACCAAATGAAAGTTTCGGAGCATCGTCGAAAGATGCAGCTAGAAAGAAGAAAATGACGAACACCAATTAACTCAAACTTTAGGAGTTTATATCATTCTACAAGAACATCCTTCCAACATGGTAGCTAAAGAGCGGGTTCCGAAGCATCGGGCGTTCAGATCGCCAAGTTTCAGAGCATTGGCCAACTGAATCATCAAGTTCCAGAGCATCTTGGAATGGTGCTCTAGAAGTTGTTATTCCTTTATGAGAGGTCCTGCAAAATGAAAACACGTGTTAAGTCCGAAATGAAAATTTATGAAAAATGCTTTGAAATTTTTTTTGGTACACATGTCTTTTTATTACAACTTTTCATCATTTTTTTTTTTTAGATAACATATAGATATTAAATCAAGTAGACTCTGCCTTGGTAGAGTCAATGCATTGGATCTTCCCTTGCATTTCTAACAACTTTGTAAATTCTTCTTTATTAATAGGTTTATGGTAGATACGTAGGCGATGACCATTAACTAAGAGAGTTCGTAAATCACCATCAATGGGTTTTAGCTGAACTGTGCCATTCGAGAAAACTTTAGAAATTCCATATGGCCCTAACCAATGAGTCCTGAGTTTTCCTTTATGGTCTTTATATCTTGAATCGAATAGCAAGGCCCAGTCACCATTATGAAATTCTCTCTCTTTAATATATTTGTCATGCCAAACTTTTCGTTGATGTTGAACTAGTTTAGTTTGATGGACAACATCCAAACGAAGCTCATCCAACTCATTTAACTGTAAAACTCGTTCTATTTGAGCTCGTTTCAAATCTAGACCCAACTCTATAGCTGTACGTAGGGTTTGGAGTTCAAACTCAATGGGGAGAAGAGGTTTCTTCCCAAAAACAAGCTCATAGGGGCTGAATCTAGTTGTAGATTTCCATGTTGTATTGTATGCCCAAATGGCTTCAGGCAATTTCCTGGCCCAATCTTTTATTCCTGAAGAGACAGTTTTCGTCAATACATTTTATAACTCCCTATTAGTCACCTCTACTTGACCATTTGCTTGAGGGTGGTAAGGAGATGACTTCTTATGACTTACCTGAAAATGGTCCGTAAATTCTAGGAGAACTTTAGACACAAATTGGGGTCCCTAATCTGTAACGATAGTTTGGCGGGCTCAAAATCGAAGAAAAAATTTATTATAGAGAAAATCAGCAACTTGCTCTTCTCTAGTAACTCGTAAAGCTTGAACTTCCGCCCATTTCGTCAAATAATTGGTGCAAAATAATATGTATTCTTTCCCTTGAGAGGAAGGATCTATGGGGCCGATAAAATCTAACCCCCATTTTTCGAATGGTTCCAAAGTTACCTGAGGCTGCAAAGGCATTTCTGTAGAAACAGTCGGTCTTCCTACTCTTTGACATTCATCACAACGACAAACATAATTTAAAATATCTTTATGCATTGAAGATCAATAATATCCAACACCTAAAATTTTATGAGAATTTATTTTTGTAGAGTAATGACCCCTAGAAGGATCATCGTGACAGGCCCTCAGAATACTATAAGTTTCATCAGCCCTGACACATCTTCTTGAAATCATATCAGGTCCACAACGAAATAAAATCCCATTAATCCATTTAAATGGTGCACACTCTCGAATAAGTCACTTCCTTTTTTTTGATGTAAATAGTTGGCAATATTAGCAAACCAAGGAGTCTTTGTAGAGATGGAAAACATATTTTCATCTAGAAACTCATCTTGTATAGGTGCTCGGTCACCCTCTTCTTGTTTGATTCAAGATAAAAAGTTTGCCACCTCGTTAAATTTCCTTGGCTTGTCAAGTATTGTCACATTGAACTCCTGAAGGAGTAGCAACCATCTCATTATTCGACCATTAACTACATGTTTATTCATTAAATATTTTACAACTAAGTGATGTGTATAAACTGTAACTTTATATCCTGTAATATAATGGCAGAACTTTTTAATGGAATGAACCATAACCAAGAATTATTTTTCTGTTGTCGTGTAGTTTCTCTTAGCAAATGTTAGGTTTTTGCTAATAAAATATACGACATATTTACCCCCATCCTCATCTTCTTTCCCTAATACTGCACCAATCGTGTCATCTGAAGCATCAACATAAATGTGAAAGGGAAGACTCCAATTTGGTCCACACAGTACAGGAGTAGAGACAAGCTTCTCCTTTATCATTTCAAATGATTGTTGACACTCAGACGTCCAATTAAACTCCACATCTTTTTGGAGAAGAGAAAACATAGGGGCCGCTATTTTACTGAAGCTTTCTATGAAACTTCTATAATATCCAGCATGTCCAAGAAAATTTTGAACATCTTTTTGTGTTTGAGGAACAGTCAATTGTTGAATGACTTCAATTTTTTTAGGATCAACTTTAATTCCTTCTTAGGAAATGTGATGACCTAAGACTATTCCTTGTTCCACCATTATTAAACACTTTTCGTGGCTAAGGGATAGTCAGTTTTCCTCACAAACCTCTAAAACCCTATCCAGGTTTTGAAGAGCTTCATCATAGGTTGACCCATATACTGTGAAGTCATCCATATAAACCTCTACACAATCATTGACAAGTGCTACAAATATAGCCAAAATGGCCCTCTGAAAAGTCGCTGGAGCATTACAAAGTCCAAAAGGAAGAACTCGGTATGCATATGTGCCCCAAGGACAAGTAAACGTTGTCTTATCTTGGTCTTTTGGTGCTACCTGAATTTGGTTGTAACCACTAAATCCATCCAAAAAGGAGAAATATTTCCTCCCAGCCAAATTGTCCAAAACTTGGTCAATGAATGGTAAGGGAAAATAATCTCTAAAAGTGGCTTTATTGAGTTCTCTATAATCTACACAAATTCTCCACTTCCCATTTTTCTTTGGTAAAACTACCATAGGTGACACCCATTTACTATCTGAGATAGGATAAATGAATCCTACACGAAGGATTTTCTCAATCTCAATTTTGACAAGATCCTTTAACGCTGGATTGAGTCTCCTCTGTGGCTGACGAACATATCTCATATTAGGATCAATATAAATGTGATGAGTACAAAAAATTGGGTGAATCCCCCTCATGTCTGTATAGTCCCAAGAAAAAATCTTTAGACCTTTTTACCAACACATTAAATAATTTATCCTCTTGTATTTCTATCAACCAACTATTGACATTCAAAGTTTTTCCTAGTAGCAACATAATTGTTTTTGTTCTAGGATAGGCCGAAGTGACAGTATGTATTGGTCGTAACAAGGTGTTGAGAGGACAACTATGCGGTATAAGTAGGTGAAATCTTGTAATATCATCAAAGAAATAACTCGTTCTAGGAATCATATTGGCTAAGGGACAAGGCATCCCCATGGTAACATAATTCTATTCCATCCCACTTATATCAATCGGTTGTCCCAAAATTTCTGGTACATCCTCTATTACCTCTTCACTCGAGCCTATAGCCAGGTGTGCAACTTCATTTACTAACTCATCCTCTAATTCCTCTCCATGTTGTTTAATCACTACCGTGGCCAAGGAGGCCAAACTGTCTTGCTCACTAAATTATTTTGGTTCATCAACCCAAACTTTATTATATTCAGTAGGTTTAGCAGGAGGATATAAAAATAAATGTTTACTATCTGGACCATGTGAAATGGTCATTCCTCCTTCTCGACAATCAATTTTAGCTACGACAGTAGCCAACCATGGTCTTCCCAAAATGATTGGATGACTATCTTGGGTGTAGGTGATTGGATTATTTGAAAGTCAACTGGATATTCCCATCCATCAACTTTAACAAGAACATTTTTAATAACACCTTTTGGAATGGCTAGAGATTGATTTGCCATCTATAAGACTATAGTTGTGGGACTTAAATCAATAAGACTTAATTTTTCCATTACATCCACTGTCATTACATTAATAGTTGCTCCCAAATCCACTAGTGCATTAGGTATTGCTACCTCATTAATTGTAATAGTAATCGGTGGACTCCCAGGATCATCATATTTTGGAGCAACAGTCCTTCCAGACAAAAAATCAGCTAGATAGCCATCAATGTGCACAGTATTAATTTTATTTGGTTTCCTTCCTGGAGTTTTAATACACATTTGTTTGATCAACTGATTTAACTTAGGAATTTCCTTTATTGCTTGCAACAAAGGAACCTCTATTTGTAATTGTTTAGTTTCTTGAATTAATGCAGTTTCAGAAGCTAATGTCATTTCTGGAGTATCTTTCAGAATTGTTGATTTCAGACACTCCGAAAATGGTGCTTGAATTTTCTCCTTTGAAGGGGTATCCTTACTAAGCTCAGTCAAAGACTGACATTCTCCTCTCAAGGTAAGTTAGCAGCTCCTGCCGCTGAAGAAGACTGAGTAATATTCACAGGTACGGTAGAGTTAGATGGAGTATCTTTCTCAAAATTTTGAGGAATAGGTTCTTCCACTACTTCCTCAATAGTGGGCGATTGAAGTGTCCTACCAGAATGTAACTAAACATTTCCACAATGAATTGCATTAAGTCCTATGACATTATCTTGTTCAGTAGTATATACCAGAATATTCTGTCGATTGTTCTTAGGATTGGGAAGCGGTTGCGCTGGAAGTTGAGGTTGATTTACCTGCTCAGTCTGAGGAAGATTCTGAGGTGGCAGTAACAAATTCTGTTGTTGATTCCTCCTAGGACCAGTATAAAATTGATTTTGTCCTTGATTCCATTGGGGAGCAATATGTTGTGGGTACCATTGTGGTTGTGATTGGTTTGGCCACTGCTGATTTCCCCATGATTGACTTTCCCATTCAGGAGGTCCCCAATAAGGAGTTCCCCAAGTAGGTTGTGGAGGATAGGGGTGATTCCAAGATGGAGGCCATTTATTACCAACCCAATTGTTTTGTGGTCTCCATGTAGGGTTGGAATTCTTCCCATAAGAAAAATTACCTCCTTGGCGTTGGTTTAGGACATTTATTTCTTTTTCAACCTGAGTAATTTTTTTCAGTATTCTTAAGATCAGTAAGAAGCTTACATTGATTGGTAGGGTGGCTTTGCTCACAAATTTGACAAACAATAACCTTGTCTAAAGGACACTCACGTAAAAGATGTTTGTTTCGACACCTAGGACAATAAATTGACAAAGTCTTAGGGTTATGTGTCTTTGCTTGTATACCATCCAACGTAGTGTTCAATTGAACAAGGATGTCTATCTTAAGATTTTCTATTTCTTCTCAGAGCTTACCTATCTCGTTATTCCCTCTAAAAAGATTTGTTTTTCAGATTCCTCCACGAGTACGTGAGAAATTACGACACAAATCACATATGTCTTCAAGGGCTAACTGAGACACGCCACCTTTTCCCATTAAATCAAGACTTCTTGCATCGTCATCAAGTACCTTAAGAAATATAGTCTTGAGAATCTCAACACTAATAGCCGTTTCTCCACATTGTTTAGATAGGAAAAGAAACCTATCCAAATAGTCCTCTAGACTCTCATCCTCATTCTGCCTAAGTTTAAACAACTCTTCCTTACGATCACTCACCCTACAATAACTCTGATATTTATTCAAGAACACAGTCTCCATTTCTTCCCAAGATGTAATACTTCTAGACGGTAGTCCCATAACCCAACGCATGGCTGAATCCTTCAAAGTAGAAGGAAACAACTTCAATTTCTAGTTATCATTTTTATAGTCATAGGTTTGACAAAGGACCTTAAATTCAAAAAGAAACTAGTCTGGGTCTTCCGAGGATAAACCACGAAAGGTTGGAAGGAAAGCTGGAGAGATATTTTTCATCGTTGTATCATCATCTGCATCAAGAGTAATAGGATAAGTGAACATTCTAGGTAGTTGAGGATCATTGTTATTACAATTGGCATAATTACGGTTAGCTTCTACCCTTCGATCTCCCATGATGTTCAAAGGAATATGATCCTCAAGAATAATTTCCTCGACAAAAGGTTGTACTACAGGATGATCTTCAGGAAAATAGTGGAAAGCCTCTGGTGGGTTAGGCTCAAGTAATTCGTTGAAAGAGTGGTCTTCTGAGCCTTGGGCCTCCCTATGTATAACTGGAACATATTTTGGGGGGATCTTTGGTATAAATCATTCATGAGGGCCTCTTTTCCTGACCATGCAGAAAAGGAAGCCAAAGATAGTATTTTTGGCCTAAAAGAGGTATTCTAGGCGTCTTCTATTAACACTCAAGCAAAAGAAGCTAAAAGGTCCCCGACAATGGAGCCAAAAAGTGATAGGCTGTCGTTAGGTCCCATTACTTTAGAATATAAAATTCAATTTGTCGACCGGGTAGTGTTCAAGGCAATTTGCAATAAAAGAAGTCTGAAGTATCTCCCTTAGGTTTTCTAACTTTTAAGAACAACTTAATATTAATTCTAACTTCAAACTGTCTAACTATAGAACTGTAAAGCAATTTATTCCTAAGAAAACATGAAATGTTTGAACTGTAAGCATAAGGAAACTAGTTTAGAAAGCATGATAACTGAATTAAAAAGTACATAAACAACTAAACTAAGAAGCTAAAAAATTATAAAAGCAGAAAAACTTATAACAATCCATAAAACATCTTCTTAACAATAAAGATTCTAATAGTTAATAACAGAAACTACAGAAGTGAAAAGCAACAAATACTTCAGAACTAAAATTTCATAACAGTAATTTTAATAATTCTCTATAGAACAACAACATAATAAAAGAAAACACTTATCTACTTAAGTCATCTCCCGTCGAGTGGCCAGCTCGTGGGTTATCACATTCATTCTCAGCTCACATTCACAGTTATTTCAGAAATGCTTGTATCAACCGTAATTATCATCCATAAATCATAACTCATAATTTTTAGATAACAATCTCTTTATTCATAAACTTCAGAAACATTTTGACAGTATAACATTACCTTTTCACTGTATATCTTACTTCTAGAGATCATGTCTTTTATAGAGAAACTGTAACTACATCCTATTTTTCAGATGGTATGGATAACCATTGAAAATATCTAAAACAGATCTACGAATAACTCGTATGTCTTTTAAAAAACCATTACACAGTATTTAAGAGGCTCAAGTCGAGCCATAAAGTCTTTAACTCAAAGGATAATAGAAATAACAACTTTTAAGAGTAACTATATCTTCGGTCCATCACCCTAAAGTTTTGGAGCATATTTCCAGCGTATATCTTCAACCTGTTCTGGAGCACGTGCTGGCTAGATGCTTCTAATCTGTAACTTGATTGACCGATTATTATCTACAAAACACTTAAAATAACCCATTAAATCTGTATTGGAAAAATACTTCAAGAAATCAAAAGAAATAAAGTTTATACAATTTCTCACTAAAAATTAAGCAATTATTTCTCCTAAAATTTAATTAATTGGCAGAGGATAAAGATTTGCATGTATGAACTAGGTCTTTATGCTATTATCATGATGAGGTTATTTTTACCTCATCATAATTGCTCCAAATTTAGCAATAGATGCCCCCGATTTGAGATACTCCATACACCACTTTTTTGTTGTTTATCATCGTGTGAAAATACATCTACAGAGTACTACCAACAAACAAGTTGGATTGCTGCACGAAGATAGACGTCGTGGACCTTGCCATGCAGAGATCCACCCTTTCCACGCCATGGTAGAGATGTCAATAACAGATGTCGCGCAAGTGTATGGAACCCGCGTATTCTAACTATCCTCCTTAAGCCCATTGTGGTTCGCTCGGTTTCACCAACCCCACTAATGTTGTGTCATATATTTCTAAAATCAACCTGACATCATGGTTTGCTAGCGCGAGCCTCTCAGAGTGACTTCATCATTTATGTGATTGGATATACCTTCAAGTCATTCAATAGTGCCTTACGTAATCTCACCTCCTTATCCACTGGGTTTGAGCTCCTTTTGAATATGGCAGACAGAGCGCAAACTTTGTACATTCGACATTAAATCCACCAAGCCCAATCCTCAGCCGTCCGCCCCCATGTCCTTGAACGATGAAGAATATATCATAACTAAGATTTCTTGCCATAGGAAATGTCGAATTCCATCCGTTCCTTCATTTCTGAGCCTCCCAAATCATTAGCTCGGCTCCACTTATCTATTACATTCATCTTTCTACGGCTTTGGTGTATTATATGATGTGACCATGGGAAGAATCAAATAATTTGACCTCGACTAAATCTTTCCCTGAGCCACTGCAACTCATGATGGAAAAAATGAGATCCAACAATAACGTCAACCTCATCGATGGCCTTGAGAAATTAATAGGGACGCACTTCCGGAGGGATGACTATGAGACCAACGAGCCTCGCATAGGAAAAAAAAGAACCACGAGAGATGCAAGTGTGGGGTGCTATCTCAAGAAAGCCATTCGGCAACGACTATCAACCATGACACATTTGCACTCGAGACCTACCTCTATGAATGTGGTCGGCGATGTTGATGCAGACGGCTGCCATCAGTTCACCATTTAAGGAATGACATCACATGGATGGTCCCCCAAAGCACAGATTCCACATGGATGGTTGCTGTCGGGTGTAACAAATTAGCACTTTAATAAAAGATAGCCTGTAGCTACGTTGTGTC
The DNA here is from genome assembly GCA_007258455.2 of Sequoia sempervirens. NCBI lineage: Eukaryota > Viridiplantae > Streptophyta > Pinopsida > Cupressales > Cupressaceae > Sequoia > Sequoia sempervirens. The sequence continues at coordinate 422,092,620 of VDFB02075321.1, read as the reverse complement.
CCTGCATCCTAACCACCTTCTAATGGTGAGCCATCGCCTATCTAGGAATATCGTTCTCCTCTGAACTTCACACTAGATGGGCCACCAACATTTGATAACATTCCTCAAATTGATAATGCGATGGACACATGATATGATGAGGGGAAGGTTAGTAATTAAAGCAGGTATTCATGAATATTTCTGGTATTTTTTTGAATACTAAATTTGATCAATACATCAAAGGGATCCTCTTGCTAATGTTAAACAATTGGGAGCTATGTATGCAACTTCATAAGAATGTTGTCTTCCTACTCTTTTCTAATTAGCAACCTGCGATACCTTCACCTTAGCACTGACCTTTATCATCCCATTTGTTGCTTCCATGCAGCGGGTCATGACTCAAAGAATAATTCATTGCATCTACATGCATCCATAAATAGCTTTCAAGTGGTAACACTGGAATCATAATTGTCAACAGGCTCACAAAGAGGGATGGAGGGAGGTAATTATTTAGACGTGAGTATTCACCTACAGGAATTTCATGTGGGTGAGCCATGGGAGAATGCCATGGAGATAGCAGCATGGGCGTAGCAGACCCCTGTATCATGGATCTTATGCATGTGAAGCAATTCCCCTTCCTCATAAAGATGAATAATGTGGAGCAAGGGGAGTGGAGAGCCGTTATAAACTTGTCGTCAATGGGCATACCACCTAGGTGACACTATGGTCATCAGACCCCACAAAAAAGGTTTTTGCTAAGGAGGTGAGGGCAAAGGAAGTTGGGACTCTGTAGCGATGAAGCCTCTAACAATATAGTAGAGAGCCAACAGAAGCCCGCGCTACTACTCCCACCCGGATGATCTTCATCAAATACTTGGCCCATGACATCCACGTAATAACTTTGGATCCAAATAAAATGCTGTGTCATTGGGAATACCTCTAAGTACGCATTCTTAAATGATTCATAGGCACCAAGTGAACCTCCCCCCATTTCATATGCAGTTTCATTGCAGCGGTGTTGAGGAATGCAAAATTTGCATAGATAGCCGCCGTCGGGTCAAAGAGGACGGGGCGCCGTGATGTAATCACCGTGGTTGCAAGGGTGAAGACCAACGACTGTTAAGAAGGTAGAACACGCATGGATATTGGACGCGAGGAATAGCTTAGCCTTCATCATTCTGATATGCGTAGCCCATGGCCTCCCTTTCTTCCTTGATACACAAAAGAAGTGGTACTATACATGGAAAGCCTAATTGGTATGTTCATGTTCGACCGCTACGATAATTTAAATCAAACCCATACATTGTACCACCATCGTGATATCGGCCCCTTGAATCCACCGAACTTCGATTGCTTGAATGTTATAGTGTTTTTCCATTGGGGTGCTCCTTCGATCCCTTTATGAATCCCACATCCTTACGTAGTGCATTCCCCAAACTCCGTTTAATGGAATACAAAGCCGGTCTTGTGGGTAACCCAGGAGGAGATGTCGTTAGAGCTCGGCCTAGGATATGATAGATGCATGTTGGCCTAATGATAGCATTTGTTACTTTAGCGCAATGAATTTTATAACTTGCCTCTCCACGCCCTCACCGATTCGGAGTTGCACCATCCATATTGTAGAATTCATAGCTCGCACACATTCTGGTGTTCATTTTCATCGCCTCCATTATTGTCGATTAAAATTTGGTGTCTACGCTGAGATTTATTGTGCCAATTCATTTCATTGAGTCATATAGCTTGAGGGGTTCATTCGATGTTCTAAATCATTCAAATTTTCTTTGCAACTCTATCCATGTGCTTTCTTGGACTATATGTTTTGATACAGATGAGTGGATTGTGGAGGACACGTGGGTGAGGGTTGCGGGAGCACAGCGGGAGGAAGCCACAACATAGACAACCAGAGGTGAATAGAATCCTGCATGTTGGGTCCTATGTTAGCCGATGCCGTCAGGAAAGAGAAGGAAGGTAGCCGTTATTGAATTATCGTTTGACGACGACTGACGCCAAGCAAAGTTCTGCATAAAAAGCCCTAAGGGAGTTCGAGATAATACAACTTGCCATAGTGTCAAAGGTAGAAGATATAGACCAGGCTATCTTCCTCAACACATATAGCACACACCCTTGACACCTTTAGGGCCATCGTAAGTAAATACCATTATCGGTTCGTTAAGTATGTCTCCCCCTCCCCTCTTAATTGAGGCAATTTACTCATATCGACAATTAAAGTTCCTTATGAATGATGAGCTCCTAGAGCTATAAAAGACGATGCAGGCCCACTCCATTATTGCTTTGTACTGAGTCAAATTTTAGATATGTCCAAGCTCTGTTTAAATGTAGGGATTGATAGATCTTTGGGGAATGAGGAATTCGATAATTCATGATACGTGCATTAATTCCCCAAGTTCATTACTGCAGACCTTTCCCCAACAAGATAGGATTCCCTCAAACTAGAAGGCCAAGTAATAAGTGTAGGTGAAAGAGGGCAAGAAGCAATCAGGGAAAAGCTTCCATGACTAAGGTAGTGACAGATGGTAACGAACGGGCATAAGTTCAAAGGACACTGTTGAGGAAATGGTAACAGATCAACTGAGGCCTGTGAGAAGAAAACGATGCTGGTAAATCGCGGGCCTACATGGCGGGGAGGTGGTGAAGGTTTGCCATTATAACAGCCTTCTGGAGGTGGCCACCTGCCAGGGTGGATTTTCCGACGAGCACAAACCTAATAGCTCACCGCAATCTTATGATTTCATTTTGAGGAAACGGTGCATGCAGGTCCCACTTGGCGGGTATATATGAAGACTTGGCCATGCACAAAGATCCAAGGCCATTTAGGACTTAGGTAATCTTGAGTTGTATCAGGCTAGGTTCACTTAGGCGATGGTAATGTCAAGGATGACAAGAGATAGCTCGGAGCCCGCCCAACGAATGGACGTCAAAGGTTTGCCATTGCGAAATGATGAAACGTGAAGGGAGTCCCATCCAGTTCGACCCACAGAGGTGGGTCCGTGAAGCATGAAAGACGCAAGAACAATGGTGAATGCAGGGTTCGAAGAATGGGAAAACACAAAGACTTGGCCCAAGAAAATGACAAACAACCAAGGAAAACTCATGAATGTGGGTTTGCAAGTGTCAACAGATGCTAGGCAAAAAGTGAATGGACCCCTGTGGGAGCTATCCCACAAGGGCAATGAACTTAGTGAAACTGAAGTAGGAAAATTGGGCCGTCACGAAATTGATCATTTTTAGTCTTAGGGCCAACTTGGGCATGGAGATAGAGGCATGCAAAACAAGACAAGGTCAAAATGACTTGATTCGAGCAAAAGAGGGGGTCCCTACCCACAGAAGGGTGTGTGTGCAAAACATGCACAACAAATGGTGACTCGCTGGGGAAATGCTCCAGAGCATTTCAATGAAAAACTAGAATCATGAACCCAAAGTTTCTTGTTCTGACCTTCACACTAGATAAAACAAATGAGATGCTCAACCAAAGGATCAAAACCACTAGTTACCCAACCTTCAGTATGCTGAAAGTCCAAGTGTGTGCATATGCGTTAATTCCCATCCTTTAGTTGCTACAGGAACCCAAGCTCCATCAAGTTAAGCTACATAGTTTATTCTAACTCCAAAAGCATCCAAGACATTGCCTCGCTGCCAGTCAGGCATCCATAGCCCTGACGAGGTTGTCGCTGTGATTCTCCCAAGCATTGTTCTACTGCTGGCCAGGCATCCATAGCCCCGGTAGAGTTGCTCGGATACCCATAAAAAGTTGAATTTCTTTCTTTTGATTTTTAATATTTTTCTTCTCTTTCTTTTGATCTCTCTTTTCAATCCTTTTATTCCAACTTGCAAGCAGTGAAGCTTGCACTTAGGGTTGAGAACCCACTGAAGCAAAATTTTAGATTTTTCACTTAACTAGACTTCACAAAGGATCTACAACAACCTTCAGAATTTTAAAATGTGTAAGAAATATCAGATTTCAGAATACATCAAGGAAGAGACCAACTAACAGCTTATCCTCTTTGAACCAAACACCCAGATCGCTTGACACTAAAATAAGACCCTAACCGTCCACTCTGAAAACTTGATTAGAGTTTGATGAAGGAATACACAGAACAACCCCAGGTACTTAAAATGGTTGTTGTGCTCACAAATGTGCCCAACTAAAAGCAGAGGGACCCTAGGCAAAGCAACAACGAAACGAAAGCAAAGCAGAAAGAAAACAACCAAAACTAACCAAAGCAGGAAAGCAAAAGAAAACAGAAGGGAAACCAATCTAAAGAAAACTAATCTACAACAAACCAACTAGCCTAAGTAAAGTAGGAAAGCAGAGTATTTACAGGAAACCTACACTACTCAAAACGGGCTATGTACAAAGATATTTACAAAGCACTATGTTCAGGCAAGAAAAACTGACAGTCACGCCCATTAGATTTCGTAATGTATGCACAAGTAATAGGGAAATCATTACAATTCTAAATCGTGCACATTCATCCTTATATTCAGAAAAAAGAAGTTCAACATAGCAGCATTCAAATTCAATCACATCATCATGAAAAATCAGCAATTGAGGTGATTCGTTGAACCCATGGTTGATCCATAAGAAATTTTTCCTTCCCTCATTCCCATAATCAAAATGATAAATACAACTATGAAAATTAATAGGGGCAAGGAAGGATAGAACTTGGATGTCGTAATATGGAGGTGGTAGTGTTTGATAGTCGAGAGTGAGCAGTGCATCATCGATCATTGCATCGACAACCTCAGGTGGGCGTGGTAGGGAGCGCAACACATCTAATTTTAGGCATGGATAGGGCTGGGAGAATAGGAGAACAAACACCTCTTTCAATCTTCATGTGGGATCAGCTACCCTTATCGGCTGCTCCTCGAGGAGATAGACTTCATCTCGTTGATCTTCTACAAACTTGGTTTCCACTTGATTGCTGTCTTCAAACGACAACACACTGTCCCGTCTCCGTTCCCAGGTGTCAACTTTATTTTTGTGAAGTTCAATGTCATGGGACAATGACATGCACAAATTTTTCCTATTGCAGCTCCCTGAATGTGTAGGAAGATCATCAATGATCAAGGCAGAAGGACTCCAAGCTGTGTCTTGTAGTCGGTCGGGTGCTTCATCTCTGTTGGCATCCATCAAAACACCTCCACCTTTGTCTTCTTCTCTTTGTTGTTCATGTATCTCCTCATGATGTTCACTTGTCTCCTCTTGTTCATTGTTGCTATAGATGGAGAAGGAACCCCTCTCCCACTCTGGAGGCTCCAATATTTCACCAACGGGTAGTTCAGGTGGTATGTCTTCATCACTGCTAACACTTGGGATGTATTCTTCTTGAGCATGGGTATACCTCCATAGTACAACTCCTAATGGAAAGAAGCCATCAATTGATGGCACCTCATCAAGGGGGCCAAAATCTACTATGCAATTTCCTTCCAAGAACTCGCCATAAAGCCCATCCTCCATGGTGCACAAATTCCCTTATGAGGAAGGAATTCTTGATGACTGGTGGAAAACATTCCCATGTGTTCTGCCCCATCACTCGGAAGCTCAAGATTGTATTTATATCCTTCTTCTATTGTTGTTCCCACATCCTCTTGAGGCCGCCTTCAACTGAGTCATCACTCGATTTAGGCTCTTGGGTCTTCTACATCGATCTGGGCAGCAAGTGGAGGAGGCCAGACACTTGGCTACTCCACTTGTCCTCTAACTTGTTTGAAAAAATCTTGGCACAACTCGCATGTGAACTCCGAGTGTGATGAATCATGAAGTCTGCACCAATTCGGTAGCAACAACGCCTCCAAATCCACTTGACATTTTAGCTCAGAGCAATCCCTCATTAATCTGGAGACGAGATGGTCATATCTTTCCGCTACTGGGTCCTCATCATCACTTGATTAGGAAGTCTGATGGTAGAAAGCTATGGTGAGTGGTTGTTCCCACTCCTCCAAACCTTCATTTTTAGATTCTTGATCTCTGTCATTCATAAAGGAGAGGTCTTCTAATTTTATCTCACTTATTTCTTCATCATTCTCTGCTGTCCCAAGGCTGTCAACCTTTTCTTCTTCCTGATTTTCAGCATCTGTGTTGGCTGCCCCAACATACACTATTGCAGACCTTGCTGACCCATCCTCAACTACCAATGGCTCCTCTTCTATATTGGAGGACTGCTCTTTGTTGATAGAGGAAAGGCTTTCCAACTCCCTTTTGACTAAATTTTCATCATAGCTTTCTGCTGTCCTACTGAAATCAACTTCTTTCTGTGAGATATGATCCTCTATATCTGTTGTCCCATCATCTTCTTATGTCAAATTTATTGGTTCATCTTGAAGGCATTGTCCTCCAGATGTTGACAGCTTTCCCACCTCATGGGATGACTTCTTTTCATTGGGAGTTGACTGCTCTAACTTGCCCAAATAACCCTTGACTTGAGTGATGATATTTGCACATGATGAACAAGTGAATTCTGAATGTGATGCATTGTGAAATTTTCACCAAATTGACATTAGTACCTCTTCCAATCTTGGTCCGTCTTTTCTGCATAAACATTCTTGGATCAACTCCTTGAAAGCCTTAGCTGCCATGGTTTGTAATTCTTCCTCTGGGTCTGCAAGAGTCAAGGGCTGATATATTTCCCAAAAGGGAATCTCTCCTTACAAGACCTTTTCAACTTTGCTCAAGAAATTCAGACATCCCAATTCGTTGTGTCTACGGGTGCAATGGATTCTATATTTGTCCACCAATGCAAATTGCTGCAAAGGCTTCTTCAATCTCTTGTTTAAATCTGCATGTAGCTGAGTGATACTGATTTGCACGTGCTGCTCCATTTCAACTCAGCTCTTGTTTTCCTTCAATTTTTTTGATTTTAATCAGATCTCCTTTTTCTCAAATTTCTTCTTGAAGGTTTTCCTTTCGACTTCCAACTTTGCGTCCACAACATGTCGACCCTCCTTCTAACTCTAGTTTTGTTGATGTGTTTTTTATGCACTTCTCAACATAGGTAATGCATAGGTGCATCACCTCTCTTGAAAGACAATCTTCCATAATCAAATTGCAGAACACTATCCCAAGGTTTCTAATGTCAGGCCTTGATAGTGCTTGGAATATCTTAGTTGTTTCATGTGATTTTCTGGAATCACAAAGTAGGGAAGTTGGATTTGCAAATGGAGTTCTTAAGATGGGGAAGTTGTTGTGTGTTTGCTGCAGGTTCAAACAGCAGTCTAGAACTCCTATTCCATCATCTGAATTGGCTTTACAATGTGCAATGAAGCTTAGCATAGGTTACTTATTAAAAAAAAAGGAGAAAGGGCAGGGAAGAGAAGAAGTTTATGGATCTGAAACCATGAATGAACAGTAATCATGGAGGCTGCTTCAATAGACAAACTCTTGAAACTAGGTTTTACTTGGCCAAGAGGATCCTACAGCTACACAAAACCAGTGCAATCTTCTAAGGACTTCCGATTTTCAGATTGCACATGCACATCATGAACATGCAATTGAACTAAGTTGCAACATTGAAATCTAGAAGCCTAGGCTAACTTTACACAACAATTTGTCATCAACAAGTGCTAAAAGTATGGGCTGAAAGTTCATCAGATACCATAACAACAAACACCATCATCACTTCCATTCAAGAAACTAACAACTAAACTAAAAGGGAAGCAAAATCATGCACACATAATGAGAAAACTCAAATTGAACACCCATAGATAATGCAATGCTACTTTCTATTGTAGAATGTTCTTACATCAGCTCTCCAACCATTTACAAATGAGGGGCAAGCCCCTATTTATAGTTTTCCAAAGCCCAAATGAATGGCCAGGATTTATTTACAATGAGTAGCTAAGATTTGATTACATTAGGGTTCCACCTACCCCCCATTATCCAACAATTGTAAAATATTTTTTCTTCCTCATTCTTGTTTTGTCTTATAGTGGCCAGGTGCTATAGCAGATTTTTCTTGTAACTCATTTCTCTTTTCCTATAGCAGAAACTGTCAAATTGTCTGAAGGCTGTATTTTATTCAAGGGTCTTTGCGACATTCCTTCAATTAGTCATACAATCCCCATTTGCAGATTTGCATCATTGTGAGGTGGCTTAGCTACTTCTTGATCCTATAGGATGGCTCTGGATGGATCACAATCATTTGATGACAAAAGAGTAAACCTCCCTCCTACCTCTAATTCGTTGGGCAGCCACTAGACTTCCTGGTGCTGCCTCTCTTTCATCATACAAACACCTGTTTGCTAGTCCGTCAAGTGAGTTAATCTTTATTTGCAACCCTCCCTCTTAGCCTTGGCATATTCTTTAGATAACCGAATGTAGAAAATCTATGGGAAGATCCACCTTGAATGACCTCCTCTTGCAGCCAACTCGCCTTGATGGTCATGTTCCTGCACAAGATAACAAGTTTAAATAGGCCCACGAAGAATCACAATGATATAAGCTTCTCCTTTAAATTCCCAGTGATAATCATTTAATTGCTTTAATTATTCACTTCGCCAGTCCCTAGGGTTAGAATAAAAGGGAGTATTTGCATGTCTGCATATCCATAATTCCTTAGTGATTTTGTTGCCATGGTCCAAATAACTCCATGTGTCCTTGTTCAAATTGTTGAATATTGCAGCCTAAAACATGTATACCACAAACATCCCTCATCATAAATGTTACCTTCTGCCCAATAGGAAATCCACGTGCCAAAAGATGCTTAGTCCCCTCCTGCCCCTACAACTTTAATAACTATCATTGAGTGCATTAGTGGATGGAGCTATGGGTAACCTTGTTAATTCCTCACAGAGGCGGGAGGATGGTGTAGCCTCTCTATGCGGGGAGAACATCATGGGGGGCCGCCATAATGAAGCCATTGTAATGATGACAAGGAGTTAACAACACATAGCGACATAGGACCTGCAGACCTGAATAGCCGCTCCAAAATAAAATCACCACGATTGTTGCTAATGGTGAATGTCTATTTTTCCTTTAAGTAATTGCTCCAAATTTAGCAAGCGACGCCCCCAATTCAGGATACTTCATACACCACTTTTATGTTGTTTATCATCGTGTCAAAATACATCTATGGAGTATTTCCAACAAACAAGTTGGATTGCTGCGCAAAGATAGACGTCGCAGACCCCGCCATTCAGAGATCCACCCTTTCCATGCCATGGTAGAGATATCAATAGAAAACGTTGCACAAGTGTATGGAACCTGCGTATTCTAATTTTCCTCCTTGACCCCATTATGGTTCACACAGTTTTTCCAACCCCACTAACGTTGTGTCATACATTTCTAAAATCAATCCGACATCATGGTTTACTAGTGCGAGCCTCTCAGAGTGACTTCATCATTTATGCGACTGGATATACCTTCAGCTCATCAAACAGTGCCCTGTTTAATCTCGCCTCCTTATCCAATGGGTTTGAGCTCCTTTTGAATATGGCAGATGGAGTGCAAACTTTGTGCATTTGACACTAAATCCACCAAGTCCGATCCTCAGCCGTCCACCCCCATGTCCTCGAACAATGAAGAATAAATCATAGCTACGATTCTTGCCATAGGCATCGTCGAATTCCGACCATTCCTTCATTTCTGAGCCTCCAAAATCATTAGCTCGAATCCACTTATTTGTTACCTTCATCTTTCTATGACTTTGGTGTATTATATGACGTGACCATGGGAATAATCAAATAACTTGACCCCGACTAAATATTTCCCCGACCCACTATGACTCATGATGGAAAAACTGAGATCCAACAAAAACGTCAACCTCATCGACAACCTTGAGAAATTAACAGGGGCGTGCTCCCAGAGGGACAACTACGAGACCAACAAGCCTCACATAAGAAAAAAAAGAACCACGGGAGATGCAAGTGTGGGGTGCCATCTCAAGAAAGCCATTCAAAAATGACTGTCAACCACGACACATCTGCACTTGGGAACCGCCTTTACGAATTCCGTTAGAGATGTTGATGCAGACGGCTACCATCAGTTCACCGTTTAAGAAACGAAATCACATGGATGGTCCCCCGAAGCACGAATTCCACATGGACTGTTACAATCAGGTGTAACAAATTAACACTTTAATAAAAGGCAGCCTGTAGCTACATCGTGTCCCTGCATCCCGACCACCTTCTAATGGTGAGCCTTTGCCCATCTAGTAATATCGTTCTCCTCTAAACTTCACACTAGATGGGCCACCAACATTCAATAACATTCCTCAAATTGATAATGCGATGGACATGGGATATGATTAGGGGAAGGTTAGTAATTAAAGTAGGAATTCACAAATATTTCCACTATTTGTTTGAATACTGAATTTGATCAATACATCAAATGGATCCTCTTGCTAATGTTAAACGATTGGGTGCTATGTACAAAACTTCATAACAATGTTGTCTTCCTACTCTTTTTTGATTAGCAACCTGAGATACCTTCGCCTTAGCACCAACCTTTATCATCCCGTTTGTTGCTTCCATGTCATGGGTCATGGCTCTAAGAATAACTCATTGTGTCTACTTGCATCCATAAATAGCTTTCAAGTGCTAACACTGAAATCACAATTGTCAAGAGGATCGCAAAGAGGGATGGAGGGAGGTAATTATTTAGACGTGAGTATTCACCTGCAAGAATTTCATGTGGGTGAGCCATGGGAGAATGCCATGGAGATAGCAACATGGGAAAAGCAGACTCCCACATCATGGATCTTATGCGTGCAAAGAAATTCCCCTTCCTCATAAAGATGAATAATGTGGAGTAAGGGGAGTGGAGAGCCGTTATAAACTTGCTATCAGTGGGTAGACCAACTAGGTGGCACTATGGTCATCAGACCCCACATAAAAGGTTTTCGCTAAGGAGGTGGGGGCGAAGGAAGTCGAGACTTCGTAACGATGAAGCCGCTAAGGATACAATAGAGAGCCAATGGAAGCCTGCGCTACTACTCCCGCCCAGATGATCTTCATCAAATACTCGACCCATGACATCCACATAATAGCTTTGGATCCAAATAAAATGCACTGTCGTTGGGAATACCTCTAAGTACACATTCTCAAATGATTCATAGGCACCAAGTGAACCTCCCCCCATTTCATATGTAGTTTCATTGCAGTGACATTGAGGAATGAGAAATCTGCATAAACAACCGCCATCGGGTCGAAGAGGACGGGGCACTATGTTGTAATCGTCGTGGTTGCAAGGGTGAAGACCAACGACCATTAAGAAGGTGGAACCCACATGGATATTGACCGCGAGGAACAACTTAGCCTTCATCATTCTGATATGCATTACCAACGGCCTCCCTTTCTTCCTTGACACAAAAGAAATAGTACTATACATCACGAGCCCACTTGGTATGTTCACGTTTGACCACTGCGATAATTTAAATCAAACCCATACATTATACCGCTGTCATGATATCGACCTCTTGAATCCACCAAACTTTGATTGCTCGAATGTTATAGTGTTGTTGCATTGGGGTGCTCCTTTAATCCCTTCTTGGATCCCCCATCCTTACGTCATGCATTCCCCAAACTCCATTTGATGGAATACAAAGCCAGTCTTGTGGGTAACCCAGGTGGAGATGTCATTAGAGCTCAACTTGGGATGTGACAAATGCGTGCTGGCCTAATGAAAATGTTTGTTACTTTAGCACAATGAATTTTATAACTTGCCTCTCCACGCCCTCATCAATTTGGAGTTGCACCATCCATATTGCAGAATTTACAGCCTGCACACATTCTGACATTCATTTTCATCACCTCCACTATTGTCAGTTAAAAGTTGGTGTCTACGTTGAGATTTATCATGCCAATTCGTTTCATTGAGTCATATAGCTTGAGGGGTTCATTCGATGTCCTAAATCATTTAGATTTTCTTCATAGCTCTATCCACATGCTTGCTTGGACTATATGTTTTGATACGGATGAGTGGGTTGTGGAGGATGAGCAAGTGAGTGTTGTGGGAGCATGGCAGGAGGAAGCCGCAACACAAACAACCAAAGGTGAGAAGAAACCTGAATGTCGGGTCCCATGTTAACCAATGCCGTTGGGTGGGAGAAGGCGGGTAGCCATTATTGAATTGCCGTCCGATGACGGTCAGCTCCAAGCAGAGTTTCGCATACAAAGCCCCAAGGGAGTTCGAGATAAGACAACCTGCCAAAGTGTCAAAGGTAGAAGATATAGACCGAGCTATCTTCCTCAACAGATATAGCACGCACCCTTGACACCTTTAGGGCCATCGTAAGTAAATACCATTATCAGTTCGTTAAGTATGTCTCCCCCTCCCTCTTAATAGAGGCAATTTACTCATATCGACAATTAAAGTTCCTTATTAACGACGAGCTCCTAGAGCTATAAAAGACGACGCAGGCCCGCTACATTATTACTTTGTACCGAGTTAGCTTTTAGATATGCCCAAGCTCTATTTAAATGCAGGGATTCATAGATCTTTGGGGAATGGGGAATTCGATAATTCATGATACGTGCGTTAATTTCCCAAGTTCATTACTACAGACCTTTCCCCAACAAGATAGGATTCCCTCAAGCTAGAAGGCCACATAACAAGCACAGGTGAAAGAGGGCAGGAAGCCATCGAGGAAAAGCCGCCACGACTAAGGTAGTGATACACGGTAACTAATGGGTGGAAGTTCAATGGACACCGTTGAGGAAATGACAACAGACCAACTAAGGCCTGTGGGAAGAAAAAAACATTGGTGAATCACGAGCCTGCATGGTGGGGAGGTGGTGAAGGTTTTCCATTATAACAACCTTCTCAAGGTGGAGGCCCACCAAGGTGGACCCGCCAATGAGCACGGACCTAATAGCTCACCGCAATCTTATGATTTCATTTTGAGGAAATGGTGCATACGGGTCCCACTTGGCGGGACGACCGTGTGCAAAGATCCAAGGTCCTTTAAGACTTAGGTAATCTTGAGTTGTATCGGGTCGGGTTCACTTAGGCGATGGTAAATATAAGGATGAAAAGAGACAGTGTGGAGCCCACCTAGTGGACGAACGTCAAAGGTTTGCTACTACGAAATGACGAAACGAGATAGGAGTCCTACCTAGGGTCACCCACAGAGGCAGGTCCACAGAGCATGAAAGATGCAGCAGTGATGGTGAATGTGAGGTTTTCCCAATGGGAAGATGTAGAGACTTGGCCACATGCGAACGACGGGGTGAAACAATGAATGACCAAGGAAAACTTGTGAATGCGGGTCTGCAAGGGTCAAAAGATGTCGAGCGAAAAGCGAACAGACCCCCACGGGAGCTAGCCCAAAAGGGAAATAGACTTAGCAAAATTTAAGTAGGAAAATTGGGCCGTCATGAAATTGATCATTTTTAGTCTTAGGGCCAACTTGGACATGGAAACAGAGGTACACAAAGTGAGACAAGGTCAAAACAACCTGATTCGAGCAAAAGAGGGGGTCCCTGCCCACGGTGGGGCATGTGTGCAAAACATGCACAACAAAATATAAGGTTAGACTCAACCCTAAGAAATGTGTCTTCGGTGTGCAAATAGGAAAAATTATAGGGTATATTGTATCAATGAGGGGAATCGAGATAGACCCTAGAAAAGTTGAAGTAATTCTTGAAATGGAGGCACCATAGACACTGAAGTTAATGGGTTTGTAGGGAAGGCTCCAATCCATTCGTTGATTTAAAGCACAGTTAGCAGATAAGGCTATCCCATATTCTCATCTACTCCACAAGGTAGCATACAAGTGGGATGAGAAATGTGATCAAACATTCAATAAAATCAAAGAGTACTTGCTAACACCACCAATCCTTATGCCACCAGTTCAGAACAAGCCATTAATCCTGTATATATTGGCAACAACAACATCCCTTGGGGCTCTCTTGGCTCAACATGATGAAAATAAGAAAGAGAGAGCCATTTACTATATTAGTAGAACCATGGTGGGACACAAGCTAAATTACACATTCATTGAGAAGGCTTGCCTAGTAGTGGTATTTGCTGCATTCAGGCACTACATGTTGGCTCATTAGATTAAACTCATCACCAAAATAGATGCTCTCAAGTATCTACTTTCTAAAGAAATACTCATAGGGTGAATGGCTAAATGGGTCATGATCCTAACAGAATTTGACATTGAGGACATAGAACGGAAAGCCATCAAAGGATAGTTAATTGTAGATGAACTAGCAGAGGCACCTATATATTCAGAGAACCCATTAGTGTAAGAATTCCTCGATGAGTCAATCTTCAATATAAGTGCAGTGAATCATTGGAAATTATATTTTGATGTATCCTACACACAACATGGGTTAGGAGCAAGAGTCTTCTTTATCACACCATAAGGAGATTGAATCCCGAAGTCGTATAAGCTATCTTTTCCATGCACCAATAATATTGCAGAGTATGAGGCTCTAGTCATAGGACTCCGAATTGCAGTATAGTGGAAAATCATGGCACTTAAGGTCTATGGGGACTCACAATTGATCATCAACCAAGTCAACGATGAATACCAAACAAAGGATTACAAGCTAACCCCATACAAGAAACTGGTGGAAAGTCTCAAGGAATTCTTCATCGACATAATGTTTGAGAAAATACCGAGGGAAAATAACAGAGCAGTGGACACCATGGCTACAATCAGATCATTGTTGGATATCCCATGTAACGTCCCTAAGCGTGAATTCCTTGTAGAGAAGCTTCTCATACCAGCTTTTGAGGTACCAGATTTTGAATTCGTGTGTGAAATCGTTGGTCTCGGTGACCCTTGGTATCATGAAATATACACTTACCTAAAAATAGGAGTCTTCCCTGTTGATATCACCCCAAACCTTAAAATCATTTTTTTCAAGAAGTCATCCTGTTTTGTTATCTTAGGTGACACCTTGTACCGTAGGAGTATATAAGGAACCCTTTTGCGATGACTTAACCCTGAGGAAGCTTTGACTGCTTTAACTGAGGTACACGATGGTATTTGTGGTTCACATTTGAGTGGTATGACCTTGGATAAGAAATTGCTGAGGACAGGGTACTACTGGCTGATAATGGAGAAGGAAGCTCATGATTATGTCCAAAAATTCTTACAATGTCAACAACATGGGGACCTCATTCATGCACCAGCTCAGGAGCTCCAATTGATTATAATGCCTTGGCCCTTTTCACAACGAGGGCTTGATCTCATTGGTAAAATCACTCCCACCTCATCCAATAGACAAAAGTTCATTATCACCGCAAAAAAGTACTTTACAAAGTGGGTAGAAGCCATCCTAATGACCTACATCACAGGGAAGAAGATTTCCAAGTTCATCCTAAACTACCTTATTTGCCGCTACGGTGTCCCACAAACCCTTATCTTAGATAATGGGACACCTTTCAAAAACCAGGATGTCTAAGAACTATGCCAAAAAAATTAATATCCAACATTTCTTCTCCACTTCATAATACCCCCAAGGTAATGGCCAAGATGAGGCTTCTAATAAAACCATCCTACAGATCCTCAAGAAAATAGTCAATGAAGTTGGTTGTGATTGGCACCTACAGTTAAACCCCGCCTTATGGTCCTACCTAATGAGTATCCACACACCTACAACTGCAACCCCTTTCTCCCTAGTCTATGGATCAAAAGCCATCCTTCCCACTGAGATCAAGATCCCATCCTTAAGAATATCAATGGAGAATCTCATTATTGATGAAGAATATCGAGTGTCACAGTTGAACGAGTTAGAACTACTAGATGAGCATCGTATGGATGCCTTGAACCACTTGTAGGTCTACTAGAACCGTATCAAGCAAAGATATAATAAGAATATCTAGAGTTGGTCATTTCAAGTCAGAGAGCTCATGCTAAAAGAGAATCAAAAGAATGTACCAAATCTAGAAAACAAGGGAAAATTTGAAACCAATTGGTTGGGACCCTTCATCATCATGACATGTTATAAATCAGGAGCATATTAACTATCTACACTTGAAGGTGAGCCTTTGTAGGAGCTTATCAATAGCTCCCATCTCAAAAAAATTTATGCCTAAACTTGTAAGGTATAAATCCAAAAATAAAAAATAAAAAAATAAAAATAAAAAAAAAATCAGAAAAAGGATTGAAAAAGTAAAGAAAAAAATTGCCCTCTAGTGAAAACCACTTCGGTGGTACTTTGGGCAAGTACCTTGGTGAAAACCTAGCAAATAGGCGCCTTGTGTAAATAAAACACTTTCCATCTACCATGATCTCCGCGGCTTATTTTGCATCATTCATCCATCACATTCCATTGATCCTTCCAACACCCATCTGCGTCCGCATCATAGCTTGATCCTGTGTTTGTATCATGATCCCCCGTAGAACTGCTTGACACATTCCTAAGGTCAATTTTTCCTTCCTATATCAGAGTAGTCTATCATCTCACACTGGGGGCATGTTCGTATACCTGCATTGGATCAGATTTGTGTATATTCTTGAAGTCTTCCTTAAAATCAGAAAATAAAAAAAACCCAAAAAACATCCAAAACATGTTAAAAATAAAAAAATAGGTCAAAAAGTCAGAAAAAGTCAAAAATAGAGTCATCATGTCGAACTATGGGTCTTTGAGCTTTGAACATAGGCAAGGCCATCATCGATGTGCCCCCGAGACACATTAGGTTAGTTCTTTAGGAGTCCATCATAATAAAATGGCAATCCAATTGTTCATATCTCATCAATAAACGAGTCTGTGTCAGTCGAACTACGTGGTATTTGCGTGTATAATGTAGGAAATTCTAATCTTTGATCAGCCCCGAGGCCCCTAGGACAGGTCCTTAGGTTAGGTTCTTGGTAAAAATCTTAGAAAACATGAAAACATTAGAAAATTTGAAAATCAAAAAAATTGTAAAACATCTCAAAAATACCAAAAAAACCTCAAAACAGTTCAAAAAACATCAAAAACATTCAAATATTTGAAAAAATCAATTCGTCCCGTTTCACTTTCATCCACAATAAACATCCGCTCATAATAAATGATCATCACTCCCAACCTTTGGTAAAACAATCAGAAGCAAGTATAGTAAATTCAAAAAAGTGAAAACTCAAATGTCAAAGGTCTCAAGTCTAGGTCAATAGGTAAACAAGTTGGTCAATTCTTGGTATCAATAGCCCATCATCCCATTAGTCTCAAAATCATTTGATAACATCATGTCCTAGGATGCATCCTTCCTACAATGTACATCAACCTCATACCTCACTGTATTTTAGTCTTGGCTAGAGGTATGAAGAACATTAGTTTTTTTGTTTACTTGATCTTTGTCTTGTTGATTTATCTTATTGTGCCTATTCTGATGACCTCTCGACGATGTCTAATCAAAATGATTTAGAGAGAAAGGAATGAGGCATTGATCATTGTCTTTCATTTTTTGTGCTTGTTGGATATTCTTGTAATATAACTTGGTCATGTTGACTTTGTTTAGTTTGTAGGGAGGGTGTTTTAAATGCTTTGTTGACTATCACATGGGAAGGTTTTCCTTTCTATGTTTTGGTCTAAGATGTTTGAAATATCTGAATTGCATCCCAATAAGGTTTTCTATGTTAGGTGTGAACATGGATACTCCTATCTGATTGTCAAGTCAAAGTCCATCGCACTAGGTACAATGCCATCTTGGTTCTTTATACCTTGATGCATCATATCTATGTGTATTATCAAAAACAAGGAAATTAAGCTCTTTAAAATCCCAATCTTTGCTAAGCATATCATTATCATCATCTCAAAATCAAGGGTTGATTTCTCTTTCTTCTATCTTTTTCATTTACTAATACTAACATGGTATCATGACATTTAGAAATAAAAATATCTATATATGCATCCATCCTACATCCACAAAACCATCAACATACTACACATACCATCATAATAAGAAATATCATTCATTATCATTCATTTTCCATCATAATATAGATTGGTTATTCTAAGCATCTCATAAATCACACATTTTGCATAAGCATCCATTGCATAATCATATAAGCATCATCATAGTTATCACATTATGCATCATACATATATACATCACATATAGAAAAAATACTGAAAAAGAAGTTAAACCTATCATTGCATTACATCCATCACATATCATCACATAAATACACATTTGCATCCATAAAAGTACATCCATAATAAGATTCATGTTCTTTTATAACATACGTACTATAAGCATCACATGCATCCATCCATTCATATATATATATCCATCACATAAAATAAAATAACCATCACATCATATAAACACATTGCAAGTCATCTCATATATATATATATATATATATATCAAAAAAGATGAATGTCATGATACATCAGAATCAAATATATAGTGTCATCATTGAATATACAAGAAGCTAATCAAAACTTAGCCAATGAATGTATACACATCATAAATCAGGTTGTACAAATCAAAATATGTGTCTAGTGCACTATCAGTGCCCAGAGCTACCCTCACTCTGTTTGTCCCCATGGTGGCTACCTCGGCTTTGGTGATGAGACCCCGATGGTCTCCCTGATGTCCCTGCACATGGGGTCTTGGTAGGTGCAACTTGGCTGATATGGGAGAAATTTGGCTCCCATCAATCCTATGCCACGACCCTGTAATATAAGGTCCTGTAATATGAGGCCTCTTGCATGGCTCAACCGTACATCTTAGTTGGGATTGTGGCCTGACCCTACGCCTGCTGCGCTACCGCCTCTAGTTGCTGCCTCTGTCCCTGCTTTAAAGCCAATTTGAGGTCCACGTCCTGTCTCATCTGATGCTCCTGTGCCACCTCCTGTCGTGCTTGATCCCTCTCCTAGACCAGGGTATGAATTTGTGCCTGGGCCTACTGCAGCTGTCATGTTAGTGCCAGTACTTGTGCCTATAGTGCCACTATCTATCCATCTTGAGGATCAAGACTTGGTGGTGGTGGCCATGGTGCTTGCTAGTGTGGCTGTGTTGGTGGCCTCTGTCCAATGGGTGGCACTAGTGGTGGGATCTGTCCATTGTGCCCATTGTTCCCATCATGCCCTGCACCTCCATCCTAACCATCCTATGGCTGGTGTCCTAGCTATTGGGGAACTTGACCAATCTGGGGTCCTATGAATCATCCTCTACCCATTGTTGGAATTACTGGTAATTTCAATCAAATCAGAGTGTGGGATGAGAAGTAAGTGTCATAGGGCTGTGTAGTTCCTGCATCTGCGGGACCATCAAAGTAGACCCTCGACACCATCACAAGTTGTCTAAAATCATCAAAGGCCTGTTGGGGAGGGATCCTTTGCCTCCATGCTATCTCTTTGAACCTCCGTGCAAATATGGCTCTCTGTATGTCATCAGGGGAATCCTGTACCTCCCAAAACTGGCGAGCAACCCTATTCGGGAGGTACCATTCTATCATATAATGCTCTTGCCCCTGCATGTACCTAGACTTCTGGTAGTAGGAGAGCTAGGCATCATCATCATGCCATCTAGGAAAGTGGAGCCACAGTCTCCACCAAAATACTATCATCTCATCAATAACTTGCCTCCAGTGTGGGATTCCTATAATACCTGTATAATGGAGGGTGGTCATCCCCCCGTACCTATAAACCATAGGATCATTGCGGTCTGAATGAACGTCTGCAATCGTGGGTCTCATAATGGCTATGTGCTTGTATGCCCACACATGAAGCAATGTAACTCCCACTCTAATGTTGCGGGTCTCACTGTACACAACCTGGTGCATATCATGATACAACAGTGCTAGGACGATTGGCCCCCAGGCATAGATGGTCATCTCCTCCATCATGCGCGACCAAATGACCCCCCATCCAATGCTACATCCTCTCGCTCTCTGGTCAGGAACAAGGACTCCTGAGATCAGTGCTTTGACAAATAGTGTCAAATCAGGGGCAATCCCCTCATATCGGTGGAGCTCAATTTGGCCACTATCGGTCACATATTGGTCGACGCCAAATAGCTAAAAAATCACATCCCCTCTAGCCTCCACATCATATATGATCTGCTCACCGTGTATGGGGATCCGCAGGATCTATCATACGTCCTCTAGGATAACGATGGCCTCACCAGTCGGTAAGTGGAACGAGGAGGTCTCACTCTGCCATCTCTCCACCAATGTAGTCATCATCACGAGGTGCATCCTCACCTTGGGCATTTGGGCAATGTGACCAAATCTGATCGTGCCAAGAAAGAATAGTGCCTCATTTGATACATGTCTTGCTCTGCATAGAAACCAGCTCATGTGCTCATTCGAGTGGAGCACTGGCAGGACCTCCTGCATCCAAAATTCCCATGACATCAAAATTCATCAAGCGGGCACATTTTCAAAAATTAAAAATCCTCAAGAAGAAAAGGCGGCACGAATTTTGCAAAGGTGACATGGCTTTTGCAAAGGCGAATCAACATTTTGGAACGATGCCAAACACTTTTTGGGTCGCGTGACGCAATCTTGTAAAGGCGAGTCGACATCCTCTTGGCGACCCTAGGACCCTCCAGTGTCGTGCGATGCTCTAAAGAAAATGCGAGTTGGAATCCTCAAAGGCGACACCGACTGTAACAAATGGGGCACCCTAGGGGATCACTTTTGATTGACCTAAATGAACCCTAAAAAATGCATCAAAATCATGTAAAACGAGAAAAGTTTTGAAAGGCGTATGAGGGGTCTTGTGTCTTGAGGCAACTAGAACTCGTGAACCCTGATCCATCCGATATCTGGGGAGCACACAAGCCACCATTCTGTTAGCACCTCAAAACAAAAAGTCAGGATTTTTAAAGGTCAAGTGTGCAAATGATTTGAAAATGACACTCCTAACCCTATTTATGCAATTTTTTAGGGTTTTTAAACCCATTTTATCCATTTTTGCCCGAATGAAGATTGTTTTGATCCGTTTCTGCCACTGTAAGCTTAAATTCGCATCTCATGGGATGTTTTTCGCTCATGAATTGTTGTTGAATCTTTTTCGCAAGCTCGACCTAATTTTGCAATTTTTGTCCGATCTCTCGAGGGGGCAGTGTAGCAGCATAATTTCTTCTGCTGGGGTAGTAGTGGGGCATCCAAAAAATAGGAATTTTTTGAATTTTGATCATGGCAGTGTTATTCTTTGAACCGACGCAGCACGTGCTTCGCTTCAAAGAGGGGCAAAATGTAGACACCAAAAAAGTCCTGATTGATACTATGCATCTGATTCTAATAAATTAACACCGTTTCTTCCTAAATCACCTCAAATTCACCAATTAATTGAATAATCAACATTATTTAATTAAATTCAACAAATTCAACTATTAATCAAATAATTAAATTTATTGATTAATTCATCCTTCTAACTAATTTTCATCTTATTTAATTAGATCAAATTATTTAATTAAATCCCCTTTTAATCCTCTCATTTGATTAAAATCAATCACATCAAATGTCACAATCTCCTAATTCACTCCAATTAATTAATTCTGGATTAGTTAATCCTAAATCAGCTTTCTAATCATCATTATTAATTCCTCCAGCTTTTAACTCTTCAAGAGTTAAATCAACCCATGGTAAACTAACCAGGTTGCACATGAAAATAATCTCAATTAATTATTTAATTCATCTATTTTCCCTCATCAAGGCATATTCCAAGCTCTCAACAACCTCTCATTCAATTTCCCTCCAAAGGTTTTCAAAAACCTATCACATCCTCTTACATTTGCAATAAATTCTCTTACATCCTCTTAAATCTCAACCAATTTCATTCAATTCCTCTTACACCATTTTCAAATTCTCAACCAATTTCATTTACTTCTCTTCCATCCTCCTCCACTCACACATTTCCCAAAATGTGCTCCACCCTCATCCAATAGAATTGTGACACTTGGAACATTCTCATTGGCTCTCAATTTATCCCACATTCACCAATTTATCTCATTCTTCAACCCTTGGATTATATAAATAGAGGCATCCTTTTAAGAATATGGATCCACAACTTCATGCATTATCATTATAGTCATTTGAGTTCATATCAATCACCATTTTCATGTTATTTTGGAGTTCATGTTCACTACTTAACATCATTTCAACACTTGGATCATCTTCAAATAATCAAGCTTACTAATTGGGATTGGGAAAGGGCTTCTTTCCACATCAAAGGAGCACCAATCCCCCTATGAGATTGAGGTTTGGTTAATTTAGTTGATTACATGCTTTGTTCTTGCTTTATTTCATGTTTTCATTTTTGTTCTTCCAAGAATTTCATAGGGAACATGAGATTTAAGCTTTCTAACATGTTTGAAAATGTTTTGTTGATCTCTTGTTAGTTTGTGTAGGTTTGGTGTTCACATTAACTGGACTCTATTTTAAAATAAAATGAAACATATATTGCTCTAAGGTGCAAAATGATACTTTCATCATTATCAGATTTTCCTAGAAATGTATGATTTCGACTCTTATCGAACTTAAATAACCATTTGATGTTCTTTCTTTGAAATGAATGATGAATTATTAGTAAGTTTATAGAACGTTCTTATTAAAGAATAGAACATAATGAATTAAGAATAAACTTGATATATATTTAAACATTGAATGATCACTCTTTGAAGAAAGTCAAAATGAATCTAGAATGTATCAACTCTGTCTTATTTGGTGTCGATTTCTATTTATTTAAAAGAAACGATCTTGTGACATTTCGAATGATATTTAAACTTAGAACATTAAGTCTAGATATTGCTCTGTAAATTATAATCTGCAAGTTCTCATCTAAATCTAGACGTTATTATTGATCAAAATGTGCATGAATGAGTTTTATGATGGAAGCTAATGTTTTTTTCTAATCAATAATAACTTCTTGTGGTATGGATCTTTCTTTTTCAAAAGAAGGTATACGCATACACAATTTTTAATAGAAGGCCATATATGTGTACATGCATAAATCTCCCATTTATGCATATACACAAACATGCAATATTCCTTCTTTAAAATTGTTTTATTTTCTTTATCTAAAAAATTGTAGATTTCATTCCAAGTAGAAAGGAATATAGGAAATATTGGTAATCCATATGCTGATGCATGTGTTGTGATATTCTTATCTTAAATTGATGAAATGGATCATGTATTATGATTGAATGATTGATTGCATTATTTTTAAATCTGGTTTAGTTCCTTACATATAATTGTTGATCCAAAATAGCCAAGATGAGACATATGTATACTATGTTGTAGATTGTTTGATTCTTTATCATGAAAAGATTAGCTAGTAAGAAACTACTAGAAACCAGGTTGAATGCTAAATCTGTGTAATTTAGATAAGATGTATGCTATCTTATGTATGTGGGAGGTTACCTTTCGGGATGGGTATCAAAAATGGGTTAATAAAGAATATAGGTTTTTCTTTTTCCAAAATCTATCTTTTGTAGCTATATACAACATATGCTTGGCCAAGCATTTGTAGTCTATTATGTTGAATGGTCTAATTTTTATGATGTAACTCTCTACCATTTCCTAACATTGATCTTGCATGTTCTAAATGTACATAGAAATGTATGTAGTTGTTAGGAACACATTAGATTCCACCTTCCATATCATATTCTCTTACTAAATATTCCATGCAGGGTCGGGTATTCTTCGAGTTAGGAAGAATCCCAAGGAAGCGAGCTTCGTGGTTGGGTGGAAAAGTTCCTGAACCATGTTCTCGTCCACCAGATGTGAAAAGCATTGAAGAGGAATCACATGGAATTCATTATTGTAATTTGTACTACATGATGTAAAATTGAGTTGACTAAGTGGCGATGTTAGCCTAAGTCAAACTATGTAACTTGAAAATTTGACATTTGGAAATGAATATAAATTACTTTTTTGGACATATTGTGTTGTGATAGAAAATAGCTGATTGATTATGTCTTTAATTTATTATTCATAATGTCATAATTGATTTATTTTTGTGTTATTTAAGTATGAAACATTACATCTAGTGACAGGTACACAAACCTCTACACTTTCTATATTTTCCTGCAAGTTATTGTTTTAGTGTGTGCATTGTTGGGATCTTGCATTTTTCATATTAGGTCATATAGTTTAATTAGGTTAATCACATTAAATCAATTCCAAATCATCCTAATCCTTAATAGGATGGAGGTTTAGGTTTGATTAGCTTACCTTCATGGTTGAAAGTCAATCTACTCACCTTGCTAATCTCCATCTTAATGAAACATAAGAAAATACCGTAACACACCCCAAACCATTTCAGCCATAGGTTTACATAGTAGGCCTAGGGTTCCTTATTTTTTTTTGTTTTAGAAGGAAGTTGTGGTGTGGAAACCCTTCCCACACTAACATTTAGGGCGAGGTATGTGTAAAAAACAAAAGATCTTATAGTTGTAGAAAATAATACACACATAAAATTATACCATAACAAGATGATTTATGTGGGGACTCCAAGTGAAACCACTTATTCATAAAATAAGTGATTTTAATATAAATATTAGGCTATGCATTTATAATAATATCACCAACATTAGATTCTAGATTAATTTTAATTACATAATACTATTTACGAGAAAATCATAAATAATAATCAAAAGTGGTCCCATATTTGCTCAAAATTCCAGAGCCCAAGTTGGTAACAATCTCCTCTACTAAAAATAGAATATGCTCTCATGGTTGTCATAACTTATCATAATGAATCCTCAATTTGGGTGCTCAACTTTCAAATATTCAAACCCATTCAAAGATGAATTGTGATCCAATAGAGATCTAGGAGCATTTGGTTGAAAATTTCATGGTTAAATCTAAGAAATATTAAAAAATCTACGTTTTTGATATTTTCCACCTCTTAGTAAACTATATTTACTAGAGGCCCTTGGAATGTTTTTGGACCTGAGATGGTCCATGATTGTGTCATCTTCAATTAAATCCTCCTTGTGGCTATTTCTAGGTATTTTTAATTTCTTTCCAATATATCCAATAACTTCAATTAAGAATGCTAGGAGTTATGACCCTAGCAGGTTAGGGTATGAGAAATAAATATTTTCCTAGTTTTTAATCAATTAAATTAAAATATTAGGATGCAAGGTTGATACATTTTTCCTAATAGCAAGGAAATGAGTTTGCTAAAAGTTTTTATGTTATAAAATATTAGTGTAAATGAATGGATAGTTAAAAAGGTACAAGGCATGACTAGTGGCACAAGGGTACTCCTAAATTGAGTGTAATAACCCTCCTAGTTGCTAGTTGGACTCATTAGTTTTATGCTTTGATTTGATACTTTGATACATTGATACTATGGTGATACTGTTTGGTGTGATTGGTTAGTTAGACATTTGATGATGTTGTTACTCCTTTTGTGGACATGATTATTTCATATGATATTGTGGTTGGAGATTTTAGTTGATTTTCATATTTATGTTATGATGTGATGATTTGATAGATTATGCCATGAGATGAATTGCTAGTATTAGAAATGTTATTTTAATCAATCATATTATAATTGTTAGGATAGACGTGATGAAGGACAGTGTAGCATCACTCATTGCGAGTGCTTTGTTACGCTGCGATTCCTTCTCACAACACAATGCTTTGATTTATATATATATGCACATGTACACAACTTCGTTTGTATGCAGGAATTGCAGGTACATAGTCTCGATTCCACCTACTTCGACAGGACAGGGCGAGCACAAATAACCCAACGGTACAAAGTTGATACAGAGGTGTCAATGAAGTTTGCCCGTTCCATGATGTCAGACTGACTGGTTTCATGGTATTGTATGTTCTGTAGTTGTCATCATTTTTTTGTTGTGGTAGTGTTATGTCGTATACGTTGATGTTGGTATGTTCTTGTGTTGTGGTGTTTCAATTTAAAAATTGTTGATTAAAAATTAGATTAATTTGTATTTAAAATATTTAAATGTTAATTGGTGAAAAGCCATGTGCTTTATTAAATATCAAATGGTGACTTTTCAAAGGTAAATAAAATTGCCAGTTGGAAAATTAAGAATAAAATAAATAAATAAAGTTAAATTTCTTGTGCATGCAAGGCTGTCAAAATGGGGGTTTTAAAATAATAATAAAAAAAGGATAATTTGGACAAATGGAGAAATTGCAATCCTGTTTTTAGAAAATGGGGGTTGGGTGCATGTAAGAGGAAATAATATAGTGGGTTTTTGAAATTGAAGAGGGGGATTCTTTTGCTGGAAAACGGGAGGGCAGCTTTGGTTTTGAATTTGTTTTTTGTGAAAATAAGGAGAGAGTGTTGAAGGTTTTGGTGTGGAGATCCGGACAAGGAGGAAGAGGGAAGAAGAGGAGCGAGAGCTGTTCGTGGGACAATTGGAGCAAGCTCTTCGTCACACTGCAATCAGCAGGAGTCCAGGTTCCAAAATTCTTTTCCTTTCTTTGTTCTTGTTTAAAATCTCAATTAAATCATAGGGAAATCTGTTTTATTTACAAAAATCTGGATTATCAAAAGAATTAGGAAAAACTATTTTTTTTACAAAAAATCTAGGTTTCGAATTGATTTAGGAAAAATCTGTTCAATTTGCAAAAAAAAACTGGGTTTTAAACAATTTGCAAGAAAATCTGGGTTTTAAACAATTTGCAAAAAATCTGGGTTTTAAACAATGTGGGGAAAAATCTGGGTTTGTAAATAATTTGGGAAATACGGGTTACCAATTATTTTGAGGAAAATCTGAGTCTAAATCAATTTGGGGAAAAATCTAGGTTTTCATCAAATTAGAAAAATGTGTGTTCCCAAATAAATTTTCTGGGTTTTCAAGAGTTTGGGAAAAATCGGGTGTTTGAAATAACTGGACAAATCTGCTGCCTTTGAGGTTCTGGAACTTGTCATAATGCTCCTCTGTAGTTTTCTCTGTTACTATGGAAATCATCCCTCTGTGTCATTTTATTCTGTTATTGCATATTGTGTTTATTCCTCTCTAACTTCTACTCTGCTGTTTTACATATTTAAATTCTCCCTTGTAATAGCCTCTGTATAATATATATATTCCTTTGTATTTCTCTCTCTGTTAATTTTCATATATGTTTCTGTATATACAAGAAAGTATTTTGTTGTAAACTATTTTACCTATTTTCTGTGCGTCGGCTGTACGGATGCTACGGCCGTACGAAATTTTATTTCACTATGTTCAATGAAATTTAATTTTGAGTTTTACTTTGTTATAAAAAAATTAAAATCGAATGATTTTTTTTAAAAAAAATCAAAACATATAAAATATATGAGAAAATATTTATATACAAAAAAGAAATTTATTTAGGGCAGGGAGGGTCGGACTGGTCGACCCCCCCGTACCCCCCCTCTGTGCGGCGTACTAAGGCTGCCGCACAGCAGTCCTTACATGGACTGCCGTGCGCAGTCCATGTAAGGACTGCGAACGGCCGGCCTTAATAAATTTGATTTGTTTTTTTTATATTTGCTGTAGTTTTTAAATTTAGTGAATAAGAATTTTAATTTGATTTTTTTTTTTTTAATTTACTTTTATTTTAGTCAAAATTAATTTATGAGAGTTTATATATATATATATATATATATATATATATTTTCATATAGATATATATATGTATATATATAGATAGATATATATATACGTACATATATAGATATATATTTTATATATGAAAATGCATGATAAATTATAAGACATATTTTTACATATGTAATGAAAAGAATTGTAAAAATTAAGTGATTTCCTTAAATAGAAATGTCATTGCATTTGGAAGTAAAACGTTAATAAATTTATTGTAATAAACAAAATTTAATATATTATTTTCATATAATAATTGATCTTGTTTTTATGAAGATAATATTTGATCATGAGGAAATTGTATTGCTTCTTTCTTAATTGTTTGAGTAGGTTGATCTGGTGTTGAGTTCATCAAATTGTGCGAAGTCTCATCCTGTTTTCGTGTTGGCTTCAATGTCGATGTGGGGACCCGTTTGTTGGCTTGAACCTTTGTTCCAAAGGCTGGTTTATTCTTGGATGTTTTTCTTGTTCTGAATTTTAGCTTTGGAGTTGAAAACTTATAGTTTCTTGTTTGAGGGGTTGAACGTTTGTTAATACCTTTTGGGTTCTGAGTTGTTGCGAGAGGACTAATGCCTCGCTTGTACTTGTTTTGGGTATCATGTTTTTTTTGTTGAGGTTCAACCCTTGTCCTGTTTCAATTTACTATAAGGGGTCTTAGGGAGAGTGGCTCTTCGTGGGGGCCGGCGCCTCGGTTAAGAGGAAGTGCACAGGAGAACCCACGAAGAGTAGTTAAACAAGTGATAACTTAAAATAGAATTAGGGGGAAGGGTAGTAAACCACTCAAGATAAAAGAAATTGGATTCCTCATCTATGCATTAGGGCTATCATAGACTAATGATAGATTGAGAAGGCCATGGTCGGAAAAGTCATGATCTCATCTTCATGAGAGGTTATTGACTCCGCACGAGCTACCCTATGGTGCTGGCACCTCGTGTAGGAGGAAGAGCCAGGAGATCCATAGATGGGTGCCGGTGCCTCAAGTTGGAGGAAGAGCCAGGAGATCCCATGAGAGCTGTGCGATGACACTCTCCACTAGACTTCCTATTTTGCATTGTTGCCTTTGCCTCTGGACATGGATTTTGGACTTGGTTGTTGTATCAGTTTCCTTAGCTTGTATTCATAATGTCATTTTGGACTCTTGTACTAGTGTTTATGAGAATTCTTTGGTGGCTTGTTATTGTCATTGCTTGGTTTATTTGTATTCTCTGAATTGTACTTAAGTTTGTACCTTGTTGTCATGGAGTCGGTTTGGAAATCATGGTCGAGTTCACTTCATTGTCACCTCTGAGCACGGGGGGTGAGTTATCTTTAATTCACATGGTTGGGTGGAACGTGCTCCGCACCCGTTGGGTTCCCCATTAGCATCCTTGTTCGCAACTTTTCCGCAGTTGGAGTTGTATCAGTGTTCACCTTGTTATTCAACATTCATTGTAAATTGTATCATCCCAATTGTTTGGGAATTTTATTGTAATTATTATATCAAAGATTGTAATGTAACATTATAGCAATGATGTAATAGTTAGGATTCAATGTAATTATTTGATGAGACTCTTATGATTGTATTATGTGGTATCTTAATATAATTGCTCTTGGTTTATGGAAGCACATTTATTCATGTTTATTATATTGTAATGGGTTACATGGTTTATCATTATCTTTTATTTCCGTTTGTGGTTGCAATGTAACCTCGCGTGCCCCAGAGAACTAAGTGAGTTAATGTGATGTAATATGTTATGTGATTATGGTTAATGTATTGTAAGTTTAATTAAATTGTTGCAAACAAAAAAAAAAATTATTTGCCTTTTTGAGTTCTCTGGGGTTTGCACCCATTATTGAGGGAGTTGATTTTGGTAAAATTTTCTTTCTTTTTGAAAAATTAGCTTCTATTAGATTCCTAATTTCTATTATTGTTTCTTATAATATATAAGTAGAGAAAATAGATTTTAAAACTACTTTCTTACATGAGGATCTCAAGGGAAAAGCATATATAAAATAACTGTTACCTAATTTTCACCCTCAGGCTCAATCAGGCAGGATAATAAGGTATTAGATCTTCAGAGGTCAAATGGAGCATTCGGCCAAGGGCCAAAGTCATGAATCTGATGCTAGGTCATAGGGAACTCAGTGAAGAAGCCTGCCTTGTTCAAGTTCGGCATGAAAATATTCTAAGGACAGAGTCGCCAAGACCCCAGGAGTGTCACGGCGAGTGGGGTTTGCCTATGGATCCCTATCGGCAAGACATCGCCCATCATCCCGGCGACCAAGGGATTTCAGTTCGGCAGAGGTTCTTTTCTTCGGAGGGAGGTCTTGCCGAATGCAGGAGGTCTCCCCAACTTAAAGAACCTTCGGCGTAACAAAGCATTCGCCAGGATGTCCCGACGATAAACAGGAGGTCTCCCCAACAACAATAAGGTTTTGGCATGAGAATGGTAGGGTTTCCCCAATTCATTTTTGAAATGTCTCTGTTGCCTATCGGCAAGATATTTCAGATGTATCACCGACAAGCAGCGGTCTCGCCGAAAGTGGAAGTGAGTTCGCCAAAGGGAATCATCTTCGGCAAAAGATCTCCCCGACCAATGGAAGTCTCCCCGAACAAGGGTCCACATTCGCCAAGAGGTGGAGGCTTCGTTATAAAGTCTGGCCGACGACGTAGTGTCTCATTGACAAGTGAAGTCTCGCCAGAGGAGTGATGCCTTCGGTGTAAGTTTGTGCCTTTGGCGAGATGTTTCAGCGAAATGAGGATGTCTCGGCGAAAGGATATCTCGGTGTGATGAGGTCTTACCGACCATGGGTGGTCTCACCAAAACAAAAAGGGGTTCGATGTAGCATTTTTCCTTCGCCGTGGGGTCTTACCGACTACTGGTGGTCTCACCGAAACAAAAGGGCTCGATAAAATGAATGCTATTAGTGTGCCTATCACTGTGACAAGAGGGGTTCGGTATGACCTCTTATCGCGTGGCTTTCTTTGGCCGATAGGCCATTCAATCGTCGTTCGGGGAGACTCACGGCGACCACGGGCTCCCGAATAACCTATAGCACTGTCGGTAGGAGGTCCCAGCGAAGTGAGAAAGTCACACCGACTGGACACTTCAGAGTGAGTAAAGGAGCTCACTAAGAGGTCTTAGCGAGAATGGAATGTCTTGGCGACAACAAGAGGGGTCTGGCCGAAAGATGTGAGTTCGAGGAGACTAGTGTGCTCGGCAAAGGGTCTGGCCGATAGGACAAGGTTTCACCGATAGAAGATAAAGAAGCCTCGACAGAGGATGTTATTTTTGACAAAGGATGGAGGGGTAACCATGAAGTCTCAACGATGCCCTCAGGTCTTGCCGATGCAGAAAGAAGCTCGCTGGGAGAAAAGTGATCTCGCCAAGATGTTTCACCGACGGAGTGAACTCTTGTTGGAATGAAGAAGGTCTTGGCCAAGGAAACAGTTTTGCCATGTTGTCTTGGTGAAAGTAGGATGTCTCCTCGATCAAAGAGAAGGTAGACTCATCGGTGGGAGATACATTATGTCTCAGCGACCCGAGAGTAGTTGTCTTTCTGAATAACAGGGTGCATTCTATACGATGTCTTGCTGATAGCAGAACGTCACAGCGATGGAAAACGGATGGACTTGTCGGCAAGATAAAGCATGGGTCTCGGTGAAATATTTTGCTGAGATAAGGAGGATATGCCGACACCAAGGGAAAGCAAACGCATCACCGGGCAGGATGGAAGCTATCGCCATAAGGTCTGGCCGATAGGAAAAATCTCCCCAAGGCAAAAGAGAAAGGGCCCTCGGCACGACTAAGGGCATTTGCCGAGATGTCTCAGTGACTATGTGAGGTCTCCCCGAAATGAGGGGCCTTCGACATAACAAATGAAGTCACCATGAGCTCTTCCCAACTAGTGAAGGTCTCAGCAAAGGAAAAGAAGAGCTCAGATAGAATGAGGATGGGGTTGGCAGGATGTCTTGCCAACCAAGCGAGCTCTCTCCAAACTCAAAGTAAAGCTTTCGGCAAGCAGGGAGACTTCGATATAGTGTCTCGGTGACAAAAGCATATGCCAATATGACAGAAGACGCTCGGTATGAAGTCTGGCTGATAGGCCAAGGTCTTAGCGAAAGAGGAAATCGAAAAAATGACAAGCCTCGCTAGGATGTCTTCCCGACTCGATAGTGTCTTGCCAAGGAAGGAAATAAAGAGCTCGGTAGGACAAAGTGCTTCGGGATAACATCGACAGACTCTTGCCGATATGGTTTGTAATGTCAAGTTCGTGAAGACTTCGGGAGGAGGCTGTACACTCGGTATGATGTCTTACCGACGAGCGTTTGTCTTGGCGACCACAGAGGTAACATCGGTATGATCTTTTGGGCTCACTAGAAGTCTCAACAACAGCTCCGTGTTATGCCGATAGCTTTAGAAAGGCATAATCACATCGGTGAGACACTTTTAGTGTCTCGTCGAGATGCGATTCTATAGGAGGGGGTTTTGACCACCTGAGGAGGCTGTGTGGAATTCACTCAACCAATCAGGGAGATCTGAAGGTTAACTGTGGCAGTCTAAGGAACATCAATAGGATGAAAGGCGACGTGTATCTGTTGCAAGCTCAGGGCATTCAAGGTGCAGCCGAAGTAGCTAAACAGGACACGATGGATCAATGAATGCGGTAGCTATGAAATATCAGAGGACTTCTATGAGGGTAGCTCTTCACCAACACACACCAGATGGACACGTAGGCTTCAACATTAATTTCAATCAAAAGATCTGAAGATTGATCTTTCTGGGCCCAATATTTTGTAAGCCCTAAGGGGGCTGTCACAGTCTGTATATAAGGCAAATTTTTCCTTTTTTGAAAAAGAGTTCGAGTTATGCATTCAAGGGAGTTAGTGATTTTTTATCAATCCTTGCTCAATTAATGTATGTTTCTGTAACTTAACTAGAATCCTGAATATAACATAGAGTTTACCTAGAAAGTTTGTGTTCGCATTTGTATTAATTCTCATTTATGTATCTTTCCTTTGAACATGCAAGTCTTTAACTGTGTTTTATAATTATGTATTCATATCTTAGAGCTGTGAAATTAATCTTTCCTTCCTGAGATGTGTATGTAGATCAAACCTGTTAGGACTAAAGCATTAAATCTGAAAGAGGTTGTTCTGAGAATAGCAATCAGGCTTTCAAGTGTATGTTCTTCCTGTGTTCATTTCACGATTTCTCAAACAGTTTGGTGTATCACCCTAGTGTAGTCCTTCAATTTATGTACTCCTTATCCCTTTCCCTTCAAAGAATCAGTAGTCTAGGTGATACCAAAGGAAGCCGGCCTTCTTTGGAGGTTCATTTCAATTATAGGTGACCCACAGCCTTGAGATGATCCCATGTTGCTCTAGAAAGCTCAGTTTTACAAACTTTGCATCAGGGTGCTTTTCTAGGTGACAACAGTTTCTGGCACGCCCGGTGGGACTGTCGAACAGACAGTTTGGAAATTATATGTTTATTACTGGTTTTTGATATGCAGGCAGTAAATTACAGGCCTTTCAGAGGCAAAATATTAGCATATCATGACGACTCCAACTTCATAATAATTGGTTCCAATAGCCCAGGTGTCTGCAATTAATAAGGTTTGATCTTCAGGCTTGTTTTACTTCATGCCTTATCTCTGCAATGATTAGTTATCAGCCATACTATACAGAATAGCCTGCTATTTTTATGTCAAAAGACCCAGTATCAGCAGGTTACCAATATTTCCATCATGTTTTCCACCCCCCCATCCCTGCTCAGTCTCAATATCAGCTAACCTATGATCAAAATCAACCCCAAGAAGAGGTCTTTGATGCCAACCAACATGATTATCTGCATAGTCAGCCTCAAGAACACCCCTACCAGAATATAATGGACCTGCTCCAACAGTTTGACCATGTGTTGTGGGCTCTGAGCCAGAGGTTTGAACATATGCAGATTAATGATGTCAGTAGGGTGTTCTCCTACATGTATGGAATGTTGGTCGATGTCAAGAAGCATAAAAGGCTTATTTCACAACAGTAGGAGTTGGGATGTCAGGTTGAAGAAGATCTTGAGGGAGAGATAGCAGCCGCAGAGGAACAAATGAAATTCTTATCTGCTCAGGTACAAGGTAGTCAGGCTTATTTAGATTATCAAGCACAAAGGTATGGAACACAGGCAACCCTTTCCATTCCTAGTTTCAGCCCACCTCCTCCTGTAATGTTGAATCATCCGGTGAAGGAGGAGGCTTCCAAATATAGGCTTCTTAGCTTTAAACAAGAGAAGCCTTCTGAGCTCTTTAGTGAGCCTATCAATGAGTCTTCTACCTTCAGGATTCCAAGTTGGAAGGTCCCATCTTAGTCACCTTGTGAGTTTCCTTCACCTATCATGCAACTCAAATCATGCTCTATCATCCAAGAAGCAAATGAAGAGCAGCCCAGTGATCAAGTTAGTTCATTCACCATAGAAAAGACTAGAATTCCAAATATGTTACATCTAGCCATGGAGGAATATAGAATACAGCTGCAAAAGGATGAACTGGAGAAGAATTCTCAAAATGTTTCTGGCAATGTTTTAGCTGATGATCCTCCCATTATTCTACAAGACGGTGAAAATGTTCTAACAGGACAACAGGGTGAAATGGTGGAAAAGGCTAACCAAGAAGAGCAATGTACAGTCTGGAATGAAGAAGGTGTGATTTTTCCCACTCTAGATGCTATCTCAGAGCAGCAAGGAGACATTAATCAGCTGCAAGTTCAAGAGTCAAGACAACAACAAGAAAGCATGGGTGGGTTGCTTATTGATGATAATAAGCAAGACAATAGGGCCTCAATTCAAGGGGAACAACTTGAGATTGAACCTGATATTATCCTCCAAGGTGGGAGCTTTGATGTTTTTGAACATGTTGGGGTTGGGAAAGCTACTGTTGAGTTTTTTGAGGAGGAAGCTGACTTTGATCCTTGTGAAGACTCAGAAGTAGTTGATAGTCATGATGAACTAGGACAACAGGTTCATGAACTTCAACAAATGCTGAAACATCAGGAGGAGCCTAATGAGCCTGATTTGCAAGGTTATAATTGGTTGAAGGGGCTTCCATTTCATTATGCAGAGGAGCTTGATGATACATCATTGCTTGAATTGTTGCCCCCCTTTATTGAGGAAAACAAGCCTGAATCAGAATGTAACTCTTCCAGTGATGATGAAAATTATGAGCAGCTTCCATTATGGTCTATAAAGGAGCTTGAGGTTGATGGATTGATTAAAGATGTGATGGAGGAAGCTATCTCTTTGTTCTTCGTTGGAGAAATGAATGTTCATTTGGGAAAGCATGAACATACTAAAGAGGTTTCTACTCTTTCACCAATTCAGTCACAGAGATTAGATCTTCCCAGCCAGCAAGGTGATAGAATGGCAGCTCATGAGCAAAAGATCAGCAAGAAAAATGCAAGCTTTTCCCTTACTAAAGGCTGCCCTATCAGGCATCTAGCCAAAATGGAGACCACCAAAGATATTGATACCTTGCTTACACCCGAGCATGAGGGTACAACTATGGAGGAACACACTCAAGTTACCTTTCCACCTCAAAACGAGAATGTTTACATTTTGTATGAAAAGGTTAGTAAACTCGAATATGTTCTGCAAGAGATCTTACAACCATTTGTTGAAGTGTCATGCATGCTTCATTTCTCTTTAGTTGTTCTCCAACATGGCAAACATTGTAAATTTTTTACAAGGGGCAGTTATTTTACCCAACCTGTCAATGGGTTTGTTTGAACAACTTCTTATTGGTTAGTGTAGGGTAGGTTTAGGTGCAATCTACATTCCCTAAGTGTTTTTTCAGCATAGTTAAATAGTTTCCCTTCTGCAATTTTCTTGTTTCCAATAAGTTTCTAGGTGATCTGTGTCTCAAGTTATAATGAACAAGCTGTTCTAGGTCTGTTCCTGAATTTTCCCAATGACTCCATGCCCAATGGATAGGCCTAGGCTACTGGTCTTCATGTTTAGCAGGAAAACATCCAACAAAGGTTGCCAGAAATGTTACCTAATTTTCTATAGGCTCAATCGGTGGGATAATCAGGTGTTAGATCTTCAGAGGCCAAATGGAGCATTCAGCCTAGGGCCAAAGTCATGAATCTGATGCTAGGTCATAGGGAACTCAGTGAAGAAGCCTGCCTTGTTCAGGTTCGGCATGAAAATCTTCTAAGGACAGAGTCGCCAAGACCCCAGGAGTGTCACAGCAGTGGGGTTTGCCTATGGTTCCCTATCAGAAAGACATTGCCCATTATCCCGACGACCAAGGGATTTCAGTTTGGGGTTCTTTTTCTAGCCGGAGAGGAGTCTTGCGAGCGTGGAGTCTCGATTAAGAACATTGCAGTAACAAAGCATTACGGATGCCTGGCGGCGATAAATAGGAGGAGTCTCACGATAATCAAAAGGAAGCATTTTTCGGGGCCAGTCACGGCTAACAAAGTCTCCCGACGCACAAAGAAGAACCGGCGTGACTAAGGATTCAAGAGATGTCTTAGCGACTATAAAGGTCTCCACGAAGCTAAAGGGCCTGGCATAACATTTAGAGTTTAGGAGGACCTCTTTGACCACGATAGGAGTGAGCCAAAAAGAAAAGAAGTCGGCCGAGGGTTCATACTTTGGCGTGAGTCTCACCGAGCAGTGAAGCCTTCAGAATGAAAAAGAATTCGCCAAGAAGGGGGGAGTTCTATGAAATGTCTCGGCGACACAAGAGGTCACGTCGACAGTAGGGGGTCTCGCTAGGTGTCTTGTCAAATGAAGAGTTTGCCGAATGGAAAGGATTTCTCTGTGATGTCTTAGCGATACCAAGGAGTCTTGCCGAAGTGAAATGAAATATGTGTTCGCCAAAGCTAAAGTTCCTTCGGCACAACCTCTTCCCGAAATAAGGATGTTTGGCCGATAGAAGAAAAAGAGCCCGGTGGGATGACTTCTACAAACGTCGGTGAGGGTCTCCCTGACATGAATTTCATCGATATAGCGACTGACTGTCAGAGTGATGTCTTACCGATATCACATGGTCTCAGTGATAGAGAGGGATCTCCGCGTGACTCATCAACCCACTGATCTCTTGGCGATAAACGATGTCTCGCCGATGGCTCCAATAGCATCGGTATGATCTTTAGAGTTTAAGCTAGAATACCATTGATGGCTCCGTAATGTTATCGATGCTTGCAGAAAATTTAACCACATGGGGAGACGATTAGTGTACCGATAATTTCCACGAGAGAAGTTTTGACGCCCAAAAGAAGTTGCATGGATTTACTTTCGGCCGTGGAAATGAAGGTAAACCATGGCAGTTTAAAGAACATCAATAGGGTGAAGGGCAAT
Source organism: Sequoia sempervirens (assembly GCA_007258455.2). Taxonomy (NCBI): domain Eukaryota; kingdom Viridiplantae; phylum Streptophyta; class Pinopsida; order Cupressales; family Cupressaceae; genus Sequoia; species Sequoia sempervirens. The sequence continues at coordinate 422,055,840 of VDFB02075321.1, read as the reverse complement.
GTGTATCTGTTGTAGGCTTAGAGCATTCAAGGTGCAACTGAAGTAGCTCAACCGGACACGATGGATCGAATGAATGTGGTAGCTGAAGAATATGCGAAAGGCTTCTACAAAGGTAACTCCTTCATCGACATATAAGCGGGGACGCGAGGCTTCATCATTAACTTCATCCAAAAGATCTGAGGGTAGATCTTTCTGAGCTCGATATTTTTTGTAAGCCCTAATGGGCGATATCCGATCTGTATATAAGGCATTTTTTTCCTTTTTGTAAATAGTTCTGGGTTATGCATTCAAGGGAGTTAGTGATTTTTTTATCAATCCTTCCTCAATTAATGTATGTTTCTGTAACTCAACTAGAATCCTAAATATAACATAGAGTTTACCTGGGAAGTTTGTGTTCGCGTTTGTATTAATTCTCATTTCTGTATCTTTCCTTTGAACATGCAAGTCTTTAACTATGTTTTATAATTCTGTATTCATATCTTAGAGCTGTGAAATTAATCTTTCCTTCCTGAGATGTGTATGTAGATCAAACCTATTAGGACTAAAGCATTAAATCTGAAAGAGGTTGTTCTGAGAATAGCAATCAGGCTTTCAAGTGTATGTTCTTCCTGTGTTCATTTCATGATTTCTCAAACAGTTTGGTGTATCACCCTAGTGTAGTCCTTTAATTTATGTACTCCTTATCCCTTTCCCTTCAAAGAATCAGTAGTCTAGGTGATACCAAAGGAAGCCGGCCTTCTCCGGAGGTTCATTTCAATTATAGGTGACCCACAGCCTTGAGATGATCCCATGTTGCTCTAGAAAGCTCAGTTTTACAAACTTTGCCGCAGGGTGCAATTCTAGGTGACAAGCCAGTCCCTAAGGTCCACCCCCCCATGCTAGGAGGTGACAAGAAAGATCCACATCTATAAATAATCAAGCAGAAAAGCTACAAAACTCAACAAACAAGAGTAACATAAAACATAAGGCAACATCTGCTTCCAGAGGAATAAGAACAAGGGGGAAACAATAAACATGCAACGTTGCTAAAGGGTGGAGTGTCATCACATAAGTTTGACATGGGTTACCCAATGTGGATCTTCATAGGTTACCGACCCCCTACCTGGTTAAACCCTAGCAACCTCAACTGATCCCCAACCCCCATTCTCAATCACGGGGGATCAACATACCTTTCAAGAGGACAAGGCAGTTGATCTTTTCCATTCCAATCCTTCCCACTCATCCCAAGCCTAAATGAGCTCTTGGGCCATGAGTGCGACTACATTATTTGAATTAATGTGAGAAACTACCCAAGCCCCCCTAATTAATTATAAGGTTATCATTGATTAAGGAAACTCTCAATGAGTTACCCGTACACCCCTTTGTGCACCGGCCCCCACTAAGAGCCACTCCCCCTACTAACAACAAAATATCAAAATCACAAAAAGGCAAGCCAACTTACACAAGATCCCAAAACCAAAAAAAATAAATACACCAAGTGAGACATGCACCATCTCACGCTAGAACTCCATAGTAAACAATTTCCAATTGCAAGGCTAAAACCCACATAAGCACAAATAGATATAAGATCATAGGTTCACAAAGACTTATGCAAACTCTCATGTCTTGATATGGGTTACCTAATGCGGATCCTCCTAGGTTTTTGACCCCCATCTCGAGTTACCCAGGTAGCCTCACCAGATCCCCGACCCCCATACCAACTCTTGCAAGTAGAAAACATACTCCCCTCTAACCTCTAGAAGTCTAACAAATTACTAACACAATATTTCCCCCCATCAAAGTGGCAACAATAACATGATATCATGAATGAAACCAACGCAATAATCAATATCAAATTTAAATTCCAAATGAACTCAATCATTAATTTCAACCAAAACAATCCATCGTAAAAACAACCAACTAGGCATCCAAGGGAGACCTCAATTTTCTCCTCACATGACACCCAACCACTAATCACCCAAAAAACTTACAATTTGACTAAAAAAAAACTCCAACAAAATCAACCATCTTGACTACAATGGCCATCGACTGATTCACATCACAATTCGAGGATCAACCCATTAAAGCAATAATCAAACAACCACAAATAATAAAAATCAACTTAGATTCCAAAACACACACACAATCCAAGCACTTTAATCAATCATACATACACTTAAAACCAAACCATCATAACACTTAGTCCACTCCTAAATCAATATAGAGTCAACGTTTGTTCACTATTTAGCTTACATAGAGCAATCTTAGACATTGCAAGTCATAAAGGGGAAATATAATCACAAAGAATGTTAAATAGACTTAATTCAACCTACTACCTCTAAACATGATCACTCGTTTAATCATCTTATAACTAACAATAATTCAATTTAAGTTCTACTCATATTATTCAAGCTTGCTAACTACAGAAAAACAAAATCAAAAGAGCTTATTATATCCTAAAATGGCCTATCCAATTTAATCCAAGAACTCAAAACTACTATACATACCCTTAAGACCAATACCAAATCTTAACATATAATCTTTCCTATAATAGGAACTGAATCAACTATTAATTTAGCAATCTAATAACTTAATCATCTTTACACAACTTAACAAATGATATCGTAAAATAATATCCATTGGACAACATAAGCTAACTAATATATCTACGATGAAAATTGCCATAAATAACTTATCTAACAAAACTCCACTATTTTCAAGGCGTAAATATTCTCCAAAGCTAAGTTACTTAGCAATCTTACAAAACTGTTAAACAATTAAGAACATAATCATTTAACAAAAGATATTCTACTTGTTTATAAAATCCTTCTATTTAAACTATAAAACAATCTATTTTCACTAATTGAAAAGGGAAGTTATTAATTTGTATAAGAAATGAATCAACCCTCTAATAATTTAATGTTTTCCACATAACTTATCTAGATGAAACCAATGTTATAATTCTTAACAAAAGACCACTATGCTAGGTTTATAACTTCACCATACATATATATTATAACCAAAAATGCTATATTCCAACCTATACTCTTAAGGCATACGTATAATTAAATCTAGTAAACTATACTTTACTATATATATCTATATAGATTTAAATACCCTTTTAAATAATATACTCAAACATAATTACAATGACTGAATCACAATTATATATATACAACGAATTAAATATAAACGATTACAAAGGGCAACACCTAAACAATGAAATTCATTACATAGTGTATACATCGAATTCTTTACATAAAATATTTCATTTAGTTTCCACACATTAGACAAATGCATTGACAACCAAGTTAATCACAAAACATATTCATATGCAATCATAGAAATCAATCCAAAATATAGAGAAGAACTCAACAGGCTCAGAAAGGATTACACAAGACAAAACATGAGGTACAACAGCGACCAAAAAGGCCGGGAAGAAAGAAAACTATCATCAGAATTCACCTATAATCAGTAGGGTCGACACATAAATGGAGGGCACACAACTATAAAAGTTGTTAAGAACCACCAGGTATGGTCTGATTGCCCCGTTGCCTCTAAATTCATCTCCTAGATGGTGACAAGAGAAATTGTTCTGAGAGACAAATAGCGACATTGTTAATGTGGAGAATATTGGTGATGCTAAATGAAACAATTTGAAAAGTAGGCTTGCACTTAATAAAATTTCAAGCAAAGGAAATTGGTAGGTGAAAGCCAAATTCACAACCTTTGTCAGTTGCCTCACTGCTTGGGCCACGATGGAAGTTTTGAGACAAGGTATGTGCATCCCTAAGAGATAAATGATAGAGAAATTTTGTAAGATATGAAATTGCTTAAGCACAAATAGACATGGACACATAACGTGAAAGCATGGACAAGGCATATGGATTGTTTGATAGAATGCCACAAAGAGACATCATCTCATAGAATAGAATGATCACAAGATAAGAACAAAACAAATTAGTAAGATTGGTTTAAGAAACTTTCAAGCAAATGCAATAGGAAGATGTAAACTATGACCTAAGTTCTCAAATCTTAAAAGAAATTGACCATCGACTGAGATAGAAGAGAAATCACGCTATTTTCCAAGGAACCCCTCTCAATCAAAGTCAAAATAACATGAAATCATTCTTAACTTATAGGCGAATGGCAATATTGTACAAGTCCATCGATTTGGAGTTATTGGACGCTCACAAATTTTCATAGGCATGACTTAACTGTGTTGGATAGCAACTTAGTTGCAAATTACACATAAAGGGATATGATAGTAAATTTTAGGCAATTACAATTAGTAAATGCAGGGTTGCATATGAAGGTTTGAGTAAGTGCACACATGCATACGCCTCTAGGGATATGATTATACCTTTTGAAGATGTGATTAGTGACCATATAAGCTCGTATGGAGATGAAAACAAAAGTAAAGATAGAGTATAAATTGATTGACAAAATGCCTTAAAGAGAGAACAAATAGTGAAAACCCAAAACAAAGTAAATAGATCAAGAAAATTACCCCAAAGCAATGTGATTTTACAATCTGCAGAAATTCTATAGAATACGTACCAAACAATTTTCAGAAGGGAAATAAAACTTTGGTAATCTACAAAAATTGCAGTATTCTAATTATTTCAGTTCAAATTCAAATAAGTAAAGAAATATTCTGCTTCATTTAGCTCAATCTTTCATTATTTATACTCTAAATAGAATTAAAGTTAAGAAACTAAAACAATGGAAACTTGGAATAGCACAATTGGTTGAGTTGAAGATTGCTGTCAGTCACCGAATTCCAAAATTATAGCTCCCGTCACTTCAAGGACCCCAACAATTTTATAGTGTTCCAATTCCAAAACCCTAGTATTTCAAGCTTGCAGACCAATTTACTTTTCAGTTCACAAGATGAAATCCCCCTCCCAAAAACCAGAATGAGTTTATTTTACCCAAATAAAAATCCAAGATGAGCTAAAAATTAACAAAATAAGCAAGTTTCCTGATCGACGCTCTCTTTGAAGTCGTGCATGTGTACGCTTTATCCTTTTTCCATCTTTTTCCAGCTTTACACTTCAGTTCAAAAACCTTATCTTCTAGATTTATTTAAAATCACATTATTTTACCATATTTAAATAATCATCTTCACATGATAATAAATTATTGATTATAATAATATAATTTAAAACAAAACTTTTTATCAAAACAATTTAATCTAATTATTTAATAATAAAATATTTACTTTTAATGAAGCAATTTAATTTAATTATTTATTAGCAACCATACCCTTTATCTTTCATAAAATTAATTAATTTAATCATTATTTTAATTTCCAAATTTACTTAGGCTGATGCAAGAAGTTGGGTCCACAAAAAGCTCAAAAAGTGGAAGTGTTTTTACTATTTTTTAGAATTTGTCACACTTGGACTGAAAATTTGAGGCACTTACACAATAAATCTTAAAAAAAGTCAGTAATATGAAATTTAGAATTTTGAATCTAGTTTCCAAATAATAATTTATTCAAATACCCAGATTATAGAAATTAAATTTTGATAGGGATGTATAAAAACCACTTTTTAAAATTTATTTTTTTACCATACCATGCACGTGTACAAACACCACTTTTTGACCTAAATAAAAGTATTTTGCTAATTCCTTTTGTAGAAACATAAAAATGGCCTAGACTCGCAAACCGTATTTTTATGTCTTATCATATTTCGTCTATAGTCCAAATTCAACTATTAATTAAATAATTCATAATTATTTAATTAATTCATATCTTTTATTCCTCTTGATTATTTAAATAAATATATTTTATTTATTTATTTAAAAGCGTCACTAATTATCTAATGTCTCTCATAATTAAATAAATTTCTTAATTTATTTAATTATCCTTGTCTATTATTTCCTCCTGATTATTTAAATAAATAAGTTTTATTTATTTAATGCATCATTAATATCTCATGACCTCTTATAATTAAATAAATTTGTTAATTTATTTAATTATCGTCCACCATCGCTTTTTCCAATTTTAAATAAAGATATTTATTTAAAATTGTCCTCTCCCTATCTCTTGGCTTTTTCTAATTTAAATAAAACCATTTATTTAAATTATCCCACTTTCTAATTTTTCCTGCTTTTTAGTAAATGATTAAAGATTTTAATTATTTACTGTCACATGATTTTTCCTCCTTTTTGAGTTAAATTTGTTTTTAAATTCAAAATAATCTTTTTCCTTCAAAAAATCAAATAACTTTTATTTGATTCCTGATTTTTCATATCTGCTTTTCAGTTCAACTCTTATCTTATTGATTTTTTGAATCTCACAAATCAAGCAGTCTTTATCTTCGTGATTTTCAAAAATATTTATCTTTTTGACTAATTATCTCATTTATTCTCCACCACCGATTTGATTTTTCTCAAATGACATCTCGACCACTCATTTAATATTTTTTCTCTAACCCTAATTAGGGATTCTCACACACAATCTTGACCTCTGATTTTAGGCTTTTGTCAAAATTCAATCTCGTCCGTTCGTCCAAAATTGCATTTTCTATAAAATGCCAATTTTGCTCACACTTTCGATTACACTTAGACATTTACACTCACGCTCATACTTACATTTTTCTTTGCAGCATTCATGATATTTTGGCATATTCAATTCTAGTCTTAGGTATTATAGTCTTTTTCTCATAGGCATAGACATTTATATTTCAAATCTTTCAAAGCTTGTTTAGGACATTGGCATAGTCAAAGAATTGCTCACACACTCGATTTGAGGGCAACAATTATATCAATCAACAAGTTAGAAGGTGCTATGAAGGTAAATCATGGAAGCTTCAATGAGTGACATGTATACTTGTTTCATTTATTTTGGCTTTCTTTGTTCTTGATAGCTTCTTTGGGTTTGTATGCTTTTAATATTTGATAATATAACCTTTAGAAAATAACCCTTAGATACACCTTTTGGGGAAAGAGAGCTAACAACTTGAAGATTGATGAAGATTTTTTTGTTTTTATTTTGGAACATTTTTCTTTAATTGAATTTTTATTGGCCTTTATTGTTTTTTTTTAAAATCAATGTGCACGGACAACATAATTGGACCTAAACTAATTTTTTTTTGAATATTTTTTTCATTGTGTAGAGAATTGTTTGAAGATTGATACCATATAATTTTTTTTACAAGAAACTTAACCAAAAAAAAGTTATTAAAAAACTAAAAAAACTTTGATATTTCAAGTTTAAGGACTAATTTGCTTAGAAATTAATTAAAAAATAACAAATATAATCCAATCATATAAAAATTATATATTTGGAAACTAGACATTTTGTTCTCTAATGGGTTTTAGTTTTATAGATTGATTTAGAAAAAAAGCCCATCAGCCATATTGCCAAAGTTAGTTTTTTCTCTCAAAATTGCCCTGAATTTGTACTTGTAGGTCTAAGCCTAGGTGTTGGGTTACCATGCCTTTTCTAAGCCTAAATCGAAATGAAAAAAAATCTCTTGTGAGTTTCAAACCTTTTGGAACAAGTACACACTTCAAAATGCGTATCTATTTTAAAAAATGAATGGGTATTTATTTTAAAGCTGAAAAATGACACTTCCCTAGAATGTGAACCCAACTTCTTGTTCAAACCCACTTAATTTAGCTTGTAAATCAATTTTAATTTAGTTAATTAATTAAAAAAGGCCATTAAAATATTAAGTTCACCAATAACAAACTTACTCGGTGTCAAGGATGACCAAAATGGAGACACTACATCCTCCCCCCCTTAGCATCGACTTACTCCTGGAAGTCACACACAATCATAAGCACAACAATACAATGAACTAACAACTATATCAAAAATTAAAATGACATTAATTAGACAAATAAAGTTAAACAACTCAAAAATAGAACGATATCAAAAACGAAAACAAGGTTACAAATAGACCACATTAGAAAACACAATGACGAGGTGATGGACAAGGATGGGGAACTTTCTTGTCAACTCCATTTTTCCACATCATACCCATTGGGTTTTGTAAGGCATGCTCATACCTGACAGTGTAGGTGGAGACAATTCCTGGTACTTGTAATCTTGTATTATAGAAAACGTTGTGTACAAAATATCATATCAACCTAGTGTAGAGGGAATCACCATGTTGTATGCCTCTCACGAATGAGTGATATGACATCATCCTTCTAACACTTAACAATCAGTAAGACATCATAATCAATATCACATAGATATCACTAATCAAATGCATAACCACCGTAGCACTAAATCTACATGATAAACATAACCAATTAATTTACTTTCATCACCGAGATTCAAAGCCGACTACATGAAAATCACAAGGGTGGAAACATAACACATTAGTACCAATCATTCAAGCTGATTCTTTATCCTCGATATGCTACATTTCCATATGAACACAATATAATTATCCACACAAGCACACATTTTTGTTAAACATCATCATTTACACACAAGGCATTCCTATTCATTCATTATTCCACACAAAATCTCACAACATTTTCAGAAAAAAGACCAAAATTTTACACCTTCTTAGATTCAAGAAAACACAATTCGTCACTCCATAAACACATACTTCCAAGTTTACATAGACACTTTTCACAATCACACCTGAATTCACATCACTAGGAAATGCAACACAAGACGATATGAGGGTCCATAATGCATCCCTGATAGGAAGAATATTGGTGCATTGCGCACTTCACTGAGGGTCCTATCCTTTCCATTGGTTTTCTGCACCATTGAACCAAAACCACCTAGGGACAAACTTAGATTGCTAAGTGAGGACGATAGAAGGGTGAAAACCTAAACTCAAGGTTAACATAATGGGATCATAGTGCCTAGTGTATGAACCTATGCTTTGATACCATGTTGTAGCACTCCGTCTTGTGAACCCCAAAGTACAACTAGGACTAACATTACAACAATTTTTTTAAAAAAAAGTAAACTAACATAAGATGTACATTATCATACAATACATGTAATGCGATTATGCCAATTCAATATCAACTACGTCCTCTGGGGTACACATGACAACATTATGAAACATGAACCCATTCCTTAACGATAATTAACGAATCCCAAGATTACATTGCAAAACCATAATAAAGAATAAATAACCAATGTGCATACATCCATTATAGTACATCAATGAGGAACATCCATAAATGAAAACATAACATAATCAAGTGTATGTATATATATAAATAGTACAATGATTAAATCAAAATATACAAGTACATCACAGTTATGATACAAAATTACATCATTCAAGGATTACATCAATACAATGGTACTTCCCAACGTGAATAGAAATAGTACATCAACAAGGAATAATACAACCAAAATGAATGAGTACGAAGCATCAAGACTGATCTACCTTTGGTACATCTCAGAGTCAATACAAATGGTACCACACTACAACACTCGATCTTCAGCTGGGGACCCAATGGGGTGCATAGAACATTCCACCTGAACATGTGGACCCTAAGCCCTCCCCGCCCCCCGTGCTAGGAGATGACAAGAAAGATCCACATCTAGAAACAATTAGGTAGAAAAGATACAAAAATCAACAACAAGAGTAACATCAAACACAAGGCAACATCCGCTTCTAGAGGAACAAGAACAACAAGGGGGAAATAACAAACATGCAAGGTTACTAAAGGGTGGAGTGTCATCACATAAGCTTGACATGGGTTACCTAATGCAGATCTTCATAGGTTACTGACCCCCTTCCTGGTTAAACCTTGACAACCTCAACCGATCCCCAACCCCCATTCTCACTCATGCAAAATCAACATACCTTTCAAGAGGACGAGGAAGTTGATGTTTGTCATTCTAGGCCTTCCCACTCATCCCAAGCCTAAATGAGAACTTGGGCCATGAGTGAGGCTACATTATCTGAATTAATGTGAGAAACTACCCAAAGCCCCCTAATTAATTATTAGGTTCTCACTGATTAAGGAAACTCTCAATGAGTTACTTGTATGACACTTTGTGCGTTGGCCTCGACTGAGAGCCACTCCCACTACTAACAACAAAATCTCAAAATCACAAACGGGCAAGCCAACTTCCACAAGATACCAAAACCAAACAAAATAAACACACCAAATGAGGCATGAACATCTCATGCTAGAAATCCATAGTAAACAATTTCCAAGTGCAAGGCTAAAACCCACATAAGCACAAACATATATAAGATCATTAGTTCACAAAGAATTATGCAAACTCTCATGTCTTGATATGGGCTACCCAATATAGATCATCCTAGGTTGCTGACCCCTATCCCGGGTTACCCAAGCAACCTCACCGGATCCCTGACCCCCATGCCAACTCTTGCAAGTAGAAAACATACTCCCCTCTAACCTCTAGAAGTCTAAAAAATTACTAACACAATATTTTCCCCCATCGAAGTGGAAACAATAACATGATCTCATAAATGAAACCAACACAATAATCAATATCAAATTTAAATTCCAAATAAACTCGATCATTAATTTTGACCACAACAATCCATCGTAAAAATAACCAATTGGCCATCCAAGGGAGACCTCAATTTTCTCCTCACATGATACCCAACCAATAATCACCCAACAAAATTATAATTTGACTAAAGAACAAATCCAAGAAAATCAACCATCTCGACTACAATGGCCATCAACCGATTCACATCACAATTCGAGGATCAACCCATTAAAACAATAATCAAACAACCACAAATAATCAAAATCAACTTAGATTCCAAAACACACACATAATCCAAGCACTTTAATCAATCATACATACACTTAAAACCAAACCATCATAAGACTTAGTCCACTCCTAAATCAATACAGAATCAACGTTTGTTCACTATTTAGCTTACATAGAGCAATCTTAGACATTGCAAGTCATAAAGGGGAAATATAATCACAAAGAATGTTAAATAGAATTAATTCAACCTACTACCTCTAAACATGATCACTCGTTTAATCATCTTATAACTAACTATAAGTCACTTTAAATTCTACTCATATTATTCAAGCTTACTAACTACAAAAAGACAAAATCAAAAGAGCTTATTATATCCTAAACTAGCCTATCCAATTTAATCCAAGAACTCAAAACTACTATACATACCCTTAAGACCAATACCAAATCTTAACATATAATCTTTCTTATAATAGGAACTAAATCAACTATTAAAAGTAATCTAATAACTTAATCATCTTTACACAACTTAACAAATGATATCATAAAATAATATCCATTCCACAACATAAGCTAACTAATATATCTACGATGAAAGTTTCCATAAATAACTTATCTAATAAAACTCCAATATTTTCAAGGCATAAATATTCTCCAAAGCTAAGTTACTTAGCAATCTTACAAAACCATTAAACAATTAAGAACATACTCATTCAACAAAAGATATTCTACTTGTTTATAAAAGCCTTCTATTTAAACTATAAAACAATCTATTTTCACTAATTGAAAAGGGAAGTTATTAATTTGTATAAGAAATGAATCAACCCTCTAATAATTTAATGTTTTCCACATAACTTATCTAGACGAAACCAATGTTATAATTCTTAACAAAAGACCACTATGCTAGGTTTATAACTTCACCATACATATATATTATAACCAGAAATGCTATATTCTGACCTATACTCTTAAGGCATATGCATAATTAAATATACTAAACTATACTTAACTATATATATCTATATAGATTTAAATACCCTTTTAAATCATATACTCAACATAATTACAAGGACTGAATCACAATTATATATATATATATTCAACAAATTAAATATAAATGATTACCAAGCGCAACACCTAAACAATGAAATCCATTACATAGTGTATACATCAAATTCTTTACATAAAATATTTCATTTAGTTTCCACACATTAGACAAATGCATTGACAACTAAGTTAATTGCAAAAAATATTAATATGCAATCATAGAAATCAATCCAAAACATAGAGAAGAACTTAGCAGGGTCAAAAAGGATTCACAAGGCAGAACATGAGGTACAACAATGGCCAAAAAGGCAGGGAAGAAAGAAAACTATCATCAAAATTCACCTATAATCAACAGGGTCGACACATAAATGGAGGGTGCACAACTATAAAAGTTTTTAAGAACCACCAGGTATGGTCTGATTGCTCCGCTGCCTCTAAATTCATCTCCTAGATGGTGACAAGAGAAATTGTTCTGAAAGACAAATAGCGACATTGTTAATGTGGAGAATATTGGTGATGCTAAATGAAAGAATATGAAAAACTTGTAGGCTCACACTTAATAAAATTTCAAGCAAAGGCAATTGGCAGGTGAAAGCCAAATTCACAACCTTTGTTAGTCGCCTCACTGCTTGGGCCATGATGGAAGTTTTGAGACAAGGTATGTGCATCCCTAAGAGATAAATGATAGAGAAATTTGTAAGATATGAAGTTGCTTAAGCACAAATAGACATGGATGCATAACGTGAAAGCATGGACAAGGCATATGGATCGTTTGATAGAATGCCACAAAGAGACATCATCTCATAGAATAGAATGATCACAGGATAAGAACAAAAAAAATTAGTAAGACCGGTTTAAGAAACTTTCAAGCAAATGCAACAGGAAGAAGTAAACTATGATCTAAGTTCTCAAATCTTAAAAGAATTTGACCATCGACTGAGATAGAAGAGAAATCACGCTATTTTCCAACGAACGCCTCTCAATCAAAGTCAAAATAACACGAAATCATTCTTAACTTATAGGTGAATGGAAATATTGTGCAAGTCCATCGATTTGGAGTTATTGGACGCTCAAAATTTTTCACAAGCATGACTTAGCTGTGTTGGATAGCAACTTAGTTGCAGATTACACACAAAGGGATATGATAGTAAATTTTAGGCAATTACAATTAGTAAATGCAGGGTTGTGTATGAAGGTTTGAGTAAGTGCACGCATGCATACGCCTCCAAGGATATGATTATACCTTTTGAAGATGTGATCAGTGACCATATAAGCCCGTATGGAGATGAAAACAAAAGTAAAGATATAGTGTAAATTGATTGACAAAACGCCTTAAAGAGAGAACAAATAGTGAAAACCTAAAACAAAGTAAATGGATCAAGAAAATTACCCCAAAGCAATGTGATTTTACAATCTGCAGAAATTCTATAGAATACATACCAAACAATTTTCAGAAGGGAAATAAAACTTTGGTAATCTACAAAAATTGCAGTATTCTAATTATTTCAGTTCAAATTCAAATAAGTAAAGAAATATTTTGCTTCATTTAGCTCAATCTTTCATTATTTATACTCTAAATAGAATTAAAGTTAAGAAAATAAAACAATGGAAACCTGGAATAGCACAATTGGTTGAGTTGAAGATTGCTATCGGCCACCGAATTCCAAAATTACAGCTCTCGTCACTTCAAGGACCCCAATAATTTTACAGTGTTCCAATTCCAAACCCTAGTATTTCAAGCTTGTAGACCAATTTACTTTTCAGTTCACAAGATGAAATCCCCCTACCAAAAACTAGAATGATTTTATTTTACCCAAATAAAAATTCAAGATGAGCTAAAAACGCTCTGTTTGAAGTTGTGCATGTGTACGCTTTATCCTTTTTCCATCTTTTTCCAGCTTTACACTTCAGTTCAAAAACCTTATCTTCTAAATTTATTTAAAATCACATTATTTTACCATATTTAAATAATCATCTTCACATGATAATAAATTATTGATTATAATAATATAATTTAAAACAAAACTTTTTATCAAAGCAATTTAATCTAATTATTTAATAATAAAATATTTACTTTTAATGAAGCAATTTAATTTAATTATTTATTAGCAACATACCCTTTATCTTTCATAAAATTAATTAATTTAATTATTATTTTAATTTCCAAATTTACTTAATTTACCTTGTAAATCAATTTTAATTTAATTAATTAATTAAACAAGGCCATTAAAATATTTAAGTTCACCAATAAAAAACTTACTCAGTGTCAAGGACGACCAAAATGGAGGGACACTACAACAATTATAGCCTACCTAAGTAGATGCTACCTAGGAAAGATTATCTTATCTTAGGTGTATAATATGGAATATAGTAATAAAATAAATGCAAAAACAAAATAATACATCAAAAACCCTCCATAAGAATCACTAAAGTTGGAATGGAAAGCAATATAAATGGACCAGGTAACAAATGTGTAGCCATGTTACATACCCATGTAGGAAATATGTGTACCCCAAATAACAAGGAATGATGCCACCTCATACAAGGGGAAAATCCCCCTGAAAGAATGCCCCTTAGAAGAGAGATGATTCCCCAAATAGAGAGATAAATGAGAGAACTAGACTTTCCTATAAAAGATGAAGGATCTTGCACCAATCATGGATGCTCAACACCAGATAATAAAGATGGTTCAAAATCATCGAAAAAAAATCAACCCTTGGGAAGAAATAAAACTAAAGGTGTATGCAAGTTATCTTCCCATTCCTAAATGGATTATGAGAAGAAATATAAAAATAAATATCTCTAGAAACTACTAAAGTATCACCATTCAATGTCCAAAGGTTTCATGTGAATAAATTAAGCATCCCATGAAATGAAAATCTAGAACCTTATAGAAATGGATGTAGAACAATATCTAAAGATAAAGTGACAATAGTTGTGATGGAACTATCATCAAAGAAGGTATGAATTTCCTCAAGAGTTTCCTCCAAATCTATAAGAAAAGGAATCATAAAATGAACTTGAAAGATCTATAAATTAATTATCCCAATAAGTTGGATTCAACAAATAATAAGTATGATTTACAAGTAATCACTAGAAGTCATGGATGTGGCAACACTAGGATTAGTAGAAGAGACAAGAGGAGAAGATGGAATAGTTGTAGTCTTGGTAGCATCTATATGTGTAATGTTATCTAAGAAAGCATTAGTATCAAATGAAGATTTAGGTTCCTCATACAACAACTAGACAATGGTCCAAGTAGTGAAAGGATGCTCAATGTGTTCTATGTGACATATTACACTCTTATAAATAGTAATATATTAGTTATTTGACCATGCCATTATTGTTAAGCCATGCACATATTTTTTTCATGGTCACTTGGCTCAAGAATGAGTCTAAGGTGATATGAGAATAGGTCATGCAATTTTTTTTCATCCATTATCCCTTGTTTCTAAAATAAATAGTTCTCTAAATTTACTATAATGTCCCATTTTCTAAAAATAGAATTTACTATTTTTAGTAAGTTACTTGATTTTCAAAATTGCCAATTAGGACCAATGGATAAATCATGTAATTTGGATTTTCACAATAAATTTATTAAATCATTTCCATGGGTCCAAATGGGGTGTTGGATTTTGGGGGGAGTTATTTTGGGGCATTTTTGGAAAATTATGCTGCAAGACTTCAATCAATACATGACAGTTTGCATGGGGCAATTGAAGGTAGGAGCTACTTCACATGCAATATTCCTCTTTTTGGGTGTGGGATTTGGGAACCCAAGATGCTTCCTAAAAAGGGCGTCACAAATAAAATGCAATTTCTTGCATTGTGGATTCATTCTATGCATGTTTTCTTCATAGGTTGTGATATTTTTTTTTAGGATGGGAAATTGAAGAAGATCTCCAAGGCTGCTAAACCAAGGAGTTTGAGGCTTGAAGATAGTGTTTTTGATGGTTTCTAGGTACAAATTCATTTAGGGTTTACAATGTGCTACAAAGATTCAGTCTAGTGTTTTAGTTTTTATTGTTGCAAGAGTTGTTTAAAGTAGTTGTGAATTGTGTTTCTAGTTTGCTATGTTTTCCTATTTGTAGAAAATACCTTTTATTGAGACATACTTGAATTTAATATTACTGCTTTAAGTTATAGAGTTTGAAGTAGATGGTTGTGTTGTGTTTGGTATTGGTTTGTTGCATATTTTATAATGCAATATTAGAGTTTTACTGAGTATTTTGTTGTTGATGTTGTTTACTGTTATTAAAAGATTGCACAACAAAAAATATGATGTATTTTTCCATGTTTAAACCAATAATACATCATAAAAAATTAGTTGCCCACTTGTTGAGTCATTTTTGCATAAATTGGAGAAGATAATTTCATACTTGATTTCATTGTTTGTTGATAATTGTAATATCTCAATGGGATAATATTTATTTCATAAAATATGATATAGTTTTCCAGCAAGGAACATTATAGGGGTATTAGAGCTATGATCTTTCCAGCATAAGGGTTTAATCAAGTTTTTCAAAGAGAACATAAGATTTTAAAGATGGTTGATATTGTTGATCCTATGGAAGATTTGGCAAAAGAACCAACATTCATTAGAGAAAATTATACCAATCAAGATGAAGGATTTAGAAATTCAATCCCATACAATGATTATATCACTCAGATGCAAAAAATGATGGCCATCAAGGGTAATAAACAACATTCAAATTAGGGTGGAAGAGATCTCAAAAGAAAAGTCATAAAATATTTAGCTCCCACTTTTGATGGAACAAACAAGATCTCATTTAGAGCTTGGTTATTTGAGATGTAGGACCGTTACTTTCTTAGTTCCATGGAGGAGAAAGTTTCCATTCAGTTTGCAATCTTACATCTTAAAGGAGCTGCTCATGATTGGTGGTACCAAGGTATGAACACCCAAGTCCACATTCAGGTAGATTATTTCGATGAATTTTATCAAATGATGATTGATAGATTTGAAGAAAACAAGTTGATGATGGCAAAGAACCAGAGATAGTGATAGAAATGCCTAAGACACAAATTCAAGATATGGAAGAGATGGTGATGATGCAAAATAAAGAAAAATCATATTTACAAGAATAACAAATTGAGGATAAGGTGGTACATGAAGAACAAGAAAAAATGAAAGCCTTGAATCCTAGTTTGGATTCATTTGTTGAATATCCTAAGACTAATATCTACGTTGATGTCTCTTGTGGAGTAGATATTGATGATGAGTTCTCTGAAGTGCTTTCAGAAGATGGACATGAAAGAGGAAAAGGTGATGATATCTCCAAATTAGCTTTTAATGATCACTCATATCATTTCTTTGATGAGATTTCAAGTGGCTTTGAGGTTGGCTTCCAAACCAAGCCTATGAAGAAAGATGTTGATGAAGATCTCAGTTTTAGGAAGATGGAGCATGACTCTCTCAAAAAGGCAATCAAATATATGAGAATCACAATGAATACTTACACCTTGATTGCAACAATAAGCCCTTTTTTACTTGGGATCTTGGCGTGCTAGCACCTAAGCATGATGAGGGTCTATTTTGGGATGAATTTCCCTTTCATTTTGATGTTGTTTCAGATTTATCTCAGGAGACATGCAAGAAGGATAATATTGAGGACGCTAAGGCTGAAAGGTATGGTGAGGATCTTGAAAAAATATGATTTGTTTTTTCTTAGTGTTGATTTTGAGAAGAGTTATAGCAGCCTTGATTTTGATCAAAGACATATAAGCCTTGGTTATAAACATAGACATAATAGCCTTTTTAATTTGGATCCTCAACTAGATGCTACAAATTTTCATCAAATGGGTAAAGGAGAAGTTTATGAGGATTGGGAAATCCATGGTGTTGTTGGTATGAAGAAGGTTTTCACTTTAAGGCATGCATTATAATTTGTAAAAACCTACCATGAATGAGGAAAGTCTTAGGAAATCTAGCTCTTGGTGTTTGCTAAAAATCCAGTGCAAGTTTTATCTAGTTTTGATTGTATCAGAGTAGCGTAGCAAAAGCATGATGGAAAATGCAATTTTAAATTGATACAACCACTAAGGAGATTAAAAATTTTAATACCAAAACATGAGGTATGTAATGCATTCTACTTCTTGAGTACTCAAATAGTTATGTGTGTGCAATGGTTGCATTCTATGAGTGCCTTTTTACAAAATCATCATTTTAGAAAAATAAAGATTACATGTGAAGGGAAAGATATGGTGTATGGAGGTGCATCTAAATGAACTATGGAAGTAGAAACATAGATGAACACTTCTTGCAAGGGACATGTTTTATGGATAACATGATGTTTCATGATGGAGGATATGCATGCTATCTCATTTTATGGTAAGAATCATGTAGTTTTCATTTTGATATTCAAGTTTTTCCAAATCAGCATAGCATAATATTTAGTAACATGTTCCTAGGTTCACCCTTGGATAGAGGATTCCAACATTTCATAGAGTTAAACTAATTTGCATTAGGAATCGATGTGGGAGAATCATGTGACATTGTCCAATACATTGTTGTTTAGGGCATTTAGGAGGATGCAACAAAAAATATTTGGAAGGGATTGGAAAGGTAAACAACTCATGTCATGTACTTTTCATTTCAGATCCATTTGTGAAAGGACATATTTCAAGGGAAGGTAATTATGCTTCCTTAATGAAAATGTGGGGATCCATTCAATTTGAGGGTAAGAATGACATTTTCTATGCTATATGTAAATGAGGAGGAGTTTCAAGATGACTTAATTAAGGGGAATTCACATGAGAAAGTACAACAATGGAAGCAACTCAAGAGAAGTAGTAATTCTTTCAATATCATGCATCTACGTGGTTCATGTGAAATAATTTCAATCCAAACAAAGGAAGAATCTTCTACATTGATGGGAAGAACACAAGAAGCTTTGGCTAAGCTTGAGAAGGTAACCATATCATGCTATGTAATTTTCATTTCAGATTTCTTACAATCCTTATCTACATGATGTGACATTGTAGGAAATGGAGTTGTTATAGTTATAATGTAAAGGAGGAGCTCCATGAAATTTGAAAGCATGGAGAGAAAATATTCAAGAAATAGTTTCAATTTCTTCTCAAAACCACTTAGCTTGTTGAAAAAAATAGTAAATATGGGTTGTTGATTTTGAAGAATTTCAGAGGTTTGTAGATTTTGGTGAAGATATTTTCAAACCTCACATGGCTGCACACTAATTAAACATTATACATATTGATAACTATTACTCATTTTTTTCCATTTTTATAGTTGTTTTTGATTAGGTAAGCAACATTTTTAGGGTGTTGTACCCTTCACATAGTGCCACAAGGGCCAATAGTGTTCAATATAAAAAAAAAAAATCAAAAAACACAAAGCCAAAAAATAGACACCACAGACAAACAACAGACGGACAAACTGTGGACCAACAACAGACTAATTGGCCCCTTCCCAGTTCTTAGATAGGAGATTGAAAACATCATCTTCAACCCACTCTTGGTGGTCTTCAGTCTTTTTCATGTCCATCTCATCCTTCATCACTTCCAATAGGGTACTGGTGACACAATGGACTAGCTTAATAGTGAAGCGGGTCAACCCACAATTTTTTTTGTCAAGTTTATCCAATCTTTCCTTCAGCATAGAGAGCTCCTCCCCTCCAATCATAGCCTTTCCAGTATCAGTATGTTCAACCTCCACTGGTTTCAAAGACTGAGAGGCTGAAACCTCCTTCTAAACTTTGCTCGGGTTAGGAATAGAGTAGGGACCTCTAGCATGCTCCTCCTCCTCACCCTCAGATTCCTCTTTAACCCTACTATCTTTGCTGTCCAACTGCTCCTCTTCTGTATCCAAATATTTGACCTACACTTTTTTCTTGTTCTTGGCCAACCTACCAAAGCACCGAATGATGGCATCACAACCAATAACCACCATCTCCACAACCACCATATCCCCCACAGAGTCCTTTCTCACCACATTTTTTCCTTTGCTCAGAGGCTCCTTCACTTCCTCTTTGCCTTTCTTTCTCTGGGCAGGCTTGTTGGTAGTCTTGGCGGGGGTAATTTTGAGTTCACAAAGAATAGCCGCCGCACTAGTCTAGGCCACTCCCTCATTCCCTTTAAGCTTTTTAGCAGCAGGTTTGGATTTATACTTGTCAACAAGAACCAGATGGTTGTTCCTAACAGGGCCTTTGGATTCAATCGGAGATAAATTGGTAATAGTGGGTGGCTCAATTTCTTCAATGCAAACAAATGATATGGGTTTTCGTGGACATAAGGCAAGGTGGAAATGGTATAGCCTCAAAAAGAGGCCCTGATGGAGTGGTAGGGGAGTAGGGTCATTAGGATTTTGACCAGCAGCCTCAACACATTTTTCCACTGAATTTTCTAAGTCCATAAGTAGGAAAAAAGGAAAGCTTAACAAAACTTTATGCTTGAGGTGATTCAATAGAGGGAAATGGTAGAAGTAATAGGTTTTGTACCTACCTTCTAGAGTCACATACTTCATCAAAGCAAGGCACACCTGGTTCCATGGTTGAGGGAGAGCCTCCCAGTCAAAAACTGATTGGTTGCACACCAACACCTCATTCCCCACAAAGAACTTGTTCATACTTTCATTGTCCTAAGTTTTGGTGTGTTTCAGATGCTTCATACAAGTACACTAGAGCCATGTAGCCTGTGCAATCACTTCCTCATCCGTAGTAAAGGAAATTCCTCCCAAATTCACACGACGATCTCTCCATGAATTGACAAACTAAGCAGACAGATTAGGGTCATGTCCCACCAGTCTCTCCATTAGAGGAGCAAGACCACCTTCTACACAAATATGCCAAACAAGTGGGTCTTTGCAAAATTCATTGCAGTTATCTGGTTTAGTCCACACCCTATCACCACCCATAATGTTACTCTACACACAGGATAACTAGGAACCCTGAGAAAATAAAAGGTTAGAGAGAATAGAAAGGTGAAAAATCACCCACACATTAAGGATTTTAAGCTAGAAATGACAATTTTTGATAATCAAGGCAAAGGATAGGTCACACACATGAATAAGTAATTTCTAGAAGGCAATTTTAGCATAATCATAAAGGAGGATCTCTACACACAATCAACTAAGTAAGATTTGAAAGGAAAGGAAGGTTTGTCTTCCATGTAGAAGATGCACATAAACCTAGGCAAGATGGCTGCAAGGCCAAAATTAGAAATGCCAAGAAAGTTAGCTTTCAGGGGTGGGCGAAATTTAGAAAAATAAAAAAGGTTAGCTCTAAGACTTAGAGACAAAATAGTAGACAATATAGAGCCAATAAGGAGCTTGATCTCATTATTATTAGTCACATCAAACTCAAAATCAAAAAACTTGGAAATACGATAGCTTAACATGATCCCCAAAAGGAGATTACAAAGGGTATGGTCCAACTTAGTTTTAATCATCAAGTAATTATTGCAACATCTCATGATTTCGCTTTCAGAATAGGATCCTTTCCATAATTTGAATTATGTCACTTGTTATCCATCTCATCATTTAAACTCGTCCACATAGCCCAACAGATAAGCATGTGGACCCCCCAAAAAATTCAGCAAGGCGCTTGATTAGTTATCATCATGGGTCAAATAAGGGCTTTGTTCTTTAAATATTAAACCCTAAATGTTAGGAGGCAGGCTCCCTAAAGAATGCCAACATTTGGATAATTTCTAGTGTGTGCCAAAATTGGCTAAGGCATCTACCACTTGGTTTCCCTCGTAAATGTGGGTGGCAACTTTGAATTTTAACTTTGACATGAATAACCTAATAACTAGAAGAATGTCTTTAGTACTCCACCCCAACAACCCATCAAAGTTAATAGCATTAATAATAGACTTAGAGTCTCCTTCAATATGAAAGTTATCAATCCCCATGGAGACAACCGAATGTAAGCACTTCAATAGTGCTCTAGCTTCAACAATCATAGAAGAATGAACACCAATCCACTTGGAATAAACAACCACATAATTTCCTTTGTAATCCATGATCACACCTCCTATATTCGCTCTGCCTAGGTTGCCTTTAGCAGCCCCATCAAAATTTAGTTTATACTAGCCTCTGTCAGGGGGTTTCCAAATAGTGACACCTCGAGCCAGGGATTTGGAGTTGTGATCATAAGAGTTAGCATCCAAGTTCTGATGCCAAGCTTTGGCCATACTTATTTCCACCTCAGTCAGACCTTTGTCAGGGGTTTTCCCTTTGAAAAGTTAGATATTTTCAGCAATGAGCTAAGACCCAATACCAAACACCTCTTTCAGACTCATCTCCATGTTCCTAAATATCCTATTGTTTCTCTCTTTCCATAAACACCAGCCAATAACAGGAGGGACCTGGTTCCAAATTTCACTAGGTAGATGGTGGATAAAGGGTCTAGACCAGCTCAAGATAAAGGATTTGATATCCTTACACATAATCCAATGAATCCCCAATCTTCCTAAAACCACCTCCCACATCTTGACAACAAAAGGGGGGTGTAACAGTAGGTGATCCATTGATTCCTCATTGCACTTGCATAAAAAACATCTGTTAGGGATCTGGAATCCCCTTTTTCTCAGATTGTCCTGAGTAAGAATCCTGTTATGGTAGGCCGTCCACCAAAATAAGTTAACTTTCAAGATCATGTGTCGATTCCATACCTTCTTCCATAGATCAATGGAAACACCCTGGTATATCAACATATTGTAAGCTAATTTAACTAAGAGATCACCCTATTTATCATGAGTCCAGAAAAATTCACCCCCCCTACAAGTAGCAGGAAGCCTGGTGAGGGAGAGCAATTCTTGCAAGGACTTAGCAAGGAGGAATAGTTTAGGGGAAAAGGGGCAACAAAGGCCTAGGTCATCCCATTTTTTGACTCCTAGAGGCCCTAGGAGGTATTCACTAATATAAATACCAAATAATTGTTGAGCCAATCTCATAAGATTCCCGAATTCAGAGTTTTGCAAGGGAGTGTCAAGTAACTAGGTGTCCCCCCAGAATATTATTTTATTGCCATTACGAATCTTCCATTTGATCCCACTTCTTAGAAGGTCCTGTAAATTGTATATACATCTCCAAACCAAAGACCCTGAAGGGTGTCTCTGATAGACAGTCAATCAAAGGTCTATTCTGAAGGTACTTAGCATTCATGATCTTACACCAATATTTCCTATCCATTAGATGATCCCAACCCACTTTGGCCATTAAAGCTTTATTGGTATTAGAAATAGTCCTAATCCCAAGCCCACCATAATTTTTAGGTTGGCAAACCGTGTTCCATTTAACTAGAGAAAATTTCTTTTTTTCCTTAGTCCTCGACTAGAGGAAAGTCCTTTGAATTTTCTCAAATTTCTTAACAACATATCTAGGCATCTTGAATATAGATAAAAAAAAGTTAGGGATTCCTTGAAGAACAACATACAAGAGCTGAAATTTACCAACATGGATAAGTAGGGAGCCTTTCCACCCAACCAGTTTTCTTTGGATTATTTCCAGAATAGAATTCAGAAAATTAGGAGTGACTTCTTTGACAGTAAGGGGTAAACCAAGATAAATTGAAGGAAGAGAACCACTCAAACAACCTAGGACAATAGTCACTGGAGTTTGTAGGTTAGGAGTGTTGTTAAAGAAGTAAATCATGCTTTTATTATAGTTAATGCATTGCCCAAAACAAGCAACATAGTTGTTGAGACAATTTTTCCATTTCCTAGCTTCAATCCCCGAGTCTTTCCCAAAAAGAAAGGTACCATCCACAAATTGTTGGATCACAGTCGGCTCCAAGGAAGAGGCAATCTTAATTCCCTTTATGGATCCTTTAGACAACAAATTGGAGAAATTCCTACTAAGGACATCTACCACCATTATGAATAAGTAGGGTGAAAGGGGGTCTCCCTGTCTGATACCTCTCCTAGCGGGAAAAAAACCCAAAAGGAAACCCATTTACCAAAACAAAGTACTTAACTATAGTAACACATTCCATTATAAGATTGATCACAGATTGGTTAAACCCAAATTTAGCTAGGAATTTAGGGACAAAATCCCAGATCACCTTATCATATGCCTTAGAAATATCTATTTTAAGGGCCATACCAACATAGTTGCATCTATCCATAGAGTTGAGTAATTCATGTGTGGTTATGGTAGCATCAAGGATATGACGACTGGGCACAAAACCTTTTTGAGTTGGGCTAATTATTTTATCAAGGAGAGGTTTGATACGGTTCACCAAAATTTTAGAGAGGATTTTATAAAAAGTATTGCACAGGCTGATGGGGTGAAAATTGACTATAGATTGAGGGTCAGCAACCTTTGGAATTAAAGCTATGAAGGTGTGATTCAGTTGCTTAAGAATCTTACCAGATCTGAAGAAATCATGAGTAGCTAGGACAAGATCTTCACCAACAATCTCCTAGAAGGTTTGGCAAAAGGCCAGAGGGAAACCATTAGGGCCCAGAGTTTTGAAGGCCCCCATGCTAAAAGTAGCCAACTTAACCTCCTTAGAAGTGACAACACTAAGTATCCCAAGATTATCAATTTGTGATATATTTATAGTTGTTACATCAATTTCATGTTGCCGATTTCAATAAGTTCAGTTATGAACAACTGTAGATTGATGTGTTTGGAGGAAGTGTATTTGCATGATGATGTTAGAATAAGGACTTCAATATTAGAGAGCGCTAATCCATCCATCATAACATTAACTTGGAGGAGACACATGGAAGTTTTTCTAGTAGTGCAATATGTGTGTGTTGTTTCTAGGTATCCAACGAAGTTGTGTGAAGATTTGTGGGTCTTGTGTATTGGGGAATGTGCTGCTGTTTTGGATCAGTTTCATGCTATTGTCTATCATTTTATATTGCTATTTTTCAAATTCACATCAGCTTTGGAAGTTGTGGTTTTAGTCTTTCATTTTGGAGCAGAACCATGTTGGTAATATTGTGTGATTTGGATTTTTTGTGAGTATTTTATGGGATTTAAATGTTTTGGGAATTATAACATGTTGCTTGCTTGTGTGTACCCAAAAATGTATAGTATTCATTGGAAAAAAATGTAGAGTGATGAGTCAGAAATGGGGTGATATGTTTATGCTTGCAGATAGTCTCAGGAAGAACATCAATTTATGTTTAGATGGGTTGTTGTTTGCAAATTTAGTATTGGTAGAATTATGCAGTATAAATTGCTGTTGTATGATGCTATTTTCCACTCCTCTACTATAATTTTACTGCTATAGATCAGTCCATGAAGCTGGAAGTAATAACCCTCAAGATGAGGTAGAGTATGGGATTTTTTTTACACATTCTCACATTGAATATTTTAGTATTGTGGAGGTAAGAGAAGTATCTAATTTCCAATTTCATATTTTCTATAATGGAGAGTGCATTAAATATTATATTGATCCTACAAGTAGTAAAAATCAGATTTGTAACATTAGGAGAAGTTTAAGGAGTTAAGAGTTTCTCATCTCATGTTAGTGCATTAGGCAAGTTTACTAAACCTTTGTGGGATGATGTGGATTAGTTGGAGTATGAGAAAGAATGCATCAATTTATTACACATCCAAGAGTTTAGATTGCATAGATATTGTTGTTTGATTCATAGCATTGGTATAATGGAATCTGAGTCCTCATTTTTGCACAATATTCTTTGGCAAGGAATGCAACTTTTCACTGGTATAGGATTAGGGCTCAATATGCATTTTGGCATAAGGAATTTGGAGCATTACAGTTATAATTGCTCGACGGCAAGCAATTTTTTGAAGGGAGGACTTGTAATGTCCCCTTTTCTAAAAATAACACTTACTATTTTTAGTAAACTTGATTTTCAAAATTGCCAATTAGGTCAAACGAATAAATCGGGTAATTTGAATTTTCAAGATAAATTTACTAAATCATTTTTAGGGGAAAAATTAATATTTATTTTAAATTCATTTCCATCGATCCAAATGGGGTGTTAAATTTTGGGAGGAGTTATTTTGGGGCATTTTTGGAAAATTATGTTGCAAGACTTCAATCGATACATGGTAGTTTGCATGGGGCAACTGATGGTGAGAGTTATTTACTTCACATGCAAGATTCCTCTTTTTAGGTGTGGGATTTGGGTGCCCAAGATGCTTCCTGAAATATGCATCACATATAAAATACAATTTCTTGTATTGTGGATTCATTCTATGCATGCTTTCTTCATAGGTTGTGATATTTCTTTTGAGGCTTGGAAATCAAAGAAGGAAGAACTCAAAGATTGCTAAACCAAGGAGTTTGAGGCTTGAAGGAATACACTAAAATGGTGTAAGGATAGGTGTAATAAATGACTAAATTATAGGGATATGTGTAGATATATATAAAATAGGGTCAAATGTTTAGAAATAAACATAAATGAAGAAGAGTGAAGGATTAGGGAGTGAACCCAACTTTACACAAGAATAAGTCATTTATTGATATACAATTCTATTAAGCAATTCCATCAAAATAGAACTGTGTTACATGAGGATCCATCTCCATCCCTCAAACCCTTGTCCCTATCCTCTAAGGTGTTTTGGTGATGGGGGGCCTTTAGGGGACATTTCCTAGCCACCCTCCCCAATTGAGAAACTACAAAAATGTCCCAAACACATCCCTAAAATCGAGGATGATATGAAACACATAGGGGAAACCTGGCCATCCTTGAGGTGGCCAAGGACATCTCAATCATCCCTTGACTATCCCATAAACAACTAGGCATCCCAAGTTGAAAAGAAATTTTAATTTAATGTTTTTCTTAAATAATTCATAACATTAAAAAAGAACTATTAAATATATCATGACAACATTACAAAAACAATACAAAAGGACAACATTATAAGAACAACAATAAATATATCATGGAAACACTATAACAAAAGTATAACAATAGTTAAATTAATCATGACAGAGTGATAGCAACAACTGTAGTATAATAGCAATAAATATATCCAACATCATGGTTCAGATTCATAGTTAATGATATAAGTTATATAACATTTAATACTGTATACGCATAAAAATGGTCATGTCTATAATCCTGGCAATTAATTAAATATTTATTATTTAATTAATTTTTCTAAAAGTCCTCTACATATGATTAAATTTCATTAATTTAATTATATTATTTATTCATCTTATTCTTCTTTCATAAGTAAATAAATTTATTTTATTTAATTATTTTCATACGTCCACTTAATTAATTAAATAAATGCATTTTATTTATTTAAATTAATTATCATTGTTTGAATTTAAATTAAATCTTTTGATTTAATTAAGTTTAAATATCTCTCTTTCTTCTATTTTAAATTCTTCTTAATAATTAAATGTTTCATTTAATTAATTTCATAAATGTGATTTAATTAAATAAACCTTATTTAATTAAAGATCTTATGCTTTCTTTCTAAATCACAACTAGATATTTTATTTAATTGTGAAATCTTCTGTTTTCTTCTCATATCATAATCAAATATTTTATTTAAATATGATATCTTCTACTTTCTTCATAAATCCTAATTAAAACTTTCTTCTTATCACAAACTTTCTTCTGCTTTCTTTAAAAGCTTAATTAAATATTTCATTTAATTAAGAAAAAGCTGAATATCATCCACAAATAAATAATTGAATCTTTAATTCATTATTTATCAACTTTTAAATCTTTATTTTTATCTTTTTAAAGAAAGATGATTTCTTATCTTCTTATCTTTTTCTCTTTCATAAAGATAGAAAAATCTTGTTTTTTAGGTTTGCTTCTATTTTCTCTTCAGTTTCATCCATCTTCAGCCATTCGATCTGCCAGGAATTATCACAACCGTCAATCAAGACAGCCAATCAGAATCCTTCAAAAAACTCTATAAATACCTGTGTGAATCTAAGCATTAGGGACAGGTGATTAATTAGAGCTCATGCATTTAATTCATTTAGCATTCTAGCATCATAGCATCATGTTTACTTCAATCATATTAGTCTAATTTCATATCATGGCTTTATCTTGCATCATGCATCATATTTAAATCTCGTTCTTTAGGAGGAAAGCTTGTTGAGCCTAGCACACAATCTGAGAGCAAAAGCTGGAATCAACAAAAACACTAAAGATAGAGGACAATAGGACGACAATCGAAATAGACTATTGAGTTTGCATCTCCTTATCTTTTATTTTCTGTTTAGAATACAATGTCTTATTGGTGTGCTTGAATAGTATTTATTTCATTTCATTACGCATATTTTCAATCACACATCTTTGGCGCCCACTGTGGGGCCTATGCCCCTATTTTAGACTTTTTTTCTTGCAAGTTTTTCTTGCAGGTTTTTTGACATTCTGTAGTGCATCTGGGAGATTCAATTTTTTTTTGTTTTGCAGGTACTTTAGTGCATATGAAGGCTGTTTCAGTGCATATTGGAATTTCTGATGAGCATCTAGGGAACAGAAAGGCGCTTTTGGTTACATTCATATAGATTTAAAGTATGCTTTCGTTTTAGTTTTGCACATTTAGGAGTTTAATTAACGCATATAGGACATCATTTATTTTGAAAAAAATAAAAAAAAAATTGCATTTTAGTTTAGTGCATATAGTGTCTGTTCTTGTGCATCTGGGTTCTGTTCATGCGCATCTGGGTTATTTTTTTGCGCATATGAGTTATTTTTCTATGCATATGCTGTCTGTTTCGGCGCATCTGGGTTGTAACAAAAATTCTGAGTCTGATGCCTTCCACAGACATAATTTCTTTCTTTTCCTTGTTGGTTTTAAAATGAATCAATTTAGGGTAGCCACCACATCTTTATCATGCAGTTAAAATGAACCCCATGTCTGTTGTGAAGCAAAATATTCACTTAGATTAAATCATTTTTGATTTTGGTGCATCTAAAATGAATCTGTCTACTCTTTTTGATTGTGCTTGAAAGTGGTAGGTGACTATGCTCTCACCCTGTGCAAACTAGGTGATCAGAAAGCTAGACCCACTTTTCCCTGTGTAACCTTGACTTGATAATCGAAGTATCCTCTCCCCTTGCGCACTTGTGTGATCCTGGGTGTAAGAGAAACAACTATTGACTCTAGAAATTGGGCCTGCCTGGGGATTTCATCACCTCAACGTGACTCAAACCGGCAATGGAGCTAAGGCCAAGCTACCCCTAACCGGTATATAAATGTGAACCTTAAGGGAAAACCTAAGGTTACGTGTGTGGATGTGTCATACAGACGGAGTAGTACTCCCTTAAACCCTGTTGAGCTTAACCTCTTGAGGCTGGAGTGCCACCTTAATGGTGATTAATCTCTTGCCCCATGTATGGCCACTCAAACGGGGGTCTCGAATTAAATACCATTGTTTAGAAAACCAAAAACTTTCTATTTGCTAGTCCAGCACCGGTCGGTGTGAAGCCTTCCACACTTTCGTAGTCTTTAGTAGAGGTGATCAATCTGCCATGGGAGTTTCATGGGGGTTGGAAGCTTGGTTGGCATGAGAAGAGAGTGCACTGTAAGGGGGAGCCTGTGCAGCCAAGCTTCTAAATTCACACGCTATAGATATGTGGTTGGGGAAACCCATGTGGAATCTAGCGGATATTGTCCTGGCCTAACTTAAGTTGTGCTTGTCTTATTCTGTGCTTGGTTACGTTCAACTTAAATCAGACTGTTTGCTGTGTTTTCAAGAACATTAATTCAGATAAAAGATCATCCGAAACGAATATGAAAAACTTCAGCTGAAAATTTTCAAAACTGGTCAAAAACTGTCTTTGGAAAACTATTTTAGTGCATCTAGGAAAAATTGCAGTGTATCTAAAATCTGTTATGCCGCATCCACTGGCTGGTTCAACGCATATGAAACATTTTCCAGCAAATTTAGGGACTATTTTAGCGCATATACTTATTGGTTTAGCACATCTAAGGCCTGTTTCTGCGCATTTGAGGTATTCTGCAGCGCATTTAACTTTTTCTCCAGCGCATATACCTTTTTCTGCAGCACATTTAGGGAATAGAATAGCACTTCAGTTTCTGTCAAATTTTACACAGACCCGAATTTCTGATATTTCTCTCCCATGTTGAGGAAGTGGAAATCAACCAAGTTCGTCAAGAAATCAGTTTTCAATAGGATCAAGAAACCCAAAACAAACTTAAGTTACAAGGAAACTTTGGACATAAGAGAATTTTTGTATAAGAGTCGACATGTCTTGCTTCATTATCACAAATTTCTCCATAGATACCAAGACTACGTTAGAGGATTCACTGATGAGTACGCTTTAGAACCTTTGGATACTCAAGCCTATTATCAAAGATTAGCTCTATCTCAACATCACAATCTTAATCAACCTCTTGAGTTTGGGAATATACCATCACCTTCAATTGAATATTCGACACATCCTAGTCAAATCCTTCAGTGACCTTCATTAGGCTTACAAATCTTTTTTTGAAAACAAGGATCAAAACTTTAGGAGTGCACCTCATAAACAAAATTTTGGATTATTGATTCAACTTCCCCCAACAGGATTCTGATATCCTTCATCATTGGAAGCCACAAATCAATAATTATGAACATCTTTGATCGTATCATAGTTTTTTTTTATCTTATCAGATCAAGATATTCTCATTTTTGCAAAATCATGTCTGTTTTTACAAGATCTCAATACAACAAACTAGGAGAAGAATCTCAACGAGAAGGTCATACCCATAACATTCAAGAAGAAGGTGAATGTGGTAATCCTCATTATAGTGTGAGTCGAAATCCTCTTTTTAGTGACGACAATATGGCTAATAGAGAAATAAATCCATTTCATAAGTACAAAGCCATGAACAAAACTCCTGTAGATAGTGATGATGATCCAAAGGAAGAACTTCACATTAGAGAGGCTGAACAAGACCCCAAGTTTCTTAAAGCCATAGAAAAGATCCTACAATGTGACAAAGAAAAGTACTTTCTCTTTCTAGCTGACCAAGGAGCTAAACTGCCTAAGGATTTTGATACTGAGAAATTAAAGAGCAAAGAAGAAGAAACACCCCCATCCGATCTTACTGTTCTCACCCAACAATTTAAGGCACTCCAAGGACAAATCAAAGAGTTACAAGGGGGGACCACAACAAAGAAATATACTCTTGACGACATATGTCCTTATCCTTTTGATAGAAGTCTCAATATGATTCCATTTCCCAAACATTGTGAAATTCCCAAATTTGATCGTTATAATGGGAAATCGGATCCAATTGATCACGTTAGAGACTTCCGAAACATGACTTTAGAATTTGCACATGAAGACACTTACTTGATGCGTTTGTTTCCTAGGAGTCTTGGAAGTCAATCTATGGAATGGCTATCAAAAATTACACCTCCTGTCCAGACATTTGAGGAATTGATCAATTTGTTCATAACACAATACTCCTACAACATCCAACACCAAATCACCATGATTGATCTCTGCAAAGTTGCACAAAAACCTAGTGAACCTTTTACTACCTTTCTTCAAAGATGGAGAAGAATGTTCGCTAGGTATCCACGTCCTATTCCTGAAAAGGAAAAAATGGTTACTTTCATCAATAGCCTAAATTCCAAAATGAGCTATCGCTTAAATCTACATTGTCCACATTCCTTTGAGAAATTGATTGAGGATGCCATAACCATTGAAGGTGCTTTGGTAAAAAAAAGGGACAATAAAACTTGACAAGGACAATCCTAGCTCATCTAACCATTATAACAATCAGGACAAGTCTAAATTTTGGACTCACAACAAAAACATTGTAAACGATGGTGTTGTGGATGCAAATCATGTCTCGACTAAGCCGTTTATTCTGAATGCTCCAAATACTCCTCACAACAATAATGTCAATTTTGTCACAAATCAAGGAAACAATCCTCTCTCTCCAAAGAACAACATGAATCAAAATCCTACTCCCAATCAAGGGATTGTCAACAATCAAAATTACCGGGGAAACAACAACAACAAAGGGAATACCTCAAACACAAACCCACAACACTTTTCATTCTTCTCTAGTAGAAGAACTTTCACTCCACTAGGACAATCCTTGGAATCTACATTTAAAGAGGTTATGCACAAAAATGCCCTTACTTTACCACCTCAACGCAATTATGAACCTAGTGTAAAACCTCCATCATGGAATGAGGCTTATTATTGTGATTATCATAGGTGCAAAGGTCATCGTACAAACAATTGTCAAGCTTTGAAGCATGCTATCCAAGACTTAATTGACAATGGCACTATCACAGTAGAAGGACAACAAAAATCTAATGAAAATCACCAAGCATTTCGCAATCCTTTGCCAAATTATCAAAAGGGAGAGTCTTCTGACAAAAATGTGAATCAAATTGATGACACTGTAATTCGTCACCTCTATACAGATGATGAGCGGATCAACGTTATAAAAATCAATGAGAAGATAGACTATGGGCAAGTTAATGTCACAACAAGAGCACAAGCTAAAGTTGTCTTGAAGGGTGCCTCTTCAAAATCCACTGAGCTCTTCCCTCAACATCAATATGACTTAGTTAACCAACTTCAAAAAACTTCTGCTCAAATTTCCATTTTAGAACTCCTGAAGATTTCCCC
The DNA here is from genome assembly GCA_007258455.2 of Sequoia sempervirens. NCBI lineage: Eukaryota > Viridiplantae > Streptophyta > Pinopsida > Cupressales > Cupressaceae > Sequoia > Sequoia sempervirens. Next base: position 422,023,583 of record VDFB02075321.1, on the reverse strand, counting down.
AGCACATAAGGAAATCTTAGAGAAGGCCCTTTTTGAAACAACTGTATCCACGGATTTGGATGTGAACCGATTTCAAGCCATGGTAGGACACTTGTCCTCACCCACATGTCTTTCATTTTCTGAAAAAGATGATGTTTCCATGACTCATCCCCATAATTCATCATTATACTTAGAGGTCATGATCCACAAGTTCTGTGTTAAACGTGTCCTAATAGATGGAGGGGCTGGTTTGAATATACGTACCTTGAAGTTGGTTCGAGCTTTAGGATTTTCTGAGGACTCTATTGATCCTAGAAGGAAGATTACTATTAAAGCCTATGATGACGAGGAAAGAATGTCTAAAGGTCTAATCATGCTACCAATAAGAGTGGGACCTGTTATCAAAAATACCTTTTATCAAGTATTAGAACGGGATCTTGCATATAACATCTTGTTGGGTCATCCTTGGATCCATGAAATGCAAGCTGTTCCATCCACGTACCATCAATGTCTTAAGTTTCCATATGACGGATAGGAAATCACTATATCATTTGATAATTCAAGCATCCAAACTTGTGCCAACATCAAAGCTAGTCAGGATACTTTGGTTCCAAACAACCGAGAAGCGCTTGCTAATACTTCTCCTAAGAATGATACACAAATCAGTCAATTAGCCAAAAGCTTTGACAAGAAACTGCAGTTCAAGGAAAGTGGAGTTGGGGAATACTCTCTCTGTCTTGCTAATCTACCTACATCACCTTGATCACATGGACAACCTTCTATTACACCACAACAGATATCAGTAGCTTCAACATCAACACAACTACCAATAGAGCCAACTACTAAGTTCAATGGATAATTCATCAAAGAAAAATTCCCCATGGGAGATCCTGAGGATACAACAATTCTGAATTGGCTTTATAAAGATGAAGAGGAAACAGTTCTAAATGTCACCTTACCAACTGACCAATATGGAAAAGGGTATTCCATCATGCAAAAGATGGGCTATGACAATGGCCCTATTGGAAAAAGAAAAGAAGGTGTAGTTGAGCCTATCCATCTTCCAGGGCTTGCTACATATGATAAAACTGGACTAGGCTATGACTCTACTCCATCCAACCAATCACAGGGTAATGTCTTTACATTGCAAGAAGGTTTTGATAAAAAGGAGGCATGTTTGGCATCAATCCTGAATTTCATAGAAAATAACTCTGATACAGATTCTGCTGAATATGAATGGGATACCATCCATGATGATAAATTTTAAAGAGGTAGATGTGATACACAAGTATACACCAACTTTAATCAAAGGAGAAGGTTCAGGGTCCCAACCACAAGAATCTGAACTACAAAGCAACTATGAGTCTAGTGATATCGAGTTAGATTTTAACGAACAAGACTATCATGAGAATAGTACCATCATTGATCTACCTCATACCTCGGATCATACCGATAAATTTGTTTTGACTTTAACCATTGCCGATTTCACACGACCAAATGACTTGTTACCTTTGATCCATCCTAATCTCATTGACTGGGATCTAGCTGAACCTATTGATATACCTATTTTTCCAAATGATAAAGCTATCATAAACTTCCTTTCTACAGATGATGTAAATGATTGTTCCACTAGCGATTTTTGGCACAAAGTCTTTAATTAGGAGAGTGTCAAGTCTCCTAGCTGCAAAAATGAAAATAAAGAAGAATAATCTAGTGGTGAAAACCAGAATCTGGCAGTACTAGATCAACCAAAAGATAAAATAAAGAGCGTATCAGATGGTGAAAACCTTTTCAAGGCACCAACTGATGGGAAACTTGACACTCTCTCAGAGCACTATCATGAACGATCACCCATTTTGATCGAGCCTACAAAGGAAATCAATATTGAAACTACAGATAAACCAAGGATTCTACAGGTAGCTAAATCAATGACAGATAATGAAATCCCAGGGTTCATGAACTTTCTCAAAGAAAATCAAGTCAATTTTTCTTGGTCTTATGTAGACATGCCAGGTCTTGATCCTGATCTCATAATGCATCATTTGTCTATCAAACCAGGAGCTAAACCAGTGAAACAAAAACTCAAAAAGATGCATCCTCATGTTGCACTACTAGTTAAAGAAGAACTCAAGAAACTCCTAGATGCGGGATTTATAAGATTAATTGCCTATGCAGAATGGATCTCCAATATTGTCCCATTAGCAAAGCCAGATAAACGCATTAGAGTGTGCACTGATTTCAGAGATCTTAACAAGGCATGCCCTAAGGACGACTTTCCGCTTCTAAGCATTGACACCATAGTTGATTTAACAGCTGGCCATGCCATGTATTCATTAATGGATGGTTTTTCTGGTTACAACCAAATCAAAATTGCACCAGAAGACCAAGAGAAAACAACTTTCACTTGTCCATGCGGAACTTACTGTTGGAATGTCATGCCTTTCAGTCTAAAGAATGCTGGGGCTACTTATCAAAGAGCTATGACTACGATCTTTCATGACATGATGCACACATTCATGGAAGATTATGTAGATGACATATTGGAAAAATCACACACCAGAGAAGGACACCTAGAAATATTGTCTAAAATATTTACCAAATTGGAAAAATTTAAAGTTCGCCTAAATCCCAAGAAATGTGTTTTTGGGGTCACATCTAGAAAACTTTTAGGATATATTGTTTCAGAAAAGGGAATTGAAGTAGATCATGCTAAAGTTCAGGCAATCATGGAGATGCCTCCCCCAAGGAACATCAGTCAATTGAGATCATTACAAGGGTGACTTCAGTCCATAAGAAGATTCATTGCACAATTGGCCGACAAAATTCTACCTTTCACACATCTCCTGCATAAGAATGTTCCTTTTAGATGGGACGACAAATGTGAAATTGCATTTCAACAAATGAAGCAGTACTTGATGAACCCACCAGTTCTAGTACCACCAAATCCAGATAAACCATTGATCTTGTACATTGCCACAACAAAGACATCCTTGGGTGCATTGCTAGCACAAGAAGACCATACAAGGAAAGAACAGCAAAATATTATATCAGCCGAACATTGACAGGACATGAACTCAACTACACTTTCATTTAGAAGGTTTTCCTAGCAGTGTTCTTTGCCTCACAAAATTTTTGACACTATATGTTAACGCATACGATTAATCTTGTGGCAAAGATTGATCCACTTAAATATCTGTTAAGCAAAGCTACGTTGACAGGAAGGCTAGCAAAATGGGTCATGATTCTGAGTGAGTTTGACATCCACTATGTTGATCAAAAAGCAATCAAGGGACAAGTTATCACTGATCAACTAGCAGACGCTCCACTACAAGCAGAGCACCCCTTGCGCATTGAATTTTCAGATGCCGATGTTTTCACTATAGAATTCAAGCAACTACGGTCCTTATACTTCGATGGTTCTTTTACTCAACATGGATCGGGGGCAGGCATTCTCTTTGTCACCCCTCAAGGACATACTATTCCTTGGTCATATAGGCTAATGTTTCCATGCACCAATAACATAGTTGAATATGAAACACTAATCATTGGATTAAAGACATCATTGGAATGGAGGATTACCGAGCTACAAGTTTATGGTGACTCACAGTTAGTCATTAATCAAATCAATGATGATTATCAGACTAAAGATGACAAATTGTTGCCATACAAAAAGATGGTCGATGACTTCAAGAAGTACTTTGTGGACATTCAGTTCACACAAATTTCAAGGCTTGATAACAAAGCAGCTGACGCTATGGCCACAATCGCATCATTATTACAACTCCAAGAAAAATAGACTCACTATGAATTTCTGGTGGAACAATTATTTACACCTGCTTATGACACACCCGAAAGACAAATTATCTGCTGCTTGGTAGGATCTGATTTGCCCTGGTATGGAAAGATTTATGCTTACCTAAAAGATGACATTTTACCACCTGACTTATCTTGTAATAAAAAACATAACTTTATCCAACAATCCTCTCGCTATACCCTTATCGTTGATACCCTTTACCACCGTGGTCTTGATGGTACTTTACTTCGATAACTTGAACGTGACGAATCTGACAAAACTTTACAAGAAGTTCATGGGGGCATTTGTGGTACTCATTCGAGTGGACTAACCTTATCCAAGAAATTGATTAGAATGGGTTACTACTGGCCTAAAATGCGAATGATAAAAGACTAAGGACACTTCAAGATTAGCCTAAAGAGTGATAAAACAAGAAGGAAAATAGATAAAACAAGATGCAAATGGTTATACCTTCCTTGCTGTTGAAAACTCCTTGGTTGACCCTTGATTGGGATGATTTTGTGTGCTCCTTAGATGGCTTCTTGAGTGACTAAATGCAAGATCAACTTATGCAAAATGATTAAAATGGATGGCTAGATGATAGTGAATGATTGAGAATGCAAATTGACAGCATAAGGTTGCTCAAATCTAAAGTGTTGAAAATACCCTTGAGGAGGGGGTATTTATAGGAGAATTTGAATTCTCTAGAGAATTCAACGGTTGAGATGCATCCAACAAGGTCAAGATGAAGGGCTATGGTGGGTTGAGAACCCACAAGCCCTCACATCTTGACATGTGGATGGTGAAGTGGCCAAGAGAAGATGAGGTGTAAGTGAGGTGTCAAAAAGGTACATGAGGTGGAGGAAGGACAAATACCTTCCAAGCACCTTGGGGAGTGAGAAGATTTTCTCAAAAAAGGATTCCTTCTCTCTAAGTGGGAGTGAAAGGGACATTTGAGAAATTTTGGAATTCCTCAAAAATCTACATGGGAAAAGGAGAGGTGGTTGAGGACATAAATGTGAATTAAAAATTCACATTCTTAGGAGAATCTAAAGGATAAAAGGTGAGCTCCAAAAAGGTGGGACTTGGTCACATGTGGAAGATGTGACAAGTCCAAGGTTCTAGAAGTCTTAGGACCTAGGATAAATAAATGTAAATTAAAAATTCATATGGGAAAGGGGGTCAATGCCAAAAGAAGGTAAATGCAAATGTTGGCTAAAAAGTGGTGCTAAATATGGCTAATGACCTTAGTTAAGGTTGTGAAAATATTGGATTAGACTAATTAATGGAAGATTAGAGGCAAGTGGCAAATGTAGGAGGATGTGACATTAATCTTTGATTAAGAGGATGTACATCATAATCATGAATTAACTAAATTAATTCAGATTAGGGCAAGATTATGGAGGATGTGACAAGGAGAGAGAAAGTGAAGAATTTTAAATTGATTTTAAATTAAAAGGGTAAAAATGACTAGATTAAATAAATTAGTGTATTTATTTAATTTAGAGAGGAAGAGGGTGAAAAATAAAGCACTTAATGATTAAATTAAATATTTTATAGATATGAGATAAAAGGTGTAATATTAATTTAATAAATTAATATTTAATATAGTAGACGAAAAGGGAGTAAATTTAATCATATGAGAGATTAAATTTAGATGTCTACATTTTTCCCCTCTTCGAAATATTGTTAGGATAACAGTGTTTCGAAGAAAAATAAAATGCAAATGAGGGAGGAAATAACAGATGGTGATTCCCCTAGCATGGAAAAGGTTAATGATGCCCCAATGACCAAGCTGAAGGAATGGAGGAATGGTAGGAGGGTATGCCCCCTCGAGAGGGCAGTTGGGGGATGAAACAGGGGGTCCCTGGATGAAGTCTCGATAGGAAGAAAAGAAGGACACCATTGGATAGAGCTCAAAAAACCAAGCAATTTTGATTTTTGAACGGAGGTGATCTGACACACGGTTTGCAAATGGCAGCCTCGGGAAGTTAGGGATTAGTTGGAGGAAGAAAAAGTTAAATAAAAGGTAAAAAATACCTTTTTGGAGGAAGGGGTTAAAAAGGTAATTTTAAAAATTACCTTAGTCATTTTCACTGTAGCAGTTGAGAGGAGGAGAGTAGAGGAGTGAAAGCAGACGAGGAGGAACGATACCGATGGACAATGACACGACGATTGTGCACCGGATGGACGAGGTGCGTGCATTATACAGTGGGGGCGCGGGGAAACAGTAGGTGAGTGGGAACAAAACCCTCCTATGGAATTTAAGCATTTTTAACATATATTTTGATAGGTTTGAAAAATTTGAACACATGGGTTTTGTTCGTTAGGAGAAATTAAAAAATGGGTCTGAATTAGTTATTTAAAAAGAGTCGAAAAGAGCAAAGAAATGGGGAGGTTTAGGGCGGTGTAGCCGCCTAACCTAGGGTGTCATTACGACCGCAGCCGGGCGGTTCTCGCTTTTGCCAGGTCGGGCAGCCCACTGACCGGGCTTTCTTCTCAAGACGTACGGCACCGCCTTATCAAGAAATTAGCGATCACCGCTGGCGGTTCTCGCCCGGCCGCGGCCAAGGTTTCCTCCCGCTTTGGGGCGGTGTCATCGGTTACAGCGTGTTCCTTACCGCTGTGGGGCGTTCTCCGAATTAGGGCAATGATCACGGCGCAGGCGGTTCCACGGCTGGCGGCTCACCATCATACCGGGCGGTTCGGCTATCGCTACGGCAGCCAATGATCGGGGCAACCGCCTGTGGCTTTCTGCGTTTTTACCCTGCCGGAGTGGGTTCTGCCGCTACCGCGCGGGCGGTTTTGATCTCGGCCGGGGCGACCGCCTCATGGTATGCCCAAGCAGCAACAAGCGGAGCCAACCCATCTGGGGGGCAAGAAAAAAATATATATAAGGGGAAAGAGAAAAGGGGGAAGATAGGAAGGAAATAGAGAAAAAAGATAAAGAAAGAAATAATGAGAAATGTTCTGTGCATGCAGAACTTTGAGCGGATATGAGCGCATGAGTGATGGTCAGAGGTGATGTCCGCGTCGATAGTAGCGATGAATGAGGAGGATCAGGCAGCATTGGATCACTCGGGTTTAGGTCACTGTGTTCAGTTTCCAGTGGTTAGAGCACATCTGGCGATGCTGATAGCGTTGATAGAGAGATGGAGCTCAAAGACATCCACGTTTCATCTCCCTACAGGAGAGATGACTGTGACATTGGAGGATGTGGCGCATTTTGAGGCTGTCGATTGCCGGCCGGTTAGTGAGCGAGGTGGTGTCCACAGGGGCAGAGTTAAATGAGACCATGAGAGTATTGTTTGGTCACGTGACGCTGCCCTTGGTGAAGGGGCAGTTAGATTTGGATCAGTGTTTGTCAGTAGGGGTGCCAACCTTACTGTTATTCCTGTGTGGGCTGATTAGTGGGATATTGTTGCCAGATCAGAGCAGACGGACATGTAGCCTGCGTTATATGGAAGTGATCCGCCACATTGTCGAGTGGCGGGGGGCCATTGTCGTGGGGGTCATGTGTATTGGCGCATCTATACAGAGATATGCATGGGATCTGCTACCGAAGGGTATCGAGTTTGACACATATGACGCTGCTGCAGATTTGGGCGTGGGAGCATATTGCAGTGACGAGGCCGATAGTGGTGAGGAGGGGGACAGTGGATGATCGTGAGCCCGTGGCTTGGGAGTATGGGGAGGAGAGAGGTTGGGTTTTGCGCTATGAGATGCAGGGAGAGATGGAGGGGTGGAGGAGAGCATTTGATGATCTGCAGTCGAGGGACATAGACTGGCAGCCATATAAGTCACGTCAGTTCAGGGGATGGACAGATACGAGGAGACATGAGGAGTATTTTCTGAACCGGTGTTTTATTATTGGTACTCTACCGCACATAGTAGAGTCTCATCGACCAGACAGAGTGTTGAGACAGTTTGGAGTGATACAGGATATTCTGACGGCGCCTATCCTATTCCGGCAGTATAATAGAGAGCTACCATGGGGAGGCCGCATAGCACCAGCGATAGCCAGGGCATCATGGAGGGCATCTGGATAGGTGCCTTATCTAGGGAGAGCAGGGGCCAGTAGTGACCGAGCGATACTGGAGGTGGTTCCAGAATAGGTTATGGGAGAGGGTTACTCTTGTTCAGCCTATTTTGAGGGTAGCAGGTGCTAAATTAGAGGATGAGCAGAGACTACGGAGGGAGAGGAGGGGAGGTGTGCAGCAGCAATGAGAGGCTGTGGCAGTGGTAGATGAGGGGGGATAGGAGGAGCTTGAGGGGGATGAGATAGAGCAGGCAGGCAGAGCAGGGAGGAGGAGGAGGAGACATCAGAGATGAGGCCGGAGAGAGGGTCGGCAGTGGGAGAGGGGGCAGCCATAGAGAGCCCAGGGGGCAGAGGGTGGAGGAGGTGATGGATGTGGATGATATGGAGGATGTGGAGGTGGTAGGTGCGAGGGATGCTACAGAGGAGGGGAGGAGACAGTTTGTGGTAGGATGACATGGTCAGCCACAACGGTTGCGGGTTCGGCCGACTGCAAAGAGTCACGAGGCTCGTCAGGAGCCAGAGAGCAGAGAGGATGAGGATGTTAGAGTAGCTCCAAGGGAGGAGAGGTCACCACGACGTCGATTCGTGGTTGAGAGACAGGGAGAGGCAGGACGATTCTGGGTTCACCAGATTGTGGAGGACCGTGAGGAGCGACAGGAGCAGGGGGGAGGGAGGAGCTAGCAGGTGGGGAGGATGAGACAGAGTAGGTGGTTGGGGAGGAGGATGCGATGGATGTAGACAAGGATGCAGCGAAGGAGGATGTTGCAGCAGTAGAGTCATTAGCTTTAGTTCCTTATGTACCAAAGGATCCCATTGTACATGTGAGAGGAGCAGAGGTGAGAGTACAGATAGCGAAGCAGAGAGTGAGGGCTCTTGAGGCCAAGCTAGCCAGAGTACAACGAGAGTCATTGAGAGTTTATGAGGCCATGGTTTTCGAGCTACGAGGAGTGGTGGAGGAGAGGGACATGACACAGTCAGAGGTGTAGAGGATGCAGGGTGAGTTGATCAGTATGACATGGGACTGAGACAGATTGTAGGCAGAGGTCGTGGTTTTATAGGCTAGGGGGAGCCAGAGGGGACGATAGAGCAGGGAGCAGATAAGGGGATAGGATGTACTAGTCAGCAGTTAGGAGATCTCTAGCGAGACTGGGACGAGCTTCAGGATAGAGTACATTGCCTTGAGCAGGCAGTTGGAGAGATGGGGCTGATGCAGGAGAGGGAGGCTGTGGTAGTGGAGCAGGCACGGATTATGCAGGCCGAGAGGGATGTAGCACAGGCGCAGGTGTGGGTGATGGAGGCGGAGAGGGATGTGGTGCAGGCGCGCGTTCAGAGTGAGAGAGCATTGGTAGATGCAGAGATACAGTCACTACAGAGAAGGAGAGATGAGGCAGTAGCAGAGATAACAACTCTCCGGAGAGAGAGGGATTCAACAGAGCTGAGGGCACAAGTGTTTCAGAGGGATAGGGATGCAGTAGTGGCTCGAGGACAGACAGCTCAGAGGGAGAGAGATGCAACAAAAATACAAATACAAAATTTGTAGGTGGAGAGGGATGCTGTGATGGCCCGTGCAGCAACAGGTCAGAGTGAGGGTGGGATGCCAGGAGCAGACATATAGGTTGTGGAGAGAGAGAGACGCAACAGTGGCACAGGCAGCGGCTGCAGAGGAGATGAGGGGCCGATTACAGGTAGAGCTGGCACAGAGTCGGTTGGCTCAGGAGGCATGGGAGCAGGAGAGGAGAGTCATTACCAGGGATCGAGACAGGTATCGTCAGGAGTGGAATTCTGCTCGGGTACAGGTTGCAGAGCGAGAGAAGAACATGAGAGAGGTAGGATTTTGGATGGCTACGTACTATCATGCGGTTCCTGATCTGGCACAGCGGACATTCCGTTATACCCGACAAACACCCCAGAGGTCAGCGCCGTCCCAGTCATTGGGGACACGGACCCACAGTTACAGTGATTCACCAGGGATTTCACCAGGCAGTGGATCAGTACCTGATTCTCCACAGAGATCAGACATGGGGAGTTCATTTGGTAGATGACAGGATACTATGTTTTTGACAGGTGCAGGGTAGATGGATAGTGCAGAGGTGCAGTGCATATATGCGGGACCTTGTGCTGGTGTTCAGATTGGATGATTTTTGTATACGATGGTCACAGATTGTGATGACATCGACGACATTATTATATGTTAGTCTTGACTATGAGATGTACTTGTGGACTTGTGGTATATTTATATATATATGATAGCTCCTATTGGCCTCATGTTTTATGTGTATAATGTATATGTGGATGGTCATATGATGGCAGTTATTTATGATGACTTTTATGGATGTTACATGTATGGATGTGTTTTTATGGTGATGCAGGATGTATTGTATGGTGCTTTTTGTTCTTATGTATGATGAATGCCTATGTTTGAGATAGATGTGGATATGCTTATGATGACGTGATGAATGCTTGTGACTAATATGCAGGGTGTAATGGGCGATGATTTTTATTCCCATGTATGGTGAATGCCTTATGTTATATGATGTACATGTGTAACAAATATTTATATTTTATGTGTTTATGATGGTTATATGCATGTTCGACTAATATGTGTGATGCAGGATGTAATGGATGTATTATGATGGTATTGATGGTGGGCCTCACACTTGACATTGCAAGTGGCGATATTATGGATGAACCTAAGATAGTATGTAAATGTATGAATCTAAAATGTAATTATTTCATGATAAGTGTTCTTAGGGTTGTAGGTGAGAGTGGAAGATGGATGCGGACATGGTGTGAGTGTGCACCTGTCAAAATCTTTTAATATCCTGAGAAGAATAGAGGATGGAGGAGAAATATTTGCACAACCAAAATCATATGATGAGTGTAATGCAATGGTGATGATTATGAAATGCAATCCTAATATGATTTGCCATCTTTGGAGCACTGATTTTTGCTATAGCATAAGACATTCAATGCCAAGGTATGTGGAACCAAGGCATATTAGTGCCTAATGCATGAAACAAACACAACAAACAAGAAGGCCATCCCAACACCCCGAAGTCACCAAGAAAGACTTTGGTCGGGCCAGGTATTGAGATAACCACAAGCAAAAAATGATGCCCCAACATAACACAAGACCTCGGGGATCTTGGTGGGTACTATGTGGGACAACCAAGAACACAATCAAACAAAAAAGCAAGATATGCCCCTATGTTAACCAATCAAAACACACCATAATATGATGGATCATGGCGGTCTTGACAAGTGATGATAGGGAGCTCAAATGATAAACAAAATCCAAAAGCATCAAAAGATCGCAATCAATTTCAAATCTCCTTTGCCATAGGATCAAGGGGATAGATAAGATTGATGAGGTCTGTTAGGAAGGAGGCATCCTGTTGAGACCAAAGATGATGGATACTAAACTAAAAGATCGTTATGATGTAGGATATTCAAAACTGATTGGATCTAATGATACAAGTGGATCTTGTTTGTTAAGAACCAGCTAGATAAGGGCATAGCTTAACAACACGACACAAGGGAGACACCCTAAAGACCTAGGGGTTCGGGGGCTGATCAGAGATTAGCCCTGCCTATGTGAAAGCGCAGGGGCAATGTAGTTTGATAAAAAGACCATGGATAAAAGTGAAAAGGGACTAGTGAAGATGAAGTGATGGAGGACCAAAACAAGTTGATCCAAAATGCCTCGGGGGTAGATCGAATGATCAACCTTGCCTACGTGACAGCGCAGGGGCAACGTAGTTCGAAAAAGGGTGAAAGTGACGCGGGAGGATGAGATCTAGGTGGACACCGACACGATGGATGATCCTACATGACAACACATGCTGACTGACAAAGGGGAAAGCTCAGGATGAGGGATAGGTAAGATGGGTCATCCAGTGCTCAATTCATAAATACCAAGCGGCCTAGGCTGAGGTGGGCGAGGATGTTAGTGCGGATGAAAGCACAAAACAACTAGGATGTCAGGTAGATAATGATTAAGCCCTCTACGGATGACACCTGCTAACAGGTTTTCACCATCCATACTTATCCAAGGTGCCACCAAGAGGTGGTTTTCACCATAGGATGGATTTATTTTTCTTTACTATTTTTTTGGATTTTTTCTTGATTTTTTTTAAATTTTTTTTGATTTTTTTTTTTGATTTTTTTGATGGAGTTACCAAACAGACTTAGGCATAGAACCTCTTTAGATGGAGGATATTGATTGGTTCATCAAGGGGATCTCCTTCAAGAGTAGTCAACCTGTAGGCCCCAGATCCATATTTGGCGGCTATGATATAAGGCCCTAACCAGTTTGCCTCAAATTTTCCTTTTTTATCACGATCCGGTTGAGTGCGTTGGATTTCTTTGAGGACAAGCTCATCAACCTGGAATTGTCTAGGATAGACCTTTTTATTGTAATGATGTTTGAGGCGATTTTGGTATGCTTGTAGGTGATCATAGGCTCTTATTCTTCGTTTGTCCAATAATTCCAGCTGTGCAAGCCATGCAACACGAGCATCTTCTTCATTGATAAGATTCTTCAGAGAAATCCTCAGTGATGGAAGCTCAACTTCAATTGGCAAGATGACTTCAACACCATATACTAAAGAATAGGGGGTGGCACCTATTGGGGTGTGGATGGATGTACGGTATGCTCAGAGGGTAGGATGAATATGGAGGTGCCAATCTCGTCTAGTGTTATTGACAACCTTTTTGAGGATGTAGATGAGGGTCTTGTTGGTTGCTTCTGCCTGACCATTACCCTGAGGGTAATAAGGTGTTGACCAATGATGCTGGATATGGAAGGTGTCACATAGGTGTTTCTTGGCTTGGTTTTTGAAAGGTTTTCCGTTATCAGAAAGGATGGTGGATGGGATACCATATCTGCAGAGAATATGGTAGAGGATGAATTTGGAAATCTGAGTACCGGTGATTTGTGAGAGTGGCATTGCTTCCACCCATTTGGTGAAGTACTCAGTTGTAGTAATGATGAAGGTATGGCCATCAGAGGATGGTGGGTAAATCTTGCCAATCAAGTCAAAACCCCATTGAGAAAAGGGCCATAGTGCTAGGAGGGGTTGAAGATCTTGTGCTGGGGCGTGAATCAAATCTGCATGTTGTTGGCATGGAAGGCATTTCTTCACAAATTCACAAGCATTTTGTTCCAATGTAGGCCAATAATATCCAGTTCGTAGGATCCTTTTAGCCAGAGCCATACCATTTGAGTGAGCTCCACAAATACCACCATGTACTTCCGTTAGTACCGTTTGGGTCTTGGTCTCATTCAGACATCTAAGGAGGATTCCATCATACCCGCGACGATAAAGTGTATCACCAAAAATGATGTATCGGGAAGAATGATGGATAAAGGATTTGCGTTGGTTGCGTGTAAGTTCTGGGGGTATGATATTATCATGGAGATAAGTGTATATGTCTTGATACCAAGGGGAGGTGGGACCTACAATATCACACACCATATCAGTCTCAGGAACATCATATGCAGGGATTAAAAGCTGTTCAACAAGAAACTCACACTCCGTTCAGTCCTTAGGCATGTCAATCAGGGAACCAATAGTGGCCATTGCATCTGCCGCTTTATTCTGTACCTGAGGGATTTGGTCAAACTATATGAAGGTGAAATATTTCTTGAAATCATCCACCATGCGTTTATAGGGTAACAGTTTATCATCTTTCATGAGGAATTCATCATTAACTTGTCTAATGACCAGCAAAGAATCACCAAAGACTTTCAAATGAGTTATGTGCCACTGTTTTGCAATTCTGAGGCCGATGAGAGAGCTTCGTTTTCTGCCATATTATTGGTACATGGGAATGCTATCCTGAATAATTTTGGGATGTAGTCACCTTAAGGAGTGACTAATAGAATTCTTGCTCCAGATCCACTATGAGTGTATGAGCCATCAAAATATAACGTCCACGTTGGTGCTTCTGTAACTGTGTAGATTTCTTCATTTGAGAACTCAGTGTCTAGTCGGTAGGCATCTACTAATGGTGCTTCAGCCAATTGATCAGCAATGACCTATCGTTTTATGGCTTTTCGCTCTACATACTCTATGTAAAATTCGCTTAGAAGCATGACCCATTTGGCCATGCGGCCAGTCAGAGTGGTTCTAGATAACAAATACTTCAGAGGACCAATTTTAGCAATTAACTTGACCGGGTGACTGAGCATGTAATGATGGAGTTTTTGTGTACTGAAAACTAGCGTAAGGCAAGCTTTCTCCATAGGGGAGTAATTTAACTCATAGCCAACTAGTGTTCAACTGATGTAGTAGATTGCCCTCTCTTTGAATGACTCATCATGTTGTGCCAACAATGCCCCTAGTGTGACTGAAGTAGCAGAGATGTAAAGCAAAAGGGGTTTTCCTAGAATAGGTGGCATCAAGATCGGTGGATGAGCTAAATATTCTTTAATTTTATCGAAACCCATTTGACACTGTGGGGTCCATCAGAAGGTGGAATCTTTCTTCAAAAGATGGGTGAATGGCTGACATTTATCTGCTAGCTGGGCTATGAACTGACGAATGGACTACATCTTCCCCTAGAGGCTTCTTAACTACTTTAGATTGCGTGGAGGTGGCATGTCCAGAATAGCCTTTACCTTGGTAGGATCAACTTCTATACCCCTTCGGGAGACTATAAAATCCAATAATTTTCCTGATGTGACCCCAAAGATGCACTTTTTTGGATTTAGCCGCAACTTGTAATGTTCTAGCCGTTCAAAGATCTGCTTTAGGACAGTAGGATGTTCTGCTCATGTTTTTGATTTTCCTAGCAAGTCATCAACATAATCCTCCATGATGATATGGATGAGGTCATGGAAGATGACCGTCATCGCTCTCTGATATGTTGCCCCTGCATTTTTGAGACCAAAGGGCATAACATTGTAACAGAAAGTACCCCAAGGTGTTGTGAAAGCGGTCTTGTGTTGGTCTTCAGGTGCGATTTGAATCTGATTATAACGAGAGAAGCCATCCATAAGTGATAACATCTCGTATCCTACTGTGAGGTCGACCAACATGTCAATGTTAGGCAGAGGGAAGTCGTCTTTTGGGCAGGCCTTGTTAAGGTCCCTGAAATTTGTGTAGACCCGAATGCCTCCATTTGGTTTGGCAACTGGTACTATATTGGAGAACCACTCAGAGTAGTCAATTGGCCAAATAAAACCTTCCTCTAGTAACTTTTCGAATTCCTTTTTGACTAGCAATGCGACTTGCGGATGCATCTTGTGGAGTTTTTGTTTGACAGGCTTGGCATCTGGGCAAATGTTTAGATGATGAACTACTAAGGCATGGTATAAACCTGGCATGTCTGAATATGACCAAGCAAAGTTGATGATTCCTTCTCAGAGTAGTTGCATGATGACTGGATACTTCTATTCTGAGAGTGACTTAGCCACATAGGTGATTTTAGGATTTTCGGAAGTACCCAGATTAACTTCTTGAGTCTCTTCGATTAGAATGGATGATCGGGCGGATAACTAAGTTCCTACGAGGGGAAGATGAACATCTCCATCGTCTAGCACCTCTTTGAGGTTTTCGCCATCAGATGCGTCCTTTATTTTTACTTTTTCAAGGTCAGGAAGCACCTCAGGGAGGTTTTCGCTAGATGACCATTTTTTATTTTTTTTATTCTTATTTTTGCTACTGGAGTGTTCATCTTCCCCCAATCCCATAAGGTTGACATATGTATCCGCAGACATATTGATAGGTTTGCTATTACGTAGGTCCCAATCAATAAGTTCAGGGTGAAAAAGGGATAGGCTAATGGTGTAGACGAATAGGCATTCAAACATGGATGATAAGTCAGTATGATCAATGTCATCGTACGCATGTATGATGGATTCCTCCTCGGGTATGTCTTCCAATGAGCCATTGTCCACGGTGACACTATTGGAAGTACTGGACGATGTTGTAGGGCTTTTCTGTTTTTTGTCATACCCAATGCCTACGTTATTTGGTAGCTTAGATGTATCAATAGGTTGCAATCGCCCCTGTTCTTCTTTACCTAGGCCCCTGCCTTGGTATTTATATTTTTCGGCAAACTTAGCAGACCACGGATATGCTTCCTGAAAATATTCCTTTAGAGGAGGGTCCGGCTAGGGTTCTTCTCGGTAGACCCATTAGCTTATGTCCTCTTTTGGTGCATCTATCTTGACACTTGGGGATCTGAAAGTGGTGGTAGGGATGTCTTTACCACTGAAGGTGATAGTCTTGTCTTCCTTTTGTGTAGCATGCAAAGGTTGACCATACTCGTGTGGTGGCGGTGGCACGGTTGCTACATTGAGAGCCATATGCATTTCGTATTCACCACACCCTTTGTCAATGATCTGGACTTTGGTGACCGTAGGATCTGTGGTGGAGGATGAAGTGGTTATTGCAGTGGATGGTGGATTAGCAGATGATGAGTGGGATGCCCCCATTTCAACCCCAGGACAATAATGTAAATGGGGAAATGACACTTCTAAAGCGCGGCAATATTCAAATGGTTGGGGGTTGGCATAGATGGTGATTTATTTTCTGTTGATGGGGAATTTTAGGCA
Source organism: Sequoia sempervirens (assembly GCA_007258455.2). NCBI lineage: Eukaryota > Viridiplantae > Streptophyta > Pinopsida > Cupressales > Cupressaceae > Sequoia > Sequoia sempervirens. The sequence continues at coordinate 422,007,209 of VDFB02075321.1, read as the reverse complement.
CTGATGGTATGTGGAGGGGACTGCTTGCATAGCATGGAGCCATGGGCGACTTAAGAGGAGATTATATGGTAAGTCCAGATCAAGGACATGACAGGTAGTATACTGAAGTACAGGTCCCACTTAGATAGGAAGACTGATAATTCCCTCTGAATTTCTTTCTGCATTATCATAGGCTTTGATTGTGATGATCTGGTTACTTAAGTCCGCTTGAGTATACCCCACCTGCTTTATGAATTTTAAAGTACATAAATTGAGGGTAGAGCCATTATCTACCAAGACCCTTTTTATTTTATGGCGAGCAACCACGACTTCGATATGTAAGGGGCGATTATGATTGACATTGATGTTTGGCATATCATTTTGGCTGAAATGGAGGTGCTAAGACAAAGCCAAGTGTCCCACCAAAGCTTGGAATTGCGTGGGGTCGATGTCATTTGGCACATGGATTTCCTGCAAGGCTCTATTGAGGATTTCTTGATGTAACGGGGAAGACTTAAGCAAATCCAAAATGGATATATGAGCAGGGGTCTTTTTTAGGTGATCAAGGATGTTGTACTGAGAGCTTACAGGATTTGATTGGGCAGGTGTAGAGGCTGCAGGGATAGTGATGCAGGCTCGTCATGTAGTAACAACACATTGAGGGTCTTTGGTTTTAACGTGTATCATGGATACTCGGGGTTCCACCTGCTCAATGTAATGAATAACACCTTCATAATTAAAGGGCACATTCTTGTAGCTTACATTATTTGTGATGTTTCCTTGGGGATTATTGCTAGATGTGCTTGGGCCTTGATTATGGTTTGGAAAGGTGTTCTAGTATATCTGCAACTGAGCATTGGACGACGAAGCTTGACTGGGGTCAACCTTGATATTGCCTCGATCAATGAGATCTTGGACATAGTTATTTAGACCTTGACACTTATTTAAAGAGTGTCCCTTGATTTTATGGAACTCACAATACTCATTTTCTTTAAACCATGCTGGCTTGGGTTTGGACTCGTCAAATGGCTTGGTGACAGGGTATGTGATGGGGTAATTGATTTGTAACAATTTATTAAAAACAACACTCAAAGGTTCTCCTAATTGGGTGTATTGACGTTTGGTGTTCCCCTGATTGTTTTGGTTTGACTGTTGAGGGGGAAGAGGTGCCCCCTGTGGTACAGATATGGCGTTGGGTACAGACGGTTGTTGTTTTTGGGATGCATTAGCCACTTGGACATGTTTAGTGTCTGTCACGCCATCATTCATTGCATTCTTGTTCTTGTTCCAGAATCATGGTTTATCTCCAAATGACCTCTCCTTATTATGACTATGTATTTTAATGTGTCCTTTGGCAATAAGGGCACGTTCAAGGATTGGTCCCTTTTCTACTATCTCTGTGAAGGTGGTGACATAATGTAACCTAAAATTATGGGCCATGTCAGGATGAGAGTTTTCCACGAAAAGAGTGACCATGTCTTTTTCTTTCAGAGGAGTTTTCATTTGACTTGCTAATGCATGCAACCATTGTAGGTAGCTAGTAAAGGCTTCCCCCTCACATTGTTTCTCTTTAAGGAGATCTAAGGTGTCCGTGTCCTTCTCCAAATTGAAAGAGAAGTAGGATACAAAATTTTCTGACAGGTCTGCAAAAGTTTTTATGGACCCTTTTTCGAGAGTCATGAACCAATCTAAGGCGTGGCTTGCTAGGCTTCGTGGGAACAAGCGCAAGATATAGTTGTCATTGTACATGACTTCTTGACACTGGGAATAAAACTCCTGCAAGTGAGCCTTAGGGTCTTTGTTTCCCTTGTATTTGTCAAATTTTGGTATCTCGAAATGTTTAGGAAACGGGATTAATGAGATGGAGGGATCAAATGGATATGGGCATATGTCTTCAAATTTGAATGATTATTTGGTAGCCCCGACTTGAAGCTCCTTAAGTGCGGCTTTGATTTCCAACAAATCCGAGCTAGCCAGTGGCAGGTTGGGGGGATATTGATGATATGATGATAAATGATCCTACTGAAAGGGCATTGGATTGTTGAAGTACGGGTTTGGATGATTGGATGATGACATGGCTTGCTGGTAAGATGGAGGATTTTGTTGATACGGGGGCTGTTGTTGTGGGGTATAATATGGATTTGTTTGATAAAAGTGCAAGGTAGGTTGTTGAGGAACTTGGATGGGACGTTGCGTGTTGGTTTGTTGGTGTTGAGGGTATTGTTGTGATTGTTGGGAGGTTGCATAAAATGGTTGTTGGTGAAATTGCTATTGATTGTGATAGTAGTAGTGTTGGGGAGGTTGTTGTTGTGACGTCAAATGTTGTATGGGCCGAGGTGGGATATTGTGTTGTGGTTGAGCTTTTGGACACAAAATGGATGCGAGAAAGGGGGATATGGTCTGAGCAATAGGTCGAGATGGATTTCCTTGTGATTGGTAGGGTGGTTGTTGTGAAGAGGCCAAAGTATTGTGTATAGGTTGTTGCGAATGAGATGGCAGAGGTAGCGTAGAAGTGTTTTGTAAAGGGGGTTGTTGGGTACCACCAGAAATGTTCAGCTGGGGTGTGCCTTGTGGAGATAATGGAGGTGGAATGTTGGATTGGTGAAGCTATTGAGATGGTAGATTTATGGTCCTAGGAGGTGGAAGTGATGTGGCAAAGGAGGTGCCCCCAACGTTGACTGGAGGTTGATTTGGAGGAGGGGGTGTTGTTAACGTTAATGGAGGAGGTTGTGGGAAATTTTGTGGCATACCGTAGGCAAAAGGATTATTGGGATTAGGCACTTGGGGTCCTCCTATAACTGAGGTCAAAGCATGTGGGGGATAGTTAATCTGATAGAGAATGACATTTCCAAATTCAGGTTGATGCCAACCCTCAACTGGAGGAACATTGGAAAAGTATGAACCTTCTGGTGCATTTTGTGAACCTTGGAGAACGTTAGATGGGGTACCCTTATATTTGGACAAGTCAAAATTTGAGGGGGGTTTGACACCCTTCTCAATTAGGTGGGCCAAGATTTCTTCCCCATGTTTTTCAAGCAAACGGTCAGTCATTTGCACATTGGCGGGATTACTAAAATGTTCCTCAAGTGTGAGTTCAGGTTGATTAACCATATTCTCTTCACCATGTGGTGAGTTATTCTGATTCTCGGTATTAGAGTGCGATGAAGTACCATTATGAGGATCATGAGGGATGTTGGTACCCTTGTTAGGATTTGATGAGACGTTCATTGTGTTGTTGGGATCTTGAGGGTTGTTTGATTGGGCATTCTGGGCTTGATGGTTGGCCATTTTCTTTGCCTGTGATCGGGTCTAAACGGGCATGCAAATGTGCTATGAGTAGATTAATGCTTTTGATGAATGATTTAATTGTGATTGGATGAGGTGTGATTTTGATAGGTTTTTGGATTTTGATCAGATTTTGTTTGGATATATTGGATTGGATCATATTTTGATGGGATCGGATTTGGATTTGGCAAGATTGGATTGGATTGGATTGGATTATTAAGGTCAATAGGATAGAATTGGTTGAACGGATGTGATTTGATTGATTGGACAATTTGATCGAATGATTGGTTTTGATAGATTTTGACTATTGGGTGGGTATGATTGGATGATGAAAGATGTGAGAGAGAGACCTTAAGCTTGATCAAAGGAAGTTACCCTTAGCAACTAAGAGCTTTAATTGATTAAGAGGATGATCACGACACCGAATCCACCTTAAGATAGGAATGGATTGATTGGGCCGAGGATGATAACTTACAACACCGAATTCACCTCAAGATGGAAGCAAATTGATTGGGGTCGAAGTTAAAGGCTAATAATCAAATTCAAGTGCTATGGTCAATTTGGGTAACCACTTTGTAATACAAGGTTAGGACGGTTTGGTTATGAGTGGTGTTTGGCGACGTAAATGGTAAAATATGGTGTTTGTTAGGTGAGGGTATGGACTTTTGAATGGAATATAAGGAAATTAGAATGAATGGGTGGATTGAAGATGATTGCGAAGAATGAGTGGGGATTTATAATGGTTAAACAAAGATTTGGAATGATAAGATAGAGGTTAAAACAGATCAAATGGAGGTTTTGGGAAGCTTAGAGTGACAAAATGGAGGCTTAGGATGATGAGATAATGGTTGGAAATGATTAAATGATGATTTAGAGGCTAAACGGATCCAAATGGGGCAATTTCGAGGGTTCAGGAGGGCAAATCCCCCCCTCTGCAACAAAAATTAGGGGCGTTGACAGCTTTCTGCAGTAAATCAGGGGCACTTCCACCTTTTTGCAGTAGAATCAGGGGTGCTTCCACCTTTTTGCAGTAGAATTAGGGGCGCTTCTGCCTTTCTGTAGCAAAATAGGGGCGCTTCCGCCTTTTTGCAGTAAAACAGAGGGCGCTTCCACCTTTTTGCAGCAAAACAGAGGGCGCTTCCACCTCTCTGCAGTAAGACAAAGCTTTGTTTTGATGGCAATGGCTATGGCAAGGACTCAAAATGATAAAGTAAGGCCAATGTATCAAAGATTTCATGGGTTTTTCACAAGAAAACACTTCAAGCAAGCACAATCCTATGATTAATGTTAAGGGTATGGCCAGGTAAGGTCTTAATCTAAGATGCACAAGGCTTCTAGGGAGTCCTCGATATACTCTCGGTACGTGAGACACAACCATGAACACCAGCCCGTTACAAGCGTGAGTCGGGAACCCCAGTGAGATACTGAAAGGCTCAGACCAACTCTTCACGTCTATCTAGGTATCACCCTAGCTTCGACGCTCTGCCAATTACGATGTGACTGGATTAGGGTACAACTTTCGTTCTCCCCCCTTTATATACCCTGCCGGTACGAGTGGTTGGAATCATCCCTTGGGGTGATGAAATCCTCAAGCAGGTCCCACTAAAAAGAAGACACTAACCGCTTCCAACTACTCCCCAGGCTCACATGAAGTGCAAGGGGAAAGTGAAAACAAATTAATGCCCCCTTGGGTAATACAAGAATAAACAATCACAACAAGCAATGAAGTTTACTCCCCCTAATTAGACTCTATTCCAAAATAACAAGGATAGTTTTCAAAAATCTGATCAAATAGATGGCCTTACAAACAAATGTTAGCTATCTTTTTCTTCGTTCTTAGTTAATTACGCCATAATATGCTGCAAAACATTAGCAAAAAACACCAATATTCTTGCTAAAACAATGTTAGAGGGTTACTACTTGAAAATAACAAAAAATGAGAGCAAAAATGAAGCTAAAATGACTATTTTACCTTCCAAAATGTGCTGTTTTGGGGCACTTCTGCCTTTCTGCAGCAAAAGAGGGGCACTTTCATCTTTCTACAGCAAGATTAGAGGGCACTTCCACCTTTCTACAACAAGAGGTTAAAGGGCGCTTCTGCCTTTCTGCAGCAAGAGGTTAGAGGAAAAGAGCCTTTCAAAATTAAAGGGCGTATCCACCCCTCTGTAGGAAAGTTTATCAAAATTTTAAAAAGGAAAGTTGTACGCCCCACTGCAAGAAAGTGTTAGAAAAAACCTTCTAAGTATACACCTAACTACAACAAACTGTTAGAAGAAAATGAAATTGTCAAATATAGGGCGCTGTCGCCTTTCTGCAGTGGACAAGAGGGTGCTTCCACCTTTCTGCAGTAAAGCAAAGGGCACTTCCGCCTTTCTGCGGTAAAGCAGAGGGTGCTTCTACCTTTCTGAAGTAGGACAGAGGGCACTTTCGCCTTTCTGTAGTAGGAAAGAGGGCGCTTCCGCCTTTCTGTGCTAAAGCAGAGGGCGCTTCTGCCTTTCTGCGGTAAAACAGAGGGTGCTTCTGCCTTTTTGCGACCTTTTCCTGCAAAATTCTTAGCAAAAATGAAGGTTAAATGCAAGAACCCGTTTGTGGGTCCCACCGAGCGTGCCATAAATGTGTACCTTAAAAATTTACCCTAATCTAATGTGCAAAATAACTAAAAATGCGAATGATAAAAGACTAAGGACACTTCAAGATTAGCCTAAAGAGTGATAAAACAAGAAGGAAAATAGATAAAACAAGATGCAAATGGTTATACCTTCCTTGCTGTTGAAAACTCCTTGGTTGGCCCTTGATTGAGATGATTTTGTGTGCTCCTTAGATGGCTTCTTGAGTGACTAAATGCAAGATCAACTTATGCAAAATGATTAAAATGGATGGCTAGATGATAGTGAATGATTGAGAATGCAAATTGATAGCATAAGGTTGCTCAAATCCAAAGTGTTGAAAATGCCCTTGAGGAGGGGGTATTTATAGGAGAATTTGAATTCTCTAGAGAGTTCAACGGTTGAGATGCATCCAACAAGGTCAAGATGAAGGGCTATGGTGGGTTGAGAACCCACAAGCCCTCACATCTTGACATGTGGATGGTGAAGTGGTCAAGAGAAGATGAAGTGTAAGTGAGGTGTCAAAAAGGTACATGAGGTGGAGGAAGGACAAGTACCTTCCAAGCACCTTGGGGAGTGAGAAGATTTCCTCAAAAAGGGATTCCTTGTCTCCAAGTGGGAGTGAAAGGGACATTTGAGGAATTTTGGAATTCCTCAAAAATCTACATGGGAAAAAGAGAGGTGGTTGATGACATAAATGTGAATTAAAAATTCACATTCTTAGAAGAATCTAAAGGATAAAAGGTGAGCTCCAAAAAAGTGGGACTTGGTCACATGTGGAAGATGTGACAAATCCAAGGTTCTAGAAGTCTTAGGACCTAGGATAAATAAATGTGAATTAAAAATTCACATGGGAAAGGGGTCAATGCCAAAAGAAGGTAAATGCAAAGGTTGGCTAAAAAGTGGTGCTAAATATGGCTAATGACCTTGGTTAAAGTTGTGCAAATATTGGATTAGACTAATTAATGGAAGATTAGAGGCAAGTGGCAAATGTAGGAGGATGTGACATTAATCTTTGATTAAGAGGATGTACATCATAATCATGAATTAACTAAATTAATTCAGATTATGGCAAGATTATGGAGGATGTGACAAGGAGAGAGAAAGTGAAGAATTTTAAATTGATTTTAAATCAAAAGGGTAAAAATGACTAGATTAAATAAATTAGTGTATTTATTTAATTTAGAGAGGAAGAGGGTGAAAGATAAAGCATTTAATGATTAAATTAAATACTTTATAGATATGAGATAAAAGGTGTAATATTAATTTAATAAATTAATATTTAATATGGTAGACAAAAAGGGAGTAAATTTAATCATATGAGAGTGATTAAATTTAGATGTCTACAAGATCTAGTAGGCAAAATTTATCCTTCATCTTCAAATGGGCATAAGTTCATCATCACAGCGACAAAATATTTCACTAAGTGGATTGAGGCGGTACCTCTCTCTAAAGTCACTGGAAAACAAATTTCATCCTTCATACTCAACTACATTATTTGTCGGTATGGTATTCCTAATGCCATTATTACAGATAATGGTCGACCTTTCAAAAATCAGGACATTGGTGAACTTTGTGAGAGATTCCATATTCAGCACAGATATTTAACATCTTATTATCCACAAGGGGATGGCCAAGCAGAGGCCTCAAACAAGACTATACTAAATATTTTGAAGAAGACCGTAAATGATTCAGGGAAAGATTGGCATGTTCAACTCAATCTCGCCTTGTGGGCTTACAGAACTAGTGTCCAAACGCCAATAGGAGCAACACCCTATGCTCTGGTCTATGGAGCAGAAGCCATATTGCCTTTAGAGGTTGAAATACCATCACTCAGAGTATCACTGAAAGGTCTCATAACAGATGATGAACACAAAATTTCCCGATTGCAAGAGTTAGAACTCCTAGATGAAAAGAGACAAAGAGCAGCCGACCATTTGAAAGAATACCAACATATGATGAGATTGCAGTTGATTAGCAAGACCCCACGCCGAACATAGATGTCCTGGTGATCTGAGGCAAAAGTCAATCATTTGGCCCCCCTCTGAAAACTTGAAAAGAATAGGCCCCTGCCTGATTGAGTCCGTAGGTAAAAAATTGGGCAACAGTTATATTGATGTCCGTTGACTTGTATCTATCTATCTATCTATACACACACACACATATTTCCGTCCCCCGTGCTCACCACCCTTGCCTCCCATGGGGTGATAAGTTTGTGCTTACAAATAGTCTCAGGGAGAACATCAATTTATGTTTAGATGGGTTGTTGTTTGCAAATTTAGTCTTGATAGAATTATGTAGTATACATTTTTGTTGTATGATGCTATTTTCCACTCCTCTACTATAATTTTATTGCTATAGATCAATCCATGAAGCTGGAAGTAATAACTCTCAAGCTGAGGTAGGGTATGGGATTTTTGTTACACATTCTCACATTGAATATTTTAGTATTTTGGAGGTAAGAGAAGTATCTAATTTCCAATTTCATATTTTCTATAATGGAGAGTGCATTAAATCTTATATTGATCCTACAAGTAGTAAAAATCAGATTTGTATCATTGGGAGAAGTTTAAGGAGTTACAAGTTTCTCATCTCATGCTAGTGCATTAGGCAAGTTAACTAAACCTTTGTGGGATGATGTGGATTAGTTGGAGTATAAGAAAGAATGCATCAATTTATTACACATCCAAGAGTTTAGATTGCATAGATATTGTTGTTTGATTCATAGCATTGGTATAATGGAATCCGATTCCTCATTTTTGCACAATATTCTTTGGCGAGGAATGCAACTTTTCACTGGTATAGGATTAGGGCTCAATATGCATTTTGGCATAAGGATTTTGGTGTATCACGGTTGTAATTGCTTGAGGGCAAGCAATTTTTTGAAGGGGGGATTTGTAATGTCCCCTTTTCTAAAAATAACATTTACTATTTTTAGTAAACTTGGTTTTCAAAATTGCCAATCAAGACCAATGGATAAATCAGGTAATTTGGATTTTCAAGATAAATTTACTAAATCATTTTTGGGGGAAAAATTAATATTTATTTTAAATTTATTTCCATCGATCCAAATGGGGTGTTAAATTTTGGGAGGAGTTATTTTGGGGCATTTTTGGCAAATTATGTTGCAAGAATTCAATCGACACATGTTAGTTTGCATGGGGAAACTGATGGTAGGAGTTACTTACTTCACTGTATGCAAGATTTCTTTTTTTTGGGTGTGGGATTTGGGTGCTCAAGATGCTTCTTGAAATAGGCATCACATATAAAATACAATTTCTTGTATTGTGGATTCATTCTATGCATGCTTTCTTCGCATATTGTGATATTTCTTCTGAGGCTGGGGAATCAAAGAAGGAAGAACTCCAAGGATGAGAAACCAATGAGTTTGAGGCTTGAAGGAATACATGGAAATGGGTGTAAGGATAGGTGTAATAAATGACTAAATTATAGGGATATGTGTAGATATATATATATATATATATATATATATAAATATATATAATAGGGTCAAATGTTTAGAAATAAACATAAATGAAGAAGAGTTAAGGATTAGGGAGTGAACCCAACTTTACACAAGAATAAGTCATTTATTGATATACAATTCTATTACACAATTCCATCAAAATAGACCTGTGTTACATGAGGACCCATCTCCACCCCTCAAACCCTCGTCCCTATCCTCTAAGGTGTTTTGGTGATGGGGGGCCTTTAGGGGACATCTCCTAGCCACCCCCACAATTGAGAATCTACAAAAATGTCCCAAACACATCCCTAAAATCAAGGATGATAGGAAACACATAGGGGAAACTTGGCCATCCTTGAGGCATCCAAGGATATCTCAAACATCCCTTGACTGTCCTATAAACAACCAGGCATTCCGAGTTGAAAAGTAATTTTAATAATGTTTTTTTAAAATCATTCATAACATTAAAAAAGAACTATTAAATATATCATGACAAAATTATAAAAATAATATAAAAGGACAACATTATAAGAACAACAATAAATATATCATGGAAACACTATAAAAAAGGTATAACAACAGGTAAATTAATCATGATAGAGTGATAACAACAACTATAGTATAATAGCAATAAATATATCTAACATAGTGGTTCAGATTCATAGTTAATGATATAAGTTATTTAACATTTAATACTAGAACAACAATAATTTGGATTTCTAACTTTTTTTTTTTAACATATCAAACTTTAAAATTATTGATATGGTATTAGAGTCCATTATTATTGTCGGTTATAAAAGAGACTAAAGGTGCATTTGTCATGGTCTGGTATAGAGTAGTGTTGTGTGAGAAGTACAAACAAACAATTTCTTTTTGGAATTTGGTTGGCATGCAGGCTTCTGTAGACATCATCCAATATCATTTTATTATTGTCATGTTATATTGCTGCTGTTATACTGATGTCTGTTGACTCGTATCTATCTATGTATCTATCTATACACACACAAATATATTGTCGTCCCCTATTATACTGATGTTTGTTGACTTGTATCTATCTATCTATCTATCTATACACACACATATATTGTTGTCCCCTGTCCTCTCCACCCTTTCCATGCCGTATCTATGTATGAGTAGTGTTATCACCAAGATTGTATCCATACTACAAAACCTTTAAAAGTTCTGCAATCTGGTGAAACATTGGAATAGTTTCAGGTTGTGGGTACCCTATGATGAAACTAAACCTCTAGATTCTAGGCTAGTTCCTATATGATGATCAATTAGGTACTTGAATGATTTGTTTTGAGAAAGGGTAAAAATGATTGAATTGAATGCATGAACTAAAATTAAAACCTCGGTGATGTACCTAAATGGTGGTAAACTTGTAGAATGATTCACAACTTATACCTTTAGGAAAATTTGTTAACACAGTCCAATTTGAGCACTTTGAACACATGAATAATTCATTAAAAGGCTGTATGTATTCTTTTCCTATAAAGGAAAATTGAGTTTTCACAAATTAGAGGAAAAAGAAAACAACTTTTGAGCACAATTAACGACCTATGACGAACTTGCAATTGTATATATGCATGCATAAACAAGACAAAAATTTGAAGGTTTTGAAAATGAAACTCATCAAAATTGCATCAAATTATTTAAACAATACAAAACACCTAAAATTGGAAAGGTGTACTCTATTTCAATTAATATCATGAAGGAAAAACTCTACAAAAATAATAACTTATGTAACCTGTAAAGCTATAAAATTGTATTAAATCTAAAATGCTGAGTTACAAGATAGTCTTCTTTGTAGAATGCAAAGGAAAAAAATAAGAACCGAGGAAAAAAGAATAACTTTTCCCCATAAATACAATGAAGTTATGCAATCTGTACCAAAAGGTGGAACTAAAAGTTCACTAAACATGTAAAATCCATCCCAAAATATCTCCTCACGAGCAAAGAAGAAAACCCATAAAAATGAGAGTCAAAATTGAAGTAAACTGAACTTAAATAGTTGCAAACTCCTCTCCTTAATGTGCATGATCAAAAGATTTCGAGAATTGATGTGACATTGAAGCAAAGTGATAGGAAACTCCACTATTATCTCCATTTTGCATGATTGGATCTTCAATTCACTTTACTTGTATCTCTGCATGATCTTGGGATAAAAGGTAATCGTATGATTAAATATTAAAAGTAATCAATATGATTATTTTAATATTTAATATGTATTTGTTCTCCTTTATTTACATTTACATGTTAAATATTAAGGTAACTGTTACCTTTAATATTTAGTTTTATCATTGATTTTGTCAAACTCATGCAAAAATGTAAGTAAAAGACACCTTTTAATATCTCTTAGTTCACCTTCTCTTCTCCATCATAGTTCAAATTGAAAATTATTAAAAACAATCAATATAATTGTTTTAATAATGTTAAATATTTAATATGTATTTGTTCTCCTTTCTTTACATTTACATGTTAAATATTAAGGTAACTGTTACCTTTAATATTTAGTCTTATCGTTGATTTTGTCAAACTCATGCAAAAATGTAAGTAAAAGACACCTTTTAATATCTCTTAGTTCACCTTCTCTTCTCCATCATAGTTCAAATTGAAAATTATTAAAAACAATCAATATAATTGTTTTAATAATGTTAAATAACTATACAAATAATAACTTATAAAGGAGCTTACAAAAGTATTTTGAACAAAAATATAAATATATCACTCCTTATATCTCCTGACCCCTTCCTTAGCTTCACGGGCACCATATCTAGAAACATTAGATTAATTGACTTAAAAGTTAATACCACGAAGCTAATAATTCATAATGATTTTATTTAAAAGATAGTGAAAAAAGTCCACCATCAAATTAGGGTTATGAGTAAAAGCAAGTGAAAACCTAGCCATTTCTCATTATTCACCATGCATTTCACTCTCTACTGGAGCTGCGTCGCCATGGACGAAACTCAGGCTCGAACTTTTCCATTCCTTGCTGCTTTTGTCAAAATTTTTAGAGGGGTTTACCATAATGGTGCCTGGTAAGCCATATTTCTCCATTATCCCAAGAAATTTGCTGTGTTTTGAAGATTTTCAGGCTTCAATAGTTGCGGCCCTACATTATTTCTGATGTATTTTCTTCTTCTTATCCTCTGCTAATCTTTTATTACTATGGGCTGCAATGGATGCCTCTTTCTACTTTTGTAAAATGAAGGGACTCCTTTGTATCTTCATGTTTTCCCATTCTCAAGCTGCGATACACCATTTCTGAATCTGGGTATTTTATTTCCTGATTGGCACAAACAAAAACCCTCTATTCTTTGTATTTTCAGTTTCTAAATGTTGTAACAGGCCGAATCTTAGAGTTGGTCTATCTATTAGTTTTCTACATTCATTGCTCCTTGAGAGGCCATGTAATAACGACTAGCAGTGTCATAATCACTTTTGCATTGTACAGTATGGCTTCAGGCACATTTTATGCATTGTTGTTGTCTTGAACTGATGAGTCATTGAATGTTGGAAGGTTTCCTTCAATATGATATTTGAAATGAGCCTGTAGCATAACAGGTTAACATGTATTCTTTGAGATTGTCCTGCCTTCATCTATGAATGTGATGTTTTTCATTGGATGAACTATTTGATTTCATCATTTGTAATGTTCACCTGTAGCTTTCACAATGTACACCTGTAGCTTTCACAATGTAGAAAGCCAAAAACCCCTGAACATAGATTGTATAAGAAAAATACAAAACTAGAGAAAAGTAAAATATGTTTTTATTATGCACTTAATGCAACACAGTCCTTGAACATGTGCTATAGTCATATTTTCATGCCTCACTGTCCTTTAAAAGTTCATATGCAGTTACATGGCTATTTCTCATGGACTTTATACTGTCATAGCTTGTCTATCATCATCTTAATCTTTTGATGATGCTTCTTGATGCTTTAATGTGACAATGCTCTAATTATAGTCATATAGACACTCGTCTTGATGGCTATGTGGACTATTTTCAATCTGCTTCTCTTTAAGTCTCTTTGAGTTTCACTTTGCTTGTTCAAGTAACATATACATGATTCAAGGTTGCATCTCCCTTCATTGTAAAGGGGCTCTATACTTTATTTAAATGCAATTTAAATGTAAAGTAGAGCTGAAATTGAGACAACAAATGCAATTTCTTAAGCTCCTTCAACATGTTTCCTTTTTATAGTGTTCTTCTGAATGATGAGCAAGAGGATGTTTTGCTCAATCTATTTTCATCACAATGAATTAAAGGTCGCTCTTATGAATTTCTCTTATTACAACAGTCCTTTCTTGATGACTATTCTGATATTAATGACTCTCATGTGTTGATGAGAGAGTGTCCTCCTGATATGCTGGGCTCAACACTTGTGGGAGCCCATTTTGCTCCACATATCTGATGAAAATTGATCATGAACTTATTGAACCTATTCCTGCACATTAAACAAACAAGTTAGCAAAATAATTGAAGCTGAAATCTTGCATTGAATTTTGTGCTCTCTGAACATCTGCCTTTTTGATGACTTAATCATCGGTGAATGCTTGATAGGATATAGATTACATTTCTGTTGGTAACATAGGGATAATGTAGAATGTGATTTTTCATTGCTCTAACACCACCTTTCAACAATTTTGCAGGTAAACCTTGGAGTTGGAGTTGAACCAAGATCAACACAACTGTAACAATGATTCGTCATTCCAGGCAATGATGAATCACCTTCTCTCCTTATTCTTACATTATCTTCAGTTGTGTGATATGCATTTCTTTTTTGTATTCAGTATTTGATCAAGTAATCAAATTAAGCTACTCCCATGGCTTGTGTGGGACTCTGGTTTTACAATATGAATAAAACAACATTTCTTATGCAAATTTATGAGTTTCTCTATTACAAACATTTGCATAATAATATTGGAAATTCAAAAGTAATCAGATTTGTACAGTAATGAATACTTAGCAGAAAAATTTGAAATTATTGTGTGCCTTTTAATGATGAATGCAATTCAGCTCTACCTGTTTTGAGGTGTAGCTAAAAATAGGTAACAAGTAGTGTTGTGTGAGAAGTACAAACAAACAATTTCTTTTTGGAATTTGGTTGGCATGCAGGCTTTTGCAGACATCATCCAATATCATTTTATTATTGTCATGTTATATTGCTGCTGTTATACTAATGTCCGTTGACTTGTATCTATCTATCTATCTATCTATACACACACACACACACATATATTGTCGTCCCCTGTCCTCACCACTGTTACCCCCCACCCCAAAATAAATGAATGCTATCCCCAAAACGCATCCTCTACCTCGCCATCCTGTCCCAGAAATGCCATAGAACATATAAATAGACCCAAAACTAAATAGAGATCAACATGTCTGTGCAAATTACACCATTACAATTATGAGTGATTGTCTTTTAACCTAGGTGAAGATTTGACAAATATAATTTAAAATGAATTATAAATTTTAGTGATTTCTAACTTAGGATCAAGTTCTCTTAAAAGGCATACATAGAGAAACATCTAACTAACGAGCAACAGTTAATTTGGTTATTTTATTGTGTGATCAAAATTTTTCAATGCCATAAATTTATATTCTGTTAACTTGTTGCAGTTAATTTTATAATTAAAGTAGCAACATAGCAGTTATCTGCACAGTATAAACTTTAATCCAATGTTTTCTAAGTTCCCTTCATGAAGTTAAATGGCTTCTGCACTAAAAATTCAGTAGAAATATGAGTTCAAGTTGTGCAAGAAAAGTTAAGGATCAAATTTTTTAGTTTCAAAAGAGTTTGCTGCTTCCTGATTAAACTGTGTATTAGTTTTTAATCAACATTTCGGATCACATTCCGTGATCAATCATCAGAATGCAAAAAGAGTTGTGATAATAGATCAGAAAGTGTGATCCGAAACCTTGATTCATAAACTAATACACAGTTTAATCCAGAAATTTGATTTCTGATTCTAATTGTAATGTTCTTGAAAACCTGGTGTACACACCCAAGTACGTTTCTATTAAATCATATGTGAGGTCTATGAGTAACAAGGATATATTCCGCATAATTGTAAGAAAAGGATCTTCCATGTTTTTAGAATTTTGTCTAGACAAGCATGTACTAATTACAGGTTACATATTTACAAAACTGTAGATTTGACAGGTGGAAAACCCAAAAATATAACAGGTGTTCTATAAGCAGCACGGCCTTGGAATATTAAGTAAGAAGAAGTTGAACAGTCAATTTACCCACTGTTTCCTGTGGTAGAGGGCCCATCTATAGAAGCAGCACTTTTGGCCTACAACGACCATTCAATTTCTACGATTTGAGTTAGTCAGAAATTTATTCGGGATGGATTGAACCAGAGAACAAAGCTATGTAACCATCAATAAATTTGGACGTCACAGACAACAGTACATTCCAGTTGCAGCCGTGCTATCGGGGAGACCACTTTGCTATAATTGATATGATGAGCATCTACAGTAATGAGATTTGACTGCCAACCGTACCTTTTTAAACAATTAAGGACAGCCTGACCTTTCGAAAACAGTTAGGGATGGTACAGTCTAAGTGACTGTCTATATAAGAATTATGAATTTAGAAACTTATAATCTAATCGAATGATAAATTCTAAACAGTTCTGTATGTACATCGATCAAGTTTCAACAGTAAATTAACTCAAGGAGAGTCACTACATTTGTAACGTTTTAAATTAAACATTATCTCAGAAAGTTCATAATAAAAAGTGGAGAGGGAGTAGGAGATATACAGAGTCCAAAAACAGACAAGTTTTATAAAATCGAAACAAATTAAGCGTAGGTAACAAAAACTAATTCAACAGGATCAAAATAAATTAAACACAAGCAGCAGTCATTAGAAGAGAAGATTTATTAAAACTCAAAATTACTTATTGGTTAATGACATGTTCATCGAGAAACTCGGGTGGCTCCCAACCATCTTACAACTCCTGTATAGTTAAGGGGACAAGAGTACACCCCTTTCTTTTCCAACATACACTCATTTTAACAACTAAAAGCTTTTTGTTTTCAATTTAAAAGAGAATCATTGTGTAGATTATTGGCATGCTGTCCCCTTTAAAACTAATATATCCTATGCTGAAATCCTTAACATTTTGCCACGTAAAATATTGCAGAAAAGTTTGAAGTGAGTGCACATTAAGAACAGCTGAAGGACACTCAACTTGGGAGCAGAGTCATAATTATATTGTTCTGCTTCAGTCCAGAAGCTTTCGCAGATGGAGAAGTGACAGTTATAATTGTGTTCATTTGCTTCAACCAAGAAACTTTTTCACCTGAGAAGCATTCCAGCCTCATTATTGCAAAATCTATATTTGTTATAGAGAAATGATTAATCATCTAAAAGCTTTCTACTTGGAGAAATAGACCAAACTCATTGTTAGAAAAGGTAGAGAGAAATGACCACAATGTTACGCAAGAGGTGGAGGGAAATGGTCTTGATTGCAATAGTAGCTTTGTCTAGAAGAAGTAGGAGTCTTAGCAACAAAGTCATAATTATATATTAGTATGTTTCAACCCAAAAGCAAATTAATCTCATTATATAAAGTAGATGGAAATGATCATGACTTAGAAGTTTTTTCACGGAGTGAGTGGTAGACCAATCTTCTTGTTGTAAAAAGCAGAAGTCAGAGATAAATTATCACACTTCTACAAAAGAGGTAAAGAAAAATGGCTTTGATTACTAGAGAAACTCCCCTCCTACATGAAGTAGTTCTAGGAATGGTTTGAGTTGCACCATCAAGAAGAACCCCTCTCGTTTTACAAGGGATGCTTTCTCAACAACTATAAAATCTTGATTATTAAAATTCCAAAACAATTTTTTCAGCTTGAACTTGAACCTATAAATGCAGAAAGATATATTTACCTCTCTTAATAGAATCGACATGCCTTCAATTGTGTCCTACAATAGATTTAAAACCTTTCAAGATAGAGGACCTAAGATAGGCGTCAAATCTCATTCCCTCTATTTGAACAAATTTAAATTGTTTAGTGGAAAAACTTGGGTCCAAGTTTTGGATAGCTGACCTTCCCCAGACAAGTCACTCAATTTAAGCCAATCTATCTATTGGCTGGACCCAAAATTTCAGAATAATATTTATAAGTTGTAAAAATATTTTTTCTAAATAATCTTATGTATATTTTATTTAATCACTAATAATAATAAAATTATAATTTAAAAGAATACGTTAGAGTGGAAGACAAGACCTAAATTTCATGGTCAACTCTATCCATTAAACAATTATTTTTAATAATTATCCATTCAAAATTATCCAAAAAACAATCATATAAAAATATGCAGTCTGTCTAACAATCACCCCTTTCATATCATAGTCTCTTTTATGATAAAAGTGACTAACAAGATCATATGGCCATCAAATTTAGGGCCTGGTTGAGGTTCTGGACACCACCATTAAAAAGTTAAAACAGTAAATAGTATGAGGTTCCCACCATATCTCCATTATATGGATAGGACGCCGACAAGTTACAGCACACGCATGGCCCATTAAAGGTCGTTACTGTTAGCAGAGAGCTACCTGATAAAATTTGATTTGAGTAATAAGTGGGCCTGAGGAAACACTGTTTACAGCTCACCTTGGCCATTAGAATTCAGTCAGAAACAAGTGGGGAATATCAGCATGCTTAGGCTCGTTGTCAGGAGACTCCAAAATCAGATTTTTGTTTTCCTTAATTTCCCTTTCGAAAGATTCGAGAATAAATGAAAAAGAAAGATCTGAAGACACCTCTGCTTGAAAGCGAGAGCAAGTAGATAGATAACTCCTGCGCCTCTTTCAGATGTTCAGAGGGCATGTGATCTTTCGCTGTGTTTCGCAGGACAGCTCAAGCATTGTAAGAATTGACAACCGATGCCATCAAAACACATCAACATCAGATCCAATGGTCCTACACCTACATTATCTGCCTCTATCTTGATACATGTAAGTTATTAAAATATTTCTTTCGTTTACACACGAGATTTGTTATTTTCTTGTTTTTGGCTGTTTCTCCTGGTCAGGCCTTGCTTGGGTATTTGTATTTTATATTTGATTATATGTCCTTATATAATAGGTGAGTGGGGTCTAATACTTTATGGGCTTAAATTAAATTTAGGAGGGGATTGATAGTTAAAATAAATAGTAAGTTAAATGTAAATAAGGAATGTATAGTTAGATTTTGAAGGTGAGGATATGTTATGAAATATGTTAAAAATCAATTGGAGATGCAATATAAATTAGGATTGTAATTGAATGTCAAACTATCCTAACATTCTCCCACTTGATATTGTGCATTGTAATAGTATAAGTAAGAAGGTCATAAATGAATCAAGTACATGATGCAAGGTCCATGACCTCCCTATACAAGAGAACTTGTCTATACTCACTTGTTTCATTAGTGAATTTCTAACATTCTCCTAAGTGCCAAATTACTATAATATAACCTTACTAGTCCCTACCACCTCATGAAGAAATTGATATTGTATATAAACATGATTAGTACAACCACAATACATGGGATTCTTGAGAAAAAAAGAGAACTTTGATTGTCAAATCTAATCTAAACTATGTACACTACAATCAAAAGAAACAAGTATAATATTTGTGATCATATTGTCCCTTTATAGGCCTATGTAGCATCCATATACTCTACTTTTTCAACATACAAAGAAACTATTGGCTACCTCTTACTCATCCTACTGATAACATTCCTAAATAGAGAAAACACATAGCCACTAGTGGACCTCCAACTACCCAAGTCAATACCTCGATGTACACCAACAAATCCCTATATATCGAATAATTTTCCTGCATAATTATAACCGTGATAAAATGATAAATAATTAGGATTCAATCACAAATGTTTAAATTCCTTCTTAACATGATTCTGATGCTCCCTATCATGGTTAGACATAAACCTACCAAGGATTTCCACTGCTTGGGAAATATCTAGTCGAGTACAAACCACTATATATATTAGGCTACCAAGAACACTATAATAAGGCACATTATACATTTCCTCTACATCATCATTTGACTTAAGACAAATATCTAGTGAAATCTTAGCGCTTATAGGTAAAGTTATACTCACTAGTGTGTAATTGTGCATAACAAATTATTGTAAAATAGTATCAACATACTTTGACTAATCCAAGGATTTTAATGAGTTCAATCCCTATTGATTTCTATTATGATTTCAAACCTTATATCTTAAAGTCTCAAGTGTTCCTTCAAATGTTATACCACTATTTGAAGTCTCGTCATGATAGGGCCTCAAGTATGATTTCAAACCGGCCTCAAGTATGATTTCAAACCTTATATCTTAAAGTCTCAAGTGTTCCTTCAAATTTTATACCACTATTTGAAGTCTCATCACATCAACTAAGGATCCCAAGGACTCTTCCTTCAAATGAAAATAGGTGAGATGGGACACTCCATCGAAAATAGAATTAAGGAACATAATATTGGCATCATGTATGATAATATTTCTAAATCAACCCTTTCTAAATATTCATTCACCACCAAGCATCACATTTTCTTGGAGGATGTGTGAGTCCTTGCTAAAGGGGAAAAAACATTTGTTAGAAAAATCAAAGAAGTGGTTCATAGCTATCACCACCCATCCAACCTTAATCAAAACGAGGGATGGAATTTGAATTCAACATGACATCCTTTCTAAACTCTTGGCATCCCCTTGATCATTGAATTTTTGGTCATCAAGTCAATCTCTAATAGATTAGAAGGAGTATATATGATAAATTTGTTAATGATGGGGCCTATCCCCAACTTCTTCCAAAATGTGAACTACTCAATTTATATAAAGGTCTCTTCCAAACAAAATTTGAACTACTCAATTTATATAAAGGTCTCTTCCAAACTATCTTCACATTGGAATATAAATTATTTGATTGATGTGGAACTCCTCTTCCTAAAATTCCTTATTTCCCTCTTAATATTTTTGCATCCCTTCTCATCTTCCTTTATTACTATATTGCCCCTGAACTACCTCCTTATTTCTCCACCTCTATATCTCATTTTTTTCCCTCACTCCCTCTTCTCCCCCTCCTAATTTTCCCTTTCTCAATAATCCTCCCTCCCCTCCCCTTTTTATTAGTCTATTTATTTCTTCTATTTGTTTTTTTATTATTATTATCAAATTTTATCTTCTTTATATTTTAGCTTTGTTTTATTATTTCCATCTTATAATAGATTATTCTTATTATGCATTTTCATGCTCCTATTTATCCTCTTACCACCTTGCACCATATTTTTAAAAACCCTCATTTTACAACTATTTCATTTATGTATCTATCTATCTTCTGCAATTTTTAGTCCTTTAGTTTTAATATTGTGGTAAATTTTCTTACAATTTTGTTATGATTTACTTATATGCCTTTTTTTTTTGCACTTCATTATATGTTGTTATATCTTAGTTTTTAAACTTTTTAGCATTTTTTTCATTTTGATTGCTTAGCTTATTCCTATGTTCATTGGATTAAATAATTTTCTTATTTTTCATTTGTGTCTCTTATTTCTATTTCATTTCTTTTGTTCACTTTGAGTAGTGCTTAGCTTGGGATTTTTAATATATTTATTATTAATAGGTGGTTTTAGGATTAGTATTCTCATTTTTACTAATAATTTTAAATAACTATCATTTTTCTTCTTTTGGATAGAATTGTAGAAATTTAATTTTATTTAGAATAGGTTAGTTTTTGACTAATTCATTAATCTTTTCATATTATTACATTATTATAGGACATTTATTCCTCTAGATTCTTATGTTTCATTTTATTTATTCCCTTCATTTATTTTTTAAATCATTTTTTCAATGTGCTAGGTCTCTAGGCTACCTTATCTAGCTCTTGGTTTTCATGCAACTCCTTGCCCCTCTTTCTTAAGTTTCATTTTATTTATTATCATATTTATTTCCTTTTTAAATTTTTTTTTATATGTGATAGGTCTCTATGCAACCTTATCTATCTTTTGGTTTCCATACAACTCCTTTCCCCTCTTTTATTGAGCTAGTTCTATAATATTTTATAATTCTTACTTAATGTCCTACTAAAGGATCATGGAGTGTGATGAAATATATTGACATAAAAAATATTTATATAATATTTACCAAAAGTTCTAGTATCTAATTAACTATAGAAATATCATGTCTATTCTTAATCTACACCTTTTAATCCATCATAATATATATAAGGAAAAGGAAAGAGTTCATATGGGTATAATTAAAACATTAATTAGTGTTCTTAGCATGAGATTTATAAGCATTTAAAACATAGTAATCTTATCCTTTAAGAGGGGAAAGAGATAAAATATACTTAATATGATAAGATGTGACCATATCTTTATCTTCTAAATACATTTGATATAAATTACAAAGAGGATTTCAAATTTCATAAGGTGGTTTGTTAGGGGTGTGTATCAAGTATTGAAATTAAAATGTCAAGCATCTCTATAAGAGACTCATGTGAATTCATGTAATGTTTACAACTCTTCCCTCATGAACATTCTCAATGTATTAACACACCACAAAGGGAAAAACCCACAAATCCTTAATCCATGGCCTACAAAGAAAAAGATAAAATCTATCTAAAGAAGGAATAATATGAAAAATTGCTTGCATCTTCTTAGGATCCATTCTAATAGGTAAAATGAGGAAACTTAAAATATTAATCACTTTAGTAGTAGTCATTTTCAAAGCTACACCTAAATGTCCTTAAGTTGTTAGTTGTAAGTGAATCACATCTAAGAATTTTTCAATATATTTTAAAATAATGTGTAGGGTCTATGAGAATTTCATGACAATAATAATTTCAAGTATTTCACCCTTGATATTGTTCAATTGGATCTCATGCTAGAAAATTTAATTAATTATTTAGCATGATTAGAAGATATAAATTTATCTAGTATATAATTCTCATAAAAGTATTTAGATGTGGTACATGATAACCCCTATAAAAAAAATTCAAGGTAACTCTATCATTAAGCATATGGTCCATAGAAAGAGAAGTATATTCATAGGATGCATTCATGTTATTATAACGATTAAAGGAATTAGTATAAATATTCAATTTTGATTATGGTAGAAAACAAATGAATGCCCTCATCATTAACACCCTCACTACGAATCATGTTTCTATTGATCAAATCTTGCATTTTAATGTCATAAATCTTTAGTATGTATCTGCTAACTTTGAAAAACAAAATGTATTATCATTGTGCAAAGTTCTTGTGTATCCCTCTACTTGGATCCAATGGATGAATAGGTGGAAAAATAACCATATTAAAGCTCAATTTTTTTTTAATCTTAATGTCCAAGGGATACTGTAAATTTGTAAACTTCATAAAAGTACATGAGGCTTGAAAAAAGGAAAAACATTTTTAAAGTATTAAACAAATAATTCCCATTATTATTTGTCTCTATAAAATTATTTTCCTTTGAAAATTATTACTTTTCAAATTTAGAAGGGTAAGATCATGTTTGAAAAATTATTTGATGATAAGCCTTGAACTTAAACATTTTTAATGCAAGCAATTTTAATTCAATATTCTTTAAAAATGAGAACACATGTCCATAAAATAAGGAAAAATACTTAAGTATACATTATTTTTATAATATAAATAAGTTCATCAATAAAGATGGTTTGTAGAAAATCATTATAAAATTATTTTTTATCTTACCACATAATGATTGAAACCAATTACCACATTCATTGATAGGATCACTACTTAATTGAGAAAATTTAGTTAAATTAGTCACAATTATTCTTAATACCATATTAACACGAAAGCTTTGCAACAAATTTATGGTTGAATCATCAAAAGAATGAATAGAAATAGGAGCTAAAGAATTAAAAATATAATTTATAATCTAGGTTAAGTTTTATGGAAATAATTTAACTAGTACTATATCTTCATAGGGAATGTATAAAAGTGTACCACTAAAATATTGTAGATGCACTTGAGGATCTCCTTTTTCATAATACAAGAAGTCAAATCTAGGTGCTAAAAAGCTAATGTGAAATGAATATGTTACAACCTCAAATGCAATATAACTGTATGTTATGAAAGATTATACACAATATAATCACACATGTTAGGCACATATCCTCCATTTATTAAGTTAATCAAATTCTTTTTATAATATTTACAAGTTAGAGTTAGGGATAACTTAGTGGTACGAGGAGCAAGGGAAATAAAGGATGAGGTGTAGCGAGGGTGAGCAATAAAAGGTAATTGAGAAAAAGTGGTCGTGATATGAGAATTATAAGAGTTATGGGAAATATAAGTATAGGGGTGAAGGTAGTAGGTATAAGGGATGAATGAGAGGTAAGTGAGACATTAGATGATGGAAATGTGACAATGAAACAAGAGGGGTGAATAAAATAAGATAGATTCACACTAAGAGAGATGATATTGGTTGTAGAAGCTAAAGAAATGGTAATGGTATACAAGAATAAGAAGAGGAAGAATGTTGGGTATCTGAGAGTTCCAAGACCATAAAGAATATTTATGCTATACTCAAAACACTGATTAATGTACTATGCAAATAGTAGCTAAAAAAAAGTATGTGTAGAAATAATTACTTACATTGTACAAGATAGATATTTCTTAGCCACATATATACATCATGATCGCATATTCTTCATGTTCCTCTATAATAAGGGTAAAAGTAAGGGTGGTTATGGGAATCATATGAGAAACATCATTTTCAAAGGATTGAGCCATTTCAGGATTGAAGTGAGGACTTCTTCATAAGGAAATGTTAGATGAGAATGGGATCTTAGTATATGAAGCAACTCACAAGACCTTATAGGCCAAATAATATATTAATGCAATGTTTTCTAATAAGTTACAAAAGTGAGCAAGCAATTAGATCTAAAATGAATTACAAATTAAACCCTAGAAATGAAAATAGGGTGGGTAAGGTGAGTGAAAACAAGATGATAAAATGGACCACAAAACATTAATGAAAGGTATGACAAATAAGATAAGAGGAAAGGATCTCAAACCCTAGGAATCAAAATTGAAAATAAGATATGCAATTAGAAAAATTAGATATGAAACCTTAAATAAAAGAAAGAAAAAAATTAAGGCAAACTTGTAGCACATGCGGAAAAGTTTGGTTGAAAAAATGTAATGAAAATTATTCTTTTCACTTAGATTAACTAAGGTCTAATAATTAATCAATGAATAAATGCCTGGGGTTTTGAAGTTGGGATTGATGATTGGAATAAATACTAAAATATAATTTGTGGAAAATTGAAATAAATCAAATTGTAATGCTTAGCTCAATTCTAATGGTAAGAATATATTGTGATAGCTGTAGAAAACTAATTTGCTAAGATGTTGGAATTTTAGTGATCATCTATATGGAGCTCTCAATTTTTTTAAATTGGTTATTCTTTTATTAGGTTCAACTATGTGAGTGTAAACCATATCACTATGAGTGTGGATTTGATCTTGCATATGAACCTGAACTATAACTTGTGGATCTGATTTGACAAATATGAATCGTTGGAATTTTCTCACCTTGATATTTTATGTTTGAATGTGTGTAAGGATAGAAAATGTTTACAAAAACCTTTGAGGACTTCATTGGATCATTAGGGTTGGTTTCTCCTTAGTTGTAACCCTAACAAACTAATCATACAACAACGAGTGAAGGGATATAAGGCAATTGAAGACAATAAACAAGGTGTCAACAAATATAGGATAATGTGATATTATGAGAATGCTACTAAAATATTCTCATAGATTCTCAATGAGAGGTACTTGCACAACTCCTAGATGGTTTCTGAACATGATTTCAAATGAATGGGTGAATGTTATTAAATACAACTACTAAGTACACAAATCAACACAAACATGCGTTAGTTGAGGTATTGAGACATAATAACCCGGCCAAAATAACCTTGGACAGAATAACCTGACCAAAATAACCCAGGGTCATAATAACCCATGGACAAAATAACCCATGGTCAAAATAACCCATGGATAGAATAACCCATGGTCATTTTAGATCAAGCTAGTAAACTAGAAATGACATAAAATAAATTATAAATATGATTGTGGGGCACCATAGAGGCTATTTAGGTCATTTTTAGACCATATATCCATTATATACCCCTAAAATAGCCTTAAAACACCTTTAATATGCTTGTGGAGGAAAGTTCAAGAAGAAGCTCTACAAACACGTTACAGTGATGATGAAGTATTTGCATATGAGATCAAGAAACTTGTTGCATTAGCTTTTGTACCTTAGATAGATGTAATTGATGCATTTGAAACACTTCAACGATCTCCTTATTATACAGAACATGAGGAGACCCTGCAACCCATAATTGATTATTTTGGAGACACATGGATTTGCAGACTAACCAGAAGAGGCAACAGACAATCACCCAAGTTTCCAATCACAATGTGGAATTGCTATTCAGCTACTCAAGATGATCTTCCCATAACCAATTATACTATTGAGGGATGTCATAGAGGATTTAGTGAATTGCTTCAAGCATCACACAACTCAGTTTGGAAATTCATCAAAGCAGTGAAAAAAGAACAAAGTCTCCAAGAGAATAGAATAGAGAAATATATGGTTGGATACACTGGGCAACCAAGCAGGAAAAAATACCATGAACTCAAAGAAAGACTAAAAAGATTGGTTGATGGTTATGAAAACCATAACATTTTAGATTATATAAGAGGCATTGCTCATAATTTGACACTTTAATTGAAAATTTGAATAATAATTTTTTTTAGCAACATACATGTATTTTATAAATTTTGTTTTCCTTTCTCTATATTCTTATGGGGATATTTTGTCCATGGGTTATTCTGACCATGGGTTATTTTGGCTTGGGTTATTATGACCTTGGGTTATTTTGTCCTTGGGTTATTATGACCGGGTTATTCTGTCCAGGGTTATTTTGGCCGGGTTATTATGCCCCATAACCGTTAGTTGACTAAGAATGATTAGAAGGGAGTTGACAGGTTAAAGTTTTGATTTAAAATTTATGGTTTGAAATTTAAATCCACAATTACAAAACCAACCTAAATCAAGTACATGCTCATGATTTAATCTAAGAAATGAAACTTTAGAAATCAATAACATTAGAACGAAGATATAAAATAGTATAATCCAATTCACATAAAAAAAAACCATTAGATCTACATAAAGAAACAAATTAGATCTACACAACTTTCAATATTACAACAATTAACTTGCCAAATAGACCTCTGTAAAAATCTGAGTGTCATTGTACTAAGGGACGCAAATACTTGCTGTGTGGTTGGGTTGTTTCCCTTACAGCACCTGCATAGCTCACATGTATGGACAACAAAATCCAGTTGGTCCCTCTGACTTCATTTCTCCACCCAAAAAATCTCAATTCGTGCTGCAAGGTGGCATGCCAGCTACAATGTCACTTACTGGAAAAATAATTGGCAGAAGAAGCGACCCTGCCGACACCTTGACTCGAATTCGAGTGGTAGCGACAAAGAGTACAACACATTCCATTAATCATGGTCACCCAAATCAAGCCGGACTTTGTATTATAGTCTGTTGTCTGAAAGCACAGCTTTCATTCTGGCAATTGGAGAAATGAAGATAGCTTTTGTCAGGAGATATCTATCACAAGTCTTCAACCTCTCTACGTAAATATTGCCGTCAAACTACAGAACACAACTCTAATGCCATCAAACTAGTAGGTAATATTTGTTTTTTCTGCAGTGAAGTTCAAATCAGGAAGAGGGCCCCTCTTTCATAGTAGTAAATTATGGAAGAAAATATCAGTTATATGTCATACTCTCTTTCTTTTCTTCTTCTTCTTTCTTTTTTTTTGTTGGGGCTTTCAACAGTTCTTTTTTAAAATGGTTTTATGCTAATTAATAGTAATTTAACAATTGAACAGTAGAGAGAAATACAATTATGATTTTGAATGAAGAGAAGTAGTTGGTTAAAATATCACTTTAGTATTAATAAATATTGAAGTAAAAAGGAGCTTGTATGGAAATCATTTGAGGTCTTAATATACTATAAAATTGGGAATATATTTTGGTGCACTGATGCAGTCATGGTTGAAGGGTTCAATGATGGACTATCAAGCCATATAATCTGATGACCAAAACATATAGGAAATACAAAGATCTCACAGAAAAAATATATTGTTATTTATTTCAGCTTGCATGATTATTACCATTATTACTTCTTACTTTGTTGTTATAGGCCCTCTTACATGCTAGGCCATAGCCATTTCACCTATAGTTTAAGTTATAACTATTCAAACAAAAACTACACTATAACATAACCTCATACTTACACACTATCCTAATGATCTCCACTATGCCACACTATTATCTCCCTTAGAATTGCACTCCACACCATATTCCTTCTTCTCTACTTACAACCTTCATCTTGGTACTCACTTTCTTACTCTGCTTCCATTATACCTCTTCACTTTCTTCAAATAATCATCACTCATTCCTAAATAGAATTCTTAAGCCTCCTCTATGATATGTGTCAGCTACAAGATAGTGAAAGCCTCAATAATGGACATAAAGTGTTTCGTTAGCTAGAAATAATAACTTTTGAAATATAAATGGTGGAGAACACCTACATAGTATATGAAATAAAACTTCAAAGAATAATTATCCTTTTAAATATTCCTTTATTGGGGTAAGTGCACCAAGTTGTGACACAAAAAGGGGGTCTTAAGATGCCACTTTTTTTAAATTTTTTTTTAGTAAAGTCTGATATTCAATGAGAAAATGAAGATACTTTTGCTCAAAATTTGAAGATGTGGCAAGAACAAGAGTTGCAGTGCTTTGAATCTAATTTCTAAACTACTATTTTTATTTTAAATGGTGAAGATTAAGGATTTCAAAAAGGGGGAGCACACAAAGTAGTCTTGTTTTTAAAAAAAATGTAGCATAGCATCTCGTGTGCTCCCCCTAAAATATTAACTTTTTCTTAAGAATTTCAAAAATTGCTTCTGTGAGAAATTAGCTAACCATGTAGTTTATGTAGATTTATGGATAATATTATTTTTTATTAATTATTTAAGTTGACGCATCCTAAAAAATAGAAATTTGAGCATGCTTCACCCTATCTTTTTGAAAACTAATCGAAAATCAATTTTATTTTTTTCAATATGTGTAGAATGGAGTCTAGTTTCTAAAAATGTATTTTGTTTCAAAATTCAATGAATGAGAAAAAACTATGCTCAAAATACCACATGTTGGTTTTTGATAAAAAACCTACACACTAACAAAATAAATTAAAGATGAAAACTTTAACATAATCAAAAGCGTGAAAAAAATTATATGGTTAGATAGCTAAGAGAGCTTAACGTCATCATTGCATTTTTTTATATTTGCATTGAAGCACATGCAAACTTGATGGAGAGAATGACCAAAATATGTGAATTTTTTGACCTTTTCAAAAAAACATGTCTTGGGCATGAAATGGTCATCCAACCCTTTGGGTTGGATGCCCAAATTTCCCAATTCAAACCATTTGGTGAGCCCCAAATTTATCACTCGCTAAATGTGAATGATGACTTTTTGGAATGCATTTTCTTCTTCTTTTTCTTTGTCTTTGTCTTTGTCTATTAGTGAAATTGTATACATGAAATAAATATTTACAATATGGACATTTACTTTTTTATACATTAAGTTGTATTTCATGTATATAGTTTTGGGATGTTTGAGAGTGGTTTCAAATCTCTTGGAGTTATAATGGAAATTCTAGTTTTTGAAAGATCTTATAATTTTTCAGACAATCAAATTTCAATAATTAGGAGTTCAAATTTTAGTAATCAACAAGTTGTATCATATATATATATCTCACTCATTTTTCATCTCTTATGCTCTAGACCTCTCTCTCTCTCTCACTATTTCCATCCCTTTATTTGACTTTCTCTCCCTTGAGCACAAGAAATACCTCTCTACCTATCCATCCTTCTCTCTCTCTCTACGCACTATCTCCCTCCCTCTCTCATTCCCTCTCTACATCTCTCTATCTCTATGTCTCTACTCTCTCTCTCTCTCTCTCCATCCCTCCCCACCCTCTTTCTCTCCCTCTCTCTCTATGCTTCCCTCTCTACTTCTCTCTCTCTCTCTCTCACTCTCTCTCTCCTTCCCTCTCTAATTCTCTCTATATCACCATTCTCTCTATCTCTATGTTTGTCTATCTATCTGTTTGTCTTTGTTTGTCTCTATCCATGTCTCTCTCTCTTCTTCCCTCTCTAGTTCTCACTCTCACCTTTCCCTCTACCTCCCTCCCTCCCTCCCTCCATCTCTAATTTTCTCTATCTTCCCCTCTCTCTATCCTTCCCTCTCCACTTCTCTCTATCTCACCTCTCTCTCTCTCCCTCTCTCCTTCCATCTCTAATTTTCTCTATCTCCCTTCCCTCTCTCTCTCTCTCTCTTCCATCTCTAATTTTCTCTATCTCCCTTCCCTCTCTCTCTCTCTCTTCCTTCCACCCACCTTCACTCTCTACTTCTCTCTATCTGAGTTATCCCTCTATACCTCTTTCTCTCTCCCTCAATCCCTCCTTCCCTCTCTACCACCTCTCTCTTTCTCTCACTTCTCCTTCCCTCCCTTTATTTATCTCTATGTCCTTCCCTCTCTACTCCCTCTCTATCTCACCTCTCTCCCTACCTATCGCTCCCTCCCTCCTCTCTCTCTCTCTACTTATATCTATCTCACCTCTCTCTCCCTGCTCCCCCCTCTCTCTACTTCTATCTATCTCACCCCTCTCTCTCTCTCCCTCCCCCTCTCTCCTTCCCTATCTACTTCTCTCTATCTCACCACACACACTCTCTCTACTTCTATCTATCTCACCTATCTCTCTTTACCTCTCCCTCCCTCCCCCCTCTCTCTCACCCTTCCTCACCTCTCTCTCTCTATATCTCCTATCTCTCACCTTTCTATATTGCTCTCTCTCTCTCTCTCTCTCTCTCTCTCTCTCTCTCTCTCTCTCTCTCTCTTCATCCCTACCTCCCCCCATTTCTCCTTCCCTCTCTACTTCTCTCTATCACCTCTCTCTCTGCCTCTCCTACCCTCCTTCCTCTCTCCCTCTCTCCCTCCCCCCCTCTTTCTCTCTCACTCTCTCCTCCCCCCCTCTCTCTCTCCTTCTCTCTTTACTTCTATCTATCACACCTCGCTCTCCCTCCCTACATTTCCCTCCCTCCTCCCCTCCCTCTCTACTTTTTTTTATCTCACCTCTCCTCACCATATCCCCTCCTCCTCCCCCTCTCTCCTCCTCCTCCTACTCTCTATCTCACCACTCTCATCTCACCCCTCTCCTGTCTCTCTCCCCCACCCTCCCCTCTTTCATATCTTTCTCCTTTTACCTATCTCTAACTTCCTCTCACTCCTATCTATCTTCTACCTATCTAACCTATCACTCTTACCTGTCCCTCCCTCCCTCTCTCTCTCACCTCTCCCTCCCTCCCTCCCTCTCCATCCCTCTCTCCTTCCCTCTCTAATTCTCTCTATCTCCCCCTCCCTCTCTCTACCTACCTCTCTCTATGTTGCTCTCTCTCACCTCTCTCTCCATCAATACGTCTCCCTCCATCTCTCCTTCCCTATCTATTTCTCTCTATCTCCTCTCTCCATCTCTCTACCTACCTCTTCCTCCATAACTCCCTACCACTCTCTCTCTACCTAACTCTCTACCTCTATCTCCCCTCTCCCTCTCTCTACCTACCTCTCCCTCCATCACTCCCTACCACTCTCTCTTCTCTCTCCATCTCTCTCTCTCCCTCCACCCTCTATCTCTCCTCTTCCTCTCTCTACTTACCCCTCTCTCCCCTCCCCCCTCTTTCCATCTCTCCTCATCCTCTCTCTACCTCTCTCTCTCTCTCTCTACTTCTATCTATCTCACCTATCCCTCCCTTCCTCCCTCCCCTCCCTCTCTCTCACATCTCTCTATCTCTATCTATCTCTATGTTTCTCTCTATCTCATCTCTTTCTCACCTCTCTTTCACCTCTCCCTCCCTCTCACCTTCCCTCTCTACTTCTCTCTATCTCCCCTTCTCTCTATCTACCTCTCTCTCTCCATCCCTACCTCTCACCTCTCTCTCTCTCTCCCTCCCTACCTCTCCATCCATCTTTACATCCATCTCTAGTTCTCTCTATCTTCCCTCTCCATCTCTCCACCTATATCTCCCTCTAAAACTCCCTACCTCTCCCTCTCTCTATGTACCTCTCTAGTACCTATATCTCCCCTCTCCCTCTTTCTACCTACCTCTCCCTCCATCACTCCCTACCACTCTCTCTATCTCTGTCTCTATCTCTATCTCTATCTCTATCTCTATCTCTATCTCTATCTCTATCTCTATCTCCTCCCTCCCTCTATCTCTATCTCCCTCCCCCCTTTTCTATCTCCTCTTTCCCCCTCTCTCTTTCTCTCTTTCTCACCTCTCTCTCTCTCCCTACCTTTCCCTCTCTCTCTCTCTAGTATCTATCTCCCCTCTCCCTCTCTCTACCTACCT
This sequence comes from Sequoia sempervirens, assembly GCA_007258455.2. Lineage (NCBI taxonomy): Eukaryota > Viridiplantae > Streptophyta > Pinopsida > Cupressales > Cupressaceae > Sequoia > Sequoia sempervirens. The sequence goes on along the minus strand of VDFB02075321.1, from coordinate 421,975,315 downwards.
CTCCCTCCATCACTCCCCACTACTCTCTCTCTATCTCACCTATCCCTCTCTACATCTCTCTCTCTCTCTCTCATTCTCTCCTTCCCTCTTTACTTCTCTCTATCTCACCACTTTCCCTATCTATCTTATCACTTTCTCTCTCTACTTTTATCTATATCACCTATACCATTTTACCTCTCCCTCCCTCCCCTATCTCTCTCTCTCACACTATCCCTTCTCTATCTTTGTCTCTCTTGCTCTCTGTATTTGAAGTGCACTAATATACATGATACAAAAGGGGAGGAAGGTGGGGAAATTAAGAGAGATATGGGAGGAGGGAGGGAGAGGTAGATATGGAGAGAGAGAGAGAGGGAAGGAGGGAGGGGGAGAGAGGTGAGATAAACAAATGTAGAGAGGGAGGGGGGAGAAGGAGGGAGGGAGAAGTAGGGAGAGAGAGCAAGGTGAGATAGATAGAAGTAGAGAGGAGAGAGAGGGAAGGGGAGAGAGAGAAAGAGTGGGGAGGGAGAAAGAGAGAGAGGATGGAGGGAGAGGTAGGGAGGGAGAGAGGTGATATATATATACATATATATATACAGAGAGATAGAGTTTTTGATTTCAAAATAGAGTTATATAAAGGGATGGAGATAATGAGAGAGATGTTTAGAGAATAAGAGATAAACAATGAGTGAGATATCTAGAGAGAGGAAAAGATGATACAACTTACTAATTACTAAAATTTGATTAAGTCTAAAAAAGTATAACATCTTTCAAAAACTAGAATTTGCATTATAACTCCAAGAGATTTGAAACCACTCTCAAACATCTTGAAACTATATACATAAAATATACATAAAGTATAAGAAAGTAAATGTCCATATGTAAATGTCAACTTATACTTTCACATATATAGTAAATGTTTATTTCATGTTGTAATGTTGTAAATTGCACCTAGGGGCAATTCCACATTTTTGCATTTTTTCCTAGCATTTATGACACCTTAGAGCATTAATGACAAAAATCCCATAAGTCAAAATTTTGTGATTTTGACTCCATGCGGACTTGTGGCAGAGCATCAGAAGCCTGATGACATGTTTCTCAAAAATATAGGCTCTAGACACTTGCATGGCCACACGAACTTTTGCGTGGTGCGCTAGCATCTTGGCAGTTTTCCAAGTTTGAAACAAAGAATTTGGAACCTTGACTCTCTCGACACATGTCCTAGCAGTTGGATTTTGGACGTAACAACTCTTTCCCACTCTTGCATGCATTAAAAACCCCTTTCCTGCTCTCATTTGGGGTTGGAGGTCATTCATTCAAGCTCTCTTACAACTTGCTCTAGTTTTGAGTTCTCTTCATCCTTGATAGCAGCACTCTCACAAGCGAAGCCATGCTAGACTAATGTCCTTCCAGTAGCAACAACTCTCAAGCAAGCACTCAACGGTGCATCCATGTACTTTGGAGAGGGTCTAGGCTCGTGGGTAATGTTATCTCTCTCTCTCTCTCTCACTTTCCTTTCCTACTTGTTCATTTACTACTTTGTGGTGCAGGTTCTACTCCTGAAGTGGGTTTTGCTTTCACCACACACTTTGAATACTTAATTTACACTCCTTTCCAACTTGGCTGTTTATGGAGGTGGGAACACCAAAATGGTGGTCTGATTGAGGCAGGCCCCTATACAACCCCAACCTTTTCCCCTTGTTCTTTTATGTGTAGGTGCAAAGTGGACCTTGGAGTGAAGAGTTGAATATCCAGTAAAAGGTAAGCTCTCTCCAAGTCCCCTTGTGTTTGTCATAGTTTTTGACCTCCTGCTCATTTATTTCACTCAGTATGTCTTAGATTTGAGATTAGAAGTGAAACCTGGTTCTGTCCGCTTGAGCTCTTGAGCCCTTTGTTGCTTAGGATGCCAACACATCTTTTAGATGATAGTGCGCCACACTGGTGTCCTAAAACGACACTGCTATGTTTTGGCCGAGAGCTCACTCGTTTGAGATAGAAATCTCGAGGTTTCACTCTATCAGGATTTGAAGTAACTTTCTCTGAAACACTACTCGAAGTGTACTTTTCTGCGTTTTCATTGACTTGCTCATTTTGAGGTGTGGCGCTGCCACGGTAGGAGGGTCCTCAAAGAGAACAATCCAGAACATGAAAAAAGAGTAACACAATGAAAGCAACAAAAAATATGGAGGAAAATGCAGATGCAAATATTCTCATTAAAAAAAATCTTAGTTACATTTGGCCGACAACATCCAGACTTACAAATTCGGCTCATAGGCCTAATAAAACATGCTAAAAAATACAACATTCCAATATGCGAGAAAAATATTATAGATCAGATCTAAATCTACTCCATCAACTACCACCATTCTAATGATCGATTACAAGCTTTATATCATATCCGCAATTCTGGAAACATCAGTGTCACCCAAAGATCATCACATTATCCAAGGAAAGAAAATGTAATGTGCGCATGAATAGGTTTGCCTCAAATTTGAATTACTCTTCAATAGGTGCATAAGATGAGGTGTGGACCTATAATGAAGGTTGGGGACACTCCACAAAATAATTAAAATGACATCGTTAAGATCTACAAGTCACGGGAATGATCCACAACGATCGAACTGGCTGAAAAGTTTTGAATTTATTCTAGTGTCGGTTCAAGAAACTGCCATGAAATCAAGAAGTGATAACTTTTTGGAAAAAGATCCAATCACACTCAAATATTGGAACAAGGAAAATGAACATGTCAATGATGTACACAAAGATCCACAGGGTCTGGGGAGCAAAGATGACGAATCCACAAACATGAATTGAGCAAGAATAGAACAAGAACAAAAAACTGAAAGAAAATATTTTTTTGGTTGATGCAAGATTGCCAAGAACCAAGGATGCTCCTGCATCAGACATCCGGGGTTAATGAAAATTGAGTCCCTCACTTTGCTGGGGCCAAAGGAAAACCAAAACGGTCTACCTCAGCCTAAGAAATCAAAGAAAAATCCTCCACTGGTCTACCTTTCCACTTCACAAGATATTCCTTGTACTGTCTTCCACGAGTCTTCCTCCCATCTCTAACATCCAAAATCTCTTCAATCTCATCTGATTGCTATTTAGGAAATTGATTCTCCAATTTTGCTTCATTGTCTTCATGGAATTCTACTTCATGATATTGATGTAGATCTGCAATGTTGAATATAGGTGATATACCCATACCTTCTGATAACTCCACTTCGTATGCATTTCTTGAATCAAATTTCTTCAAGATTTTACAAGGTCCAAACTTCCTCATCTTCAGCTTGTTGTATGTGCCAACTAGAAATCTTTCCTTCCTTAAATGTACCATCATTTCATCTCAAAATTCAAATTTCTTATGTCTCCTCTTTTCATCTGCTTTCTCCTTGTACTTCTAGTTCATATCTTCCAACTATTGTTTCACTTGAATATGCACTTTCTTCATGTGTTCTGCAAATTCTTCTACTTTTGCACTCCTCTTATCTTGCATACTGATGTCTCTCAACTCTGATATACCTCTAGGGTGAACTCCAATAAAAATCTCAAAAGGTGTCTTTCCTGTACTCCTATTTACTGAATTATTGTAAGCAAACTCTGCTTGTGCAAGGACTAAATCCCAACTTCCAGTCTTCTCTCCAACCAAACATCTCAAAAAATTCCCTAAACTCCTATTTACTACCTCTGTCTATCCATCATTTTGTGGGTGAAAAGTAGAACTGAACTTCAAATCTGTCTTCAACTTCTTCCAAAGTGTCTTCCAAAAGTAACCAACAAACTTTACATCTCTGTCTGAAACAATACTCATAGGTAACCCATGCAATCTGACCACTTCTTTGAAAAATAAGTCTGCTACATGCAATACATTTGTTGTCTTCTTACAAGGTATGAAATGTGCCATATTAGAAAATCTATCTACCACCACCAATATAGAATCATTACCTCTTTGTGTCTTCGGAAAACCAAGTATGAAATCCATATTGATATCCTCCCAAGGTCTCTTCGGAATTGTCAAAGGCTTATACAATCCAACATTTTGACTACTCCCTTTTGCAATTTGACAAACTCTACAACTCTGCACAAATATCCTAACATCCTTATGAATCTGGGGCCAAAAGTAATTCTCACTCACCAATGCCACGGTCTTATCAAATCCAAAGTGTCCTGACATTCCTCCACTATGCTTCTCCTTCGCCAAGTTATCCCTCATTGACCTCTAGGGTATACACAACTGATGTCCTCTGAACAACATATCCTCTTGAATGAAATAATCCAACCATTGACTTCTATCCTCCAAGACTGGTTCGTTACATGCTCTCCAAGGTTTTGCAAAATTTGGGTCTCCCTCATATAGGTTCTTCAACTCATTAAAGCCTAATACCTCCAATCTCATCTCTGTCAGTAAATTCCTTCTCCTACTCAAAGCATCAACAACTCTATTTGAATTTCCACTCCTATGCTTCAAAAAAAAGTATAGCTCTACAAAAATTCTACCCATCTCATATGTCTCTGATTCAACTTACCCTGACTGTTTAAATATTGCAATGCTTGATGATCCATATACAACACAAACTCCTTAGGCAACAAGTAATGTATCCACTTCTTCATGGCTTGAACTATGGCATAAAACTCTTGTCCATACACTGAATATCTTCTCCTAGCATCATTTAATTTCTCATTGAAATAAGCTACAGGTCTCCCTTCTTGACTCAATACTGCTCCGATTGCATTTCTACTTGCATCACAATCTACTTGAAATACCTTATTGAAATCTGGTAAAGCCAACATAGGTTGCTCAGTCACCTTCCACTTCAATAATTCAAAACTATGGTCTACTCTAGATGTCCACCTAAAATCCTTCCAATCTCCCCTCATTATTTTTGTCATAGAGCTACAAATATAACTGAAATTCCTAATGAACTTCTGGTAAAAACTAGCCAATCCATGAAATGATCTTACCTCTCCAATACTATCTAGTGTAGGCCACTCAACCATTGCTCTTACCTTCTCAGGATCCATCTTCAATCCATCCAAAGATATCACAAATCCCAGATATACCAACTCCTCCTTCATGAAACTGCTCTTCTCTCAACCTCTGCAAAACTTGTCTTACATGAAAAAAATGTTCTTCCCTACTCTTACTGAAAATCAAGATGTCATCCAAATACACAATCACAAACTTACCCAAGAATTTCTTCAATACCTCATTCATCAACCTCATGAAAGTACTTGGTGCATTTTTCAGTCCAAAAGGAATCACCAACCACTCATACAATCCTTCATTTGTCTTGAATGTTGTTTTCCACTCATCCCCTTCTTTGATTCTGATATGATGATATCCACTCTTCAAATCTATCTTTGTAAAGTATTTAGCTCCACTCAGACAATCCATAATGTCATCCATCCGGGGCAAAGGAAATCTATATATCTTGTTTATAGCTCTAGAGTTTGTACATATCTTCCATTCTTCATCCTTCTTAGATGCTAACACAACATACCTATATTACACATGGAATTAAGATTTCTTCGATCAAACACTTCCTCAGCAACTCTTGCACTTGTCTATTAAACTCCTCATTCTCTATTGGTGTCATCCAGTGTGCTGCTTTATTAGGAAAACTAGCTCTAGGAATCAGATCCATACAGTGACTAATACTCCTCACAGGTGGAAATCCATCAGGTACATTATCTGAAATGATCTCATATTTTGTTAGTATCTCCTTTATCTCTTCCAGGTGTTCTTCTACATGCTTCAACTCTTCATCCTTCTTAGGCACCAAGGAATAACACACATTCTCATGTCTCAACCCCTCAAGGAATCTCCTTCTATCAACCAAACAAACCCTAGCATTCATACAAACCTCAAATTTAGGAACATCTTCTAGTGGCAACAAAGTCTGCTTCATCCCATTAGCAACAATGGTGTATATATTCTTCTTTCCATCATGAATATCCTGTCTATCATACTGCCAAGGCCTTCCCAAGAAAACATGGCATATATCCATAGGCATGATATCACACAAAACTTCATCATGGTAATTTCCTATGTTTAATTTCACCAAGCATTGTTCACTTACCAGTATCTTATGCTCATCTTGAATCCAAGCAATTTGATAGGGCTTCGGGTGTTTCAACCTTTCCAAATTCAATTTGGTCACCATCTCTTCAGAAACTAAATTCTCAGAGCTTCCACTATCAACAATCACTTTGCAACATTTACCATTCACCTTGCATCTTGTCCGAAACAAATTCTTTCTCTACAATGGCTCTTGCTCCATCTCACTTTGACATAATACTCTCCTATTCACCAACACTTCTCCATCTTCTGGTTTATTAGATGATCCAGTATGTTCTACCTCAACAAAGGTTGTCCTTCTATTAGTTTTTGTCTTCCTACTTGTCTCTCCCTGATTGCATTCAAATGCTCTATGTCCTTCTCCACCACACTTGTAACAAGTTCCCTTGAATATTCTTTTCTCCTTATCATGCTTTCTATAACCTTCATTTCAGTAACCACCATATCCTCCTCTTCTGTAAGAGTTTCCATCACCTCTATGGTACAAATTGTCATTCTTACTAAGCTCCTTATCCTTGTTCTACTCTAGAAAAGATCCTCTTCCTCCTCCAATAAAAGTTCTCCCTCTTTGAAATCTTCCACCTCTTCCTCTCTGTCTTTGTTCATGTCTTTTGTTCAACTTCTCTTTTTCCTTTAGAGCACACTGATACACCTATTCCACATTCTATAACTTGATTAAACTAATTTCATCCTGTATAGACGACCTCAAACCATTCACATATCTATCTACTTGCTCGATCTCATCTTCCGAATGTCCAGATTTGATATGCAACTTGTAGAACTCCTTAGTATACTCTATCACACTTGATTCATTCTGCTTCAAATTTTCAATTTTCAGAATAAACTAATTTGATAATCTGTAGGCATAAACTTTCTCTTCAACTTATTCACCATCCGATCCCATGATTTTATCTTTTCTTTTCCTCTTCTCTACCTATCTGATTGTAAATGTTCCCACCAAAGGGATGCATGTCCTCTCAACTTTATACAAGCATATTTCACCTTATCTTCAGTGGTACCTTCAAATTCAAAATACTTTTCCATCTCTGTTATCCAATCTAGCAATACATCTAAATCCAACTTACCATTATAATCCAGTGGGTTGAAATGTGATCTTGTATTCACTTTATTTAGGGCTCTTATGAACCTTTCCTCTCCCTCATCAAGGCCAGGTTGCTCCTCTCTTCCTCTTTCTTCCTTTACTTCTACCTCTTCATCACTCACATCATCAACTGGTCGACCTCTCCTCTGGGCCGTTTCAACTGCATCTAATCTAGCAACAATTCCTCTCAACATCTCCATCATAGTTGGGTTTGCATTTCCACGCACTTCGTTTCCTCTACCATTCCTTCTTCCCGCCATATTTACACAAGTCCTCTGCAGCTGTAGGTCAAATCCTCAATCTACTACCCCACAAAAAATCTTCAACAAGACTCCACAAATTCTGATGACCTCACATGGAACAAACCTCGCTTTGATACCAATATGGCACAACCACGATATGAGGGTCCTCAAAGAGAACAATCCAGACCATGCAGCAAGAGTAACACAAAAAAAGCAACACATAATATGGAGGAAAATGCAGGTGCAAATATTCTCATTAACAAAAATCTCAATTACATTCGGTTGACAACATCCAGACTTACAGATTCAGCTCAGAGGCCTGATAAAACATGCTAAAAAATACAACATTCCAATATGCAAGAAAACTATTACAGATCAGATCTATCTTAATCTAGTCCATCAACTACCACCATTATAATGATGCATTACAAGCTTTATATCATATTCACAATTCTAGAAACATCCGCGTCGGCCAAAGATGATCACATTATCTAATGAAAGAAAATGTAACATGTGCATGAATAGGTCAGCCTCAAATTTGAATTACTCTTCAACAGGTGCATAAGATGAAGTGTGGACCTATAATGAAGGTCAAGGATACTCCATGGAACAATTAAAATCACACTGTTAAGATCCGCAAGTCACAGAAATGATCCACAACAATCGAATTGGCCGAAAAGTTTTGAATTTATTTTGGTGTTGGTTCAAGAAACTGTCATGAAATACAGAAGTGATAACTTTATGGAAAAAGATCCAATCACGCTAAAATCTTGGAACAAGGAAAATGAACATGTTAACAATGTACATAAAGGTCCACAGAGTCTAGGGAGCAAAGATGATGAATCCACAAACATGAACTGAGCAAGAATAGAAAACTGAAAGAATTTTTTTTTTTTGGTTGATGCAAGATTTCCAAGAACCAAGGATGCTCCTGCATCAAGGTGTATAAGGGTAGTTCGTTCCCTGGTAATATCTTGAGAATGAAGAGACCCGTGTGCAGCTAATACCTCTTATATCATATTTTGGTGAACTCGATGTGAACACGTTAGATCTATTTTCATGATGTTGCATGCTTATGATAATCCCTTTTCTAAAGAAGATTTTGATATGTTGGAAGACGCTCTAGATGATTTTTTAGAAGTGTTCTCCCCTATCTATAAATCTTTCGAGCAAACTCTCCCTTCACAAGCTGAGGATTTGGTAAATGTGGTTGTGGTCTATGTGGCTCCTTCGATTCCTAAGAAACTCATCATTTACATGATCCCGACTAAACCATCCCTTAGGGAGAACTATTTTGTCTATGGGATTTCATGTCGTAGTGATTCATCAGACTTATATTTGAGGTTTGTGAAAGCTACAAAATCCACTTCCTATAATGCTATTGGGCACACATACAATGCAAGGAGAAATAAACATAACTTGGTTCAACAACCTTCCGTTCCTACATCACAACCCACTCAAGTTCCTACTTCTTTACCGCCTTCTCAACCAAGCCTTCCTTCAACACCTAAACCTGCGATCAAAGCACCAGGTGATTACGATCTTGTTGAGAAACTTCATGTTACTTTGGCTAAGATCTCACTCTAGGACTTGCTTCAAACCGCTCCGGTTTACTAAGAGATGCTCTAGGAAGCTTTACAAAATATTCTCTTACTTGCCTCCATGAGGCCTACAGATGCTAATTCATTTTTGGCTCATATTTGAGTAGATTTGCTGAATATTATGTTCCACCCACAAGAACTCCCACCTCCGGATGTGCAGAAGCAAGTAGATCCCTTGATGATTATAATTAATGTTAATAATATCAGTATTAGGCATACTGTCGTTAACATTGGTTTGGCTCTCAACATTTGCGGTATGGACCTATTACCTAAAATTAAAGTTGATTCATCTTCCTTAGCAACTTCTTCCTTGTACATTCGTGGGTTTGATAATGTTGGCCACCAAGCTCTAGGTACGATAATACTACCTTTGCAACTAGGCCCAGTTACCTTTCCTGCATTGGTATATGTGATGCATGGCCTGCTATCGTACAATCTTCTCTTGGGGAGACCCTAGATTCATGCTATGGGTGTTGTGACTTCTACTTTACACCATTCTTTGATGTTTGTCACAAACAATCAGGTGGTTACAGTTAAAGCAGATTCATAAGCTATTCACCTTTGTGAGCTAGCAGCTGTCAGTCGTGCTTCAATTGTATCCACTCTCAAGAATTGTATTCCATCCTTAACCACTAATGCTATGTCATGTTCTTTATCGATACCCTCTGTGGAAGTTGTTCCATGAGTGAGTATCGATAAAGATGAACCACCTAAAGTAGAGGATCCTACATCTCCCCTGTCTCCACCTTCTTCCTCTCAATCAAATGCTTTCCTTGGTGATGATTGGGGCTCCTTAAATTTATCCAAATTTTTTATCACAAAATACAGGCAAACCCCTCTTGCATAGATTTTCCAGGTACTTTTGACACAAATATGGATGGAACTCCCACTTGGGAAGGGAAGTGTGATCCCGTTCAAAAGATCACTCCTTCCTCTAATAGGGAGAGTAATCCCAGTCATGCAAAGGAGGTTAAAATTTGTGAACCTGGTAAAGAAGGTAGGAGTGCTCCCATAGAGACATTTTACATTCATTGTTGGAATGAAACACTCTACATAGAGCCGCCACCTCCTAAAGTTTTACAAAATCATTATGGGTTTGGATATGAACTCGCCTCTCGATATGGCTATGGGAAAAAAGGCCTAGGACATATTGAAAAAGGAATCCAAGTCCCTATCTAGTTTAAGCCACGAAAACACTATTTGGGTTTGGGATGCTCTATTGAATAGTCTAAGAAAAAGCCTTGGTGGAGTGTTAACATGATTTCAGCTGAGTCATTGAGCTTGGTTCATCTTGAGTTGATAGAGGAAAGGGAGCAAGCCGAGAAAGTCCCTTTAGATGTCTTCTCTTCGAAGGAAGCATAGGGGAATTCCTAGGTGCCTATTCCCCATTGCCCCCTTTTCATCACAAGAAACAATTCCTGTATCACCTACATAAACAAGTGTACTTTGGAGAATTAGTATTGAGCATTGATGAAGAGGACCCTCTATCTAACATCAGTAATGATGATCTGATATGTCATCCTGAAGATCGTAGTTCTCTCCTTACAAGAGATACTATTGAAATTCTTATGGATCCTACCTCTTCAAAAAAAGTAATCAAGATTGGGAAGTGTCTCTCTTCGGAGGAAGAAGATGAACACTCTGATCTCTTGCATTCTCATCCTGATATCTTCACTTGGATGTATGAGGATATGCCTAGTATTGATGAGTCTATAGTGGTTCAAAATATCGTCCTATGTCTTGACGCCAAGCTAGTTAAGAAAAAAATCTGAAAGATCAATCCCACAGTGGCATCGATGGTCAAGACTGAGATAGAGAAGCTATTGAAAGCAGTCTTTATCCGTTCGATTGAATACTCCCCTTGGATTTCAAATATAGTCGCTATTAGTAAGCTTGATAGCCATATTCGTATATGTATTAACTTTTGAGATCTTAATAAGGCTTCTTTTAATGATGATTTTTTGTTTCCTAATATTGATATGATTGTGGACTTGACTACAAGCCATGCATTGTTATCTTTTATGGATGGCTTCCTGGGTTACAATCAGATCCATATTAACCCAGATGATCAATACAAGAAAACCTTCAGTACCCCTTGGGGTACTTTCTGCTATGTGGTCATGCCCTTTGGGTTAAAGAATGTGGGAGTAACTTACCAACGGGCGATGACCCTGATATTTCACAATTTTATTCATAAGATCCTAGAAGACTATGTTGATGACATCTTGGCGAAATTGATAACCCGTTAGGATCATGTGAAGAACCTTCACCTTATCTTCGAAAGGCTTTGACTCTATAAGAAGAGACTCAATCCCCATAAGTGCATCTTCAGCGTAGATGCCGACAAGCTTTTGGGGTTCATAGTTTCTCACCATGGAATCGAGGTTGACACAAATAAAATTGACACCATTGTTAACATGCCTCCACCAAGGAATATCACTAAGTTGCAAAGTTTACAAGGGAAGATTCAGGCAATTCATAGATTTATATCTCAGTTAGCTAATCATACCCTTCCTTTCACTCATTTATTGAAAAAGGATGTTCGCTTCATATGGGATGAGGGGTGTTAGAGAGCCTTTGAGTCAATCAAAGCTTATTTGGCCAATCCTCTTGTATTGATGCCAGCTATGCAAGATAGACCCTTCTTGCTTTACCTTGTTGCATCACCATATGCCTTGGCAACTTTTTTGGCTCAATATGATGATGTAGGAAAGAGAGAGTGGTCTACTACACTAGCTGCATCCTAGTTGATTACGAAACTCATTGTTCCTCCATGGAGAAGCAACGCCTCACTCTTGTATTCGCTGCAAAAAATTTGAGACAATACCTTCTCCATGCCGAGACACATGTCATTGTAAAAAAAAATCTCTTAAATTATCTATTCTCTAGCACTGACCTTGTTGGGAGATTAACAAAATGGGTTATGTTGCTTTCTGAATTCGATATTAAGGTCATTACTTAGAAATCAATAAAGGGTCAAATGATTTTCAATCAATTGGAAAATGCTCCCTTATATCATTTCTTCCTAGGGTTGGATTTGTTTCCTAATGGGAATATTTTCACAATTAATTATGACCTTGGATGGAAGATGTATTTCGATGGATCAAGGTGTCAGACTAGTTCCGGAGTGGGTGTGGTCTTGATATCCCCTAAAGGTAAACTGGTTCCTTTTTCCTTTCAATTAGATTTTCCTTGCACCAATAACATTGTTGAGTATGAAGCCCTTATTGCTGGCTTGCGTGCCGCGATTGCACTAAAAATTAGGCATCTCTACATACTAGGTGATCTTGAGCTCATTGTGAATCATATTATGGGAACCTATCAAGCTAAAAAAAGAAAGTTGTCTTGGTACTGAGACCTTGCTTTGTCCTTGCTCAATCAGTTCTCCTCTTTCACAATAGACAGTGTTCCTAGAAGAGAAAATAAACATGTCGATGCCATGGTAAGCACTGCTTCCTTGGTGCCTTTAGAAGAGGATACGAAAGAATACCATTTTATGGTTCAGGTCCTGTGAACCCTTATGGTTTCTGATCAACTTGAATTTGAGTCTTTAGTGTGTTCTCACATAGAATTGAGAGAATGGTTTTCTAGTATCTATAATTATTCCAAGACTGGAAACTTTCCCAATGATGTGATGAAAAATGATTGCACTTGTATACAAAAGCTTTCAACATGTTATGTCATTTTATGTGATGTTCTTTATCGAAAGTCCTATAACGGCTTACTTCTCAGGTGTCTCACTAAAGTAGAAATACCCCTTTCCCTTAAGGAAGCCCATTTGGGCTTTGGGGGTGGACATTTTGGTGGTAGATCCCTGACGAGGAGATTGATACATATGGGGTACTATTGGGAAACAATTGAACAAGATTCCTTTGACTTTGTTAAAAAATGCCTTCAATGTCAATAGCACAACTATCTTATTCATGCACCTATTCAAGAGTTACAAAATCAAACCTCTCCTTGGTCATTCGTAGCTAGATATCATTAGAAAAATATCACCTCCTTCTTCCAAGGGACACCTCTAAAAGAACCCATTAATGCAATGCATCTTCATCGATACTATGCATAGTGTTTCATGTGTCATCTGTGTGGTGTTCTCTCTATGAGAGGGTAGTAGAACTATATATATTGACATTGTTCATTAACACATTATGAATTTTTTTTGTTTTATGATATGACCACGTGTGTTAGTGTGCATGATATGTATACATGTGTTTCACTATGCTATGTATCCATGCATCACATTATATATTTTATGATAATTAGATCATCATTGCATTTAATTAACATACAACCATGTATTCTTATTAAATCATGTTAGCATCTAATGTAAATATACATCCATACGAGCATATAACATCCATAACATAAACATACATGAAAGTAAAAAGCATACACATCAAAATAAACAATGCCATGATACCAAAATAGATGTCCATATATATATATACACACATGTATGTATCAAATGTCATGTACATGTATTAGGCCACTACTATGAAAAATGAGTGGCTACTGAATATAGGTCTATAGATATATATATTTATATGTATGTATCTCTCGCTACAAAAATGATGTACAAAAAACATGAGCCCGTATCATTGTGGCACATGGCTCCTGGATCCCTCTGGCTCTGGTACCCTCGGGAGAGGCTGCATGGTGGTCATGGAGTAGGATTGGTGTGAGCGTGATAGGAATAGAGCTGCCTACATCCCCCTGATATCTCCCTGTAGGGAGATTATAGTCATCTTCGCCTACCTCAACTGATCCCGTAGTCGTTGAACATCTGTCAGGATCACAGCTGTTGGTTGCCCACTAAGGTCATCAAGACGGCTCTGGAGAGCATCACGCACTTGCTTAGTGGCATCAACCCTCCTCACTGCCGCATCTCACTCATCAAGCATTGTCTGTAGCTCCCCCGATAGCTAATCACGCTATCCTTGAATGGTAGTTGGATCTATAGTTACCTGGACAATCTCCATGCCCCACTCCTCATAGGTAGTCCTCAGATGCACTACTAGCTCAAAAGTGGGGGCATGTCATCTCATAGATACTGGCCGAAAAGCCTCAAGAATCATCACATGGATCGACACATCAAGGGCTACCTTTGAAATACACTGAGCCATCAGCCTAGTCCATCCCTGTGCATCCTCTGTAACCACAGAGAAAGAGAAATCACTATCACATGGCATATATGTATATAATCATAAGCAAAAAAACTAAAAGAATTGAGACATAAATAATGTACTCAGTATACTTGGATCCCCTGGCTACCATGTAGGGCCAGGGTGAGGAGCGGTGCCGGGGCCCACGCCGCAAGCATCAATAGCCACTCTCGGTGACATCAAGGCCATTGTTGTTGGAACAGTAGGAGCTGGTGGTGTCGACGAGACATGGGTTTCTATTGGGGGTTCTGATCTCCTCTGCTGCCTTGGTCTTTGTGGTGTCACCTCCTCCTCCTACACCACCTCCTCCTCCTCACCCACTTGTTGGAACCCTCTTCATCTACCTTTTTGAGGCTAGGGTGGTAGGTCCCCCTATAGACTAGGGTCCCCTCTCAGGGCACCCTCACCGAACACAGGAGTAGGATGATGCCTCTCCCACCATTGTGCAAAATCTGTAGCTACCCCAACATTATTTGCTGTCGCTATGGGTGGTAGATCCTGGTTGGGCTCGTCATCATTAGAGGGAACAAAATATGTGATGGTGGGGTGAGGGTGATCCTTGACTCTTGCTGCACTCCCATAGGCCCTAGTATAAGTGGGCACATCTGATGGAATCGTCTGAGGATAGCCATGTTGTCGCATGGCCTGACTAATAGTACAACACTATGATATAATCATGGAAACCTACCAAAAAAATGGTCCCGCTACAGGTTCTTCAGATGCTTGCTATCATCCACCCATCAGAAAAATTAATAGGGTTTCCATTGAACCCCATTCACAATCGGAGTGCCAAACTGAAGCTGCCAAAATTGTAGATAGCCGAATCTCCATTGGATTGTCATGTTGTACCAGTGGGCCATGGGAATGCGATACGACCATCACTAGGGAAAACCAACTAGGCAGGTGCGCATGATGTGGGTGAAGGCCCACACCTACAAAAGTGTGCACAAAGTAAGGCTATGATACTCATAGTGGACGTACTGGCCTAACTCCTAGTAAAAGTGTGCCAACATGTTGTGCCCCTAGGAAAAAACTGTTTGATACTTGACCATCTCTCTGATCATGTGGATGAGGCCCTTGTACAAGTGTGAGCCTCACTCGTCTATCATGATTCAGAATGTGATGGTCATGACCATAACCCGATGTAGTAGTGGTGCAATGGTCCTCACTTGGTCGTACCAGTGCGTATATATGTGGCATGTTCCATTGTCATTGTTTGTCCATCCCGAGCAATAGAGGATTCCCTCCCTCTGCTCCCATGCCGATCGAGCATCGTCTAGGGCCACTCATCGTCTGTGGATGGGTAGTCCAAGGATCAAATAGACATCATTGAGTGTGATAGTCATCTCCCCACAAGGCAGCTAGAAAGATGACATGGTGGCATCCCACTGCTCCATCAATGATGTAACCATCCTCTCATGGTATTGCATCTTTGGCATGGTGAATACATGCTAGAGACCAACCTGCTCCAAATGTGTGACCTCATCATCTATCAGATGGTCCCTTTGCTCATGAATGAGTCAAAACGCTCGCCCTCTCTGATGCTCACAAATCTTTGGATACTCCTACAAAAGTGAAAATTTTTAAGTCAGAACATTGGATTTCATCATGAAAACAAAAAAAAATCATAAGACTTATGTGCGTCGTGCATGTGTCCCTGTCTGCCATGACTGCCTTGAGGATGTTAGCACATCCCCGAGATGATAGTGTAGACTGGGGACCTCGACATAGACTCTGGACGACAACATGATTTTTGGATGTGAGCGCCCAAAAAAGATGCCCGTGCACCTCATCGACTAGAAAAATGCAAAAAATGAGCTTAAATTCATAAAAAATGAGGATCAAAGACCTACCTGGTCCACCTCGTAACCCTCGGCGATGTTACCGTGCAGCTGCTCCAACCTCGGGGCCTCGTACTCCCTCTTGCTAGGAATTTTGTTGACTTTTCTCTCACAAAAGTCAACAATTTGCTCACAGTGAATAGTGAAAATGACCCTTCTAGGCACCCACCTAGGTATATATAGGCCCGCAAGGCCCATTTTTCTTAGAATGTTTGGCTCCTTAGTTTCTCCTAAATTTACCCCACTAAGCTGGGGGAAAACTTAGGAGGGGGCATATAGTCACCTCTTGATCATATTTTTCTTCCGAATCAACAACTTTTTTCTTGACCATTCTTCTATCCATTGTAGCTTTTTTTTATTTTTTGAGGCTAACCCAAAATTTGAGTTTTGCAAGTTAAAGTCTTAAACAAATTTTTCATGACTGTTTTGTCGTTGTTTTTTGAGCTCAAATGCTAGGGGCACCTTTAGTACCGGTCAACTCGACTTCGGTGGCCTCTGTGGTCCCTTTTTTCTTAGAACACAAATCCACAAAATTCAAAATTGATGTGAAATTTTTCTTCTCTACTTTAGTGAGGCTGATTTTTTCCAAAATTGAGCCCACTAAAGTGGGGGAAAAATATAATGTCGCAAAATTGCACTTAGGGGCAATTCCACATTTTTACATTTTTTCCTAGAATTTATGACACCTTAGAGCATTAATGACAAAAATCCCATAAGTCAGAATTTCACAATTTTGACTCCATGCAGACTTGTGGTAGAGAAATAAAAGCCTAATCACACATTTCTTGAAAATATAGGGTCTAGAAACCTGCACGATGCATAGACGTCTGTGCGGCATGCTAGCATCCTGACAGTTTTCTAAGTTTGAAACAAAGAATCTAGAATCTTGACTCTCTCGACAAGTGTCCTAGTAGTTGGATTTCAGAACTAATGAATCTTTTTTTCCCTTGCATGCATTAAAAACCCCTTTCCTACTCTCATTTGGGGTTGGAAGTCATTCATTCAAGCTCTCTTACAACTTGCTCCAGTTTTGAGTTCTCTTCATCCTTGATAGCAGCACTCTCACAAGCAAAGCCATGCCAGACTAATGTCCTTCCAGCAGCAACAACTCTCAAGCAAGCACTCAATGGTGTGTCCATGTGCTTCAGAGAGGGTCTAGGCCTGTGGGTAACATTCTCTCTCTCTCTCTCTCTCTCACTTTCCTTTCCTACTTGTTCATTTACTACTTTGTGTTGCGGGTTCTACTCCTGAAAAGGGTTTTTCTTTCACCACATGCTTTGTCTACTTCATTTACACTCCTTTCCAACTTGGATGTCTGTGAAGGTGGGAACACCAAAATGGGGGTCTAACTGAGGTAGGCCCCTATACAACCCCAACCTTTTCCCCTTGTTCTTCTTTATGTAGGTGCAAAGTGGAGCTTGGAGTGAAGAGTTGAATGTCTAGTAAAAGGTAAGCTCTCTCCAAGTCCCCTTGTGTTTGTTATTGTTTTTGAGTTCCTACTTGTTTATTTTGCTTAGTACGTCTTAGATCTGAGCTTAGAAGTGAAACCTGGTTATGTCCACTTGAGCTCTTGAGCCCTTTGTTGCTTAGGATGACAACACATCTTTTAGATGACAACGCTTCACACTAGCATCCTGAAACCACATTGCTATCTTTTGGCTAAGAGCTCACTCGTCTGAGACATAAATATCGAGGTTTCACTCTCTCAGTATCTAAAGTAACTTTCTCTGAAAAACTACTCAAAGTGTACTTTTCTGTGTTTTCATCGACTTGCTTATTTTGAGTTGAATAAGGGCAATTTGTTCCTTGGTGATCTCTTGAGAATGAAGAGACCCATGTGCAGTGAATCCCTCTTATGTCACACATGTATATAGTTTCATTGAAAAAGAAAGAGAAAGACAAAGAAAAATAAAGAGAAAGAAAATTCATTCTAAAAAGTCATCATTCACATTTGGCAATTGCTAAATAGTCATTTCAAGTAAAAAAAAAGTGGCATCTTAATTGTATCACAACTTTGTGTAGTTACCCATTGGCGTAAACTGCAAATAACCTTCTACAAATGGAAACAAACATAATTGTGCACAACTATCAACCCATAGAAACTCTCAACATAGTTTACAATATCTTGTCCATCCAAATCCCCTCAAATAATAACATGCCATCAATGAAAAATTATTATGACCACTCTTGAAATCATGTAAGCTAGAATTCTCAACTATAGTGAAATGTTATAACATTCTTTGTCACAAACTGGTAACAATAAACTTAACAAATAAATAAATAATTTAAATTCAAACCTCAACAATCTCTTTTTTAAAATGATGAATGATTTTTGCATTGCCTAGGGTCACTCCTATATTAGATATATGGGGATGATAAAAATGTGTCCTTCATTTGTCAGGGTATTTCATCCTTACCCAAGAATTCCAACCAGTAGCTTCCTCAATTCACTCTTCTTGTCTCCTCAAGTATGCTTCAAGTGATCCACCTTGTGCATTGGTTTTTCTTGCACTATCTACTATTTCAATTGGATTCATCTTCTATTTTTGTAGTACTCTATTCCACCAATCATCTTCAGTGCTAGTTTACTTTGGCCTTTACTTAGCCATTTTTGGTAAGAAAAGTGGGATTACAAATTGGAGTTTTGAGCCTATGAATCTTGCATGTTGTATTTATACCTTGGTGACTACAATACAATAATGATAAGAGGGTTTAAATCGTATATAATATTATCATTTGGTACCTTAACAAAGATAAATAATTCATCATACATTATTTAATCATCCATAAGTATCATAACCATAAACACCACTTTATGCATATACATTTTTAATGCATATGAAAATAGATATAATGTCTTTTGATTTTATATTTGTTTCTAACATACTTCTTACATATTTCATTCTACATTATCATAGTTTATTATACAACAAGTACAATGGGGGCATGTCTATTACAAAACTTATTTTCTTCCTTGGTATAGTTAACTCTATGTTTTATATTCCTTTTACAACCAACTCATTCTACATTATCATAGTTTATTATACATACAAGTACAATGGGGGCATGTCTATTACAAAACTTATTTTCTTCCTTGGTATAGTTAACTCTATGCTTTATATTCCTTTTACAACCAACTGTAGTGGATTTTGAGTGCTACTGTGTATCTACTTTGTTCCATTCCAACATTATTCTCCCTTAAAATATAACTTATTTCCAAGAAATGATAATTATTCAATTTGCAATAAAAATATTTTTATAGATCTCTTTAAGCTACATGAACATGTGATGTCCCATTGTTTTGTAGCTTGTTATAACAAATGTATTTGAGTTTTAATATTAGTAATAATATTTTCTCTTCATATTTTGATAAAATATTCGCAACTTGCATTACCACTCTTTCTTCCCAATAATACCCTTTTTTTTCTAATTTAGGGCTACCTTCAATTGCAATATTTTCTCCTCTCAATTTACATGGTTGGTTATACATGGTTGGTTATAGTATTTATCTTTGGGTTCCAACATGATATTATAGTTCTTTTACCTTGTTTGATTTTGATTTCTAATAGGGCATGATCCTCATTTTCTATTCCATTTTGTTTTGTAGTATAACACATTTTTGCAAAAGATTGGTAATGTTTATCCATCCATTTGATTAATTTCCATATACCTTCATTTTTCAATGGTGCCATTTTTTTTTTAGTATGCATTTCTATTGGGTCTTCTTTTATAGGCCCAAATACTATTATTTTTTTATCTTTTGAAGTGCATTGTGGATATTCATATTAAGGTTATAAAAAGAGAATGTATATTGTTCTCTCCAATGTCTTGTTTGTACCCTTTTATCTTTGTTAATATACCAAGTTTGTACAATAGGTGTGAGTGTCCAATAAAAAATTTGTATACATATAACCTTGCATTATATTCTCTTCACTTATCCCATGTAGTTATACAAACTCTCATATATTTTTGTGATGGTATTGTGCCATCATATTTAGGATTTTTCTTACATTCTCCTTCCTCTAGCAAGTATCTTATTTTGATTAAGATTTTCAGGGCTTGCTATGTAGGTATGCTATATTTGTAGGTGTTCCACCATCTTGGGGTGACACAAATTAATGTTTTTTGTTGTGCCTCTAGTCTTTATTCCTTCCTCTCAAAATTTTTCTCTATATTTTCTAAGCATGTTTCCAAGTATCCTACCCTATAGCATTTGGATAACTTAATAGGAGAAATCTCGCATGAAATATGATTGAATTGTCATGATTTTTGTATGGTATATGCAGTATGGTGATTAGGTGATTTTGTTTTTTTTGTAATGAGGTGGTGGTATATTACATAGAGTTCAGTGAGTTTTTATGTACTCTTTGTATCGTAATTCTTTTGAATCTTCTTATCTTTTGTGATTGCAATTCTAGTACATCTAGTAACCAAGCATTGAGTACATCTTCAATATCTATACTTTTATTACTAATATCAATGTGTACTTCTCGTTCAAAGTTAGGTTCTTCACTATCTTTTAATGGTTTCTATTATTCTTGCAATAGATTTGGACATAAGGCTATGGAATGTAGAAGCAAAATGAATCAAAATGTTCCATCTTTTCCCGATCAGTGCTTTACATGAAAGAGATTTGGTCATAGAGGTAATGAATGCAAAAGTCAAATGATGAATGGCTATAAAAATGACACGAGGTTTCAATCAAGTTCAATGGCTACTGTTATAAATGCAATGGATTTGGGTATAAATCTAATCAATGCAGATCTAGAATGAATGGAAGTAAGATTAGTCAAAAGAATGTCATATGCTATAATTGTAATAGGCCTAAACACATTTCTAAGTTCTACAAAAGCTAAAAATGAAAAAGGATAATCTAATAAAGAGGAATGATCAAGTACAAAAGATTGATCTGGTAGAGACAAAGAAAGAAATCAACAAGATTTGGAAAAATAAGGAAGAGATAGAGGTTAAGGATGAGTTTGTACCAACATCTGGTGCAGCTGTTTCCTCCAAAAACTAAGCTGAGAGCTTTCGCTCAAGGGGAGATTTAATTGAAAATATTTCATCCTCTACTATAGAAATGGTGTTGATGCTTCAACATGTGGATATGGGCTATAAGTCAATGTGCTTAAACTAGTGGAGAAGATATCAACATAAAATATTGAGCTACAAATTTTTTTCAAGCATTTGAAGCTTGACTGTGCAGACAGTTAAGGGTTTGACAACTTTATTAGTTAAAGAATTTATGACAAAATTAGGTCATGGAAAAAGGTTTATAAGAATCTACACTTAATCAAATTTCATTTGCAAATGAGTATCAAGAAATGAAGAGTAGATGAAGAGCATATTAGTGTGTTTGAAGTGATTGAGATCTGGCGCGAGTGAAACTCTTTCCGAAAAGAGAAGTAAAAGGTGTTGATAGTTTTTCACTTCCCTAGTTTTTCAGAAAGAATTTTGAGAATAAATTTCAATGGCTACTCCAAGGGTTTCTGAATTGTTTGAATGACCCCAACCTAAATTCAAGAAACTTCCCAATAAATCTACAAAATTTGACCCTAATGGTGCATTTCCAAGGGTTCCCTATGGTGTTCTGCACATTAAGGATATAAGGATATACATTCATAGTAAACTGGAGGAATATGATCACCTGAGGCTTGGTGATGTGTGGGTAAAAGAGCTCACCAATGATGACTTTGCATTAAAACCTAAAGATTAGAATTTGGTGACAAAGAAGCTTGATGTGTGGCAAGGATTTACCAACTTTTTCCATGATAATTCTTGGGTGAGAATTGCACTCAACCGTACTCATAAAAAAATTGTATGGACAAATAGGCCTGACATGATTACCAAGGAGGTAATTAGGGAGGTGATTGGTCTATGCTCAACCAAACTAGTTTCAGTACTTAAGTCTTTAAAGAATGAGGTTGTAATGGAGCAAATAGTTGCAAAGTATGACAAGAGAGCCTTGACCATCAAGGATATAAGAAAATTGGATGTTAAATATGCATCAATAATGATCGGTCACAAGATACACTTATCTAACAAAGAGAATTTTGTATCTACAACCTCCATCAATATTGCCTATGAAATGGTTGAGAAAGGAGCTGATTATGACTTGTGTGAGATTTTGAGACAACAGTTGATGGAAAATTTATAGAAGAAAAAGGATTCTAGATATCCTTTCAAGTATGGCACAATGATTATGTGTTTGTTTTTTTACTTAAGAGAACTCCCTGAAACAAAGAGTGTTGTGTGGTTGCAAGGTAGACCTATAACACACTAGATCATATACTTTTTGAGAGGACTTGGAGATGCTAAGGCACAAGATGATGCTCTTGTGGCATTTTTCACAGTGTTTTAGAAAATAATGTAAGAAAGGGTGAGGATTCCATGAAAGATGGTGGAGAGATACAAAAATGATATTACTTTTCTAGTTATCGGGGATGAATGCATTATATAGGCTATAGAGACCAAAATAGTATGGATTTTGGAAATGGGATATGAAATCACTAAGCAAGATATTGTAGGGTCTGTAGACTACATGCTAAGCAAACCAAGGGACACCTCTGCAGAGAGGTATGAAACTTATGAGGAGAAGTCAATGAAGGTTCATATGGATCAAAGACAATCATAGGTGAAGAAGACTATTGAAAAGATGACTACAACATTTGCAAAACCATTGGGGCTCACTAAGGAGCAAGTTGGGGAAGCAAAGGATAAGTTTGGTGCTCCAGGAGGTTCATCAAATGTCAGGAGATCTGGTAGAACAACCAACACTCCTGCAATTGCTCAGAAGTCCTATGGGACTAAGCATGCTTAGGAGAAAAGAGAAAAGAACCTACAAGTTCTCTAGTGAAGGAGAAGACCTCTCTGATCAAACAAAAAAATAAGTTTGAAAAGGAAAAAGCTACTCCAACAATATAAAAAACTAGTCCTATGAAGTTAGGTGCCCTATTTAATGTGATTGTAGAGAATGAAATACTTGAGGAGACTAGTTCACTATACACTAAAGCAAATGAGGTGGAAAAGGAAACCATTATGGAAGAAATATTCAAGTACATTGTTGTTTTGAAGTGAATATGCATAATATTAAGAAGCAACTTCCTGAAGATCTTTGGAATGTACTACTTGCAATGAGGCAAGATTCTATAGAGGAAGAAGCAAAAAAATTCTTTGCTTTGGAAAAGGTTGGTGCATCTCTCTCCGAGGATAATAAACCCATGTTGGATAAATTGTGTAGCAAGGAGTTCTAGACGAAGAAGAGAGTAACTGATTCGAAGGATCTTCACCAAAAATTGAAGTTTCTCAATTTTCTCCAAAATTGACATCATCAGAAAGAGGTCAAAATTCTGACTCCAACGCAACTTGAAGGAAGTCAAATGAAGCTATGGAGCCTAAGATATGCTCGGTCAAACCTTGGTCAACTCAAGGCTCAGGTTAGAGAGAAAAAGGGTCAAAATTTGACATCACCAAAAGTGGTCAAAGTCGACATCAACACGAAGAGCTCATCGGGAGCTTTCCAACGACATTCGTTTCACGTGAATCAGACTTCGTTTGCCTGAGTTACAAGCAGTCAAAGGTCATGTAGAGATGGTTGACTTTTGACTGTATGGATGCTTGATGTTAGCATGATGATGTGGCAGTCAATGTGGTAGGTGACGTCACTCATACGGATGAATCCATAAGCAACACGGGGCATCCGTATGCCCAGTCATTAGACACGTCATCGCCCAGTCATCAGACATGTCATCACCAGTCATCGAACATGTCAGCAGACAGGTCAACAGACACATCA
Source organism: Sequoia sempervirens (assembly GCA_007258455.2). Lineage (NCBI taxonomy): Eukaryota > Viridiplantae > Streptophyta > Pinopsida > Cupressales > Cupressaceae > Sequoia > Sequoia sempervirens. The sequence continues at coordinate 421,951,511 of VDFB02075321.1, read as the reverse complement.
GGGATAGGTCAGGGGACACGTCAAGGGACAGGTCAACGAACACATCAGGGACAAGTCAGCATGGAATACTTTGACCAACAAATGAAGGTGTTCCACGTGGCACACCATTTCTCCTCCCTCCACCAGCTCGGGCAGTTGAAACCGATGGATAAAATGAGTAGCGGGTGGGATTCAATCCCCCAACCCTACAGACAGAACACAGCGACCCTGTCATTACACTGCGCACACTATGCGTTACTATATATAAGGCTCGATTCATTTTGGTAAGTGATCTGTTTTGATGTGGTTAAAAAAAAAGGTCAGCAGGGGGTCGAACCTTGGACCCCTCGCCAAACAAAATTAATACTTACCGTTGGAACATCGAATTCTTCGGTAATATAGGTGAGAAAAACTTGTTTTGTTGTTTGTATTAAGCTGGTTGTTAAACAAATAACTTCCTTTGGTTAAAAAAAAACCCCCAAAATGCAATAAAACTTAACCAAAGGCTAAAAGGGGGTATGTATGAAATATGGATAAGGTTAATTTGTTGGGGGAAGATATTTCATTAATTATGTTGGTTTTCACCCCATATAGAAAATTTTATGTATAAAAAGGGGTAGAAACGGACAGGAAAAACTAAGTGGTGATGGAGAGGAAAAATACTTGGTGAAATTGTGCTCGAATTTTGTGCTATCTAGGGACTGAACCTACACACTTTGAAGGAGAGATTTTCAAAATTTCTTTGTACCAGGGAGAACCTATGCCGCAATGCTGTAACCATTATTTTGGAGAATTAATTAGATTAGCCCACTCATTTGAGAGGGGCTCGAAGATGTAGTCATTCTTACGATGAACTTCGTTATCAATTTTGTTTGCATTCTCTCTCTTTTCTCTCATTCAAAATTTCATCACTTTTGTTATTTTAGTTTATTAATCATGTTCGTGTGTGAATTTCAATTATGTAATTTGGATTTCTTTCATTGTAATTGTTTATGCATTCAATGCAATCGTTATAGATCCAAAAAATAGATCAAATTTGGTATCAGAGTTTTGTGTGACTAGTATTGCAGAATTGGATGCTAACACGTTCTAGGAAACATCGAGGTGAAGGCGAACTAGAAGAATACAATCCTAAGATCGACAAACGAAGGACTTTTCCAACAATGGAAAAAATTGAAGCTGGAAAAAGTACTGAGCAAGAGCTTGATGATAAGTCTTTCTAGCGAGCCTTTCTTGACATGATGGCTATGGTGGAAGAGTTGTATGCGGAAAAGAAGCGCAAAAAGGGAAGTTCTTCGAAGTGAGAAAATAAGGAAGATTGAAAGGACAAGGAAAGGAAAACTCCAAAAGCTCCATCTCCTCCATCTTCCCCTTCTTCTTCCTCTTCTACTACTGTTAATCCTTTCAAAAGCAAGTCTAAGCCTATTATTAAACTGTATGTAAAATTTGAATTGCCTAAGTACTGTGGTGAGTTAAATTTCAAAAATTTAGATGATTGGATCCAGCAAGTAGAAGTGTATTGTAGGATTCAAGGCCTAATAGAAGATGCTTCTATGATCTAGTTAGCCACTCTCCAGTTGGGAGGTACAACTCTCACCTGGTGGGAGAGTAGGAATCAGGAGGAAAATTCTCACCATGGTAAGGTTAATATGACTTGGATGGAATTTTTTGCTACCCTTAAAAAATAGTTTTATCCTTTAGGCAAGGTAAGGGTCAGTCTATCCAAGATTACACCCATGAGTTTAGAAAATGAGCTATTGCTTTAAATGTTCCATTGTATACTCAGGATACATTACTCAATACATAGGTGGTTTGCATTCTTACCTAAGACATACTATTCTAATGTTGAGTCCTAATAATTTGGATGAAGTGTCAGTCCAAGCTACTCATTTAGAGTCAAGGGGTAAGAACACTTTCAGTGATAATTTCTCAAAAAACCATCTAAGTCTGAGGGGAAGTCTAAGGGTAAAGAAAAAGACAAAGATAAAGGAAAAGGGAAGAAGACAACTACAATTAAGAAGGAGGGTGATAATCCCACGTGCTCCCATTGCAAGAAAGAGGGGCATGATGATTCAAAGTGTTGGAAGCTACATCCTGAATTGAGGCCAAAAAGATACAGAGGCAATAAAGGAAAACAAAAGACTGCTGCAGTGATTCAACAAGATCTTGGATCTGACTCTGGAGATGAAACTCGGATTGTTGCTGTTGGGGTCCAAGGTAAAGGGAAAGGTATAATTCTCTCTTCTGATGCAAATGTTTCTAATGCAAATGCAAGTACACATAAAGTATCTACTCCTCCTAAAGATGATAAACAACAGAATGAATTATTTCATATTCGAGTTGTAACTAAGCACACTAAGATTGACACACTATTTGATATAGGTTCTCAAGTCAACTTAATATCTAAAGAAGTGGTAAAGAAACTTAATCTAGCTACAACTCCTCATCCAAAGCCATATCTGCTTGGATGGCTTTGCAATGATGCTCAACTGCAGGTAACAAAACAGTGTAAATTGAAATTTCCTATCACTACAAACTTTGTTGATAAGGTAGAAGTAGATGTTGTTCCTTTGGATATTTGTGGGCTTGTGTTAGGGAGTCCTTATCTATATGACAAAAAATCAATCTTTTAGAGGGGGGAGAATAATTATAATCTCTTTAAGGATGGGATAGAATACATTGTACATGCACACAAAGTTAAGACTAATCTTGCACTAGTTAATGCTGGTCAGATGAAAAGGTTGGTCAATTCTAGTAAAAAATTTGTATTAATGCTTGTAAAACCCAAAGAAGATGAAAAAGATTAACCATTTAAAGGGTGTGATCCAAAGCATAAAATTGAGATGGTTAAAATAGTTTCTGCTTATGATGTCTTATTTTAGGAGCCAAAGGGGTTGCCACCTAAGAGAGAGATACAACATGAAATCCAGTTGTAGCAAGATGTACCTCTTCCAAATATCAGAATGTACTATTTATTAGTTTTGTAGAATGAGGAAATCAAAAAGCAAGTTCAAGAGTTGGTGGAAAAATGAGTCATCTTTCCTAGTACATCTCCTTGTGGTTCTCCAATTGTGTTGGTTCCAAAGAAAGATGGTTCTTGGAGAATGTGCATCGACTATCGAGCCCTAAACAAGATAACGATAAAGAACATGTATCCTCTTCCCCGTATTGATAATTTACTTGATCAACTAAAACATGAAGTTTATTTCACTAAGTTAGACTTGTGTAGAGGATATCATCAGATAAGAATTATAGAAGATGACATTTGGAAAATTGCATTTAAGACAAAACAAGGACTGTTCAAGTGGTTGGTCATGCCCTTCAGGCTTTGCAATGCACTAGCTACATTTATGAGAGTCATGAATGATGTCTTTCATCCTTTCATTGATGATTTTCTCAGTCTATTTAGATGATATTCTTGTATTTAGTTGAACTTGGGAAGATCATGTAATTCATGTAAAAAAAGTTTTTGATGTGTTGAGAAAAGAAAAACTATTTGTAAAGATGTCTAAATGCGAATTCGCTAAGACATCCTTAGTGTACTTAGGCTATGTCGTAGGTGGTGGTCAATTGAAAGTACACCCTGTGAAGGTCGAAGTTATTGTAAAATGGCCTAATCCAAGTACAGTCATAGAAGTCAGAAGTTTCTTAGGTGCAGTTCAGTACTAGAGAAAGTTCATTGCAAACTTCTCCTACATTGCATCACCATTGCACGCATTGACCGGTATGAAGACAAATTTTCAGTGGGGAGGTCCACAACATAAGGCCTTCAACACTTTGAAGGAAAAGTTGAGCACAACACCAGTTCTGGCTTTACCATATTTACACCAACCATTCGAGATCGAGATAGACACAAGTGGATTTGTGATGGGAGCAGTTGTAATGCAAGGAGATAAACCAATCTGCTATCACTTTGAGACCTTTTTAGGTGCAGTTATTAATTATCTTACTTATGATAGGGAACTTTATGCATTAGCTCAGAGTGTTAAAAAATGGAAACACTACTTAATGGAGAAAGAAACTGTAATCCAAACTGATCACCAACCACTTTAGTATTTGCACTCACAGTCTAAACTGCAACAAAGTAGGAACTTTAGGTGGATGGGTTTTCTTCAACAGTTTCATTTGGTAAGTACAAGAAAGGTGCCCATAGAAAAGTAGCAGATATGTTGTCTAGGCCTCCTGTTATGAATGCTTTGATTATCCTTAAAGGTAGTTCCATGGTACATGAAAGTTTTTAGGAACAATATGCTAATGATGAGGACTTTAAGGAAATATATTCAGCTGTAATTGTAGGCAAACATGTAGAAGAGAAAGATTACTATGTGCAGGATAAACTCTTTTATCACTTGGGAAAGTTATGCATTCCAAAAGATGAACAAGCACAAATAATCAAAGAAGTACACACCTCATTGATTACAGGATATTTTGGGGTAAGCAAGACAATGCCTCAACTGCAAAAGTATTGTTATTGGCCTCGTATGCAAGAAACTGTAACTAAATATTAGAGGTTGTGTTATGTGTGCAACAAGTAAACCTAGTAATAGGAAATTGGGGTTGTACACACCTCTACCTGTACCATCCCATCCATGGGAAAGTGTTTCAATGGATTTTGTCAAGGGGTTACCTATGTCTAGGAAGGGACATGATTATCTATATGTAGTAGTTGATCGGTTCAACAAAATGTGTATTCTAATGCCTTGTAAGAAACAGGTCACTGCTGAACTGACAACTCAGATGTACTTCCAATTTGTATGGGTTCATTTTGGGTTACCTACTTCTATTGTATCAGATAAAGATTCTCAATTCCTAGGGGAATTTTGTTCAGCTTTGTGGGGACTCATGGACACCAGACTGAACAAGAGTACAACCTTCAATTCGCAGACTGACGAACATACAGAGGTAGTAAACATGATAGTTGTGCATCTGCTTAGAGGCTACTGCAACAAATATGCTAAGTTGTTGGATGAAAGTTTTCATTATGTGCAACATGCTTACAACCATGCGGCACACTCTTCTACAAAGAGGTCTCCTTTTGAGACTTGCTTCAGTTATGTGCCCAAAACATTGATAGATTTTACTTTTGGGAAAGATGATGTTGAAGATGGATGCCATGATTCAGAGAAGGCTTTGAAGTTCATCCAGAAAGTCCAAGCAATTCATTAGGCAGTGGAAGCACAGTTGGAGAAGAGTCAAGCCAAATATAAGGCTCGACATGATAAGCATCACAGTGATCACCATTTTCAAGTTGGAGATAGATTTTGGTTACATATTAGCAAGGAAAGAATGCAAGGAGAAGGAAGGAAGCTCAAGCTGATTTGGTATGGTCCCTTTGAAATCTTGGGAAAGATCAGAACCAATGCCTTTCGCCTTAATCTTCCTCCATACATGCACATCTATTCGGTTGTCAATGTTGAGAATTTGAAGTTGTATGAGCCTCTAATGATTTTGGATGAAGACACCGACATTTAGGTTCCATCAGTTGATGATCTTTCACCAGAGTACATGTCAGAGTTGCCAGAGGGCGTTATCCTAGATAGAAAAATCAGGACTTCATGAAGAGGCGAAGTTGAGTGCCTCAGGGTGGGACTGAAGGGGATAAATCCAAGCAAGGAAAAATAGATGGAGATTGGTAAAGTGAGGGAAATTTACCCTCACTTACTTTTTGAGTAACCAGCTTTTAGAGGTCCAAAATCTCTCTAGTGGGGAGGACTAATCCGGAGAATCTTCACCAAAAATTGAAGTTTCTCAATTTTCTCCAAAATTGACATCATTAGAAAGAGGCCAAAATTCTGACTCCAACACAACTTGAATGAATTCAAACAGAGCTACGGAGCCCAAGATATGCTCAGTCTAACCTTGGTCAACTCAGGGCTCAGGACGGAGAAAAAAAGGGTCAAAATTTAACATCGCCAAAAGTGGTCAAATTTGGAATCAACACGAAGATCTCATTGAGAGCTTTCTGATGACATTTGTTTCGTGTGAATCAGACTCTGTTTGTCCAAGTTACGAGCAGTCAAAGGTTGTGCAGAGATGGTTGACTTTTGACTGTATGGATGCTGATGTCAGCATGCTAACATGGCAATCCGTATGGTACAGACAACAATGATCCAACCTTGGCATGACACATGGTTGTTGATGTGGTAGGTGACATCACTCGTACGGACAAATCCAGAAGTGACATGGGGCATCTGTACGCCCAATCATCGAACATGTTATCACTAGTCATCAGACATGTCATTGCCCAGTCATCAGACACACCAGTGAACACATTAGTGGATAGGTCAGAATACATGTTAGGGATGAGTCAGTGGGCACATTAGGCACATGTCAACATGGAAGACCTTGACCAACGAATGAAGGCGTGCCACATGGCACCCATTTTCTCCTCCCTTCGCTGGCTCAGGCAGTTGAAACTGATGGCTAAATTGAGTAGCAGGTGGGATTCGATCCCCCAACCCTGTGGACAGAACACAACGAACCCACTGTTACACTGCGCACATTGTGCATTACTATATATAAGGCTTGGTTCATTTTGTTAAGTGATTTGTTTTGATGTGGTTAAAAAAAAGGCCGGCGGGGGGTCGAACCTTGGACCCCTCGCCAAACAAAAACAATGCTTACTATTGGAACACTGAATTCTTTGGTTATATAGGTGAGAAAAATTTGTTTTGTTGTTTGTATTAAGCCAGTTGTTAAACAAATAACCTCCTTTGGTTAAAAAAAAACCCCTAAAATGCAATAAAACTTAACCAAAGGCTAAAAGTGGGTATGCACGAAATATGGAGAAGGTTAATTTGTTGGGGGAAGATATTTCATTAATTATGGTGGTTTTCACCCCATATAGAAAATTTTATGTATAAAAAGGGGTAGAAACAGATGGGAAAAGCTAAGTGGTGATGGAGAGGAAAAATAATTGGTGAAATTGTGCTCGAATTCCGTGCTATCCAAGGACTGAACCTGCGCACTTTGAAGGAGAGCTTTTCAAAATTTCTTTGTACCAGACAGAACCTATGTCCAGAATGTTGTAACTGTTATTCTGGAGAATTAATCAGATCAGTCCACTCATTTGAGAGGGGCCCAGAGACAGTCATTCTTACGACAAACTACATTATCAATTCTATTTGCATTCTCTTTCTTTTCTCTCATCAAAATTTCATCACTTTTGTTATTTCAGTTTATTAATCATGTTCCTGTGTTAATTTCATTTATGTAATTTGGATTTCTTTTATTGTAATCGTTTATGCATTCAATGCAATCATCATAGATCCAAAAAATAGATCAATAACCACCCTCATGAGTAGTGATCAGAATGATCATGAAAGGCTCCAAAAAGAGACTATAGAGAAGGTATTAGAGATAGCACAAAAATCAGGGATGACTCTAGAGATCACAAAAGAAATGCATGTGGATATACATGCTCTAGATGTGAATGTTGAAGAATATGTACATCATGATGATGCTCAACATGAGAATGAAATTGAAGAAGGGAATGTGCAAGATAATGTTGTTCTGGAAGTGGAAGAAATTACTGTAAAAAATGTTACTAGTGAAGTAAATGTTGAAGTTGAGAATAGTGTTGAAGAAGGAGAAGCTACCAGAGAAGACATTGTAAAGGAGGATACTTCTATACCTCCTTCGATATCTAAAAAAAATATTGAGAAAATTTGAGACCAACTAGAGACAATCACTCCTCTGGATAACCCAGATCAGACTACTGGTGAAAATGTACCTGAGAAGAATATTGAAAAAGAGAGCAATGATGTAGAGGAGAAGGAGGAAGCAGTGATTATGTAGAGGAGAAGAAGGAAGCAGAGACACTAGTTAGCACTAGTGATGAGGAAAATGATTTAAAGGAGAAAATTGTAGAGGAAGAAGTGAAGGCTATTGGTGAATCTTTAGGTTCCTCCAGTGATTCCTTAAAGAATCTATTGAGCATGTAGTTACAATTCCAACTTGTAGTGTCCTCTCAATTGTTACAACTTCCAACACAACAAGGATATGTGGACATGAGCAAGATTTATCTTATTCACAAGCTTCAATTGGGAGATGTTTTCCATGCATCTGCCTAGAAAGAGATAATAGAGACACATTAGAAGAGTGAAGAAATGATAGATGAAGTAGTGAAGGCTTTGCATGAAGCCATACTTGGTATTTTCATTGACAATTCCTTCTCTGGTATGGAAAATATAATTTTTTTACTTGATTCCTTTAAGGAATATGCTAGTGGTCTGAAAGAAAAGTTAGAAAAAGAGTTAGAGAGAAAGGTTGATGAGAAAAACTTGATATTTTTTACAGAGAAGTGTGCCAATGCACACAATAAATTTCTTGAAAATATTAAGGGTGTACAAGTTTGTGTGGCAGAAGCCAAAACTTTATTTCAATTTTGCATAAAGTGGCCTAGATCTACAAAATGCATAAAGGATATGATGGACTCAATTGAGTCCCAAACTAATAAAGCTTCCAGTGCCTATGATATGGCACATGACCTAGATGGAAGCACAAGGGAAACAATTGAGAACTTGCATGAGCAGTTCTTCCAATTGCAAGAGAAAAAATAAAAGATCATTATGCAATTTGGAAATCTTAGGGATGTGGTGAGCTCTAAGTTCATACCTTTTTCTAGTGCCCTGTTGAGTGCTAAAAGAGCTTCAAAACTAAATCTGGTACCCAACACTCTAGATGATGGTGAGGAACTCCTGATGGGGTTGGAGACTCAAAGAATAATACTAGGTATTTCCAAGAGGACTTGGGAAGAAGGGAAACAAGAATGGAAAGCTCACCTTGAAAATCTATGAGGGTCAACCTCTTCTTTTGGTTAATAATACTTTTCTTTCCCTTTATGCATTCAGTTTATTGTTTGGAATTTTGTGTATATATGTAGATGGTACAACGTATGTTCTAGTACAAGTTTTTGACCTGGTTATGGTAGATAGTACCCTTAGGGGGAGTCAGTTAAGTTCTTAGTTTGTATATATGCATACATCAGTTATGGGGAGAATACAAAATCATGTATAGAGAGAGAAGTTATGCAAAGATTAGAGTATATGCATTCACCCTTTTCCCTTGATGTCAAAGGGGAGAATATTTTTTGAGATAGTTGAGGCATGTTGCAATAAAAGAAAAAGGGGGAGATTGTTGGAAGAATGAGGAGTTTTTCATTGATGCATTTGTTGGCCACATGATCATGAGAGATAAGTACATTGCAGTTCAATGTTGTCATTGATGTCAACAATGTAATATGGTATGAAGACCATTCAGTAGACCAATTTTTATAGCTTGGGAATGTTTGAAGATAGTAATCTAGTGGATATTTGCAAGAATGTTTGATCTGGTGAAGATAGGTGAAAGAGAAATTGACTAAGTGTCAATATAGGTAATTTTAGTGTATTGGTCATCCGATTTTTGGGTCCGCATTGGTACGCTATATAAGTTCTTGATCTACACTTTTGATATATTTTTTTTGGATGATAAAGGAACCTAAATCTAGAATCTCATATTGTGTTAGCTTCTGGTGTTGAAGTTATAAGTGATAGAAGTTTGGTTTGTTAGTAATAGGTGTTTCCTAGTTCAGTGCAATTTTTTTTGGTGAATTTGCACTTCTCTGTGGATTAGAATTTGACTTTATAGTTTTGTGGAGTTGTTGAAAAGTTTAAGTAGAGTGTGTATTCCAAATGGTATAGATTTTGGAGGTCTATGTGTCTGAATGTGGTTGCACAGTTAGAAAATTTTGATATTAGGTCATTACTGGTACCGACCTAATGAGTTTTGTATTTTGTGGTGATTGAATAAGCGTTGATCTGTTATGTAAGAGCTATTGCATGTCCATATCAACCTATTTTGAATTTTTATGAGTTCTGAATCTTGGCAAGAAGTGTGTATGTATGGTTATTGATTCAATAAGTTACATTTTGTATAATACATCTAATTAGGTAGACCTAATTGATGTTTTAGGTGTTTTTGACTAAAGAAGATATATATGTAAGATCTTTTTCGGTGTTTTGAAGGTAGTAAGATGTAATAAGAGTTTGTGGATGAAAATTGTGCGAGTATAAGGAAAATGTAGAGTAGAGAAAATATTTAGTTTAGATTAGTATGAAGTGTGTGAAGTCTATATTTTGAACTTCAAAGGAACTGCAATTCATGCATATGTTAGATGCAATTGTAACAGTTCAAATCTTCACTATGTGCCACAATCTCTTCTATATTTTCTTCTTTCTATGGGAAGTGAGACCACTTGTAGTGAGCACTTCTTTAATATAATATAACCACTTATAATATATTGTGAGCTAATCCTCACCGTGGTTTTTCCCATTTTGGGTTTTCCACGTAAAAATATGGTGTTCATGTGCTATGTGATGTTGTTGGTTTCCTTCATGCTTTCCTTCATTACTGCAAATTGAATATGCTATGAATATTGAATGTTTATATGCTTAAGTGGTTTAAAAGAATACTGATTCAGCCCCCTCTAAGTATTTTAGGTGTTCAACAAAAATGTTAAATTATAAAACTTTGATATTTTTTTTGTAAGTAGACCTTCAGTGCCTTTGACTGTCATTCAACTCACTATCCATACAAGATGCCAACACATCCTTAGGAATCTAGCACGGTGCGTTGAAGTCTGATTCCCATGTTACCATCTCAAGATAGAGAGTTATTTGAGTCACAGTCTGAGACCATTGTAGTCTACTCACCTAATTTTTGAAACGCCTTTCATTAGCAGAAGGGAAATAAAATTATATTTTCCCTTCCTTTTCAGCCTATCTTTCCTTTCTTAATTCATTAGTTAACTTGAGGTAGTTTAGGGCAGTTTATTCCTTGGGGCTCTCCTTTTACCTAGAGCCTTGGGGGTGATGAATACCCCTACTCTACATTTTTGGTGAATATGATGTGGATGTCTTGTTTTCATTTCTTCGTGTCAGATATCTCTCTCTCTCTTATCTCGGGTTCCTTACAAATTAGTGTGTTGTAAAGATTTATGAGATTTATGACTCAGTCTACAACCTCCTAGAACATAGTTAGAATGAGTTTGCAACATATAGAGATGGATTCCAAGAAGGTCACAACTAGTCCTACCTTTGATGAAATAGTTTTGGGAATGTTTACTGGCTTCTCCAACCCCTTTGGAGAAGTCACTACATGTCTCCCTACCCCTCCTCCTTCCATTTTGTCAATGAAAGAAGATGATGCTCTTGAGGTTCCCATGAAGTAACTTCTTTCCCTGGATATGAGACTCGAGGAGTTTAAGAAGTATCTGGAGAAAGAAAGGACTATGGATAAAGTCGCTAAGGTTGTTAACAACTTAAGAGCTATGTTGGATAAGGACCTAATAGGTCTAGAATTTATTTGAGGCCTTGTAGACATTGTGGCACTCATGTCTCAGTCTACAATCCTAATTCAGGTGTTGCCCAAGACCTTGGCTCCGATACCACTAAGAGATAGATGAAAGTATCAATGTCTAAGGTGGTCCTCAATCAACCCCCATCATTAAAGTAAACAAGGTACCCTTTGGTTTTAGATCCATTAGTCCTAATGTTACTAGTGGTAATCTTGGATCCCATGTTGGTCCTAGTGGTGGGGTCTCTACTGGTTTAGGGCTAGTGGCTTTGGTGGTTCTAGTGGAGGTTCCATTGGTCATGTCTCATCCTCAGACCCTATCCTAAATTCTTTATTACAAAATATTGGTCAGATGTAAAACCAGTTAGCAAACCTATCCTATTCTACCTCTCAATATATTTTCTAACCTTTCTTTTGTCATAGTCATTTATCTATTTCCATTCTAAACAATCCTATCCTTTAGGGGATGGAGATTCCAAAATTTGAAAAGTATGGTGGTCATGGAGATCCTTAGACTCACATTTTGATATTTAATGTGATCTATGCACTAATTTCTTCCATCATGATTCTCTAATTGCTAAGCTCTTTCGAAGATCCCTTAAGGACACTACCAAGTGCTGGCAAGAAGTTGAGTCCACTTTTTGGCCAAAAAGTGGAAGTGTTTTCCCTGATTTTTCAGAATTTGTCACATTTGACCTTAAAATTTGAAGCACTTAGATATGGAATCTTAAAAAAAGTCACTCATCATAAAATGTAGTACTCATAGTCTAGTTTCCAAATATGTAATTTATTTTAATACTTGGATGATACAATAACCGTTGTTTAAAAGTCACTTTTTTTTACTATACCATGCATGTGTACGTCATCCATATTTTGACCTAAATAATCATATTTTTCTAAATCCTTTTGGGAAAAGATTTGTAACTCACTTAAGCATGCTATCCATATTTTTTTATAATTTTTTTATTGAATATATATATTTTTTGTTAATTTTTTATTGGCCATATTTGGTGTTTCAAAAAATCGTTTGCATGTCACGCTGTATACACTGAAAAATATCCTAATCGATATCATACATTTGAAATAGATTTACTAACATCATTTCCTCTTTAATCCATCCTCTTTTCACTTAATTGATTTAATTAGCCTAGCTAATTAATTAATTACATCATTTTCATCTACTCGCCTAATTAATTAAATGGGATTAATTCATTTCTTTTCGCACTAACACTTCATCTAATTAAATTAAATAAATCAAAATATTTAATTGAATCTCCTAAGTCATCTTATTTAATTAAATAACCCTATCTTATTTAATTAAATATCATTTCACCCCTCCCCTATTTATTAAATCATCTAATTTAATAAATATCTCTTTATTCTTCTAATTCCCTAATTGCATAAATTAAACCTTGTTTAATTAGCAATTAAACTAACTTTCCTCTAATCAAAGGGAATATTCCCATGGAATATTCTCTATCTGTTTTTGCACAATTAAAACTTTGCTTTAATTTGTAAAATACCTTTTTCCTCACCCTAAAGAAATATTCTCTCTCCTACTTGGCTTCTTCAACAAGCTAAACCCTTTAACCTCTTTGGCAAGTTACCTTTGACCTGTGTGAGCAGGTCAAAAGTGTGTTTGTTTGAGGCAAGTGTGAGCCTTTGATTAAATTTCATCATGTATTCTCATCCATTGATGAGAATCTATGATCCATGCCTCTCATCCCCTTCATCTTGAACTATTGATTAAGATTTTTGATCTAAACCATCCATTCCCCATTTGCTCTCCTATAAATAAATCACTATTTGGAGACAAATGAATCCATCTTTCAATTGAAAACTTATGTTGTTGAAACTCATACATCCATCTTTCAATTGCAAACTTATGTTGTTAAATTCACTCACATACTCACTCATCTTTTACTCACTATTTAGCTTGTTTTAGTTCATTTTAGTTGCATATTAGCTTAGAGAATCCATTAATGGCTTCCATGCATCCATCTTAGTTTGTAAATAAATTAGGGTTTTCATCTTTTAGCATCATTTTAGGTTAGATTAGCTTAGAAATTACATAATTATATCATTTATAGCATAAAATCATGGCAACTTAGCTTGCATCATGTTCATTTTTACATAATTTAGGTTTTCATACACCAAACACCATGGTTTCATCGATTCTCTTCCGTAGAATCAATTGAAACAAGCTCACTAATCACGATATTGAAAGGGTCATCATTTCACATCAACACGACATCAATTCCACAAGATAAATTTTGAATGGATTAGAATAGATGTTTTGATAGCTTTCATAATTTAGTATGTTAGGTTTTGATGAAATTTTTAGTTTTAATCTTGTTTGATCGATCTTGTTGAGATTTGAGTATTGGTGGCTCCGTTATGCATCGATTCTTCATGGATCAAGCATAATTTGGACCATACCAGTATTTTTACATCAACATTCTAGCGCTAGGAGGGAAAACTGTTAATTTAACCATTTTTAGCTAGAATTCCATTTTATGCTATTTTGCAGGTTGTAGTGATGCTCAAACTACAAAAAATGACGCTATTTCAATAGTGTCACCATATAGCAATGCCCAAGTAGTTTGAAAGAGTGAAAAATATTTAATTGGCCAACATTGATTTAAATATAGAGACACATATTTAATTTGAAGATATCGTGAAATGCAAATGGCGACTCTCAAATTCACTAGACTGATGCTTTGAAATTTCAAATAGGGATGCATTCGCTAGCAGTGATGCCCATCAAAATAGCAACACAATCGTGTTCACTGGTCTCGCTACAGAGCGATGCCCATTTTCACCAGAGCAACACCCAAATCATAAACTACGACACTATCATGTTCAGCGACACTCAACCAGGGTAAGAAACTTTATGTTAGTTTTTTTGACATGTGACTTATTTTCTTTGGATTATCTGATCATTGATGAATGTCTGATTGTGTTTTCATTGTTAGAATAATAGGGTTTTGCAGGGTTTAAAGGCATGGATTGAAATTGAATAACTTCTCTTCTATCTTAACATTCTATAATTATAACAAGCGTTCAACGCTTTGGGGCAATTATAACCCAATTTCATGCTTTTTTACTTTTAGTTTTACGCAACACACTAGTTTTCAATTGGGTTTAAAATGAACATTCAAAGTTGGATAAAATTGAACCCTCACATCACATCTTTCAGTTGGGCTTAAAATTGAACAAGGCAAACTCATCTTTCAATTGATGATTAAAATTGACTCATTATTGCTTGGAAGGATAAAATTGACAACTGTTTGTTTTGTTTTGTGGTTTTTCAACTTTTCTAGTGAATGCGTATGCAATTCTCTCACGCCATTTGGAAATCTCAAGAAAAAAAACATTCTCTAACACTTTGCAAAACCACCCACATCTTTCAATTTGGGTTTAAAATTGAACAACCATGCTAGTGTGAGAAAAAGCATAGCATGTGTTCTCTCTTTGTGCGTGCAAGCAAAGATAATTGAAATACGGATATACTTACTCACTATTGTTCAACTTTAGAGGGCCTAACTTGGTGGGAAAAATCACTCACCCCAAGGGAATGACCCAAGTGTTAACGAGCATAAGCCAAGCTCTTCCAAACCGCTATATAAATTTGTGGTTATGATGAAAATTGTAAACAATGGGAAGCAGTACATGATAGCTCTCCCCTAGTATCTTTATGATGTGTAAAGCCCTTTTTCTAAGGGTTGGGAGACCTCTCATAAGGATTTTATCATTGCATGCCCTAAACTGGATGCCCTTATTATGAATCTTTGTGTAGTAGCCAAAAATCCCTAATATTTGTTGATGTAAGGTCGGACCTCTGAAGCCGTCCCACATATTTGTTGTTCTTAGTAGAGATGAAGAGTTTGTCATGGGAGATTAATGAGAAATCAAAGCTTGGTTGACCCATAGAAGTGAGTTTCGTGGAGGGGAGCTAGTGTGGTCAGGCTTCTAATCATCCGCTTTGAATAAGCGCAACTGGAGAAATCCAAGTGGGAATACAACAAATATAGCCATTTCTATCCTAGGGTTGTAATGCTTTTGTGTCAATTTAACACTTTGCTTGATTTCAAAATGATCCAAAAATAAACATTCACTATCCAAATTTCAAACACTTTGAAATATGGACTTCTTGAGTTAGCCTTGACCTTGTCCTATATCCTTAGAGGACTAGGAAATTATGGCTTTAACCTCATGATTTTCATGAAATGGACATTATGAAGTTATGATGTTTTTGACATAAACATCTTGTTTGGAGACATAATCAAAGACAAGTGTTTGTGGTAAAATCAATTCATTTAAGTAAATTGACAATTGAACTCCACATGACTATTCAGAGACTGATTGCTCCCGTTTGATCTTCTAGGTACTATAAAGGCAAACTTTTAACTGATAAATAGTGAACTCTCATTAGCACCTTCACTGAAAACAAGGAAACAAACTACAGTGGAGAAATGTAGCAACCATTTTAGACGAAGAAGAGGAACACACCGATCAGGATTCCTAAGCCCACATGTCTATAGGTCCTCATTTTAGACTTAGGCATCTAACTCCAAAGCTCTTAAGAAACACCTTCAAACAGTTCACAAAAAAAAAAAATTGGTAGAAAAATTTTATAGACACACTTCAAGGTATAGTCTAGAATTGTATACATTCCTTTGGAGTCAAAATCCTGATCTTTTTCATGATACTCAAGTCCTCTAAATGATTCATCAAATAGTCAAAATCCATAGGGGAAAATCACCAGCACTCCATTTCAGACATAGGAATCATAGAAAAAAGTATAGTCAAAAGTGGGCTTCTATATTTTACCGTAACCATTACACTTTGTTGAGAAAATTTTATGCCCGAGCTAGGATAGACCATATAGGTTTGAACATTCCCATCCATCCTCTTATTTTCTAGGATTTGAAAATTTTAGGGGTCTAGCATCATTCTCATTACCTTGGTATTGTCAAAACAAAAGGTTCACTTTAGGTCAACATTGGGTATAACATTTCACTCACCCCTTCATCAAAATTTCATCCTTCACCTCATCTATCTTTGCAAAATTTCAAAAAACACTAACACTTTGGGACTTAAAAAAAAATAAAACCAACTTGCTATCTTAGTTACTTTGTATGTGAAATGTATCCTTTTCCATGCACTTAGTTGAGATAGTTATCATCTTTGAACTAGCTTATCTTGAAGGTCAAGTCAAAAGTGTAGTCCCAAAATGCTTGCAAAGATCACTTCCCACATTACCCATCTTTTCATCCCACATTATCATCATTGCTCCCAAAATACTTAGAGTGTCCCTTTTACCTAGGCTTGAGTCAACTAGAGAGTTCAAACATTACAAAACTCAACACAACTCTCCCATAGATGACACCAAATTTATGGTAAAGACGAGATCACAACACAAGAGAATCATGGAAAAAGAAAAAGTTACAATTACCTCAAGTGATCCAAATCCTTTAGAATTTGATCCTAGAAGTCATGTTACACCATCACAACAACCATCATCTTCTTTAGGACCATATTAAATTGAATACATCATGAAAAAACCATTTGAGCTTGCTAGAGAAGAACTTTTAGAACATCAACATTTTGAAAGTGTGGCTCCTATCTCCCCAACATTTGTAGCACAGAGTTTAACACAAGATTTCACAACTCCATCACAAGGGATAAGTCAAATGTACATACCTAGTCTTGCAACTAGCCTTGCTAAATATTTTGGTCACACCTTACCATTTGAAAGTAGTATACTTGTGGGTACTCTTGAAACTAATCCTCCACCTCCCACCACCATTTGGAAACCTACCTTTGGTGCTCCTCCCATTCTCGAAGATCCAAAACAGCTACACACTCCGCTTGAACTTGACTATTCCACCACCACTTTGACATTTTGGGGAAACCCTTATTCATCCATACCTATGAGTACCACAAGTATTCCTCCCATCATGCAAAGTGGTACAAACCAAAAATCTAAAAACAACACACTAGGGCATGCTAATACTGTATCACAAAATCAACCCTCAACACAAATAGGGACATCTTTATCCAACCCTCTAGTGGGTTCATTCATTCCATCTACCATTACAACGTCATCCACTATCAATCCACTTCAAAACAATCCCTTGGTTACAAGTTATTTCAACCTTGGGAGTACCTTGATCATGAACCCTTTGTTTACATCTTTTTCACAAGGAAATCCTCAAAACATAGGACAAGGTAATCTTTTTAATAAGTGGACTCAAGGTTCTAGTGTGTCATTTCCATTGCAATATTTAATGACATCATATTTTCCAACAAATCCCTTTTCTATACCAAATCAATCAGGACCTCAAACATACATTCCTCCACCTTATTCTACCATATTGCAAGGAATGTTAAACCAAGGGAATCCTCCACCTTTCACTAGCAATACACTAACCACTCAAAACATCAATATTCCTATTCCTTCACAAATGTCTCAACAACCACCTAATCCCACCTTGCAAGCACATGCCTTAGCTTTACAACAAGCCCAATAAACTTATCAACAAGCTGTGCAACAACAACAACAATAGGAAGCACAACAAGTAGCCTTAGTAGCTCAACAAGCAGCCTTAGCACAACAACAACATCAAGCTCAACAAGTAGCCTTAGCACAACAACAACATAAAGCTCAAAAAGTAGCCCTAGCAAAAGAACAAAAACAACAAGTGGCCATTTCCCAACAAGCTCAACAAGTAGCCTTAGCAGCACAAAAATCCACGCAACAACAATAAGCACAACAACAATAGTAGGCCCAAAAACAAGCCCTAGTGGTGCAATAACAACAAGAAGCTCAAAAACAAGCCTTACTAGCTCAACAATACACCCAACAAAAACTATAAGGTTCATATTTTCCTCATATGAACATCATCAATCCAAACGCATCAAGAACATATTCATCACTTTCACAAAATCTCACACCTTCATACACCCCATATAACTCATCTCTCATCCCACCATATGTTCTTCCACCCCATCTGCAAGACGATCTAGAATCACAATTGAAAACACTCTCACAAGAAATGCAGGACCTTCACATGGGCAAGACAAAGAAGCCTCATACACAAAACTTGTGTCCTTACCCATTTGATTGAAACATAGCAATGAGACCATTCCCTCTTGGTTTTGAAATCCCCAAGTTTGAAAAATATAGAGAGGAAGTCTTGTTGATCATATCAAAGAATTTAATGTCATGTGCAAGGAAGTGGCTTACGACGATTCATGTCTAATGTGCCTCTTTCCTCAAAGTTTAACATGTATTGCTATGGATTGATTCTCTCATTTTCCTCATAGTATCAATTTTTTTCAAGAAATCATTGACAAATTCATCGATCACTTCTCCTTCAATCTTGACATGGACATTAGTCTAAAAGAGTTGTACACTCTTAAACAAAATCCAAGAGAAACCTTCACTAATTTCTTACAATGATGGAGACAAAGAGCTGGTAAAGCAAGTGGCCTCTTATTGACAAAAAAGTGGGAATCATTATAGCCAACCTTGATACAAATCTATCATTCCACTTGAAAATGCAATGCATCACATCATATGAAGAGCTTGTTCCAAGAGCCCTTGACATTGAAAGAGCCCTAATCTCATAAGGAAATACTTAGGCTTACAAATATAACCATCCTTCAACCAGTTCGAATGAGAAACCTCGTGTATGGGCTAAGAAAAAAAATGTAACAACTAATGGTGTGGTAGATGCTAAGGTCATACTAAGTGCTCCTAAACCCATAACAATCAAGTTGCTAACATCCAACCAACTGTGCAAGAAATGGTACCCAAGGTTAGAACAATCAGATCAATAACACCTTTATGCAACCAAGGAAAACTAGTAACAGGAGCAACTATTCTAAATGCAAGTACACACAGTTATTGAAACCCATCAAGACAATCATAAAGAAACTGGTAGAGTCAAATTTGATAACACTTCCTAATTTTGAAAACTACCAAGAACCACAAGAGAAGCCATCCTGGTGCAACGAGCATGATCTCTATGACTTTCATAAAATCAGAGGACATAAAACAAAAAACTACATAAAACTCAAGAATATCATCCAAGATCTCATAGAGAATGATACCATATCTGTTGAGGTACAAGTTGGAAACTAGGATCTCAAGATATACAAGACCCCTATGCCTGATCATAACAAAGAAAACAACAATGGGAAAGCTAAGGATTACACCAATTTTAAACATACTTATTCCAATGTAGTTTTCTCTTATGATAGTGTTATCACTGTTGTCACCATCAAGGGAGCTAGTATGGAATGTGGATTTACCACATGCTGTGGAAAAAAGACCATTCAAGGAGTTGTGCTAGCTTAATCTAGGACACAACCTACTTTACCCACATCTAATCCTAGAAAGTACAATCTTGTAGATCAGCTTAAACAGACCCCTGCTAAGATATCAATCTTAGAACTTTTGAGATTATCTCCTGCACATAGGGAAATACTAGAAAAATCCTTTTTTGAGTCATCTGTTCCCGAGAACATTGATATCGATCAATTTCAAGCTATGGTAGGAAATATCACCAACCATATTCTCACCTTCTCTGAACAAGATTTACCATCATAACCATGCTTTATACCTTGAGGTTGTAATTCATAAAAACAAGGTCAAAAGAGTCTTGGTAGATGGAGGTGCTACTCTAAACATTTGTACCCTGTAGTCGATCAAGCATTTAGGCTATTCAGAAGATACCATTGAGAATACAAAGAGTACCACCATTAGAGCATATGATGACCAAGAACAGGTATCACAAGGAATCAATGCACTTCCAATCCAAGTGGGACCTCTTATTGCAGAAACCACATGCCAAGTACTTGATCTTGATCTTCCCTATAACATACTACTTGTTCAACCTTGGATCCATGCTTTGAAAGCTATAGCCTCAACCTATCATCAATGTGTGAAGTTTCCCTTTGAGGGCAGAGAAATCACTATCCATGGAAATCCTAATCCTTTCTACTATAGCAAAGCCTTAAGGCCAAGTTTTATAAGATCCCACAAATAGCCAAAAATGATGAAGGACCTACACCATCAAGCTCATTTGTTGACCCATCATCTCTAGCCTCTACCTTAGCATCAAATGTACCTATTGTGAAAACTATCTGATATCAAAGCAGTAATCCAAGATGACGGTTGTGTAAGCTACAAAATATTGAAAGACACCTTTGTCTTAGGAGAGTTACCTATTTCTCCTCAATCTCTCAAGAAACCAATATCTAGCACCAAAGAACCAAAAACAATCAAGATATCAGCTACTACCTTCACCAAGTGGGGAGACTTGAATCAAGAAGACGTCAATGAGAAAGATATCTCTAAAATCCTCTATCAAGATGAATGACCTATTCTTGTTCTTCCCATGGAAGATGACAAGAAAGGTCTACAACTAATGCAAAATTAGGTATATAACAAGATTGAGAAGCTAGGATAGAATGACAATGGTTTATTAGATGATGAGCCTAGTTTTTAGTCCAATTTTGGGTAGAATCTATAGTTTATTTGCTGGTAGGTGTCATGGACTTTAATGTTAAATGTTGGTATTTTCATAATATTTCCCTCAAACTATTGACAGTGGACTTAATCCATCCCTGCAAGCTTTAATGGCATTTGGCATAATATGTGGATTATCTATATTGATTTTGCATGTGGTTAATGAATGTTCCTTAGAGTGGTTATAGATGTGTAGTTCTTATGCATACTGACCTTGCCATGGAGATTTAATACACCAAGTTGAAGAAGACACAACCAGCTAGGCATGCACCATAACATCCAGTTGAGGAATTGCTCCAAGTCAAAGGTAGCCGACGACAAAAGATTCTTCATGCAACTGAACACAACTGCATTGTAGTGGACTTTAATGATCGAGCATGCATGGACATTACTGCTGTGCTGGATTTGTGTTTGGACTTGCATGTCTGACCAAATTCTATGCATGCATAACTTCCATCGCTCCACTTTCCCTTTTTTCCCTAAATGGCTTCCTTCGAGTCATGGAGTTGACTGCCATGTTTAGCTGATTAGTATAAATAATGATTTGATGCTCCTTCTTTATAGGTTGCACAATTTGATATTGTACTCTCATTCTCTAGTTTTTAGTAATATAGATGCATTACTCTCTTGTATGCATGATTCACAGTGAATAAAATAAATTTATGAGTTTGAGCATCTGAGTTTCTTTAGTTTTAGAGGATACTTATCCAAGGGGGCCCACTTGGTGAGTAATCCATCTTCTTAGTTTAACATTAGTTTTTTATTATTTGTTGTTTAGTACTTAGTTAGAAATCTGGTATCGACTGTTCCTGCAGCCACTAGAATTTCATTTTGTGATTGTTCCTATAGCCAAAGCAAGTAGAGTAGTCTCTTGTTTTTTGCTTAGATTTTCATTCCTATTATGCGTTTTTGCTTAACATAGTCATTGATTGATGCTCAACATTTGTTTCATTCCTTTTCAAACAATTTACTTTCAGTATTGTGTGTTCCTTAGCTGTAGAATAGAATGGCTACTTTGAGTTCCTAGTGCACATACTATGCTGACCCATTTCAAGTTCATGTTCCTGGGTTGACAAGTTAAATGAACCTTCATGATGGTTGAAATGGATATTCAGGTTAGATGTACAATCTCTGAATCATGTATGTAAAGGTTTAGTTATTGAGATCATTATAGCAGACCAACATTTTTGGTGCTGTTGCTAGGGATGGTGTCAAACTAGGGAGTCTTTTGGAGTCATTGGTAGTTTTCCTTGCTGTAGTGTTTTTGGAAGTTGTTCTTAGCATATCCTCATTTAGGAAGTAATGACCCCCCTTATTCTTTACCAATTCTTTGTGTAAGCTAATTGATAGTGAGTGATACTACATGCATAGAGGAAGGAGAAGGGATCCTTATGGGAGATTCCTTCCTAACAATCCTAATCCATTCTAGCTAGTTGACTATCAGAATGTACCAGAAGAGGAAGAAGAAGATCCACACCCCTTTGCTAATGCATATCTTGATATGACTAGTTCTAAAGTCTCATCTGAAAATCAAAATCAGCTTGAGAACCCCTTTTTTTTGGAACAACATCAAGCAGGCATGGGTGATTCAAATAGGAACAAACCTAACCAACCAACTTTTCCTTTCCCCATTGCCCATCAGAATGAAGTTGACAACATCAAGAACATTCAAGCCTCAACACTCCCAAAGTTTTATGGACTTGTCATAGAAGATCCAGACACCTTTCTATTTGAATTTGACATACTCTGCAAGAGTTATGATTATACTATTGATGACCATAGGCTTAAGGTATTTCCTACCACTTTGAAAGAGGCTGCATTAAGATGGTTCCTGAGCCTAGGAATAGATACTGTGGAAACTTGGGAAGACATGAAGACAAAATTCCTTGAGAAATACAAGGAATATTGTAGAGGTAATGACATGAGAGGAGGTGACATTTTTAGGATGCAACAAAAGGAAGATGAGAGCCTGAAAGACTACATTGCAAGGTTTCTATTTTGCCTACAAAAATATCCACACCATACACTTAATGAAGACTAAAAAAATTTGTTTCTCTTAAGAGGAATCAATGATAGATGCACTGATGCCTTGGACCTCATGGGAGGAGGAGATATTTCCCAGGTCCTTTGGGAAGATATCAAGAAAATATGCCAAAACTACTCTAGGGAAACTACAAAGAAAGGGAGAGCTTACCAATCTTCCATGGATAAGTCAACTACCAGTGGAGTCTTAAGAATGGAGATTACTCATTTGCTAGCAGACTTCAAGCAAGACATTATCAATAACTTAGCTACTCAGCTAGATACACTTCATGCGAAGAAGAAGAAAGAGGAGGTAGAGGTAATGTTGACAGAGTATTGCCCCCACTGCTGACAAAAGAAGGAATACAGATGCAAGATGGTAGCTAACCTTGAAAGAAAGTAAGTTCCACCTGCGTTCAAGCCAATCCAGATTGAAGAAGACCAATTCTACTATGTTGCACAAAGGAAGCCTTGAGCTCCAAGACAAGGTATGCCACCAAATCCACTATCCTATGCTAGGTCATATTTTAATTCCTATTCCTTTGGTAACCAATGACAACCCCCATATCCACCCAATTATGGAGGATATCTACCACATCCTTGTAGTAACCCTCCAAATGCTTGGAACAGTAATCAAAGTTCTCCACCCCAGTGGTAGCAACCTCTGAGGAATTGGCAACAATTTTAAGGACATTGGCAGCCACCTCTAGGAAATCAACAACAAACAAATCAATGGAGAGGAGGGAAACAATGGCCTACTCAGACAACTAGCTACATGCAACCACCTTCTCAGCCCCAACATCCTGCTATAATGCCTCCACCTGATAATCCCAGCTCAAATGCACCTAAACCCACTCAATTACCAACTCAACCCACACTCAATCCAAATAAAAAACCACAATAGTAGCTTGCCTACTCTACTGATTCAAATCAATTTCCTGCATATGTTGTGAGTACATAAGTGATATCCACTTGCATTTAGGTACTACTCTACTAGCCCCTTCCAAGCCTATTATCACTGAGCTCCCTATGGAAGAGGAACCTCTGAATGATCCCATTCAACCTAGTGTACCTAAAAATTCTGAACCAGTCCAAGTCAAGTAGATTGAACAAGAGCCACCATTTCCTCAAAGATTAGAAGTTTCCAAGAAGAAGGAAGAAAATGAGGATACAAACTTTGATATTTGGACTAGCTGAAGCATATATGTGTCCAGATACCTTTATTTCAGGCCATAAAGGATGTTCCAATCTAAGACAAAGCAGTCAAGGAAGCTTGTCTCAAGAAGCCAAGTAGGATAAAGAAAGACCCAACTACAGTTCATGTGGTGGGCCAGCTAGCTGACATCATGCTAGGAAAAGTGACTATTCCCAAGTATAATGACCTAGGCAGTCCTATGGTAGCAGTTGCCATAAACAATATCCAAGTGAAGAATGCTCTGATTGATTTAGGAGAAACAATAAATGTAATGACCAAAGACATCCTGCAACAACTAAATATTGCAAGTATGAAGTCCACTCCTACTGTCCTGCAACTTGCTGATAACTCTACTGTTAAGCCTGATGGTGTAGTGGAGGATCTTGTGGTAGTTTTAGACTCCTAGGAGTACCCAACAAACTTTATGATTCTTTCTCTTAAAACCACACTAGGTGGGTATCCCATTATTCGTGGAAGGCCATGGTTATCAACTGCAGATGCATACATTGGATGTCGGTCAGGTGACATGATCATTTCAGATGGGAGGAACACTAAAATTTTTGTTCTTTATCCACCTGCTCAACCATCTCATGATGAAGATAATCCCGTATGACCACATGTTGGTGAAGAGGTAGAGGAAGTTAACTCTGTGGCGCAACTTATGATGCTAGGTAGAAGATCTTTCATGCAGCTCCAAGATGAGGATGAAATATTGGATAACATCATTCATAACCATTATGAAGTGGAGGAAGCATCATCTTCTCATTCTGCTAGTCCAGTCAAGACACTTCTGCCTACTCTTCCTGCAGCCATTATTTCTGTAGATGTTCTTCCTGTAGATGCTCTTCCTGTAGCCACTGTTCTTGCAGACAGACTTCCTGCAATAATAGGTATGCCTTATACATTGTTGCCATATGAAATAAAGGTACCAAGTGTTAATGAAGCATCCATGATGGAAATAACTACACAAGTCTAGGCTGTAGAAGGAAAATATTTGAATGTTAATAGTGAATTAAATAAAGAAAAACCATTGTTATTGGCGAACCTACTAAGGACCCATTAACATGCATTTGCATGGGATTATCATGATATGAAGGGATTGGATCCTAAATTTTGTACACACAGAATTTTCATTAGAGATGATTGCACCCTAGTAAGACAGCCACAAAGAAGAATTAACCCTACACTAAGAGAGATTGTCAAAGGAGAATTGAAAAAATTACTAGATGCAAGATTTATCTACCCCATTTCAGACAGTCAGTGGGTGTCTCCATTGGTGATTATGCCCAAGAAATGAGGGAAATGGTGAGTTTGTGTTGATTATAGTGAACTTAATGCTACCACCAATAAGGATCACTTTCCTTTACCCTTCATTGATCAAGTTTTGGACACACTTGCAGGAAAGCAATACTTCTTTTTTTTAGATGGGTTCAGCGGCTACAAGCAGATCCAAATTGCACCAGAAGACTAGGAGAAGACTACATTTACCTGTCAATAGGGGACCTATGCCTATTTTGTGCTTCCATTTGGCTTGTGCAATGCACCTGCAACTTTTCAGAGCGCAGTCATTAGCATCTTCTCAGATATTTCTCATGATTGCATGGAAATTTATATGGATGACTTCACCACTTATGGTGCTGATTTTAATCAAGCATTGGAAAATATTAGAAGGGTACTATAGAGATGTGAAGACCAAAAATTGTCCTTAAATAGTGAAAAGTGCTTCATGATGATGCAAGAGGGTGTAGTTCTTGGCCACTACATCTCCCACAAAGGAATTCAAGTAGATCCTGCAAAGATTGAGGTAATCAAAAATCTGTCCACACTTGCAAAATAAAAGGATGTTAGGAGTTTCTTGGGTCATGTCGGATATTATAGGAATTTCATTAAGGATTTCAGCAAGGTAGAAACACCATTGTACACTCTTCTCACTAAGGATGCTGAATTTCAGTGGACTGAAGCTTGTGACAAGGCATTTTCTGACTTGAAGGCAACCTTGACTCATGCTCCTATAATCAAAGGGCCTAATTGGGAGCTTCCTTTCAACATCCACACTGATGTATCAGATTATTCCATAGGAGCAATCATAGGACAAAAAGGAGTTGTTGAAAATGCTATTTACTTTGTTAGCAAAAATTTACAAGAAGCTGAATTCAATTATACAGTGACAGAAAAAGAAATGCTGACAGTCATCTATGCACTAAACAAATTCAGGCATTACATAATAGGCTACCAAATATTTGTGCACACTAATCATGAAGCCATTAGATATCTCATGAATAAACCTTTGATCACGGGTAGATTGGCAAGATGGTTATTGTTGATGCAAGAGTTTGATATAACCATTGTGGATAAGCTAGGGAAGACCACTATTGTTGTAGATTTTCTTTCAAGGCTAACTACATCAGAAGACAATCAGCCCATATATGACTCTTTTCTTGATGAGCATCTATTCTCCCTTATTGTACAAACACCCTGGTATGCTGACATAGCCAATTACTTGGTCATAGGTAGAGTTCCTTCTCACTTCTCTCCAAAAGAGAAAAGGGAACTCATTGAAAAATCTTTTCCTTTATCTTGGATTGCTAGATGTTTGTTTTATACTAGACCTGACCAGGTCATGAGGAGGTGTGTGAGAGAAGATGAGACATGTGACATTTTGCATGCATGCCACAACGAAACATGTGGAGGACACTTTGCACCAAGAGGACAACAATGAAGGTTTTGAACATAGGGTATTATTAGCCAACACTCCACAAGGATGCAAAAAGGTATACCAGAAAATGTGATAGATGTCAAAGAATGGGCAGACCAACTAGGTTCGATGAGATGCCGCTATGCCCTCAAGTAGTAATCACTCCCTTTGACAAGTGGGGATTGGATTTTGTGGGACAAATTGACCCTCCATCAAATGGTAAGTCTTATATATTGGTATGCATTGATTATGTGACAAAACAGGTAGAAGTTAATGCTATGAAGCATGCAAGGGATAACAAGGTTGCATAATTTCTTTACGAGGAGATTTTCACAAGATATGGAGTCCAAAGAGAAATAGTGACTGATCAAGGAGCTCAATTCACATCAACTCTTGTTGCAACACCAGTTAATGAGTACAACATAAGGAACATGAAGTCTACTCCTTATCATCCATAGGCTAATGCCCAAGTTGAGGTGACCAAATGAGAGATTGAAGCCATTCTGACTAAAACAGTAGTTGTTCATAGAAAGGATTGGGAAAATAGATTACTAGAAGCTGTTTGGGACTATAGGACAACCTAGAAAACAACTAAAGGCTTCACCCCATTTGAGTTTTTGTATGGAAAAATAGCTATGATGCCAATTGAATTTGAATATAAAACTTTGTAGACTGCAGTAGATTTTGGGATTGACATTTTTGAGGCATAAAGAGAAAGAATTATGCAACTGAATGGTTTGGATGAGATAAGAAGAGTAGCTCTACAACATACAAAAGTGGTGCAGAATCAGAGAATCAGGTGGCATGAAAAATTTATCAAGGACAAGAAATTCCAACCAGGAGATTGGGCCTTGCTCTACGACTCAATATATTAGGACAATGCAGGAAAATTATAGACAAGGTGGCTAGGACCATATGAAGTTGTTTAGGTTTTTCCTAATGGAGCTGTTCAGCTTACTACCATTGACCCTGTCAGGTTTAAATTACTTGTCAATGTTCATCGCCTTAGATTATACCACAAGCCAGGTTCTAAAGAAGAGTTCCTGTAGCAATTCACCCAACATTCAACACCTTAGCTTCCTGTAGCCGAAGGCAGTGGACCTAGTGCCCCTCCTTCTGGCTAATTAAGGTACGTACTCTCTCATAATGAAGACTTTCACTTATGTGGAAGTCCATTTCTTCATGCATCTACCCATCCACCCATCCATCACCACCTTTCTCTCTCTTCCATTGCTTCATTCCACCTCACTCCACTTCATTTTCATTAATTGCTCAATTTATTCCCACAAGGTGAATGGTACTTTATCCACAATCTTTGTAGAAAATCTTCCACATATTTAGGTATGTGCGCATTAATTTCTATCTTTAATCATCTTTTTAGTGCGTTCATTTAATCATTGTATGCTAGTATAGAAGTTCACATAAATGCCATCATTCCCTGTCAAATCACCACTCCCATCTTGCATGTGTGGACACATGTCCAAATTTAGGTTGGGGGAGGGGAAAGAAAAGATGCAAATATTTTGTGAATTTATTTCCCATGTGTCAATTAATACTAGGCCATGTCAGAAAATTTGAAATGAGCTGATTTGAAATCTGAATGAGAGGATGACTTGCATGTGTGAAGTGATAATAACTATAGCTGCCATTTCTGCCCAGCATAATTCCCTTTTTTATCACTCATTTTCTTGCCATTATTGCCCTGTCATAATATTGAGTTGCAAGCAAACAAGAAACAAAGAAAAGAAAATTTAGTCGATATTGGCACTAGAAATTTAGTAGGTACTGCAGGAAAGTGAGCTTGATTTTCATACGGGAATTGCAGGAAAGAAGTTGCTGAGCATTTGTTTAATTGTAGACAATGGGAGGTGGGTTAATTCGAAATGAACCCATAGTGCATGACATTTTGTTGCAGGATGCACAATGCCTAGCTGAATTTAGAAATTGTCGATGGGCATATTACTTCTTGAAACTTGATGGCTTTGATGAAAGCATTTCCCTTGAATTTTCCCAAAAAAATTTAGAAGGGAAAGCCACAGTAAAGGGGTTGGAAGTTGTGGCAATAGATGAACGAATTGTAGAGCTCATAGGGTTACCAGCTGATGGAAAAAATTACCCTGCCTCCAGAGATGCCAGATCAACCAGGGCCGAGTTTACAGAGCCGAACAACCCCCCATTGAGCATATATAAATAGGGTGCAAAGAGAATGTCTTTGCCCAATCCATGGAAGCAGATAGCTCTGTATGTTATCAAATACATCACTTGTGAGGGTCGCTAGTCAAATTTGCATTCCATACACTTCAAGGTTTTGAATCAAATGAGGCATGAAAGGAGGATGAATTTTCCCAACGTGTTGTACAATCTTCTCTCAATCATGGCGGTTGAGACCCAAAAAGGTAGGGATAATTCTATTTCCCACCATTTCCTGATTAAATTGCTAGTTGAAAAGTCTCTACATGATGTATCTACAATAACCTGGGAAGAATTTATAAATGTTCAAATTAGACCTGAGCACTTGCAACCTAGGGCTTTACCTCAATCTCATAGGTCTAGTAGGAGAATAAGCACGACTGGAGCCATTCCTAGTGCTTCAACCTCTAGTGCTGACTCTAGTGTGAATCATCCTACAACAAAAGAAACCATAGAAATTAGTTCTTTTGAAATAGAGTACTTAGAAAAAGAAAGTTCTTCCTTCAATTCTGATGATGACATTCCACTTGAGACCCTAATGAAAACTAGGGCACAAAAGAGAGAAGTAGAAATGAGAAAAGGAAAGGATAAAACACAACCTGTAGAAAGAAAGTTGCCAAGTTCTAAAAAGAGAAAGGCTGACACTATTCATCTTGCAGCCAAAGGAAAGTGTGAGAAACCTCCTAGGAAATCAAGGCCAACTAGGCCTGTAATTGGTACACCTCCACAGGAAAGCCCTAAACCTAGTGAGACCTCACATGGGGACCCTAAAGCTCCAATGGAGCAGGGGAATGTTGAAGAAGAAGACATATTCAGGAGAGCAACAAATATAACACTGATCAATCTTGCTAACATTGCAGAAGAGTTTGAGGAACGTTATGACTTCTTGCAACATGAGCAAGAAGTCCTGCAGCAACAACTAGAACTAGAGCAAGAGTTCTTGCAACCACGACAAGAACAAGAACAAGAACAAGAGTCCCTATAGTAAGAGGTGAAAGAAGAAACAACACCCTTGCAACCAAAGATAATTGGATAGCTTGAGTCCATGCACATAGTTCCATATGAGGAGCCACCATCAACAAAAAGATTAGTAGGCATTCATAATCCTCCTAGTTTTACAGTACATGCAGCAATTTTGAATTTATGGAGAGAAATACAAAGAAGAGAGGAAGAATGGAGAAAGGAAAAACAAAAATTGAAGGAGGAAATTCAGAAGGATGAAGAGATTGAGGATAAAAATGCAGAAATTGCCACCTTGAAGCAGAGGGTGGATGATATGGCAGCTTTGGCACCACAGACTTTGGAATGTATAACCCCTCCAAGGGTCTATGCTCTACTCCTAAAAGATAATTATCCCTCTTTTAAGTTGTCAAGGATTTCCTCAGGTTTGAATCCTTCTATTGACACCACTATGGAATTTTTCAATGCTTATAGAATTTCCTCCCCTGAAATGAAGAATTTGCTATGTGAATTTTATTTGCATAATTATGCTATCACAAAAAACCATGATTGGAATCTATTGTTGTATGTTGGGGATGTTCAATTGAGAGCGTTTATGTCTTGGGTACAAAATGAGATTAGTTGGGGACAACAACATGGAGCTTATAAACAATTGGAGTCTGATATCCCTTTGCCTGTTAGAGCTGAATCAAGTAACCCAAGGGATATTTACAGAGAATGGCATAGAATGCTTCTTAGACCTAGTTATGGCAACTAGATTATGCCTTGGATTGAGGTAGTTTACAGTGAGTATGAAATAAAGACAACAAAAAAGGAGGAAACCATGAGAAGATATCTATCACAAAGATGGAATAGTCTATTTATGAGCTGAAGCAGGCTGAGCCTCATTCTATCCATAATTATGCTGCAACACTAAAGAGGATTGATAGGTATATTCTGATTGGGAGAACTCAGGGGTGGTCTTGGCTTCCTCTAACTTTCTAGCCACCCATTCTCATGTGGCCCGTACCAAACTTCAGATTCTACCAACTTGACATTGCTGTAGAAAGGTGGAGATGGAATAGATTTGACAGATTGGTAGGATTCTATTGGGATCCCGATTCATGCACTACAACCACTAATGTTGGACAACTATTAGTTGCAAAATTTAGAGCTTTGACTAAGCAGAAGAACAACCCTTCCCCTGCTGGAGAACCAACAAAACGTTAGGTTGGGGGGAGTGATGAGCCTAGTTTTTGGTCCAATTTTGGGTAGAATCTATAGTTTATTTGTTGGTAGATGTCATGGAATTTAATGCTAAATGTTGGTATTTTCATAGTATTTCCCTCAAACTATTGATAGTGGAATTAATCCTATCTCTACAAGCTTTAATGACATTTGGCATAATATGCCGATTATCTATATTGATTTTGCATGTGGTTAATGAATGTTCCTTAGAGTGGTTATAGATGTGAAATTATTATGTGCACTAACCTTGCCATGTAGATTTAATACACCAAGTTGAGGAAGATACCGCTAGATGGGCATACACCATAATGTCCAGCTCAGGAATCGCTCCAAGTCAAAGGCAACCGACGACAGGAGATTCTTCATGCAACTCAATGTAACTGCCTTGTAGTGGAATTTAATGATCGAGCATGAATGGGTATTAATACTGTGCTAGATCTGTGTTTGGACTTGCATGTTTGACTAGATTCTATGCATGCATAACTGCCATCACTCCACCTTCCCTATTTTCCCTAAATGGCGTCCTCCCAGTTGTGGAGTTGACTACCACATTTAGCTGATTAGTATAAATAATGATTTGATGTTCCTTCTTTGGAGGTTGCACATGATTTGATATTGTATTCTCATTCTCCAGTTTTCAGTAATATAGATACATTACTCTCTTGTATGCATGATTCACAATGAATAAAATAAAGTTCTAAGTTCAAGAATCTAAGTTTCTTTAGTTTTAGAGGATACTTGTCCAAGGGGGCCCACTTGGTGGGTAATCTGTCTTCTTAGTTTAGCATTAGTTTAGTATTATTTTATGTTTAGCACTTAGTTAGAAATTTGGTATTGACTGTTCCTACAACCAAAGCAGGTAGAGTAGTGTCCTGTCTATTGTTTAGATTTTCATTCATGTTATGCATTTTCGCTTAGCATAGTCATTGATTGATGTTCAACATTTATTTCATTCCTTTTCAAGAAATTTACTTTCAGTATTGTGTGTTCCTTAGCTGTAGAATAGAATGGCTACTTTGAGTTCCTAGTGCACATATTGTGCTGACCCATTTCAAGTTCACATCCCTGGGTTGACAAGTTAAATGCACTTTCATGATGGTTGAAATGGCTCTTTAGGTTAGATGTCCAATCTCTGAATCATGTCTGTAAAGGATTAGTTATTGAGATCATTGTAGAAGGCCAACAATAGAACCCATTGTTACTGAGAAACGAATAAAAAATATTGGCTTAGGTTGTACTACTAGTAAAGTCACACTTATTGGGAAAGGTATCACTACTAAACGAGTTGAGGCTTCCTATTGGTCACCTACATCACATGATACAACCTTAGATGAGTTTCCCCTTGATGTTGCTGACTTGTTTGAGAACAACACCCTTTTCATGATATCCATAACATCCTTTATCTCAAATAACCAACCAACTGAAATACGCCTAGTATACCCACAACTCATTGACATGGACCAAGAAGGACCATCGATTTTAGGTTTATTTGAAAATGATGAAGCAATCTCAGAATTTATGGGACTCTAAGACAACTTATCATGGGAAGATCATAAAGCAGGCTTTGACATAGAGCTCGATACAGGGGCATACTATGAGGAGATAATTGAATCATTCAGTCACAAAATAAATGAAATGAAATTAACATGTAGATCCTTGAGTGAAAACCACCTAGTGGAACTCTTTGGTTCTAAAATAGTAAAAACAAAGGATGCATCTAATAGTGAAAACCTCCCTAAGGCACCCAAGGATGAAGGATTCAATCTCCCCTTTAGTGCCATGCATCCAAAAAAGTCAGCAGTACTAGCAAAAAGGGCTACTCCAGTCAATGTGGGAGTAGAAGAAGCACCTAAGATCACCTTTTATGCTGAATCCTTGTTAGACGAAGAATAGAAGAACCTTGCAACATTCCTTAAAGAGAGAAGAGATAAATTTGCATGGTCATACATAGATATGCCAAGCCTTGATCCAGAAGTGGTTGTACACCACTTAGCAGTTTATCCTGACACCAAACTAGTCAAGAAAAAATTAAGGAAGATGCACCCTCAGATATCACTCTTGGTAAAACTAGAACTACAAAAGCTTCTTGACGTTGGGTTCATCTGACCAATAGATTATCTTGAGTGGGTTTCAAACCTGGCATCGATGTCAAAACCCACTTGGGGCATCAAAATATGCACTAATTTCAGGGATCTGAATAAGGCATGTTTGAAGGATGATTTCCCTCTTCCCAACATTGATCTCATTGTGGATTTAATAGCTAAGCATGAAATGTTGTCACTCAGGGATAGTTTCTCAGGCTACAATCAAATCATAATTTCCAAAGAGGATCAACATAAAATTTCCTTTACCTATCCATGGGGAACCTACCACTAGAATGCGATGCCATTTGGGTTGAAGAATGTAGGAGCTACCTATCAAAGAGCAATGACCCTTATCTTTCATGACATGATCCACAAAATAGTTGAAGATTATGTGGATGATATTTTGGAAAAATCAAAGAAGAGAAATGAGCACATAAAAGTCCTAGGACCTATCTTTGATAGACTTGAAGAATACAAGGTACTACTAAATCCAAAAAAGTGTGTGTTCGGGGTTACATCAGGGAAACTTCTTTGCTTTATCATTTCACAAAGAGGGATAGAAATTGATCCAGTGAAGGTAAAAGCCATCCTAGACATGGAACCGCCACAAACATTGAAATAAATAAGAGGATTACAAGGAAGGTTGCAGTCCATTAGAAGGTTCATAGCCCAACTATCAAATAAGATTCATCCCTTTTCACATCTTCTTCATAAAAGGATAACCTACAAATGGGATGAAAAATGTGATAAAGCTTTCTAGTAGATCAAGGATTATCTACTAACACCTCTAATACTCATTCCATCAATACCAAACAAGCCACTGATCTTGTACATCTTAGCAACACCAACAACACTAGGAGCTCTTTTAGCACACCATGATGAGAATGGAAAAGAAAGACCCATATACTACAATAGCAGAACCTTGGTAGGCTATGAGATGAACTATTCACCCATTGACAAAGAATTCCTAGTGGTAGTTTTCACTTCACAAAAGTTCAGGCATTACATGTTGTCACACCAAATCAAGATCATCACAAAGATTTATCCATTAAAATACCTGTTATCCACAACAACCCTCATGAGATGAATGACTAAATCGGTAATGATCTTGATAGAGTTTGACCTAGAGTATGTGGAGCACAAAGAAATCAAAGGTGATCATAGAACAGCTAGGAGAAACACCCATCTATGATGAGAACCCTTCGATATCTGAGTTTCCTGATGAATCAATGTTCCTTATTAATCTCACAGCTCAGTGGAAGATGTACTTTGATAGATCATTCACCCAACATGGATCAGGAGCCAAAATTATTTTTATCAGCTCCCCAAGGTAATTGCATCCCAAAGTCTTACAGGCTATCATTCCCATGTACCAATAACATTGTTGAGTACAAAGCCTTGATCACATGTCTCAGGATAGCAGTTTAGTGGTAGATACAAGAGATGAAAGTCTATGGAGACTCACAACTAGTTATTAGCCAAGTCAATGACGACTATCAAACTAAAAATGACAAGCTCACTCCTTACAAGAAGATGATGGACAATATCAAAGATCATTTTATAGATACAACTTTTGAGTAGATTCCTCACATGAATAATAGAGCAGCAGACTCCATGGAAACAATCAAATCACTACTAGACATGTAGAACAACATCCTTCAATGTGAATTCTTGGTAGAAAAGCTTCTCTTACCAACTTTTGAAATCCCTGAATCTGAATTTGTGTGTGTCATTGTTGGTCTTGGATCCCCATGGTATGATGATATCTTTACTTACCTTAACAAAGGAATCCTTCCATCGAATATCACCCTGAACCTTAAAAAGACCTTTATCAAAAAGGAATCTTGATTTGTGATCCTAGGTGATACCCTTTACAGTCGAAGCATCGAAGGGACATTACTATGATGTCTTAACCAAGAGGAAGCCTTAAATGCCTTAATAGAATTACACGATGGCATATGTGGGTCCCATACTAGTGGTATGACCTTAGCTAAGAAATTGTTGAGGATGGAGTATTGTTGACCAACCATGGAAAAAGAAGCTCATCAATATGTGTGAAAATGCATCTAGTGTCAAGAGTATGGTGATCTAATTCATGCTCTAGCTCAAGAGTTGTAACAAATGATCACACTATGGAATTTTTTGTAGTGGGAACTTGACCTCATAGGAAAAATCACTCCAGCCTCATCCAATGACCATAAGTTTATCATAACCGCCACTGAGTACTTTACTAAGTGGGTTGAAGCCATCCCTATGACCTACATAACGGGGAAGCAAATAGCCAAGTTTATCCTGAATTACCTAATTTTTCATTATGGTGTACCACAAACCCTCATCTCTGACAATGGAACACCATTCAAGAATCAGGATGTGAAAGAGTTGTGCCAAAGATTCAATATCCAACACCGATTATCTACCTTGTACTATCCCCAAGGCAATGGACAAACAAAAGCAACAAACAAAACCATCCTGAAAATCCTAAAGAAAATAGTTAATGAAGCTGGTCGTGACTGGCATCTACAACTAAATCCTACTCTTTAGGCTTATCGAACCATTATCCACACACCTACAGAAGCAAACCCTTTCTCCCTAGTCTATGGATCATAAGCCATCTTGCCTATAGAGGTTGAGATCCCATCATTTGAGTGTCATTGAAGAATATGATAACTAAGGAAAAGTACATAGTGTCTCAACTGAATGAGCTAGAATTCTTGGATGAAGGTCATCTTGATGCCCTTAATCACTTGCAAGTATATCAAAACTGACTAAAATGAAGCTATAACAAAGAATCAAATGTCAGATTTTCCAGGTAGGTGATCTTGTTATAAAGAAAAATTAGAAGAATCTTCTAGATCAAGACAGTAAAGGAAAGTTTGAGTCTAACTAGTTGGGTCCCTTTGCCATCACAACAAGCTATGGATTAGGATCATACCAACTGTCAACCCCTGAAGGTGAACCCTTGCAGGAGCCAATCAACAACTTGAATATCAAAG
Source organism: Sequoia sempervirens (assembly GCA_007258455.2). NCBI lineage: Eukaryota > Viridiplantae > Streptophyta > Pinopsida > Cupressales > Cupressaceae > Sequoia > Sequoia sempervirens. Next base: position 421,915,288 of record VDFB02075321.1, on the reverse strand, counting down.
AGTTTTATGCCTAAACATGAAGGGTATAAATCAAAAAATACAAAAAAAGAGAAAAAGGATTGAAAAAAGTAAAGAAAAAAATTGTCCTCTAGTGAAAACCACTTCGGTGGCACTTTGGGCAAGTACCTTGGTGAAAACCTGGAAAATAGATGCCTTGCGTAAATAAAGCATCCCCATCTATTCTTTGGCTCTTTTGGCCTATCATTCTTTGCACCACCATTCATCCCTCATCCATGTCCTTATCATGGCTATAAGGTATCATGAACTCTTTAGCACTACTTGGCATATTCCCAAGGTCAGTCAGTCTTTCCTTTATCGAAGTAGGCTAACATATCACACTGGGGGAATTTCATTATGCGTCACAATCAGGTTATTGTATATCTTGACATCATGGGACATCTTATGAAAAAACACCAAAAAAATTCATAAAATCTTATCTAGAAAATCCAAAAACATTTACAAAATCCTGTATAGCTAAAATCCAAAAACACTTAGAAAATTGTAAAGGAAAAATCCAAAACATCCAAAAAACATCAAAATCCCTAAAAAGGTCGAACAACAAAAATCCAAAAAATAGAATCATCTAGTCGAACTACGTCATCTCTGAGCTTGAACATAGGCAAGGCCATCATTGATGTGCCCCTGAGACACCCTAGGTCACTCCTTTAGTAGTCTATTGTAATTAACTATCGTCTCTCGTCTGTTCATATCTTTGTCTTGTAAATAGGTCAAGTCAGTCAAACTACGTGGTCTCTACATGTATAATGTAGGCAAGGCTAATCTTTGATCAATGCCCGAGGCCCCTAGGATAGGTCTTTAGGTTAGGTTCTTGGTCGAAACTCATAAATTATTGAAAATCCAAAAAACATCCAAATAATTCCTGAAAATCCAAAAACATCCAAATAATATCTTGAAAATCCCAAAACATTCAAATATTCAGAAAACACAAAAACATTTGAAAATTGAAAACACAAAAACAATAGAAAATATTTAGAAAACCCTAAATAGCCTCATAAAATCCAAAAATCCTAAACATTCATATAAATAATCAAAAAGGCCAAAAATAACCTCAAAACATTTTCAAAATACCAAAAAAATTTAAATATTCCAGAAAATACAAAAACTAATCCATCCCATCTTGCTTTCACCCACAATAAACTTTCACCCATAATAAATGATCGTCACCTTCACCCTTTGGCAAAACAAGTAGAAACCAAACATAGCAAGTTGTAAAGTGTGAACCTAAAAGTCAAAATCTAAATTCTAAATCATAGGTAAATTCATCAGTGAAGTTTATAACAATGAATCATCTTAGCATCATTTTCCTAACATCAAACAACCCTCTAATCAACATGTCCTAGGATGTATCCTTCCTGCAATGGGCATCAACATCAGACATCACCTCAACTAAACTTAAACTAGGCAGGAGCTATAGATAACACTGACTATTTGTCTTTCATCTTTTCTTATGATTTATCTTAATAACCCATTCTGAGGACCTCTCGATGATGTCTATCTAAAATTATTTAGAGAGAAAGGAATGGGGCACCGATCATTATCTTTCATTTTCTATGCTTGTGGACTATTGCATATATTTTGGTCCAATATGTTCTAAGATTCTAACCGACATTCCAAGGAGGTTTCCATATGTCAAGGTGTGAACAAGAACTATCCTATCTACTTGTCGAGTCAAAGTTCATTACACTAGATATGTCTTCCTAGTTATCAATACCTTGATGCATCGTATCTATGTGTTATATCAAACAATAAAGAATGACGTAAAATCCCAATCTTGAAGTGTGAGCACCCATCCTACATTTCATCCTACATTTTGCATTGTCTCATCACCATCTCTAATAAAGTCTCGATGGATCATGGACTTGTTGGATCTTTTGAAGCAATCATCAAAATTGGCAGTCATTCATTGATTTTTCTTCTATCTTCTCTCTTGCTAACCTAGTATCATGAAAATCAACAAAAACATCATCAATGCATCCACCCTGCATCCATAAACCATTAGCATACATGCATCTCATAATCATATCATATCACAATCATCCATCAGCATAATCATCCATATCATAATCATCCATATCATAATCATTGCATATCACATCATACATTCTGCATCATCATTTGAGTTGTAAGGAATAATATAGATTAGTTATTCTAATCATGTTAAATCAATGCATATCATAAGGATTTGCATCCATACATCCATATGCATACATCATCATCAAAACATGCATAAAAAATATACAAAAAAGAAATACATCCATGTCACTTGCATCCATAACATCTGCATATCATAATCATCCATCCATATCGTGAAAATATAATGAAAAAGAATATAACATTGCATCCATCCATATCATGCTCATAGCATATCACATAGGAATAAAATAAAATGCATCCATACATGATCATATATAAGCATCCATATATCATCCATACATGAAATAAAGTAAACACATCATAGCATGAATCATCCATATTCGTATCATATATATATATAAATGTGCCATGGTACAAAATATGGATCAGTATATGTACATCGATGATAGGCACAATATCCATGAGGCTATCAAAAAGGAGCCCATGAATGTATATTAGTATAAAGAATGGGGAAAAATCAAAAAGTGTCTATACATCAAAAAGCTAGCCCTGGTGGCTGCTACCCTCTCTAGCCTGTCTCTTAGACTGATCCTCTACACAACGATGCACATCATTGCACTACAAAAAATTTGGCTGACGAAGAGCCACTAGAAAATCCCTATGGTAATGTTTCCTATTTACACATTCTCTATGACAACCTCTCTATACAACCTCACCAAAATGGTTTGACCATGGGTGGTTGCCACCATGACCTTGATCTGTTTTCGCCTAGTCACCTCATGATCTCTCTCCCTGGTGACAGCTTGAACTCTTTGAATTGTCGTATCTCTCTTGGCTATCACTGCGACCACCTACTTCCAAGACTAGTCTTGCTCAATAGTCACAACCAAAACCTATTGGTGGGCCTGGTCCTACTCACCCATCAAAGCTTGCACCTGCTGCTACAATTGTTGTATCTAAGCATCCTACACATTTGGTTGTGGTGGTGCTACTGGTTGTTGTTGCACTATTGGAGGGTGATCTCCCACTAGAGGAGCCCCCAGAACCTATTCATCATGGCCATCCTAGCTGCCTTGTCCCCTACCCTTGGTACCTCTGCCTCGTTGTCTGCCTCTGGAAGGAGCACTTACTGGTTTGGTAAATCACCTCAGAGGGATGAACCATGCATCGTAAGTTGGTGTGGTTTGCGCTATGGGCTGACCTTGATCATATGCCCAAGGCTGGGCAACCTATTGTCTAAAACTGTCAACCACCTCTAGGGCTAGAATCGTCGGTCCCCATGTCAGAACCTCTCTAGTTGATTTGGAAAAAATGGCTCTATAAGCATCGTTAGGCCTATCTTGTACATTGCCAAACTATTTGGCTACCCTATCAGGAAGGTACCACTCAATCATGGTGTGCTCTTGACCTTGCATATAATGGGTTTGTCTAGAGAAATAGAGCTACTGTACATCGTCAAACCATGGTGGCATCTGAAGCCATGGGTTCCAATGAAATATAGTCATATCATCAATCACCCATCTCCATATGATGGGATCATCTGGCTCCACATCCGCCATCTGTACAATGGGCTAAAGCATGACAATGTGCTCCCATTCCTAGATGTGAAGAAGAGTAAAACCTTCACCGAGGGCTCTCCCATCGTAGTAAACAAAGTCATGCAAATCATAGTATAGGGAGGCTAGCATCATTGGCCCCCATGCAAAAAGAGTCCTCCTATACAACATCCGCTGCCATGCCAAACCCCATCTTGGATTGAAAAATCTGCCTCGTTTGTCCAGAGCCACCAAACCTAAAATGATGGCCGCAACAATCAATTTGAAGGTCAGTATGTGACCTCTGTATATCTCTAAATCTATCTGTGATGTGACTAATGTAATCTGGTCCATCTCCATCACCTCTAGGCATGCATCAAATTTGGCATTGAGGTTGTAGATAACACGATCACTATGGATAGGTAGATGCAATATCTGCCACACGTTCTCCAAAGTAACTATCACCTCCCCTGTTGGAAGGTGGAAGGACGAGGCCTCGCTATGCCATCTCTCACACAAAGCTATCATCATAGCCAAATGCGTCCTAACAATAGGTGCATAAGCAATATACCATAATTCAATCTCTCCCAGTTGCTCCTAGCGTAACTCCGAAAGATCACCCAATCTCTCAAGAACCGTGGGTCTATGCTCCCTTGACATCAATGGCGGGAAGACCTCCTACACCCACAAAGCACATGGCATCAGGAAATCATCAAAATTTGAAGTTATTTGGAATTTCTAGCTTGAAAATCACAATATCATTGCTATATTCAAAATTCAAATAGTGACACCCGGTGCATTTCAAATTTCAAATTGTAAAAAGCATCACTATACAAGATGGCATCGTGATTTAGACTTTGGCATGAACTAACCCTAACTTTTAATTTAGCAAGTGCGTCGCTAGATAAGACTGCGTTGCCATTTAAAATTTGAAACCCTAATTTCAAATCAGAAGAAGCATCACCATATACATGTGCATCACTATATATCATTTGGGCATCGCTGATTGAAGTTTGGGCGTCACTATATAGTAACACCGCTAAAATATAAATTCTAACGCTTAATAAATGCATCGAAGTTCAAATTTAAAATTAGGTTTCAAATCACATACCAGTGGTCTTGTGCCTGGAAGTCGTTGGAACTCTCGAACTCGATCAGAGATGTGTCAAGAGAGCTCATGACGGGCCATTTCATCAAAGGGTTAGAGCTCAAATTGCAAGAATTTCTTAAGTGTGAATGCACAAATGAATTGAAAATGACCCCTCTTGGCATATTTAAGCTAGAAAATTAGGATTTTTCCCCTAATTTAACCTTAATGATGGGGTTTATTATCATCTTCACCATTTTTTCCAGTCTGGACCTAATTTTGAATCATTTTTTGCGTTTTTGGCATTATTCTTGCATCCCAAAACCTTTCTAAACCTTTATTGAGAAATCAACCCAAAATTTGAAATTTTTGCCTGATTTCTCGAGGGGGTAGGGAGTTAGTTTTATCCTTCTATTGGGGCATCTAAAAAATCAGAAATTTTTTATTTTTTTATTTGAGCAACATTTTTCATCCGAAAAGCGTTATTTTTTGAACCGAAGCAATAGGTACCTCACTTCAAAGAGGGGCAAAATGTAAACACTGAAAAATGTCCTAATCGATATCATACATTTGAAATAGATTTACTAACATCATTTCCTCTTTAATCCATCCTCTTTTTGCTTGATTGATTTAATTAGCCTAGCTAATTAATTAATTACATCATTTTCATCTATTGGCCTAATTAATTAAATGGGGTTAATTCATCTCTTTTCACACTAACACTTCATCTAATAAAATAAAATAAATCAAAATATTTAATTTAATCTCCTAAGTCATCTTATTTAATTAAATAACCCTATTTTATTTAATTAAATATCATTTCACCCCTCCCCTATTTATTAAATCATCTAATTTAATAAATATCTCTTTATTCTTCTAATTCCCTAATTGAATAAATTAAACCTTGTTTAATTAGCAATTAAACTAACTTTCCTCTAATCAAAGGGAATATTCCCATGGAATATTCTCTATCCTTTTTTGCACAATTAAAAATTTGTTTTAATTTATAAAATACCTTTTTCCTCACCCTAAAGGAATATTGTCTCTCCTCCAATCAACTCACTTGGCTTCTTCATCAAGCTAAACCCTTTAACCTCTTTGGCAAGTTACCTTTGGCCTGTGTGAGCAGGTAAAAAGTGTGTTTGTTTGAGGCAAGTGTGAGCCTTTGATTAACTTTCATCATGTATTATAATCTGTTGATGAGAATCCATGATCCATGCCTCTCATCCCCTTCATCTTGAATCGTTGATTAACATTTTTGATCTCAACCATCCATTCCCCATTTGCTCTCCTATAAATAGATCACTATTTGGAGATAAATGAATCCATGTTTTAATTGCAAACTTATGTTGTTGAAACTCATGCATCCATCTTTCAATTGCAAACTTATGTTGTTAAATTCACTCACATACTCACTCATATTTTACTCACTATTTAGCTTGTTTTAGTTCATTTTAGTTGCATATTAGCTTAGAGAATCCATTAATGGCTTACATGCATCCATCTTAGTTTGTAAATAAATTAGGGTTTTCATCTTTTAGCATCATTCTAGTTTAGATTAGCTTAGAAATTGCATAATTAGATAATTTATAGCATAAAATCATGGTAACTTAGCTTGCATCATGTTCATTTTTACATAATTTAGGTTTTCATACACCAAACACCATGGTTTCATCAATTCTCTTCCATAGAATCGACTGAAACAATCTCACTAATCATGAGATTGGGAAAGGGTCGTCATTCCACATCAACACGACACCAATTCCACAAGATAAATTTTGAATGGATTAGAATATATTTTGTGATAGCTTTCATAATTTAGTATGTTAGGTTTTTATGAAATTATTAGTTTTAATCTTGTTTGATCGATCTTGTTGAGATTCGAGGATTGGTGGCTCCGTTATGCTTCGATTCTTCATGGATCAAGTGTAATTCAACCCATATCGACATTTTCACATCGACACATGCATAAGATGACCTAAACTTATCATTTTTTGATTTTTTTTTTCAAATTGAAAAGAATTGTCTAAAGTACGCTTTCATACAATTTGTTATTCAAAACATTATTTTAATAAAGTTATTAAAATACTAAAAAACATTGATAATTCAAGTTTATGGACTTGTTTCATCAAGAATTAATTGAATAATAGAAAAAATAATCCAATTGTAAAAAAAATTACATATTGGGAATCTACACTGTCTCATCTATAATGGGTTTTAATTTTGTCAAAAAAATTTGCAAAAAAGGTCTTCAGACATATGCCAAAAGTCACTATTTTCTTGTGACATTTTCAGGACCTTCAACTTGCAAGTCAAACCAGGTGCAAAGCCTAGGTTTGGGTCCCCAACCCTTTTCTCGAACCGGCTAACAAAGCAAAAACCCGACCTGAAATTTTACAAAATGAGATCCTGTTTAGTAAATGAGATCCCGTTTCCTACTCTATCTGTTGAAAAGGGATCGAGATCATGTTTACTAAACATGATCCAAATTTATAGAGTGGGATCCCATTTATTAAATAGGATCCTAACTTATTTTTGACCATTTTTTAATTTTCTATCAAACAAGTACAATGTCGGTCTTGCAACTTGTTTTGTATGGCCCACAGTGACATATTCACTATTTTCTATCAAATTTTGTCTTGTAGAGGCTCTTCAACTTGGGATTTTATTTCAATTTTGAAAGGAGATATCATTGGGACAGTGTTTGAGTGGAATTTTGTTCAATTGCTACTTGTTTGAAGGAGGAACAAAGAAGGAAGACTTTCAAGTTTTTGACATTCATTTGTACATCAAAATTTTTTAATCATGGGATCACAATGTCGTAATAAAAGGAAAGATAGGAAGGTATTGACCCCTAAAGAAATTGAAGAAAAGAGAGAGGAGGCAAAAAGACAAAGAGATAATGTTGATCAATGAATAATGCTGAAGCATCCAATTCCACAACTATTGAAGACAAAAACATTGAGGATACCATGGATGTAGAGGATGCAAATTTTTAAGAGGTGAATGTGGAAACTAATATGCTTATACAAACTACTCTTGGTATGTCTTCAAATCCCCCTTTCAATGCTATGGAGAATGTTTGAATAGGCATAAATCCATGCACATCTTCAAATCCACCTTTGAATGAAATGGAAATGGTGTTTATAGGAGATTTAAAAGAAGTTGTATATAACAATGTTGACATTGATAATATCATAGAGTTCAAGATTTGAGTCAAATTGATGTTGAAAATGAAAATGAAAATCCTTTTATTGAAAATGAAAATGAAAACCGTTTTGTTGTTGAAAATGAAAATGAAAATGCTTTTATTGAAAATGAAAATGAAAACCATTTTATTGATGAAAATGAAAATCGTTTTGAAGTCAAAAATGAAAATGAAAATCTAGGATGTGATGTTGAAAATGAAAATATGTTTTTTTTTAAAAATGAAAGAGATGTTTTGGATAATCTTCCTGGTAAGATTTCTTGGAGACAAATAAGAACACATGCCAATAGATTATACAAAGAATTTTTTTATCATAAAAAACTATCATTTCAATATCAACTAATGATGCAATTAATGAGAATGTGGAAAATGAAAAAAGTAATGAAAAAGTTAGGCATTTTTGTTAAACCAAGAAGAAAAGATCAATCACTAAAACATGCCATGTCTACTTTTGCTAGTTCCATTGAGTCAATTGGAAAGAATAGTCGATCTAAAGATAAGAATGCAACACGACTAGATATAACAACTGCTATAGTTAATAAAGCAACTTTGAATAAAAGAATGGTAAAAAATATTAGTGAAATTCTAAAAATACATCCTAAAACATTGGTAAGAGTGGAAAAGAGAAGAGAAAGTATAAAAAATGATCCAATCAACCAATGTTGGAGTTTTAGTGGTCGAATCTCGAGATCTGACATGAAACTGAATGTTGAAATCAATTATTTGATTGAAAAATATTGGCATGATAATACTAGGGTATCATCTAATGCTAGAGATGTTTTTAAATTAAGAGTGGGGCCTAAAGTTCACAATCCTCATCCAAAACACCTATTAGATGCAATGCAAACTGGATTTTATAAAAAACATTTGTGGTGATTTAGTGTTACCTTGTAATATTAGAATAAGTGAAAGATCTTTTGAAAAATGTAAACCTTGGCATGTAAAGATTAATAAGCAACAAATATCTTGTTGTAAAATACATGTTAAATTTTTTTATTATTATGATGTGTTTCGATATATATCTTGTACATACTAACATGATTATGCAGAAATGTGGTATTAATATGCCACTTGAAATAATAAAGGAGTTTATATCAAGTTTGTTTTGTGAAAGATCTAATGGGAAATTGTTTTATTTAAGTTCATGTATTTTTGGACAATGCACTAGTCATGGCAATATTTCTTTCTTAATATTTTGTATGCATGAAAGTGTTAAAAATGATTTTGGACAACAATTAGTGGATGTTAAAATATTTAAGAATGTTGAGTATTCTTTAAAAGATGGAAAAATTGGAAAGCGTTGTGATTTAATTACAAAAAAAGTTAGTGTACATGCATTCATATCAAAATTTAAGAGTAAGATTGTACCAAAATATGTCAAGCACTCTCAACATGCTCAATGGCTTGATGGAGAATTTCGTGCATGTAGAAACACATTTCCAGTTGGTACTATACTATCAGTGGTTGATTTGCGAAAAACTATAATCTAGATCCAAAAGAGGAAATCTAATCACAATATTACAATTTAGTGTAGGTGGCTATGCTTGTTCATATTGTTTATAGACGTGCATATGATAGCACAAAGGATGATAGAAAAGTTTTGAGGGAGTATCATTTCTATTTGAGTGACAACCAGTTACACTCATCAAAGTTTGTTCAATACTATTTCAATATATTTTATACAAATTTAAGAGAAAGAGGAATCTGGATGACAAAACATCTCATATGTTTAGATAATTGTACAAGACAGTTTAAGAATGTTCGGATGTTCTATTGGTTAAGTAGGGTTCACAAGGAACATAATGTCCAACATATGTGGAGCTTTTTTGAAGCTAGTGCATGTGTTAAAAGAATTCTTTCTAGAGAGAAATTGAAATTTTTGGATGTAGTAAAATTTAAAGATGCATGTGGGATTGTGGATTGGTGCAATACAAGATTATCTACACCTAGATCAAGTGAGTACTCTACAGTTTTCCAATTTTTTTGGTTGGTTGAAGAAGAGAGCATTCTACCTAGACTTGATTGTGAGACAATCAATGGATCTACTAAATGGTATTCATTTAAGAGTTCGAATGCAAGCACATGGACTATCTCGACAAGGGATCTTGCATGTTTTTGTCAGTTTTGTATTTTAGGAGATTGGGAAGCATTTGAGAACACATAATGGGTTGAAGAGTGGAAGCAAAGATCGTTGACACCTGCACAAGCACATGATCAATATGAAACAATAATAGAAGATAATGATCAAGTGTTTGCATCAGATGATTATGACCGTGTTTCAGACCTTGTACAAGAAGGTAATTTAATTTAATTTATTTCATTTTATTTAACTTTATTACTATTTTGTAGTGCTTTTATTTATTTATATACATATGAATGCATTTATGTAGATTGGTCAAATTATATGGACATGCGCAAGTTATTGAATCAAATTTTGTTTGCAGGACATGTGTATGCTATTGTTGCACCCAAGGAGAATGAAGAGGAAACAAACTATTGGTTGGATTGTTGTGTGGAGACTAAAAATAAGTTAATAGTACCTCAAGAAGATGATGATGGCTATCATTATCCAACAAGTTCGGTGATCCCCTTAAGACACCCCCTTAGGAAAATTTTGATAACAAGTCTTTGATCCCCTTAAGAAAATTTTGATAACTTCTTTGATCCCCTTAAGAAAATTGAAATCAAAATACCCCGTGAGGGTTGTCAACTTGCACTAGTGTCGACATATAAACTCGAGGAGGAGATGATTCCCCTATGGCTAGTTTCATCTACACCAAAAAATTTGATTGTTAAAACATTGCAATTTTTTGATATATATGTTCATTAAAAACATGTACATGCATATTTATACCTATCTTGAATGGTCTACAAGGTGATGCTCTACAATAATAAATTCAACATATGAATTGATGCCACCAAATTCTCCATGTCCACCTGAATTAGGTGTAGCCTGATTAGGTCCATGGCATACCTAATGAAAACTAGTACATATTTGGGGTGTTGACACTCATGGAGTGGTACTAGGACCAACTCCATAAATTTCTCCTCCATGGTTGTAGTCTCTAGTTGCCATAGTCATCGCTAAAGTGTGCTCATCAAGGTTTCCTACGAGCATACTCAATGATCCTAATGCGGATACTACTGCACGATGATGTACATGTAAATGAATGACAGGAGAAGGAGGATCTACTAGAGGTTGGACATGCATGGGGCATTGGGGATCAACCTATTCCCCTAGCCACTATTTTGGCATGCCACAACCAACACCCTAAAATGATTTAAAATTGAAATAATTGGGCTTTTTCCTAAAAACAAACTATGGATATAATTTCCTCAAAAATTAAAGAGGGACCTCCAAATTAGCATGTGATGGATGGTCAAATACCATCCACCATTACTCCCAAAAATATGCAAACATTTTTGGATGTTCATACCACCTCATAGATATCCTAAGTTTATTCACAGGAATAGGCTGATTAGTGACAATGTCGATAAAATAAGGTGCAAGGTGGGATTTTGTTAGTTTTAGGTCCAAAATATCTTTATAGGAGACACCATCTAAATAAAATTGTCTCATCTCCTCCCGATGGTGTTGATGCCTATCTAAGTTCAAATCAATATTCCTAATGGCATTAACAATGTTTTGCATCACAGATGCAAAATGACTCAAGCATGGAGAAACCAATTCTTCATTTTGAATAGCATTGATTTGGTTCTGAATGGATATAAGATTATCATTGATCTAGCCTTGCAAGCGAGCCTCATCGGATTTCGGTACTGGATGTGGGGGGTTATGGGGTGGAGGGGATGGAGGGGGAGGTGGAATAGGTGGATCATTAAGAATATCATTAATGTAAAATTGATCCATGATGTATATAAATGAACCTGTAAAAACTATACAAAATTAACATTGATACACATACATACATCATTAATGCACATACACACACATACATACACCATTGATGTACATGAGTGTAAAAAATATATGATACATGAACATACACATACATACATCACTTAACTTGATCATATACATACAAATTTCAAAATGCAAGATCTAACTATGTAATTTTCATACATGTATACCTACTAAAAAATAAACTTAAAACATACACAAAAATCTCATCAATGTGATATGAAATATCATACACATACACATACATACATCATTTAACTTGATTATATACATACAAATTTAAAAATGTAAGATCTAACTATGTAATTTTCATACATGCACACATACTAAAAAATAAACTTAAAACATACACAAAAAGCTCATTAATGTGATATGGAATCTCATTAAAAATTACATCATTAATAATTTTTAATAGGAGAAATTGTGATGGCTTAAGGGGTCATAATAGGATGGCTTAAGGGGATCTATGAATGAAGGTCCCAGGACAAAACATGATGTCTTAAGGGGATAAAATTTAATGGTTAATGTGATATGAAATATCATTAAAAATTACATCATTAGTAATTTTTATTAGGAGAAATTATGATGACTTAAGGGGTCCTTGTAGGATGGCTTAAGTGGTCGTAATAGGATGGATTAAGGGTCATAAAAGAATGGTTTAAGGTTCGTAATAGGATGGATTAAGGGGATCTATGAATGAAGCTCCTAGGAAAAAATGATGTCTTAAGGGGATAAAATTTGGTGAAGTTGCTCAAGGCAACTGAATTTCATTAAGTTAAATATATATTATTTTTTAAAATGTATGTTGAAAGGATGTAATTAATAATATATGATGGATTTTAAGGGGCCCTAGGTATATCATATCAAAAAAAATCTAAGTATCACAAACCAAGTATATCAAAACATTTCTAAAAAACTTCAAAATGTGTGAATGTAATCCATCATATATACACCTCTAAAAATTATAATTAAAAAAAGACACCAATTAAAAAGTTAATACAATATTAATTAATAGATCCATCCAAACAAAAAATATCCATCCAACCAAATTCTTTATAAAATATTCATCCAAGGTCAAATTATTTATAAAAATAAGATCATTGTTAGTGTGAATTACAAAATTTAGTAAAATTCAATAAGATCATTGTCTTAAAATAAAGTGTTGCAGCTCTCTACTACATCTCTTCATTTCTTTGTGTTTTCCTTTTCAGAATAAGACTATCTCCTCTCCTCTAGCCATCATTGATGCTCGTCTAAGACCACATCCATAGACCTAATGACATCAACAACATTTTGCATCATAGATGCACAATGCCTCAAAGGTGGTGGAATACATTCTTCATTCTGAATATCATTGATTTGATCCTAAATGAATCTAACATTCACATCGATCCATGCTTGCAAGTGAGCACTGTCAAATTTAGGCGGTGGAGGTGGGGGGTTATGAGGTGGAGTGGGTGGAGGTGGAGGTGAAGGAGGTGGAGATGGAAGGCGAGGAGGTGGAGATGGAAGGCAAGGAGGTGGATTACGGATATCATCAATATTGAATTGATCCATGATCTCTAAGATATAAGTGAACTTGCATTAAATTTGTAATTTCAAAATGTAAGATACATGTTTAAAAATCACCTTAAACCATTCAATATAAATTCAACCTAATTGAATACAAATGAAAAATGTGTAAGGCTCATTTATGTCTAAGGATTGTAAATAAAAAAAACAAATAATTATTAATATGATCTGTGAAATCCCATTAATTTTCTAAGGCATGCCTTGAGGGGATCTATGAATTAAGGTCCTAGGAAATAAAATTTGGTGAAGTTTCCCAAGACAACCAAATTTCATTAAGGTCTTAGGTCTTGAAATGATGGCTTTAGGGTTTAGGATTTTGTTGATGGGTGTTTTAGCACTTTCTCAACACAAGCAACACACAAGTATGCTACCTCTCTTGAAAGGTAATTTTTGCAACTAAGTTTTAGAAATCACCCCAAGGTATCTCAGGGGTTAGGTCATGAATAAGCTTGGAATAATTTAGTTGGTTGATGTAATTTGCTGGTAATCACAAAGGGAATTTATGGTCACTAAGCAAGGAGGGAATTGGATCTTGCAAATGGATTTTATGAATTCTGGAAATAAAGGATAGTTGTTGCAAGTTCAAAACAAAAAACTAAAACTCCATATTTTCCATCAGATTTGGCTTTACAATGATGCTAGAAATTTTACTTGACTTCAGTTTTAAAGAAAGGTCAAAAGGGAAAAGGGGCAAGAATTTTTCTAGACCTATAACTAATGTTGAACAGTAACAATGGAGGATGCTATAGTGGAAAACCTTCCTAAAACTAAGTTCCACTTAACCAAGGGAAACCTACAGTCTCATGAAACAAGTGCAATCTTCTAAGGTCTGCAGATTTTCAACTATCTATTCACCATTAAAGCATGAACAACAACTGAAATTAAGTGAAACAATATAAACAATGCTCAAACTAACTTTACACTGCCATTCATCATCAATAAACAACAAAAATTATGAGCAAGGAAGATATCAATGTTATAGCATTCTTCACTATTAAAGTACAACATGAACTAACAACTAAAGCAGCTTAAAACTAAAATAGCAAAGCTAAAAATCTAAGATTGGAGAATGAATCATGCACACATGAGAATAAAACACAAGAATCCATCAAAAATTGCTATTCTCATTAATTATTTGTAGCATGCATTTACACAATAACTCATCTCTCTCTTTGAAAATGAGAGGATGCCCCTATTTATAGTTTTCCAAAAGAAAAATGAATGGACAAGATTCATTTTACATTAGGGTTTCACCTACCCCCAAAATATGAAAATATAAAATACATTCTCATCTTTTTCCTTATTTTGTCTTTTAGCTGCCCTGACAGTGTAGTTGTTTTATCCTTTAGTGGTTGCCAATATTTATAGATATTTGACAAGTATTCATCATCTATGATGGGCTTTCCAGCCGATTTCTAAGCATTTGCATACTCCATGAACTTTCCAAACACAACTATGAGCTTCCTTTTCCTTGGAGAGCTCAAACCTGAGGATCTAGAAGGACATCCACTTTATTCTCTCAATGATTTCTCTTTGATTCTCAATAAAATTAGAGGCAAAATCAATCATTTTCTCTATCCAAATGAAATATCTCACAGCAAAATCCATAAAGTCAGTGATAGGGTGTCACTAGCTCCTTGTTCCATTTTCTGATGGAACAAAGGCTTGACTCTCTTGGAATATAACTCCAGGGCGGACACCTCAAAATTAGTCATCAACTTCAAATACTCTGCGCTATCATCCTAATGCCTGACAACCCATTTGTGATCCACCTCAAGGTCATGCAAGACCTTCTCTAGGACTTCTTTTCTGTATTCCAAGTTCATTAACTAGGTGTCCACCAACTAGTGGTCCTCTGGGATTTCCAACTCTTTTTCCCAGATATCTCAGGAAAGCTTAAGGATGCACTCCAACTTAGGATAAGTGATCCTATTGGTCTCTGGGAACTCCTTGCAAGTGTTCATAATGCTTTCTATGTCTTTGCCTAAGCTTCGATACCTGTTATACATTGTGACTGCATGGTCAATCCCCCTATCACCATTGGATATCACCTTGTTGAACCAATCTGTCATGGACTTGGTCCAATTCTTTCTTTTCTCCATTTTTTTGATATCCTCTTTTGAGAGTAAGGATGATAGTGTTGATGATTTTGTTGGGGTCTCCTCTTCAGTAGATTCCTATTGTTGAATGTAGGTAGTGGGATCTACCACCTTTGCTTTCAGCTCCTCTTTGGTGGACTAATCTTTGTTCATATATTGTACGATGGTGGCCACCAACCCCTGCAAGTCATCAATATTTTTCTCTTAGGTTGTTGGGCCCAGGTTAATGGTGGATATTTGATACTCCTATCCTTGTATAGTTCTTGTACCTCCACCAGCTACTAGGGTGGCAACTTGTATCATTCAGGACTTGGAGGCATCCACTGTGACATGAGACTGGATTTTAGGCTTCTTCTCTTTTTTGGTCCTTGTTTGAGCTTAGGCTAGGATTTCCTCTAGACTTGCTTTAGGTTCTACAGCCACATGAGCCTTCTTCTTTAACTATTGCTCTAGCCATTCAGGGATCTCAGTTTGACCCTTGGGTGATTCATGATCACCCTCCTCTTCATCCTTTTGAGGCTCATCTTCTTCATTACCAAGAGCTTCTTCATCATTTTTTCCCCTTCATTAGAGCCTTCTATATGTATAGACTTGCCTTTGTATGGATTGATAGATCCTCTTCAGTGATGCCTTCTTCTTGGGGTGCTTTCCCTTCTTCATGTTCAATCTTAACATGGCGCTGAGGCTCAAAGTTCTTTTCTGGTGCATTTTCTTCTTCTTTATCTTTCTCTTTTTCTTCCTCCTTTTTAGGGGGTACTGCTTCTTCTTGCATCGGGCCCATTTCCTGGCCAATTACCAGAGGCTCATCTAGTATCTCCACATATGGGTCAATATCAATTTTCTCTGTAGAGCAGTGTTTTTTAGGATTAGCCTTTTCACTTGCTTCTTCGTGTTGTTGGGGAAAATCTTCTACTGGCTATTGATCTAATGTTTCTATCACATAATGTTCTCTAAGAGCCTCAACATCCTCCTCAAAATTCTATGACCTCTCCTCATTAGAAGCGACTTTGTCCAAGTTTATATTTATCCCATATTCTCGGTGCCCAAAGTAATTGTCCTAATCATAACTTTTGGGTTCTTCAGCTATATCTTTTGAGCCTCTCTATGTTTCTCTACATGGTATCTTTCCATCTCTTCTAAGATCTGCATCGTGGCCTCCATTTTTGGTGGCTCGGTAGGTGACAGAGGAAGGGGTAGGGCAGTAGCAATTTGGGCCATTAGAGCCTAAACTTTTGGGTCAAGGATTACCCTAGATAGTTCAATGGGAATGTTTTGCATATATGCAGTGAAAGCTTATGGAAGGACAGGCAGTGGCAGAGTAGAAAATGTGGGCAATGGAGGTGGGAGTGAGGAGGATGAAAATGGGGAAGTAGTGGAAGAGGAGTCAAGTACTATTACTAGAGTAGTCAGCGAGGTGGAGGTGAGGTGGACAAAGATGTCCACATCTAGCAAAGATGAAATGGGTAAAGCTTGAGAAGAGGGAGGTGGAGTGGCAACAACAACAATGGTAGTGGGAGTGGAAGTGGTAGGTGGTGAGCGCGGTTACTCGGTATCTTCTTCTTCTTCTTCATGGTGTTCCTCTTCCTCAATGGTGGGAGTCTATAGCACAACATCCCCATTCTCTTTTCTCTTTTAGATGATTTCCCCTCAGTCAGCTTCCTGGAGTACACCTTTTGTTTAGGTTTATGCTTGGGTACATCCTTCCTCTTTTTAGATCTTGTGGCCAGTGGGGACTTGGGAGCTTCTTCTAATGAGCCAGTGACTACACCACTATCAGTTTCACTTTCAAGATCATCCTCAAGCTCACCATATGTTAGCTCAATGCCCTATTCCTTGAGTTGAACAATTTGTGCATCTACCCATTGCCTTGTTCTATTTTCAATAGGTCGGGTGAGGATGTCGAGGTTAGTGACCTCTTCTTCATTCCAATCAATGAAAGGTAGGGGTAAGTTGGCCACAACATTGTATCTATCATCAATAATATTGTCATCCTCCTCCACTATCTGATCAGACACTAAGAATAGGTTGATAAACTTGATAAATTGGGAAATCATCCTCATATAGTGCCTTATCCACCACTCTTTGTCATCACTGTAGTTGGCCTAGAAATCCTCAATATGAGGTCAATGGGCATATTGTCTTCCAACCCAATTCCTTAGTTTTCCATAAGGGTCCATCCTTCCTCAGTTTGTGTGGAGATCCAAGTTATACTCCACCAATTCTTTCTCTAAGTACTTTGCACATTTGGTCACAGGGTAGGAGTACATTCCTTGTCCGAAGGTTAGGGGATATGGAATCCCAGCTCAGTGTTTATCGCTCAACAATGTGTGGGAAGTCTACAACTACCAAGAAACTTCTAGCAAGATGATGCAGTCATTGGGGTAGTGCAAAAATTGATAGGGTTTCCTTAAGAACCCTTCCGCCCTGCTTTATGTGAACTTTGGGAACTGTATAAATAGATACCCAAATCACTTGATGAAGGCCTTCATGCAGTGTGATACCCTTCTCTCAAAATATCCTCCCAAGAGTCTAATTATGTACGTGATGAAGGAATCATTCACCCTCTTGTATTCTCTTTCAAAGTTTCTATACTGTAGCCAAGGATAGCAGTCATAAACTTTAAGATATCCTCTTTTTGTCCCAAGTGTGCCTATGTAGAATAGTCCTTTATATGGGAACTTCTCAACCATGAGGTATACTAGATACAAAGTCATGTAAAATTGAGATTTTTTCTTTACTTCCATGAGCTAGTTGTGAAGGTTGTCACTAATCATCTTAGCCCAATGGAACTTGGCCTCTCCTTAGATGATCTCTTCAACAAAATAGAACATCCACTCCTAGAAGAATACAATAGTTGGTAGGCCCATTACTCTACTTAATAGAGTAACCAAATCATGGTATTCTTCGAAGAAATCACTTCTGAACAACTGCTGGGGTACTTTTTTGGCACTACCCCTCTTGTCTTTCAACCAATGCTGGTTGATTATTCTTTTGCATCTAAGAGGGTCATGTTTCCACACGTTTTCAGCAAATCCTTTCTCTATTTCCTCCATTTTATCAAATGTGGGGATATTGAATGTTTGACCAATAGATTTAGCAAACAAGTCTGCCAATACCCTTCTATCCTTATCAATGATCTTCCTGTTGGAATGATAACATTCTCAACAAATCATGACTAGCTTCGAGGCAATTAATGCGGGAGTAAAACTAGTTGACTTGGTGAGACCACTTGCCTTGATCTTTCATGCATTTTCTATTGTAGGGTTAACCATCACCCTTTACCTAAACTCGTCAATATTCATGTGTCCTAGGTATGTATCAAACACTGTGTCCCAGGTAGAGGAGAGCTTGGAGGTACACTCCACCCCGTGGAACTAATACTTAATTTGTTCTTTTTCTTCCTTTCCTCTTGGCACATGAGTAGGCTTCTTTCCTTTGTTAGCTCTCTCAATGGGCCTCCTTGATGAACCCGCAATAGGTTCCATAAATCCTACATGCAAAAGATGTAGTAAGTGCGTTGACACCTGAATTAGGGTGATTGTCAATCAAATCCTGCAAATCAAGCTTTAGATCCACTAATACATCATTGAAAGATCATAAAATTATTCATTATCAATCATTTGAAGCTCATTTGGGTCATTTAGGAAAATGCAGGCTCAGGGATGTAGTTTTCCCTTGGGTGGAAGCTGTTAAGACAGTGTGGAGTAGGACGACGTTGGGGTCACAAAATCCCACAAATGGTAGCCCACAATGAGATTTTCGCATTGCTTGCTTGGAAGGAAAATCCCTTAAGGAATAATTAGGCATGCACACAATTGGATA
This sequence comes from Sequoia sempervirens, assembly GCA_007258455.2. Taxonomy (NCBI): domain Eukaryota; kingdom Viridiplantae; phylum Streptophyta; class Pinopsida; order Cupressales; family Cupressaceae; genus Sequoia; species Sequoia sempervirens. Next base: position 421,895,928 of record VDFB02075321.1, on the reverse strand, counting down.
ATGAGACACTTATACTCATTAGATTAGGCCTTGATGCACTTATAGGTTTGGGGTATGTGGGCGCTGTGAGGTAGATTTCTGTTTGGAGTTTAGCCATTAAATAATAGTATTCAAGAGATGACGAACCACATGTAGAAGTCCACATTGCAGGACCCACGAGAACCTTGGACATTAGGTATTATGTCTTAGAGTTTTCATCATTTTCAAGATTGCTGGAACAAACTATCAGGCCACCGCCAAGTGTTTGCTGTTAGAAAACAGCCATGAGGGGTTGGTGGTCTGCATTAGCAAGCCCAAAGTAACCTTACAGACTTAAGTTTTGCATACAAAAGCCTTGGAACTTAGTGAAGGGAAAACCACCCTGTAGGACCTGCAATGCGGGAGAATGCAAGCACTTAGATGTTAGATAGCGACAATGAGTTAATGATGACCTGTAGGCGGCATACTACATATGTTTTCTCGCAAAGATGTTTAAACTTAGTGTTTTGTCTAAAGATTTTGAAGATGGAGGAGGCGATGAAGGACGTGGAGTCTATGCCGCAGAGTGGTGTGAGGGCTCAATTGTAAGATAATGAAACTTGGTGAACAACCTCCTGATGATGTCCACCAACATGAATTAGCCCACATGGGTGCTTAGGCTTAGCAAATTTTTCTAAGTGTTAGGCTCAAAAGCTTTATGGTGATAATAGAGGTGAATTCCACAATGCAGAAAAATGCTAGGGTTTGGCCGCTAGTCAAGGATGATCAAACAACGACTGCCTGTGAGTGGAATCCCACATAGAGATTCCCACAAAGGGCAACTGACTTGGCCATTTTATTTGAAGATTTTCAACTGTTAATAAGGAAAACGAGGATGATGGTGTGGGCTGCGATGAATTCTTCATTGACCAATGAACGACCACCACAAAACAAGATTCTGCACAATGGTGAATGCACAATTTTGAATTATTTCAACCAATGCCAAGGATATTTTGAATGTTCAAGGAAAATTACAGGCACAGGACTGAGGCTACAGAGGTTTTGTTAGCTCTCAAAAATGCAGGCCAAAAGCCTCAAGAGGTTGCCAATCTCTTGGCACATTTTAGGGCAATAGACAAGGTCAAAAGACTATAGACCTTCTACTCTTCAGGTGCTGCTAGACCTAGGCGGGTGTACCTATATGAGTGAGGCAGACTTGACTTGCTTGCTTCTCTTGAAGTGTTTTTCCCACGGTGGCAAGTGAAAGTGGACAAATGAAATCAAATTTGGTATAAATTGTATACAATATTTAAATCTAAAACCTAATATGTTCAGTTAATAGATGTAAAGAAAATGAATGAATCTAAATGGTGAAAAAATGCAGAAACTAGTGCCTTATTGGGTATGCGGAGTCAAATGAAATAGAAATGGACAACTTATTTCTGGAAAACACTCAAATTTTTTGGCATATGTTTTGTTTATAACTTGTATAAACATGTAAGACTGTGATTACTAAGCTCTTCTTAATGATCCAGATGAATTTACCTGATTACTATAATCAACCAAAAGGATTTAATCTTTTCCTGAAAGAACCAATCAATTAACCACACAGATACAACAAATGTGCACTGATAAATTGAAGATAAACTTGTTATATCAATTTAAACAACCAGAAAGCATCAATCTTGGAGACAACTTAGTAATAATTTCAATAAGCATAATAGACAATTGACACCAGAAATGAACCGCCACATCAACTAATTTTCATTGATATCTCCATTTGAAATCGTGCATCATAGTCTCTATTCTAAAAAAATTATTCTACTATATCCATCCCTAATCTATCTACTCTATATCTAATCTAATGTTTTATTTACAATAAAAAATGGATATTTATATATCTGCATCTAAAGAGACACATCGCTTCATAATCCCATGTCGGCGAGCAACAATATTCGGGTTTCATTTAACATGCGCCAAACACTCGCTGAGACATCTCGTAGTCATATTGAAGGCCAATGTCTCACTGATAGCCATTCATCTGTTCATCACTATGATGTCATGTCATCTTATCAAAGCATTCTGGCTTGTGTTCCATACACCAGCTCAAATGGGGATTTTCCAATCGCTTTTTTAATAGTGATCCTGTTAGCCCAAACAACGAATCTCAATTTTGAATCCCAAGCTTTCTTGTTTTGACCTAGCATCCTTCTTATAATTTTCAGAAGACTTTTATTGCTAGACTCTGCTTGACCATTAGCTTGTGGATGGTAAGGAGCTGCATAAGAAATGGTAATGCCATATGTGTCACAAAAGCTTTTGAATTCATCTGATTTGAAACAAATCCCATTGTTAGTGATCAGTCTTAGGGGTGTACGAAATCTGGTAATAATGTTATCCATTAGGAAATTTGTCACCACCTTACTTGTAGCCTACTTAGTTGGGATTGCTTCTACCCATTTGGTAAAATAATCAGTGGCCACTAGGATCCACTTGTGTCCTCCACATGATTTTTCTTGTATCTCTCCAATGAAATCAATTCCCCATTGAAGAAAAGGGGCATCAGCCTGCAAGGGTCAAAGTGGCAAAGCTCCTTGATCCTTCAATTTTCTAGAGAATTTCTGGCAAGCCTCACATTTTCTTACATATGTAAAAGAGTCATTAAAAACCTTTGGCTAGTAATAACCTGCCCTGAGAATTTTATGCACAATTTTCTTTGCTGATTAATGACCTCCACAAATCCCTTCATGCATTTCACTTAGGACATGCCTGGCTTGTGATTCATCCAGACATAACAATAGTATACCATCCTTGTTCTTCCAAAACAAATCTCCATCCATGAAAACATATTTAGATGCCTGCAACTTTAGAGTTCTTTTCTGGCTGTCACTCAATCCCTCTGGACACTTCATGTATTTAAGGTAATGCATGATATCTGCATACCAAGGAGTATGCTCAATGCTCACAATTGCATTTTCTTCTTCTACATTGCAAATTTGATTTTATTCAATGTTTGCTTCTGCCATTAACTTAGCCAAGCCCTAACCTCTTACTAGTTTAGTAATTTGTATCTCCATGTAAAACTCTTGGATTTTGTTAATCCATCTACATCTTTTTCCTATCACTTCATACTATGTCAAAATATCCTTGATAGCTGCATGAGGTACATAGGCAATCACCTTTGCTCCAACAAGATATGGCCTAAAAGCTTTTGTAGCTTTTACTAATGCAAATGCTTGTTTTTCCATTATATTATATTTTAATTCAAACCCCTGTAATGACTTACTAAAGAAAGACACAGGTTGTTCATGACCATCCTCATTTTTTTTTAATATAATAGCAACAATAGTGTGCATTGAAGTGAATGAAAATATCTAAAAAGGCTTTGAAAAATTTGGAGATTTAAGGATAGGAGCTTCCTTGATGGCCCTTTTGATGCATATAAAAGCTTCCAAAGCCTTTGCAGTCCATTCCACTTTTTGTCCTTTCCTCAACATCTTTGATATGGGTTTAATAATCTTAGCAAAGTTAGAAACAAATCTCTTCACGAAATTAATCTATCCAAAGAATGACTATATAGTCTTAAAAGTTTTAGGGATAGGAATTTCATCAATGGCCTCAACCCTTTCAGGATCTATCCTAATCCCCTTTTTTGAGACAATATGTCCCAAGAGCTTACCTTCTGTGACTGCAAAATGACATTTCTTCGGGTTCAAACTAATACGATATTCCAAGGCTTTGATAAATACCTTCTCCAGATGTTGTACATGATCCTCAGCCTTCTTTGAATAAGCATTCAGGTCATCCTGATACACCACCATGATAGCACTGATCAAATCTGCAAATGCCACATCCATAGCTCTTTGGAAAGTTGGCCCTGTGTTTGTAAGACCAAATGGCATTCTCATGTATACATATGTCCCCCAAGGAGTGGTAAAAGTCATCTTATACTATTTAGACTCCTTGAATTTAACCTGGTTATAGCCTGAGAACCCATCCATCATAGACAATAGTTCACACCCTGTTACCTTATGCAATATAGCCTCCATATTGGGTAAAGGATAATTATCTTTGAGAGATGCTATGTTTAGATTTCTCAAATCTACACATAGCCTGATATCTCCATTCTTCTTTCTCACAGGGACCAAGTTTGAGACCCACGTTGAATGCCTGATTGGTTTGATGATTCCTCCATCTCCAAGCTTTGCCGATTCTTCTTTCATTTTAGGCTCCAATGTTGGATTTATGGGTCTTTGCTTTTGTCTGAATGGCTTAGCATCTGGATTCAATGGTATTTCATGCTAAAACAAATCTTCCCTATATGCTTTTAGATCTTTATAAGACAAAGCAAACACATGCTTATATTTTCTCAACAACTCTATCAACATTTTTCTAATTGTAGGGCTATCTTCTTCCCTATGTACACCTTTTTTGGTGCCATCTCAGTCCCTAGGTTAATCTCTTTGATATCTTCTCTTTTGATTGGTGTTTGCTTCATGAGGGACCGATCACTTCCATCATACACCCTCTCCAATGCCACTAAGCCTTTAAGAAGCTTATTTGTTTTAAGCTGTAATATCTCCTTCCAAAATACTGCTTGCTTCCCATCTACCTCTTCAACAAAGGCATTGAAGTCAATTTCTTGGGCTTCATACTGATCTATACAGTGGAGGAATTTCAAAAGATCAGTATCATCATTAAAGACCTACCAACTATATATGTTATCAGGCACAACAGGCCTTGTCTTGAACTCAATTTCTGATACCCCTGCCAATATAATATCATCTCTTTTCAGCGCCACATTTGCTAAAAAATCAGCCATTATGTTCTTTGATCTATCAATCCAGTCAATTGAGAAGGCATCAAACAACTCAATTGTGTTCCATACAACATTCCTGTATTGTTTCAGTATTTTGTGCTTTGCTACATACTTTGAATTAATTTGTGAAACAACCAACTCATAATCACCTAAGACAGCCAGCAACTTGATTTTATGTTTCACAACTATGTTCAAACATGTCAACAAGGCTTCATACTCCACCACATTGTTTGTAAATTCAAATGTTAACAGAAATGAATACTTGAATGTAACACCTTCAGGTGAAACGAATACTATCCCTACTCCATTACCTTCTTGGCTATAGGCTCCATCAAAGTACATCCTGCATACACCATTGCAATTTTGTGCAACATGTTTATCAATTCGGTCAGTATTGACCAACTCTGGCTGGGATGGTTCTATCTTAAAACTCCCAAGATCAACCTCACAAAAACAATTGATTTGATCTTGTGATACATAGTCAAAAAGCTGGTTCATTCTTGGCTCCCTATATAACTTCACCTCCTGACCATTCACCGGAATTGTTGCATAAGACAAATCAAACTGGACATTTCCACCAACTACTGCCATCCACTATCTTGATAAAAGCATCCCAAACTGAGGAGGGGTGTCAATTACTATTATATCAATGTTATAGGCCACCTGAGGATAAGCAGCTAGCTTGACTTCAACATCTCTCATTACACCCACAACAGGAACAGGTCGATTATCCATTGCATAGAACTTGCCTCCATTGGTATCCACCCACATGCCAAGCTATTTCATAACTCCTACTGGCATGATATTTATAGCAGCACCAAAGTCTATCATGCAATTCCTCAATAGTTTGTTATTTATGAGTAATGTAGTGAAAAAAGGATCAATTTGTGGGGGATTTAATAATGCATTGTTAAGGCACACTTTTGGAATATTCACCTTCTCATACTTATTAACAGTTTTAGTGGCCATCTTGCTTTCAGAATTTATATGTTTTTCATTCCCATTTGTTATTAATTGGACAACACTATCTCTGTATTCCTTAAATTTTTATCATCTGAAGTAGTGGAACATACATCTTTACCTGAGATAAATCCCAAGTGAAGTCAAAAGAAGAACCCTGCACTTTAACCATTTTCTTTTGTTTTGGCATTTCTCCTTTGTTTTCCTCCATTTCTCTTTTATTTGGCTGATCAGGGTTTTGCATTTCTTTGTGCAATTCCTTCACTTCCTCCTCTTGGACATGCTTCTGTTCACTTTTATCATGTTGTTTATTTTCAACCCTTTTCACAGTTCCTTGTGTCGCCTTTTGCTCTTTCATAAAGATTCCCTTGGGGACACCTTCCTTCTCATTTACTGTCCAATTTCTCAACTAGTATTTACTCTTTGTGTCTTCAACTACAACAACAATTAATTTCTCTATCTCCTCCTCAGTGAACTTCCTCATACTGCCCTGAGTAGGCACCTCATCAGAATGTGGCTCTGTATAATCTTCTTCAGAGTCAGAGAGGACCTGCTGTTCAGCCATATGGACATTGTATCTCTACTTTGAAACATCATACTCATAACCTTCATCCTTTGAAGATGAGTATCTCTCCTCAACATGGTGAAAAGTATTTGAAGTCAAATATATTGTGTGATCTTCTCCACTGTTTCCCATCAACATTCCTTCTTCTTGCATTCTTTGGGCTACAACACAATAATCTGGGGAATGTGGCTTATCACAAACTTCATAGAAATAATTGTTACTCACCATATAGGTTCCCTTCTTTCTCAATGGATCAGGAGTTTCATTGTTTCTAGGCCTATCTGTTATAGGTTTTCCATTTTTCTAGTTTGTGTTATAAGGCATGTCATGTAACCTTGGCCTTTCATTCCTGTATGTGTTCTCCTTTTTGTATTGATAATTATTGGTTTGTTGGGGAGCCCTAGGGTTGTCTCTTTTATCAATCATCCCAACAACCCTCCTATTGTTTTCAATTGTTAATGTTGTCTTCTGGGATTCAACCAAATCTCTTGGGAACCTATTTCTCAGTTCATACCCTGTTTTAGGATCGAACGCATTCAAATAAACACTCAATGCCACAGAGTCTGGAAATTTTGATCCAGGAGGTATTTTATTATGTAGTTTATTGAATCTTCAGTTGAAGTTATAAATTGAGTCATTCTAATTTTTCTGAATTCGCATCAATTCATGAAGAGTAGCATCAGGTGCACTTTGATTCCCATATTACTCGAGGAATCGGTCTTGAAATATTTGGAGAGAATCAATAGATGCTATTGTTAAGCTGTTGAACCAATCCCTGGCTTCTTCAATAAGTGACATCATGAATAACCTCATGTGTAAATCCTCATATGGTACATCCAAATCTTGGATGAAAGCATTGAAACTCCTTAAATGATCTTCAATAGAGATTGCACTACTCCCTGTAAACTTAGGCACCAGACCTCTCCAACTGCCATCCATAGGGTAAGGGTATAAATGAAACCTTACTAAATCAAATTGTCTGATCATTGTTGTATATTGGTGAGGGGGAGGGTTAGGTGGATACTGATATTGGTACATTGAATTATTGAATTGTGTATGGTGATGTGGTACATAATGCTGATTATGAGGTGGTTGTGTATTTGTATATTGTGTGGGAATATGAGGTGGATGATTTGGCTATCTGGATTGATTCCCTACTTGATGGTGAGGAACCCTTGGTGGGTCAGAAGGCCCTACACCATGATTACCCTGCTTATGAGGTGGTACATATTTTTGGGGGCAACTAACTATTTGAGTAATGTTTTGACCCTTCTGTAATTTGAACTCCCTCATTGCCTGTATCATCTAGGCTTTTTCTTGTTCTTCTCTCTCTTTTCTCTGAGATTCAAACCGTGTTTTTATTTCTTCATAAGTTAAAGATTCATAATCATCTTGAGAATTTTCTTGATCAATAGGTCCATTCTAGTTACCTTCCATTCTTAGATCATACTCTTGCTGATTTTTGATTCATTTAGGTTCGAGCCTAGCTTCAAACTCGGCCTGTTTCTGAGGATCGTGAAAAAGAAAATGATTTCTTTGATCTTCTAGGGTACAAGGCTCTGCACTTGAGTTATCTCTCCATGTGTCATAACGGTCATATTTTTCATAATGTGGCATTGATGCTTTGTCTTTGTTCATCATGCACATGTCCTCATTTATCCTTTTAACCTTATCAATCTTATCATCTTTGTGTGTCCACTTACTATTGCCAGTAGGGGCTCCAGTATGACCTCCCCTATATTGAGATCTTCTTCCATTCATGTTGCAATGTTTTTATCAGAGTCACCACTCACTTTCTTGAAAGTGAGAAAATGTTTGATATTTCTTATTCCCAGCAGAGTTTGTAAAAGGTTTTTTACTCTATGATTAAGGCCTTGATTCTAAATGTATCCCTAGCGGACTCGCCAATTTGTTAGCTCTCAAAAATGTAGGATAAAAGCCTCAAGAGGTTGCCAATCTCTTGGCACATTTTAGGGCAACAGACAAGGTCAAAAGACTTTAGACCTTCTACTCTTCAGGTGCTGCTAGACCTAGGTGGGTGTACCTATATGAGTGAGGCAGACTTGACTTGCTTGCTTCTCTTGAAATGTTTTTCCCACGGTGGCAAGTGAAAGTGGACAAATGAAATCAAATTTGGTATAAATTGTATACAATATTTAAAACTAAAACCTAATATGTTCAGTTAACAGATGTAAAGAAAGTGAATGAAACTAAATGGTGAAAAAATGCAAAGACTAGTGCCTTATTGGGTATGCGGAGTCAAATGAAATAGAAATGGACAACTTATTTCTGGAAAACAATCAAATTGTTTGGCATATGTTTTGTTTATAACTTGTATAAACATGTAAGACTATGATTACTAAGCTCTTCTTAATGATCCAAATGAATTTCCCTAATTACTGTGATCAACCAAAAGGATTTAATGTTTTCCTGAAAGAACCAATCAATTAACCACACAGATACAACAAATGTGCATTGATAAATTGAAGATAAACTTGTTATATCAATTTAAACAACCAAAAAGCATCAATCTTGGAGACAACTTAGTAATAATTTCAATAAGCATAATAGACAATTGACACTAGAAATGAACTGCCACATCAACTAATTTTCATTGATATCTCCATTTGAAATCGTGCATCATAGTCTCTATTCTGAAAATTTTATTCTACTATATCCATCCCTAATCTATCTACTCTATATCTAATCTAATGTTTTATTTACAATAAAAAATGGATATTTATATATCTGCATCTAAAGAGACACATCGCTTCATAATCCTATGTCGGCGAGCAACAATATTCGGGTTTCATTTAACACGCGCCAAACACTCGCTGAGACATCCCGTAGTCATATTGAAGGCCAATGTCTCACCGATAGCCATTCATCTGTTCATCACTATGATGTCATGTCATCTTATCAAAGCTTTGAGTCTCACCGACGAACATCCTTCATCCAATGTGTTTCGTTGTGACCTTCCGATGTCGGGGAGATGTCCCACAGACAGTACTATGTCCTACCGAGATGTGTTCTTTAGTGTATATTCTGGTCGCTAGGACAATTCTGGGTCGGGAAGAGGTTTCATAGATAGTCTTTGTCTTACCGAAAGAACCTATGGTGCATTCTTGTCACTAAGACATATGGGCTTTCTGGGCAATGAAACAATATATCCATGTGACAAACGAGTCGGCAAGACTATATAACCTCACACCGAAAACCATTGATAGAATCCCTTTGCACTGTCGGCAAGACCGGAGCCATTTGCTGAGAGCTTACACTGATAACCTTTGATATAACTTCACTTCATTGGTGAGACCCGATGCACTTGCCAAGACCTTTCCTCAAAAATATTTTGATAAAATCCTTATGTGCTTTGTCGGCAAGACCAGACGCGTTCGGTGAGACTTCATAACTTCATTTCGAAAGCCCTTAATACAATTACATTCATAATGTTGGCAAGACCCACTGTATTCACCAAGATATTACATCGATACCACATAGCCTGGCTGATAAGCCTCTTAGTGTGCAAGTTGGTGAGACATGACCCATTCTGGGAGACCACACCCCGGTGATATCACTCTCGCCGATATGAATTTTCCTCTATTGTCAAAACACTATGTATGTCCTGCCGAGAGGTGCATGCATATGATTTCTGATTGGTATGATATACCTGAGGTCTTGCCAATAGTCTACAAAAAAAGTATATCAACAGAAAATACAATATGGATTGGGGAGACCTTGATAATTTCTTACCGATATGGACTATAATGTGAAATATTCAAGACTAGATGGATTTTATGGGACTACATGAGAAAGAAGAAGCATAATGTTATGAAGAAAGGGCTTTTGTGCACATGACAAGGACTCATTTGGAAACTTAGGGGGATGAAAGAATATGTAAAATTATGAGAATTTTACAGTTCTAACAGTGGCTCCGTCTGGGGATGAATGGTTGTAAAATCATTGCAAGGATCCAGATCTTTGGGTGAGTAGACCAGACACAAGATGATGAACTAGTGAGCAAGATGGAAATGGAAATGAATGTGAAATGGAGATGAAAAAAATCCTAAACTACTGTGCATGGAAAATAATTTTTAAGAGGACCATCAAGAGTTGTCCATGCACTGACAATCCTCTGTTTTGTTCAAGAGAAAAATTATTTCATAAATTTCCCATGTACAGGCAACTCCTGATCTTCACTAGCCATATTATGTAGATAATATGAATCTTCACCTTTCTTTCCAACAACCACAAAAGGTCCCAGCCACAAGGCTTCGAATTTCCCATGCTTTCCTTTCTCCTAAAACCTTGTGTTCCACATCAGTACCAAATCATTTTCTTCAAATTTTCTATCTTTCGCCTTTTTATCAAATAGATACTTCATCTGTGTTTGTAACTTCATGTTATGATCTTGAGCTCCTCTTCTTATCTCATCAAGTTCAGCTAGTTGTTCCATTCTTTCCTCCATAGGTTATGGAACATCCAAATCTTCCTGAAGGACAAACCTATAGACTAGTAACAAATTATGTAAAGGAATTCTGGACTGTGTTCCATACACCAGCTCAAATGGGGATTTTCCAATCACCTTTTTAACAGTGATCCTGTCAGTCCAAACAACCAATCTCAATTGTGAATCCCAAGCTTTCTTGTTCTGACCTAGCATCTTTATAATTTTTAGAAGACTTTTATTGCTAGACTCCGCTTGACCATTAGCTTGTGGATGGTAAGGAGCTGCATAAGAAATGGTAATGCCATATGTGTCGCATAAGCTTTTGAATTCATCTGATTTGAAACACATCCCATTGTTAGTGATCAGTATTAGGGGTGTACGAAATCTGGTAATAGTGTTATCCATTAGGAAATTTGTCACCACTTTACTTGTAGCCTGCTTAGTTGGGATTGCTTCTACCCATTTGGTAAAATAATCAGTGGCCACCAAGATCCACTTGTGTCCTACACTTGATTTTTCTTGTATCTCTCCAATGAAATCAATTCCCCATTGAAGAAAAGGGGCATCAGCCTACAAGGGTCGAAGTGGCAAAGCTCCTTGATACTTCAATTTTCCAGAGAATTTTCGGAAAGCCTCACATTTTCTTACATATGTAAAAGAGTCATTAAAAAACTTTGGCTAGTAATAACCTGCCCTGAGAATTTTATGCGCAGTTGTCTTTGCTGAGTAATGAACTCCACAAACCCCTTCATGCATTTCACTTAGGACATGCCTGGCTTGTGATTCATCCAAACATAACAATAGTATACCATCCTTGTTCTTCCAAAATAGATCTCCATCCATGAAAACATATTTAGATGCCTACAACTTTAGAGTTCTTTTCTGGCTGTCACTCAATCCCTCTGGACACTTCATGTATTTAAGGTAATGCATGATATCTGCATACCAAGGAGTATGCTCAATGCTCGCAATTGCATTTTCTTCTTCTACATTGCAAATTTGATTTGCTTCAATGTTCACTTATGCCATTAACTTAGCCAAGCCCTGACTTCTTACTAGTTTAGTAATTTGTATCTCCATGTAAAACTCTTGGATTTTGTTAATCCATCTGCATCTTTTTCCTGTTACTTCAGACTGTGTCAAAATATCCTTTATAGTTGCATGAGGTACATAGGCAATCACCTTTGCTCCAACAAGATATGGCCTAAAAGATTTTGTAGCTTTTACTAATGCAAATGCTTGTTTCTCCATTATATCATATTTTAATTCAGACCCCTGTAATGACTTACTAAAGAAAGACATAGGCTTTTCATGACCATCCTCATTCTTTTGTAACATAACAACAACAATAGTGTGCATTGAAGCGAATGAAAATATCTGAAAATGCTTTGCAAAATTTGGAGATATAAGGATAGGAGCTTCCTTGATGGCCCTTTTGATGCATATAAAAGCTTCCAAAGCCTCTGCAGTCCATTCCACTTTTTTTCCTTTCCTCAACATCTTTGATATGGGTTTAATAATCTCAAAAAAGTTAGAAACAAATCTCCTCATGAAGTTAATCTGTCCAACGAATGATTGTATAGCCTTAACAGTTTTAGGGATAGGAATTTCATCAATGGCCTCAACCCTTTTAGGATCTATCCTAATCCCCTCTTTTGAGATAATATGTCCCAAGAGCTTACCTTTTGTGACTGCAAAATGACATTTCTTTAGATTCAAACTAATACCATATTCCAAGGCTTTGATAAATACCTTCTCCAGATGTTGTACATGATCCTCAACCTTCTTTGAATAAGCATTCAGGTCATCCTGATACACCACCATGATAGGATTGATCACACTTCCATACATCGACCAACTAGTGGTCATCCTTCTTGAACGTGAGCTCCTTTTTCCAAGTCATACTTGGCAATTTAAGAATAACCTCTATCTTTGGGTAGGTGGACTCATATCTTGTTGGGAAGTCAGTGCAGAGCTTCCTCGTTTCCTCAAGAGATTGTTGGAGATCCAAGAATTTTTTAGCTATATGGATAGCATTACCGATGCCCATGTTTCCAATGTATAGGACCTACCTATCAGAACTATCTTTTTGTATTCTTATCTAGGTTCTTTCTCTTTTGCAGTTTTTCTATTTGTTCCATTGACAACAATTGCGGTGGAGCTGTGGACATGGTAGGCACTTCCTCTGCTAAGGACCATTATTTGATGTATGCCTTTCAGGTCAGCCACTTGCGCTTTGAGCTCTTCTTTGAAAATTTTATGTTGTATCAAATGTACTATTGTGGCAAGAGACTCTTGGAGGTGCTCTACCTTTTGATCCCTAGTAGCTGTTCCTAAATCAATGGTAGAGACATTGTAGCTTATCCCTTCTTCTCCCACTACTGGCATTGCCACCTGGACGGTTCTAGATCCGGAGGCATCCATCATCACCTTGGATATGATTTTGGGCTTCTCCTCTTTGGTATTGATTTGTTCCCGAGCTAGGATAGCTTCCAACCTCGCTCTTGGGTCAGCCGGGGCCGAAGATTTCTTCTCAAGCTGCTTTTCTAGCTATTCAAGCATAGTAGATTTTTCTTTAGGTAACTCATGATCATCTTCCCCTTCCTTTGTTTGGACTTCTATTTCTTTGTCTCTGGGAGCCTTTTCCTCCATTTTAGTGCCTTCTCCCTCTTCCTCATTGGACTCTTGGATGAACACAAGGAATTTGATCAGAGACTTAGTAGGTAATCATTCCCTAGGACCTTCTTCTCTCTTAGTCTCCTCTTATTTATTTTCTTCAACTTCTTCATCTTGTTCATCCTCATGCACGTGCTCCTCAAGCTATTCTATTTTGAGGTTCTCATTATTTCGAACCTCCTCTTTAGGTTTATCCTCTTCTACATTGTCTTCTTCCTTAGGAGGAGGTGGCACATCTTCCTAATGTTCCTTCTCTTGTTCTTCTTGTCCTTCGGAGAAAGGAATTTCTTCATCGTGTTCGGGGCTTTCCCCTTGCTATTCACCTGTAGGAAGCTCCCTATTTTCTTCCACCTTGTCATCTTCCTGCCCTTCTCCTTTGGGAGGTGATCTTTCTTTTTCCTCTTTGACATCCTTCAGTTGTCGGGCCAACTCTTCCTCAAAATTAGGATCGAAAGTTTGCACAATAAGCTTGCCACTGGTGTCTTCTCGTTCATCTCCACTTTCAGAGGATCCTGTTTCTTCTTCTTCATGAACCACCTTCTCAATTCGTAGGTGCTCATACTCTAGATGTTTGTGATATTCATCTACCTTCTCTTCCAATGCTTTTGTTACTTCAATCTCTCGCCTCTCCCATTATGTTGATATTTCCATTGTGTCTTGCATTGTTGGTAGTTCTGTTGGAGGCTTTGAGGGAGGGGAATTTGTGAGGACCTACACTAAGGCAACTTGGATGGTGGGATTCATTAGTACTTGAGAGATCTTAGAAGGAAATTTTTGCATGTGTTGCGAGAATGCCTCTGGAAATGTGGGCACGAGCATTGGTATTGTTGATGATGCCAATGAAAGCGATGTGGTGGGGGACATCGAGGCTGAGGAAAGTGGAGAAGTTGTAGTAGAGGAGGAATCAACCAATATGATGGGCCCAGTTGGTGAAGAGGAGGCATGTTGGAATGAGATGTCCTCCACGGGTGTGGAAATGGCAACCATAGCCTGAGAAATATGTGGAGGGACAACAACATCTGAGGCAGCCGATGGGGACTTTGGCTGATCTGTCTCCATTTGTTCTCCTTTATAGAGGGGATCTTCTTGAATAGCAGGAAACCTTGTAGCGCTTCTTATCCTTTTGTGTTTCTTTGATGTCTCATCCTCTGAGGCCTTCCTCATGTATACTTTTGGATTTAGTTGTTGTTCCTTGGCCTCTTTCCTTTCCCTCGATCTTGTGAGTGGAGGAGATTTTGAGGTTTCTCCTATTGAGGTGGTAGTAGTTGCATCATCTGTGGCACTAGGCTCACTTTTGAGCCCTTCATAGGTTAAGACAACCCCTTATTCCTTCAACTGGGCAACCTAGCCATTGACCCATTCCCTAGTACGAGCCTCGATAGGCTTGGTTATGATATCAAGGTTATCGACCTCTTGCTTGTCCCAATCTATGGCTGGCAGTGGAAAATTAGCAACCACATTATACCTAGGGTCCATGACTGTGCTCTCGTCTTCCACCACTTGATTGGGGATAGGAAACAAATTCACCCTTTTCATGAAGTATGAAGTCATTCGCTTGTAATGCCTTATGCATACTTTCTTATCGTCTTGGCAATTCACCCATAAATCTTCAATGTGATGTAGATGGGCGTAGTTGGGTCCTAATGCTTTCCTTATGTGCCCATATGGGTTCATCCATGGGTGAGAAGTGTGGGGGCTGAAATGATATTCTGCTAGCTCCTTCTCTGAGTTCCCTACACACTGAGAGGTTTGTAGCTTGTGCATCCCTTGACCAAAAGAAAGGGGATAGGGGATTCCCACCAAGTACTTGCTACTGAGAAGAGTATGTACATGTTGCAGCTGTCGAGAAAGTTCTAGCAATATAATCTAGTCATTGGGGTACCGGGGTAGCTTATTTAGCCTCTCTGTGTAACCTTGGGCACAAATGTATGTGAATTTAGGGTACTAAATTAACAAGAAGGCGTACTAATTCAGGAACGCCCAAGCACTGTGGGAGAGCCATCTCTTGAAATCCCCTCCAAGTAGTCTGATAATGTGAACTACGAAAGCGTCATTCACTTTGCAATAGTCCCTCTTAAAATTTCTGAATTGGGGCTGGGGGTATCTATCATAGACTTTCAACTTTCAACCAAATTCTTCATCAGGTGCCCTAAATAGTTTGTTGTACTACCTCCACTTGGCCAGTGAGTAAACAAGGTAGGATGTCATAAAATTTGGAGGTCTTCTTGATATTCATAAATTGCTGGTGGAAGAAGTCACTTATTATTCCCCCTAGTAGAATGTGGTCTGTGTGGAATCCTCCTTTCCGTGAAGGATTTTCTCTCAAAAGTATACCATCCATTCTTGAAAATATGCAGTAGCGGGAAGGCCCACTATTCTGGTCAATATAGTTACTAAGTTGTGATAGTCTTCATGGAAATCACTATGGTAAAGTTCTTGGGGAACTTTCGCAGTGCTTCCCCGCTTCTCTTTGAGCCAATACTGATTTATAAGCTTTTTGCATCCAATGGGATCTCATCCCACATTGCCTTGCATTCCTCGGTTGTCACCAGTTCCATCTACCCAAAGGTAGGGATGTGAAAAGTCTTTGTTATCGCCTCTCCTGACATATCAGCCAAAATGTTCCCATATCTATCAACTATTGTTCGAGTCTCTAGTTGATATGCTTACCGAAAATCCATGACCAATTCAGGAGTGACAAGGGATGGAGAAAATCCTAAAGCTTTAGCAATTTTTCTACTTTTGATAAGCCTTGCATTCTCTGTGGTCGGGCTGACCCTGACCCTTTGTTTAAATTCATCAATATCAATGTGCCCGATATTGACCAGTATCAATAATCTCTTTCCAATTTGTGATGATTTTTGAGTGCAAAGGCTCTCCCTGGAATTGATATTTCATCTGGTCTTTGTCATCTTTCCCATGAGGAACTCTGCCTGATTTCTTTCCTTTGTCTTTCTCTGCAGCTGCCCCTGAGGGTTCTGCACCCGATTCCATATATCCCACAGACCAAGGTGCGATAAGTAAAATTAAAAATAAAGACATAAACGTTAGCTAAAAACCCTACTAATGAAGTCAGGTTGGATAATACATCACTCATGAAATCAAACATTTACTTCGAGATGCCATCAGTAGTTTACTGTAGGGAATTTGGTCGACCTGGGCCCAAGGGGCCAGACTTCCCTAGTAGGATTGTTGTTGTGAAGGGCGACCAAGGTAGGGAAATCCATGTGGTTCCTCCTGGCTTCAATTTTGGGTGATTTGAAAGATTTATGTAGAGGATGGCTCAATTTGAGCATGTGGGTTAAGGCTCGTTTCTCGATCAGAGGTCATTTGAATCATACTTGGAGCACCTAGAGATGTGAGGCGAGAAATTTGTCTAAGGTTTGCCATTTGAAACAACTAGGTTGAAAAAAAAACTCTGAGGATGGAATTCCAGGGTCTGGGACTCGTAAGTTTGAAAGGCAGTTGACATAACCTCTTAATCTTTTAAGTGCTCAGGTCTCAAGGGCCGGGAAGCTGTTGGACGATGGTCATTCTGAAAGGTAGATGTTGAACAAAAATCTAGTGGGGGCGACCAGACGGATTGGACCCGACATCGTGTTTGGCCTTTGGGTTACCTTCGTTAAGTCTCGATCGACTGGGGCACCAGGCTCTAAGAGTCGGAAAGACAAGCTCATTTTCCCCTTCAACAACAGCTGAGACGGGATGGAATCCCAACAGTGAAAACTTGGGGAAGGAGGTATGATGGAAGCTAACACTTAAATTTTAATCATTTAGTGCTCGAGTAGCATTAGGGTACGTGGAACCCAGTAGGTAGAAAGTACATGTGCTTTGGCCAATTGGAATGGCAACATCCATGTGGAAGTCCGTGGATGAAACTCTGCGGTTTGGGACCTACGAATGGTTATCGATATGACACTTTGGTCGTTTAACTCTTGCGGCGAATGATACGATGGGGCCTAGGGAACAGGCGGACGAGGCATATATGTTGTTTGAATATGATGAAAGCCTAATGTCTTCCTGGGGACAGAATCTCATGGGAGTGGGCCTGCGAGGCATGAAGGGAGGCTTGAAGTTCATTTTGTAAGTCCTGACGATGAATAGGGCAAGGAAATTCGGGGTCTCAGACCCAGAGAAACATTTTTTCGTCATTTCAATGTTTTGAATTTAAGATTTTGCTTAGTGGAAAAGGAGATCCTCGGGCCCAGATGGGGCCAGTGCCCTATGAAAGAACGACGTCAAGCTGATAGGGTTCCAGATTCGATTCTAGGGAAATTTTGGAAGGTTTCTTGTAATTCTACAATGTGGATTTTTTAGATGTTCATCCTCTCTACCTAATGAATACATATTTCTCCCCTGCTTATACATCATTTAACTCAAAATCATCAAAAAACACCGTGGGAGAGTGGACAGTGAGCATACATTGAGAACCTGATGAAGCAAGTTGTTAAATCCTCAAAGAATCAGTCAATGCAGGCGACGGGCATGGTGGTGGCAGATGGTGAAGGCACTGGGTCTCTAGAAGCTCTAAATTCTCTTTTGGCTAACCTGCCATTACGAAAATGATAGGTCAAGCTTACTATTTATACTCCTAAACTCATTTAATACACCTCCATAAATGCATGTACGATGAATGGCAAGGTTGGTAAGTTCAAACTCCGAGACGGCGACGGGAGGTCCAAAACTCGGTGGCCGAAAGGACACGGACTAACGACCACCAAAAAATAGAGAACTCACAATGGCATTCCAGGAAAAGAAGTCTAGTTAACTGGGCTCGGGGCATGTGAAGGATGGTCACTTTGCAATGCAATTCATGTGGACAGCGATCGAGGATCTAGGTCCCGAGGGACAGAAAGCCCTTGGAGGATGGCCATTAGAGATAGTGAAAGAAAAATGGAAGTCCGGTATCAGCATCCCAGGAGGCCGAGTCTAGAGGGTCTCAAGGCTGTGCAATTTGAACTTAGTCTCCAAAGGCATTGAGACATGGTGGAGGACTTAACGGGACCCAGGGTGCGAAAAGATGAAGTCATTTGGCCATTTGGAATGATAAGCACCCCAAGGAAACCTGGGATGGGAAACCTAGGAGGCCGGGCCCAGAGGATGCCAAGGACACTGGTAGAGTCAAATTGCCAAAGGAACTCCGTGAAGGCACAAGACTTAGCAAATTTTGTGGGGATGAGGCATGGTCAACTTGAGGTGAGATTTTAGAGACATACCATCTTTGACACCAAAACTGGGGGTAGACAAAATGAGGTGGCGAAAAAATGACCCGACAAGGCTAAAGAAAGAGAGGGTCCTCATTTTGAATGGTGTGTCTGTGCTAGGGGCACAACAAATGTTGACTCTGTTGGGCAACACCCCAAAGCATTCTAAGGATAAATATTCATTCAGGATCCAGAATCTTTGGTTTCGCAGACCAAGGGCTGACTTCTATAAATGAACTAGGAGAACAAGGTGCTTAGTTGGATCAATCTACTAGACATCTCAGAAGCGTGTGTATAGTGAAATCATTCCTTCCCTCAAGGACTGTGACAAGCAGCGGCTAATCAGACAAAATGAGCTATTTAAATCATCCAACACCAAAACTAACCTAGACATTGCCTCACTGCCAGCTAGGCATCCATAGCCCCGACAAAGTTGTCATTGTGACCTCACAAGCATTTCTCTATTGCCAGCCATGTGTTCATAGCCCTGATAGAGTTATTTGCACACCCAAACAGTTGCTTGATTTCAAAATTTTCTTTCCTTCTTTCTTTTCTTGTCTTTCAATATTTCTTTCTTAACTTTATCTTTTGCTCAGCCATGTAAGCGCTTAAGCCTACGATGGGTTTGAGAGTCACAGTGGTCACTAGAGAGGATTTGAGATTTTCGCTCGCTAGGTTGTCATAGCAGCCACTGTACAACCCTTTGGGAATAATTAGCAGGTGTTTTGGGCAAGATCTGAGAAGAATGTAAAAGGATCCAACCAAGGATCAGGTTCTAAAATGGAGTTCAAATGAGGAAACCATTCCCAGGTGGTTATTAGGGACTATAGTCGAGAATGAATGCTTAGCCAAAGAACACTAAAGGCGGACAAAAGAAAAAACTGCTTGTTGAACAAGCACGACCACCGCATTAGGAACGAAGAACCTCTCAGCAAAACAAAATGACTAGGAAACAAGCAGAACGAAATGATGCAAAACAAGAAAACGTGAGAAAAGCTAAAGGAACCTAACCTAGCCTATGTATAGGTATTTACATGAATAGCTTTACATGAGCTCAAACTTGGAAGTAATGCTTCAAATTTTTCCCATTGACGAGCAAGGAGACATCCTTGCTAGTAAGGGTTTTCAAATGGAAAGCATTATCTCCCAAAATTTCAGCTATCTGAAAGGGGCCAAGCCAAAGCTTGTTGAATTTGTTATGTCCTCCTTTCTTTTCATGGGCCCTGTCCCAACATAAGACCAGATCTGCAATCCTAAAGGCTTTAATTTTGTCTCATTAATCAAACCATCATTTGACTACACCCTAGTGTTTGGAAATCTTTTCTATTGGGCGGTCTTGTACTTTTTCTAAGTGCAAAAGCTCAGCTAACCGAGCTTCTCTATGATCTCCCCCTTTGTAAAATTCATTGATAAACTAGAGAGTGGGAATCTTTAGGTGGATTGGAAAGATAGGTTCTAGGCCGTAAACCAAGTGAAATGGAGAATTTCCAAGGGTAGCCTTGTGGCGAGTGTGATCTTCCCAAAGGGCGAATCGAAGCTGAGTATGCCAGTCCTTGGGATTCCTATCTAGCAATTTTTTTATTACGGTTATCAAATTCTTATTTGTAGATTAAGCAAGGCCATTGCCCTGGGGGTAGTAATTAGATAAAAATTTAAGGGCTATGCCATAGTCAAAAGCCCAACCAATGAATTTCAATGAAGCAAATAGAGGTCCATTATAACACACTAATTTGAATAAGGGCAATCAAAGCGATTTAAAATAAAAAATTTCAAAAAATTAATGACTACCTTAGTTGTGCATTGTCTGCAAAAAATTGCTTTTTTCCATCTAGTGCAATAATTAGTAGTGGTTAGAATGTATCTGTGTCACCTAGATGATGGAGGGATTACCAGACCAATGAAATTGAGACCCCATTGTGTGAACAATCTCACCTCTAGAATAGGTTGCAAAGGGACAACAACATTCCTTTCTTTGGCAGTGGCTATTTAACATGTGTGACATGAGCAAATGTGGCTATGTGCGTCCTTGAAGACTGTTGGCCACTAATATGCTTCCCTTAGTATCTGATGTGTAGTAGATAGTCTAGATCCATGACTTGTGTTGAACTTGTCATGGAACTCCCTTAAGACTCGATCTACTTCCTCTCTCCTGAGACACCTCAAGTAGATGCCTTCATGATTCCTTTTATACAATATGGACCCTTGTAGTATGTAGCTACTACTTTTCAGGCAGAGAGCATGTTTCTGAACCCCCTGTAGGTGGGGTGGACACTTGTGGTTCAACAAATAGTAAACAACATCTTCATATCACTCCCTTGGAGAAACATCCTCTAGTTGGTATTGTTGCATTGTGAGTTCAGGCCCCACATTAGCTATTGCTTCAAAAATTTTCCAAGTATATGCTTGTCCTCTCACCAACCTCATTGGCTAGATTTCCATGTCGTATTCTTGCAGCAGTGTGACCCATTTTTCCATTCATTCACCTAACTCATTATGCATTAGTAAGGTCTTGACTGTTGGGTTAAGAGCTATGGAAAACACCTTATTACATAAGATGTAAATCTTGAACTTCTTCACTCCCCTAACAAGGGCATATGCTTGTTTTTCTACATTATGGTAGTGCAGTTCAACATATTTCAAAGGAGCACTCATAAAAGCAATCGGGTGCTCATTCCCCTTGTTATCTTTCTGGTTCAAAAAGTTGGCGCATGAATGATCTGAAGCAAATGAATAGATGTAAAAAGGCTTCAGGTAATCCAGACTGACCAACACAGGTGCTTCAACAATCGCTTGTTTAATTTCCTCAAATGCTTGCTTTGCTTTGGGAGTCCATTCTATCTTGGCATCTTGTTTCAGCATGGCGTTGAGGGGCTTGATGATCTCAACAAAACCTGTAATAAAATTTCAGACAAAGTTAATATTTCCAAAGAAATATTTGAGCTCTTTCTTACTGCCTGGTTGTTGGATCTTCAACAAGGATTGAATGCATTCTAGGTCAATAGAGATGCATCTCTCTGAGATAACATGCCCCAATAGCTTTCCCTTAGTGACCCCAAAGATGCACTTCTTAGGATTGAGGGAGACACCAAACTCTCAGCACCTTTGGAAGACCTTACATAGATCTGAGACATGATCATTCCATTTCTTTGAAAATAGTTTTAGATCATCCATGTAGATGATTATACATTTTTTGATTAGATCTTTGAATGCAATGTACATAGCATGTTGGAAGGTTGCACCAGCGTTAATGAGCCCAAGTGGCATTCATCTATAGGAAAAAGTTCCCCATTTGGTAGTGAGTGTTGTCTTATGATGGTCTTCGTATTGCACCATTACCTAATTATACCCTGAATAACTGTCGAGGAAGGACATCATTTGTGACCCATTAACAATCTGCAATACCTCATCTAGTGAGGGCACCGAATAATTGTCCTTTTTCGATGCTCGATTCAAATTGCAAAAATCCACGCACAACCTAATTTCACCTTTTTTCTTCCTAACTAGTACCAAGTTAGCAACCCATGAGGACTGGTGGACTAGAAAGATAATCCTTACTGACAGCAACTTCTACACCTCCTTGTAAATAATTGGTTCCAACAAGATGTCGATGGGGTGTTGCCACTGTCGGAAGGGCTTTGCCTCAGGCTTGAGAGGAATAGTGTGCGTTATGATGGAGGTGTCATAATTTTTCAGATCTTCGTAGCTCCATGATACCACATCATGATATTTCTAAAGAGCATCAATGATCCCTTTCTTTTCTTCAGCGGTACAAAATTTTCCAATAAAGACATTTTTGATTTCCTCAGCTATCCCAAGGTTATGAACATCACACTGATTGTTGATGGATTCCTTCTTGGCTTACTGGTCTTGGTCTCTAATCTGATCCAAGTCAAATATGTGCTCCAACTAAACCATAACCCTAGGAATTGTGTTGGTCTTTAAGTTGATAACTCCCTCTATATCCAATTTAGCTTCTTTTAGATCAACTTCATCTATTATCTAGGCAGCGAAGACATTAGAGCTCGTGTTGAACTCAAGGATGTGCTTATCATCATTGAAAACCTGAAAGTGGGTGACATTATCTGGAACAGATGGGATGGAAGTCAACTCAATTGTAAAGCGCTTAAGGCCTGAAAGGGCGAGTGGCTACAATGTGCTAGTTGCTTGAGCCAATGCATTAGCTGTGTGATTCTAAGAGCATGGGATCAACTTAATATTGAAGGTGTCTAAGCCTTCTAAGAGATCCCAAACCCTATGTCTATAATTAGCAAGCCTTCAGTCATGGCACAAATACACTTTCCTAACTTGATTTACCATGAACTCGGAGTCTCCAAAAACTTGTAGCATTTTGACATTTTTCTTTAGGGCCATAAGAAGACCATGCACTAAGGCTTCATACTCTGCTACATTATTAGTGCAATAAAATTGCAGCCTATGGGAAGCAAGAAAGGTTTTACCCGTTGGGCTAATGAGCTCGAATCTGGCACTAGCGCCCTGCTTTGATTGGACCCATCGAACCACAGCTTCCAGAACTTGGAAAGCTCCTTGACACCGAGTCCGCCTAGGCCTTCATTGTCCCTTGGTTAGATAGTCACCTCTGTATCTTTTAGAAAGTGCATTGACTCAACATGATTGGAAACAAGTGATTTCTTTGGAATTTCCTTTGGCAATTCTCTTAAACGAGCAGCTAATCTGTTGACATGTTCCATTGCTGTTTGACATAGGCAGCATTCAAACTCAGAGTGGGCAGCATTGTGAATTTTGCACCAATTTGGCAGCAAGAGATCCTGGACATCCATTCAGGCACCCAGGCTAAACTGATCTTTTGCACACTTTTCTATGAATTCTTGGAAACCATTCAATAATCCCAAGTTATCATCTTCAACTAGTTCATCATCTGATTCTACCAACATCTCCATGCTCTGAGGCATTTGGGTGAGATTAGTTGAAGGACTGCATTGCACCAAGAGTACTTCTGCAACAAATTCTTCCCGAGGTTCGAATCCTTCTTGACAGGAAAAGGGATAGTAATTTCCCAATTCTATCTCAACAAATAGTACCTCATTTGTGTTGTTATACTCTATGATCATGTACATCATACGAGGCTCACGATCTATATGGATTTGATTAGGTAGCCCTTTCCACGACAACCACATATGAGAATGATTTGTTGCACCATATATGTTCAATGTTCTAGTGAAATATCGTCTGAGGATAAGTCCGTAAGTGTCAGGGATATCAGCCACTTGAATTTCAATGACCTATTGTATCCTCAGATCCACAACAATTTTCATTGGGATCCTATTCATCTCTCCTATATGTTGATCTTTATCTTGTCTAACTGGGTTACTTTCCTTCGTGAAGGTGTTGGAGTAATCCCAAGGGCTTTGCATACTGCCAAGGGAATAACATTGGCCGACACTCTTGAATCAAGCAGACAATCGTGCAAATTCTTCCTGAATATCTGGATAGTAGTGAGGAAGGGTGGGGTTTCGAACTTCCCTTGGAAAAGACTTGTAGGTATATCTATTTGGGCTACTTGAGCCTTGTTCTTATCACCCGTTCTATCCTTGGTTTCTCCTGAAGGATGATCCTTAGGATTTTGTCTGTTGTGCTGATCAGAATCCTTCGTGGGCTGCTTACTTGTAAGCTGATTAGAGGGAGTATCTTTCTTTTTCCCTATGGTTTCCCATGTGTCGGATTCTTGCCTAGGTTCCTCAAAGGTTACCCTCTTGGCCGAAGTTTCCTATGTTGCTCTAGAGAATGAGGTTCCATTAATTACCCTAAAAAAGGCATGCCTTACAATAGGAACTTTGAGGAGCTCGAAAGCGGACAAGTTGATTTTGACCTTTAAAATTCCTCTGTGACGTACTCACCCATTTTCTCAATTTCAGATTCAAAATCCTTACCTATGGGAGAGCTAGCAGACTGAACTTGTGTTTTGTTTGACCAATTTTGGGGTTGGCCTCAGGTCTAATTTTGTGAATGGATGTAAGGTTGATTTGATGCTTTATCTTTGTTGAAATACTGAGTGGGAACGTGAGGGAAACTGGGGTTGTTACTAGCATTTGGATCTGGTGGGTTAGTGAAGTAATTAGGAGGGGTTGATGTTGTGAATGGTCCCCCCACTTGTCTATTCCTTAAATAATATGGGATAGCCCTCTGATGGAAGGTATGTACTTCATCCTCACGCTGCTCTTCATCATCACACTGCTCTTCATCATCTAGAGGACCATTATCTACTAAATCAAATAATTGTGCCAAGGTTTCACCATTGCTTACCTCTTTTACTTCTTCAAAATTTTTAGAGATAGCTTCATCCTCGGGAATGGAGCCTGGTTGACCATGAGCATGGAGGAGTCGTACGGCTTAGATGGGACTATGTCCCAACATCTGACATTATCCACAGCATTTTGGACTTCAACTTGAAAAATTTCTGCCACTGTAAGGAACTCGAGACAATCCAACTTGGAGTGTCTGTTGGTCTTGTGAATTCGGCACCACCCTGGTAGAGCTTCTTTAGCAAGATAAACTCTGCTAGTCATCTTTTTTGTGCTAGCAGGCTGATCAAGAGGCATGGGAACACCCCCATTAATAGGCCTTGTATTCCATGTTTTGTTCTAACTTTGAGAGGGTCTCTTTTCATAGTTCTGATTGGAATTCTTCCCCAAAGAGGTGTCGGCATGGTGATCATCTCTATTATCTCGATTATCCCTATTATGCCTATTAAGGTTGGCCTAGATACTCCGTTGAGAGGCCTACAACTAGTTGTTCTAATTCCTTAAATGCATCATTTCTGTGGACATTTTCCTAATCATTTTTGTTAACTCATCGAGCTGATCCTTTTCAGAATTACTCGGCTATGGTGCCAGGTTTTTTAGAACATGAAAGGTTGTCAGCTAATTTTGTTGTGCTAGAGGGAATTCTGGTCCCTATAGGTACAATGGTACTTGAGGTTGCTGAGGATAGGCCTACTACTACGAGGGAGCCTGATGTTAAGTTTTTTGTTGTTGAGGCTACAAGTAGTGGGGCACAAGAGGTGCCTGGTTCATCGACTGCCCCGGATGAGGGACTATAGGTAGTTGTGGCACCTGGTTCATAAGGGGTGTATGCAACTGAAGCACTTGATTAATCCATTGAACCTGCATAGGATGGGAAATTTTCCCTAAAGAAGGAAGTGGGCCAGAAATATTATGTCCCAAATCTATACTAGCAACAATTGCCTCCGCATAGGCATTCACCAATGTAGTAAGTGGCTGATGCATTCTCTTCACTAGTGCTGATGTAAGATTATCTAATGCTTCATAGTAAACAGGTAGGGAAATGACATCATTGAGTACGTAGGGAGGCTGAAGTCTCATGTAAGCACGATGGAAGCGATCATTGAAGGAACTAATCAGTTCATTGACCTCTTTGCAAATGAACATAAATAGTTGGTATAGCTCTAAGGGGCTGATTGGAATCTTGTATTTCTACATGAAGGCATTCCTCAAAAGATCCCACAAAGTAATCGATCCTCTTGGCAAATTGATGTACCAATAAAAGGCTTCTTCTCCGAGCGAGTATGGAAAGATCCAACACACCACATCTTCATGATCAATTTGCATATCCTTGATTGTTGTTTCAAATATCTTAATGTACTCTTTTGTTATCCTTTGTGGTTCGCGAGGATTGAATTTCATACAAAAGCTTTCTAGATTTTTGGGCATGTCATGATAGGCATTGAATTGCAAAGGAGAGGGATTTTGGGTTAATCAAGTCATAGGTGGAGCCTATGGTTGAGGAACAATAATTTGAGATTGTACCTACTATAGGACAGTAGCCAGGGATTGTACCTAGGATATAGTTGTTTGGACTGCGCTCTAGACCTAGAAAGCCGAGAGAGGAAAAACTTCTTGGTTGCCAGAAGGATGAGGTCCGATGTCGGTTTGAGGTGGCTGGGTGGATGTTGGATGAATAATGAAGGAAGGTGGAGGTGGGAGGGAAATGGAAGTGATGGAGGAAGAAGAGGAAGCAAAGTCTCCTCCCTTAGTTCGTTTAGCCCTTGTGGGGGGATGCAACTCTTGAAGTTATCCCTTGTTTGGTGTCGACCTTAGAATTCTCTAAAATATTTCAGGGGAGAATGATCCAATTCGATCCAGCTTAGCAAGGCCCTCCTTCTAGCGCCAATTCTGTTGATGCTGCATTTTGTATACTTTCTCAACATAGGTAATGTGTAAGTGCACTACCTCTCTTGAAAGGAGACTTCCAACAACAAGTTGCTCAAAATCACCCCAAGGTCTCTCAGGTGTCAGGTCATGACTTGCACGAAATTCCTTAGTTGATTGTGGATGTGATTTTGTTGGTAATCACAGGGCAGACTTACGTAGCTGGGTAGGACGAATTGAATCTTGAAGATTGAAGTTTCTAAGATGGAAGCTAGCATGCACTTTGCTGCAAGTTCAAACAACTATCTAAAACTCCAAAGTTTTCCTTGAGTTTTGGCTTTACAATGTGTAATGAACCTTAGCTTAGGTTATTTCTAAAAAAAAAGGGAAAAAGGGCGAGGAAGAGGAGAGTTTCCTAGATCTACAACTAACTATGAACAAAGATCATGGAGGTTCTGTTGTGGACAATTTCCTTCAAACAGGATTCCACTTAACTAAGAAACCTATAGTATCATGAAATTTGTGCCATCTTCTAAGGTCTGCAGATATTTTACCATTCATCCACTGCATACATGCATGAATAAAGATAAAATTTTAAAGCAACTTTACGTTTTAGCCCAGACTAACTTTACACAACCATTTACCAGCAGCAAATAGCAACAAGTATGGATTGGGAAGGCATCTACACAATAGAAATTTTCATAACCACAAAAAAACATTACCAATTCTATCTAAGCAATGTAAAACCAACTAGAAAAGTAATGTAAATCTAACTAAAACATCTAACTATGGGCAATTGAATTATGAAACATGTAGAGAAACTCCGAAAATGCACCAAAGTCAATGTATTTCCATTAAAATTTTTGTAGCATGTCATTACAACAACTCAACTCCCTCTTGAAAATGAGAGGATACCCCCTATTTATAGTGTCCAAAAGGTGGAATGAATGGCCAAGATTCATTACAAATTAGGGTTCTACCTACCCCACAATATATATTACATTTTAAAAGACAACTTTGTCTCCATCCCTATTTTGTCTTTTAGTGACAACACTGTAGCATTTTTGTCCTTTTTCTAATTGCCCTTTTATTGTAGCTATTCCCTTAGGAACTCTTCATCAATAATAGGGTTTCCTTCTTGCTTCTTCAAAGCTGCATACTCCATAAATTTCAAAATTAATAGTTGGAGCTTATCCACGTCTATGATTTCAGATCGCAGCACCTGATAACTCCACTCTTTGGATTATTTGGTGAGCTTTTCCCAGTCCTCGTCATACTTAGTAGTGTGGTCTCAGAGAATCTCCAACTGGGTGAAGGCTTAGGCTACAAAACTCATGAAATTAGTGGTGATTTCATCTGACATCCCATCCTCAATCTTCTTCTAGAAGTGGAGCTTTATCTTTTCTAGATCCATCTGTATGACAGGCATATCATATCATGTCAGCAACTTCAAGTACCGAGTACAATCTGCCCTGATCTCCTTAGCCCACTCAATATCCTCATTCATCTTGTTGAGCACCAACTCTAGTCTTTCTTTTCGATTCACAAAATCATGCTTCCATACATCCACCAGCCAGTGGTCATCCTTCTTGAACGCGAGCTCCTTTTCCCAAGTTGTACTTGGCTGTTTAAGAATAGCCTCTATCTTTGGGTAGGTGGACTCATATCTTGTTGGGAAGTTAGTGTGGAGATTCCTTGTACCCTCAAGAGACTGTTGGAGATCCAAGAAGTTTTTAGCTATTCAGACAGCATGACCGATGCCCATGTTTCCAAAGTATAGGACCTGTCGGAACTAGCTTTCTATAGTCTTATCCAAGTTCTTTCTCTTTTCTAGCTTGCCTATTTGTTCCCTTGAAAACAATTGCGGTGTTGTCGTGGACATGGTAGGAACTTCCTTTGCTGAGGACCATTGTTGGATGTATGCCGCCAGGTCAGCCACTTGCACTTTGAGCTCTTCTTTCAAAATTTTATCTTGTTGTATCAAATGTACTACTATGGAAAAAAACTCTTGGAGGTGCTCTACCTTTTGCTTCCTTGTAGTTGTTCGTAAATCAATGGTAGAGACATTGTAGCTTATCCCTTCTGCTCCCACTACTAGCGTTGCCACCTAGACAGTTTTGGATCCGGAGGCATCCATCGTCACCCTTGATCTAATTTTGGGCTTCTCCTTTTTGGTACTGATTTGTGCCCAAGCTAAGATAGCTTCCAACCTTGCTCTTGGGTCAGCTAGTGCGAGAGCTTTCTTCTCAAGCTACTTTTCTAGCCATTCGGGCATAATAGATTTTTCTTTAGGTAACTCACGATCATCTTCCCCCACCTTTGTTTGGACTTCTATTTCTTTATCTTCGGGAGCCTTTTCCCCCATTTTAGTGCCTTCTCCCTCTTCCTCATCGGAGTCTTGGATGAACACAAGGTGTTTGATGGGAGAATTAGTAGGAAATCATTCCCTGGGGCCTTCTTCTCTCTCAGTCTCCTCTTCTTTCTTTTCTTCAACTTCTTCATCCTATTCATCCTCATGTACATGCTCCTTGGGCTGTTCTATTTGGAGGCTCTCGTCAGTTCAAACCTCATATTTAGGTTTATCCTCTTCTACATTCTCTTCTTCCTTAGGAGGAGGTGGCACATCTTCCTGATGTTCCTTCTCTTGTTCTTCTTGTCCTTCAGAGAAAGGAATTTCTTCGTCGTGTTCGGGGCTTTCCCCTTGTTGTTCACCCATAGGAAGCTCCATATTTTCTTCCACCTTGTCATCTTCCTGCCCTTTTTCTTTGGGAGGTGATCTTTTTATTTCCTCTCTGATGTCCTTCAGTTGCTTGGCCAGATCTTCCTCAAAATCAGGATCTAAAGTTTTCACAATAAGCTTGCCACTAGCGTGTTCTCCTTCATCCCTGCTTTTCGAGGATCCAGTCTTTTCTTCTTCATGAAGCACCTTGTCGATTCATAGGTGCTCATACTATGGATGTTCGTGATATTCCTCTTCCAATGCTTTGGTTACTTCAATCTCTCACCTCTCCCATTCTGCTAATATTTCCATTATGGATTCCATTGCTGGCGGTTCTATTGGAGGCTTTGAGGGAGGGGCACTGGTGAGGACCTGCGCTAAGGTGGCTTGGATGGTGGGACTCATTAGTGCTTGGGATATCTTAGAAGGAACATTCTACATGTGTCACGAGAATTCCTCCGGCAATGTGTACATGGGCATTGGTATTGTTGCTGACGCTAATGGAAGCGATGTGGTGGGGGATATAGAGGCAGAGGAAAGTGGAGAAGTGGTAGTAGAGGAGGAATCAACCAATATGATGGGCCTAGTTGGTGAAGAGGAGGCAAGGTGGACCGATATGTCCACCGCCGGTGGGGATGTGGCAACCATAGCTTGAGAAATATTTAGAGGGACGACAACATCTAAGGCAGTCGGTGGGGACTTTGGCTGATCCATCTCCATTTCTTCTCCTTTGCGGAGGGGATCTTCTTGAATAGTAGGCAGCCCTATAGTGCTTCCTGTCTTTTGTGTTTCTTTGATGGCTCACCCTTTAAGGCCTTCCTCGCGTATACTTTTGGATTTGGTTGCTATTCCTCGACCTCTTTCCTTTTCCTCAATCTTGTGAGCGAAGGAGATTTGGAGGTTTCTCCTGTTGAGGTGGTAGCAGTTGCATCATCTTTGGCACTAGTCTCACTTTTGATCCCTTCATGGATTAGGACAACCCCTTGTTCCTTCAACCAGGCAACTTGTCCATTGACCCATTCTTTGGTGCGAGCCTCAATAGGCTTGGTTATGATATCGAGGTCATTGACCTCTTGCTTGTCCCAATCTATGGATGGCAGTGGCAAATTAGTGACCGCATTATACCTAGGGTACATGAATGTGCTCTCGTCTTCCTCCACTTGATCAGGGATAGGAAATAAAATCACCCTTTTCATGAAGTATGCAGAATTCACATGTAATTCATCATGCATAATTCCTTATCGTCTTGGAAATTTGCCCAGAAATATTCAACGTGGTGCAGATGGGCATAGTTGGGTCCTAATGCTTTCCTTATGTTCCCATATGGGTTCATCCATGGGTGAGCAGTGTGGAGGCTGAAATGATATTCTGCTAGCTCCTTCTCTGAGTTCCCTACACACTGAGAAGGTTGTAGCTTATACATTCCTTGACCAAAAGAAAGGGGATAGGGGATTCCAGCCAAGTGCTTGCTGCTGAGAAGAGTATGTACATATCGCAACTGCTGAGAGAGTTCTAGCAATATAATCTAGTCATCAGGGTACTGGGGCAACTTATTTGGCCTTTGCGTGTAACCTTGGGAATGAATGTATGCGAATTTAGGGTACTAAATAAACAAGAAGGCGTACTATTTCAAGAACACTCGAGCACTATGGGAGACCCATTTCTCAAAATCCCCTCCAAGTAGTCTGATAATGTGACCTACGAAAGCATAATTCACTCTACAATAGTCCCTCTTGAAATTTTTGAATTGGAGCTGGGGGTATCTATCATAGACTTTCAACTTTCGACCATATTCTTCATTAGGTGCCCTGAATAGTCCATTGTACTGCCTCCTCTTGGCCAGTGAGTAAACAAGGTAGGATGTCATATAAAATTTGGAGGTCTTCTTGATATTCATAAATTGCTGGTGGAAGCAGTCATTTATTATTCCCCCTAGTAGAATGTGGTCTGCGTGGAATCCTCTTCCTTTCCACAAAGGATCTGCTCTACAAAGTAGACCATCCATTCTTGAAAATATGCAGCATTGAGAAGGCCCACTATTCTTCTCAATAGAGTTACTAAGTCGTGATAGTCTTCATGGAAATCACTGCGATAAAGTTCTTGGGGAAATTTTGCAGCGTTGCCCCGCTTTTCTTTGAGCCAATATTGGTTTATAATCTTTTTCCATCCAATGGGATCTGCGTCCCACATTTCCTTGCATTCCTCGATTGTCGGTAGTTCCATCTCCCCAAAGGTAGGGATGTGAAAATTCTTTGTTATCACCTCTCCCAACATATCAACCAAAATGTTCCCATCTCTATCAACTAATGTTCGAGTCTCTAGTTGATATGCTTGTCGGAAAACCATGACCAATTCAAGAGTGACAAGGGATGGAGGAAAGCCTACAACCTTAGCAATTTTACTGCTTCTAATAAGCCTTGCATTCTCTGTGGTCAGGCTGACCCTGACCCTTTGTTTAAATTCATCAATATCAATGTGCCTGATATTGGTATCAGTAATCTCTTTCCAATCTATGATGATTTTCTAGTGCAAAGGCTCTCCCTAGAATTGATATTTCATCTGGTCTTTGTCCTTTTTCCCACAAGGAACTCTACCTAATTTCTTCCCTTTGTCTTTCTCTACAGCTGCCACCAAGGGTCCTACACCCAATTCCATATATCCTGCAGACCAAAGTGTGATAAGTGAAATTAAGCATAAAGACAACATCATTAGCCAAAACCCCTGCTAATGAAGTCAGGTTGGATAATACATCACTCATGAAATTGAACATTTACTTTGAGATGCCATCAGTAGTTTACTAGAGGGAATTTGGTCGACCCGGGCCCAAGGGGTCGGACTTCCCTGCTAGGATTGTTGTTGTGAAGGGTGAACAAGGTAGGGAAATCCGTTTGGTTCATCTGGGATTCAAGTTTGGATGATTTGAAAGATTTATGCAGAGGAGGGATCAATTTGAGCACATGGGTGAAGGCTCGTTTCCTGATCAGAGGTCATTTGAATCATATTTGGAGTACCCAGAGATGTGAGGCGGGAAAGCTGTCTAAGGTTCACCATTTGAAATTATGGCTAGGATGAAACGAAATTCTTAGGATGGAATTCTAGGGTATGGGACCCGCAAGTCTGAAAGGTAGTCAACATAACCTCTTAATCTTTTAAGTGCTCGGGTCTCAAGGGTCGGGAAACTGTTGGACGATGGTCGTTTGGAACAACAGATGCTGAACAGAAAACCGGTGGGAGTGACCTGGCGGCCGGATCTGACATCATGTTTGGCCTTTGGGTTTCCTTCATTAAGTCTTAAGTGACTGGGGCACTGGGCTTCGAGAGTTGGAAAAACAGGCTCATTTTTCCCTTTCACAACAGCCGAGACAGGATGAAATAGCGATGACAGAAACCCGGGGATGGAGGTCCGATGGAAGCTAACACTTAAAATTTAGTAATTCAGTGCTTGAGCCATGTTAGGGTACATGGAACCCGGTAGGAAGAAAGAAGAGGTCCTTTGGCCATTTGGAACGACAACGTCCATACAAAAGTTTGCGCATGAAACTTTGCGGTTCGGGACCTGTGAATGGTTATGGATATGGCACTTTGCTCATTTAACTCTAGTGGCGAATGATACGACGAGGCCCGAGGCACGAGCGGATGAGGAAGATATGCTGTTTGAATATGGTAAAAGCCTCATGTCATCCCAGGGATGAAATCCCATGGGAGCGGGCCCACGAGGCATGATGGGAGGCCAAAAGTTCATTTTGTAAGTCTAGATGGCAAACAGGCCAAGGAAATCTGGGGTCTTAGACCTAGAGAAACATTTTTCCGCCGTTTCAATGTTTTGAATTTAAGGTTTTGCTCAGCGGAAAATGAGATCCTTGGGCCTGGATGGCGCCAGTGCCCTACGGAAGAATGACGTCGGGCCGATAGGGTTCCGAATTCAATTCTTGGGAAATTTAGGTTGGTTTCTTGCAATTCTACAATGTGGGTTTTTTAGATGTTCATCCCCTCTACCTAATGAATACATATTTCTCCCTCGCTTATCCATTATTTAATGCGAAATCATCAAAAAACATTATGAGAGGGAAGATGGTGAGCATACCTTGAGAACCTGATGAAGCAAGTTGTTAAATCCCTGAAGAATCGGTCGATGCAGGCGATGGGCATGGTGGCAGCGGATGGCGAAGGCACTGGGTCTCTAGCAGCTCTAAATTCTCTTCTAGCTAACTTGACATTATGAAAATGATAGGTCGAGCTTACTATTTATACTCCCAGACTCATTTAATACACCTCCATAAATGCATGTATGGTGGATGACAAGGTTGGTAAGTTCAAACTCTGAGACGGGGGCAGGAGGTCCAGAACTTGGTGGTCAGAAGGACGCGGACTAACGACCATCGACAAACGGAGAACTCACCACAGCGTTCTCAGAAAAGAAGTCTGGTTAACCGGGTCCAGGGCATGTGAAGGGTGGTCACTTTGCAATGCAATTCATGTGGACGGTGATCGAGGATCGGGGTCCTGAGGGATGGAAATCCCTTGGAGGATGGCCGTCAAAGACTATGAAAGAAAAACAAAGGTCTGGTAGGAGCATCCCGGGAGGCTGGGTCTGGAGGGTCTCGAGGCAGTGCAATTTGAACTTAGTCTCCAAAGGCATTGAGACACGACAGACAACTAATTGGGACTCGGGGCACGAAAAGATGAAGTCATTTGGCCATTTGGAATGGCAAGCACCCTAGGGAAACTCGGGATGAGAAACCTAGGAGGTCTGACCCGGAGGATGCCAAGGATGCTGGCAGAGGAAAACTACCAAAGGAACTCCGTGAAGGTGCAAGACTTAGCAAATTTTGTGGGGATGAGGCATGGTCAACTTGAGGTGAGATTTCAGAGACATACTGACCATCTTGGACACCAAAAATGGGGGCATGCAAAATGAGGCAATAACAAAATGACCTGTCAAGGTGAAAGAAAGAGAGGGTCCCCATTCTGAACAGGGCGTGTGTGCTAGGAGCACAACTTTATTGCACGAGACCAACTTAAGCTCAAAAATAGGGGCACACAAAATGAGGCAAAGAAAAAATGACTCGACAAAGACAAAAAAGAAAGAGGGGCGGGTCCCTGGTCCAAACGGGGTGTGTGTGCTATGGGTACAACATGTTTAGGGTTATAAGATGGCTTAAGGGGATCTATGAATTAAGGTCCTAGGAAAAAATGTTGGCTTTAGGGTTTACGATTTAGGGTAATAGGATGGATTAAGGGGATATATGAAGTAAGCTCCTAGGACAAAACATTTGATGACTTAAAGGGATAAGATTTGGTGAAGTACAAGATAGTGCTTCTAGCTTTAACTAATTATTTTTACATGTATCGATGTCAAACTAAATATATGGTAAATCACATGAAGCACTATCTTTCTCAACTCTATGTATTTATTATAAGTTAATATTTTATAAGGGTTATCAAAAGATTTAGGTTAATAGGATGGCTTAAGGGGAGCTATGAATTAAGGTCCTAGGGAAAAATTATGGCTTTAGGGCTTAGGGTTTAGGGTAATAGGATGGCTTAAGGGGATCTATGAAGCAAGTTAAAACATAAGAAGCTTTGTAGTAATCACAATTTGAACTTATCATTATGTTCTATGTAAAGTATAGTGCTACATTCTCCGTATATTAACCCACTTTTGATAATTTAGGATAGTATCTATCATCTACCCTTGAATTTATAGAAATATACCTATATTTAGAGAAAAATATTTATTGAATTATTTTAAACAACATTTGGGCTCTTCATTTTGAGTGTGATGACAACTAGAACCTAAAATGTTGAAGCTTGGGTGGCCCTTGGAATAATGGACTTGCAAGTTAGTGAAAAACGTAGTGCTCATGAAGGAATGGAAAAGATGTGGAGAGTCTTTGAAATATACCCATACTATGCAATGACATTGAATCATTTAGCAAACCATTTTTTCTTCACAGGATAACATTTTCTTACAGTGGAACAATTGATTGAGATAGCTCTCGTTTTGATTGACTAGCCTCTCATGAAATCTCATTCATATTATAATCTTGTACAATATTATCATGAGAAGCCTCTCATGAAATTTTTTATGCCTTAACACCCCTAACAAGAGGAAGGTGGTTTTTAACTTCCTCATATCTTCCCTTACATATACATGGTTATTTTGTAGGAAACTAGGTTGGTTTTTAACTAAATATCATGTATATTATAATTGTTTAAAAATTTGGTTGCCTTGGGAAACTTCTGCAAATTTTGAGAACTTCTTTGATCTTGTTAAGACAAATCATATTAGGACCCCTTAAGATGTGGTTATTTTGTAGGAAACCATGTTGTTTGATGAGTATACTTTTGGTCTTCTTTCTTTAATGGGAAGGCTTTAGTCTATATTCTACTACTTAACATGCATCTAGTGGTCTTTACATGTTATACTTTCAATGTATTTAAATGTAGGAGCATCCCTAGGCAGTGTGACCTAGAATCTTGCATCATTTTAGAAAAGTGAGATCTTAGTTTAGCTATTTATTTTGTATTAGTTTATAGTTACCAATTTGTGGTAGAGAAATTTATTTCATTTCACCATAATTTGATCCCCGTAAGACATCCTATTACGTACATACAAACACATATACATGCATACCTATATGTGTGTGTGTGTGTGTGTACATGTACATGTATGTATGTATGTATGTATGTATGTATGTATGTATGTATGTAACTGTACATATATTTATAAACATGTATCCTACATCAAACATGTAGCTTCTATGTTATCTCATAATGTAATCAAATATTGCATACCATTATCCTATATGTTTTTAATATTTAGAAAATAATAATTTAATGAAATGACAAAAAGATATATATAGAAAAATAATTTGGGAAATGACCCATTTCTTAGAATATCTATGCACATGCACATTATTAAGGACCTCCTTCTCCTTAACTATGAAGGTGTTGAGTCATTTCAAAGAATATTGCTTAATATTCATAATTTCATTAACCCTTGAGTGGAAAAGAAAACTAAGTACATTATCAATATCCATGTAACTAATTTAAAGTGATGATTGCTAATAGTGGTACATTGACATGTAAGAAAAATATCAAAATTTCAAGGTTTCAATGGGTGATTATGCTCTACAATCTAACATTTTTTCTTCCTTTCAATTTTGTCATGACATGTAATCTTGGGCATTGAATGGATTCACACATTGGATGTCATCCCATGGGATTTCACTATTTAATATGGATCTAATTGAAGAGTTGTAAGTCATGTGATACATACATACATACATATACATATACACATACATACATGCATACATTCTTAATTATATGTATATCTATATACATGTACATATATGCACGCATATACATATACATGTATAATTAATAATGTATGTATGTATGTATGTATATATATGAATTTTGTAAAGGTCTTTCAATGGTTTCAAAAGATTTAAATTTAAGGGTTTTTTTCCCATATTTTAGAGATGAAAAATATACACATACATATATATACATGTACATACATACATATATACATACATACATATGTGCATACATATATACATATACACATATATACATATTATATACATATATATACATATGTACATATACATATATACATATATATACATATATACATATATATACATATGTACATACATATGTACATACATATATACATAAATATATATACCAGGTTTGATGTAATTTTTTGGTTTATACTAGATTCATGTTTTTGTTTGATGTTTATGTTTATTTACTGAGAGTTTCATGGTTTTTGATAGGTGAAATTCATGAAAACTACAAAGAATTAAAAAAAATTAAATTGATCATTAACCATAAAAAATAGAAATAAATGCAAAAAATGGGTTGAAACACCTACCTGCTGTGGTTGTTGGTTTGTCACTGTCGTTGGTGGAGCTCTCAACTGGGATCCCATCTGTGAAAATGAGATGGGGTTCAATATTATTTTAAATAAATGGCTCCACTAAACAAGATCATATTTCCCAATGGTAGGCTTGGGAGGTCAAAATAAAATGGGATCTCGTTTTTAAAAAAATGGGATCCTATTTCATTTTTCAGCTTAAGAACCCGAACCTAAACAAGATCCCATTCCATTTAACCTAATTTCTCCTTCACTAAGGCCGAAACTTCCACCTAAAGTGGGATCATCTTCATGTTTCTACCTTACCCTTGAGTGGTACTGTTCCTTATTAGATAACTCTATCTTTTTATTTGATTAGTTGGTAAGCCAGTTCTTGAGGTAGTTCCAAACCAACAATGGACCAAAGATGACCTTTTCGGATCTCATCTGATGCAAGCAAGGGGACTGGAAAAAAATGTAACTGATTGTATTGCTTGCTATTAGTCATTGTTCTCACAAATCTCTTATCCTTTACTAGACTTATATGTTCAAAAGGTCTTCATCGGGAACCTACAAAAATAGGGGCAAGAGAAGTTTTCCTTGATGAAGTACCCTTTGCACACCTATGTGCTACATTGCATGAATACTAACAGATGGTTGCACAGTTCGGGTGTTCATCCTTGTGCTCTCATCTCGATACCCAATCTATAGTGCCAATTTCTAGCAAAAATAAATCTATTGCAAACACGATCTCTTCGTCTAAGAACAAGGGCCTAAGATGCAATAGACATTTCACAAAACTATCTAAGTCTTATGTTGTTGTTTTGAAAAAGTTGTTAAAAGATAAAGTTTTGAAATTTCTAGAACCATGAACTCGAACTGAATTGTATCCTAAGTGGTATGATGTGCAAACAAAATTTCAATTCCACCAAGTGCACCCAACATGACATTGAGTGATGCATGTGCTTGCGTCATGAGATCTAGGACCAAATTGATGATAGGACTATCCATATCAATGGAAAGAAACATAATTCTAATAAATCTATGGCCAAGGCTAATAGTGAGTTACAAATTTACACTGATCCATTCCCCTCCCATTCTATGAACTTAGGAACTCAATCTTCTACATCTTTGTAGATAGCTAGTTCCATCTGTGTATGTGAACATGCTTTCATTCACACATATCCATCCTTATGAAAATGTGAGTGCAATGTTTGATATAACATTCACCTCACATGATGAGCCTCTTAATAAGGATCCTTCCCTACTATGCATTCCTACCCAGATTAATGGAAGCATCATAACTAGTGTCCTAATTGGTTTGACGAGTTAGGTGAATGTGATAATGGAGGAGACTCTATTTATAAATAGTTTACATAAGGAGAGATACAAAAATTCATAGACCACTCTTCATACCAACGCTTGACTCTCTATTGCTCCTATGGGTGCTATTTCTTTATCAGTCTTGGTAGGACCCAAGGTTGTTGATGTGTCATTTATTGTTATCCCAGATTCTGACTTGTTCAAAGTTAGGCTAGGCATTTTGTGGCCAGCCTTTGTGAATGACATTGCCTCTATTGTCCATAAATTCTTAAAGTTTCCCCGTTAATGCACTATGCATGCGGTGCATGACATTGTCTATAAACATCGCATGGGAGCTTCTCACTAGATCACTTTTGGCCTACCCTAGTTGGACCTCTCCCTCCTAGGAAATATTTGTTATATAAGGCTTATGTTAAATTTAAGACTGGGGGCTCAATGTTGAAGGCTAGTTATCTAGTGTCTCCTTATGTTATTTCTATAAAAACTTATATGATAGCACAATAGCAAGCTGCCTCTTCTACCCCACCTAAGGGAAAGGGGAAGATTTCTCATGCTTTGGAGCCTTCTCTTTTTGTATCTATAATTCCATCTAATTCTACTTATCATCTTGTTTTGACATCTTCAAGTCTCGCTCCTATGCCTCACACGGGAAGTGTGATGGTGCTCGCATGGTAGAAAGTGAAGTGTTAGGATTTTGAGCTTCATGTGTTACCCACAGTACTAGATCACACTGTTTATGGTAGGGGGAAGTCTTCCTATGGGGTTGTTCCTACATCTTGGTCTCCATGGCCTCCTACTGTTCCTCCACTTGCCCCTAAGGTAGAGAACGGGAAGAGGCCCACCAGCGAGGCACCTGTGTCTTCTTCTATTCCTGTAATTGTTTATGCTCATGTGCTTCCTCCTCCTACTCCTACCTAAGATACCATCCTTCCATCGAAAACGGTTGTGAAGGATCCTCCTACGACAAAGTAGTAGCCTCTAGTTTCTTCTTAGGCCACATCTTTGAGAGCCCACAACCAATGTAATCAACTTGTGTATGAGTACAAGCGCAAGCGAAAGGATTTGGCCACGGAACACACCACCTTGTAGAAGACAAAGGGGGAGCTAGGGGCATGCATCTCTACATCTTTTGCTAATTTTTCCTTGGTTCCTATCGCCTCTATTTTTTTTTTTGGCTCCTTCGATGGGTCTTGATGATGCTCACCCAAAAAGGGTGCAATTCTTCATCACTCCTTCTGTGGATCTCCCTCTCTTGATGTCCCTCCTAGACATCCCTCCATTCTCATAGCTCATAGAAATGTTGAATATAATGGTGGTGTTTGTTATGACTTTGTCTTCTTCCTCCTCCACTTTTACTTCTTTTGTGGGGATTTCACATCCTCTGCTGAAGTGAAAGCTGAAGGATGACCTCGCTACGAGTGGAGGTCAAAAGAAGGGCTCGCCTTCTTTGGATGTTGGTTTTGACTTGTTCTACATTTTCCTTATGATGAAGACAACCCTCACATCCTTAGAGTTTGTCATTTCCCTTCTTGATAAGGTTGGAAATGAATCTCGAGTGTCTCGTTCTTCTCCCACCCAGTTGACACATGACACTTTGATAAAATGTATGTTCAATTGGGTGGATGATATCCTAGCTTTGTCTTCAATCTTTGCAAGATTTATAACTTTTGCTTCACAAGAGCTTAGTGAAGAAGACCTTGAGGGGCCTTACTCCTTGGCCCTTGTTGTAGGTGAGTAAGAGGATACCACTCTCACTTTCTTTCCCTTGCAGGTCCATCCACCCTCCCCATACAATGATCTAGACTAGGAGTAGGACGACTTGCTGATTGATGAGGAATAGGGTGGTACAAGTCTTCTTTATTTGTAGATTAAATTTGGGTATGTGCAGGATCATGATGGGCTAAAAAGTGGTGATATGATGGGTATGTGGTTGACGACATTTTTTTTACCCAAAATTGATGAAACAAAAAGGGTTTTTAAAGGAATTTCTTAGCTTTCCACCAATATAAATTATGCTTTGCTTTGAATTTAATAAATAATTATTATTCATTTTCTATTTGAATTACGACTAAAGTACTAATTGATAGGCTGATTGAAAAACATCTATAGCTTTCAAACAGTATCACATTTTTTGAATCTAAAACATGCATCACATTATGTGCTTCGCATACTATAGGATTAAAAAAAAATAAAAATCATGAAGTTTTGACCAAGTTAAGGCGGTCAGACATACAAGTTTTTATATTTTTTTAAAGTTGTAATAAAAAATCATAATTAATTATTTAAGTTTGGAAAAAAAATACAAAAAAATATGCAACACATCGGGACATGAGTCCTCTACTTATATCTAAAATCTTATAAAAAAATATTATCATTTTATTGTGGTTAGGTTGGTCAGACAGACACTTCTTATTTTTTGCCTAAAATTTAAGTACTACTACATTGAAATTTCAAATTTTCACCAAATAGATTTAAAAAATAAAAATAAACCTAGTAGTTTAGAAATTACATTCAATTTGATATAGATTCTATTCTTACATATTTTTGAAATAATATAGATAACTTATTCAAATTTTTATGTCGAGTTTCCTAACTCTAATTTTTCTAAATTTTTTGCCACTTAAGGGCCTGTTTTTTCCATGATGATCCTGCACATGTACCCATTTGTTTATATTTTTGTCTTCCCCATGCTTGTCTTTTTGTGTTTGTGATCTTGCTTAGAGGACCCTTGCTACCCTTGTAGGTTCTTGGATACAAGCATAGAAAATTTGTCGTACACTTCTTCTATTTGTATCATCATTCTTCTATGTCATGAATATTTTTTTGATATTAGGGACGATGCAAAGCGTTGGGGGGATTTAGGCCATCTTCCAAGTTGACCCAATATTTATAAATATTTTTTACTTTGTGTTTATGTGCTCTTCTTCATGTTTAGATAACTTTGGGGATTCATGACCGTTTGTTCATACACCATATTATATCTATTTGTATCTATGAATAGATCTAACCCCAAATTCTCAGATCCCCTCATCTCTTGATTTATTTGTCTTTTTATTCTTCTTGATGTTGTGGTTCTTATGCGTTGTCCCTCACATGTGTGACAACATACCACGAATACATCTTTCCATGTATCTCGTACCACATCTCTACTTCTCCTTCCTCTCCTTAATATTCCATGTGCTCCACTACATAGCACACACTATCCTAAGGGGGGGCTACCATGTTGTTATAATTTTTAGTAAGGATTCAAATTATTTCGAAAAGGATTCCTTGGTATAAAATTTATCTAAAATGAATTCCTTGACAAAAGAATCCCTTATTGAAATCTCTCATTTTCTAAAATGTTGAATTCTCTTAGGGATCTTGGATGAAATTTTATTTCGAAAAGGATCCCATAAGTGAAAGAGTCTAAAAATTTTCCTTTGAAAAGGATCATTCTTTCCAACAGATTTCTTGATGAAAAATATTTCAAAAGGATCCCTTAATGAGAGAATAACTTGTAGATAATGTGGTGTCTTTCAATTGGAGTGTTCCTTTGAATGGGACCCTTGGTGTCGTGAAGGGTTCCCTATTGAAGAAACCCCCTTTGAAAGATTTCTTCTCCAAAGATCTCTTTGATGTCTTGTAATGTGTGTCTTTTATTTGATATTTGATGTCACATGTCTTGGTGTTAGACATCTTATATCTTGGAATCTAGCTTGGGGGCAACCTGACTAGACTCACCTTTTTCTGTGACTATCCTACAATGTAGTTTGTAGTAGCCACATGCTTATCTATCTGATCAATGTGTGTCTTGTGCCTATCTAATCAGATTGTGTCTTATCATGTCGTATTGTGTCTTCTTATTTCTTACAAATGTGTTTCCTATGATTAGCTTCTTCACTTAACATGTTTATGGTAATATCATAGCTAGCTTCATAGGATCAGAGACCCATGTCATCTT
This sequence comes from Sequoia sempervirens, assembly GCA_007258455.2. Classification (NCBI taxonomy): domain Eukaryota; kingdom Viridiplantae; phylum Streptophyta; class Pinopsida; order Cupressales; family Cupressaceae; genus Sequoia; species Sequoia sempervirens. Next base: position 421,853,291 of record VDFB02075321.1, on the reverse strand, counting down.
TGCATCTTGGTGGAGCTTCCTCTTTCACGTCCAAGTACGTTGGATCAAAGATCCACTTCCTCGATGATATTGGTATATTCTCTTCAACCTCTTTCTACTTTATCTCACATACACACTGACACGTATGCTCGCTAAAGTGGGGGTAAAATGTAATGGCATAAATTTGCACCCTAGGAAAATTTCCCATTTATTTACCCTTTAGAATTACAATTATGATGATGCATAAACCTACCACCGACTTCCTAATCTTCCCACGTGTCCCTGTCTTTTTAGGTTAGTGGAGGAATATTTATTGGGGATGCATGTGCGTCACACTACCATTTGACAGATTCCTGCCTTTGGTAGATCTATAGAAGCATTACATTTCTTAGTTGGTCACGAATGTAACATTCCCTAGATTGGGTCTTGAATGATGAAAAATGACTCTTAGCCTCCATTTTATCCATTCAAACTAATCTTTTCATGCTCTTACATTCTCTAACTCATTTTCTCTCTCTATTCACTTATTGGTCATTCTTGCTTCTCCATTGCTCCATCTTGATGTTACCAACTTCTTACTTGGTCTCTATAGCGTCTTCTTGCTTCAACATGCCATCATCGTTTTAGGTTTACAAAGCTCTATCTCCTCAACTTGGTGGTACATTTTTCTCCTTCCTCTATCAGCCTTGAGTGCTTATAGTAGGGAAGGTAACATTGTGTCTTTTCATTTTGCATCTATTGTCTTGTAGAGTAGCATTTAGGTTGTCATTGCTTTCTATTTTATTGTTTCATTTACATTCTCTCCTTTATTAGTTTTTCTCTATATCATTACATATTTGGATGTCCATGGAAGTGGGAACACCAAAATGGGGGTCTGATTGAGGTAGACCTCAAAACACAACCCAACACTTTTTATGTTTCTGTGTGTGTAGGTGTAGGTTCATCCACTTAGAGCTATAGCTAGAGAACTAAACTAGATTGTGCATGGAATGATACCTTTCCTACTCTTTCCTTATCATTTTCGTCATTAGAATAGTCCTTTCCATCATTCTTGTTGTACTACTTATTTCTACATTTTTTCTATTAAACTGTAAAACTTTGATATTCAGGTTGTAAGTAGACCTTGAGTGTCTTTGACTATCATTCAACTCACTGTTTGTATAGGATGCTAGCATGTCCCTAGGACTCTAGTGTGGCTCGCTGAAGTCCAGTTCCCACACTGTCATCCTCAGATAGAGAGGTGTCTGAGTCGTAGTCTGAGACCCTTGTAGTTTACTCACCTAATTTTTGAAACAACTTTCATTAGCATAAGGGAAATAGAGTTTTTTTTTCCCTTCTTTTTTAACCCGTCTTTCCTTTCTTAATTCATTAGTCAACCTGAGGTAGTTTAAGGAAGTTCGTTCCTTGGGGCTCTCCTGTGACCTAGAGCCTTGGGGTGACAAATCCCCCTACTCTATAGATGGTTCTAATATAATGAAACCAAAATGTTAGTTTGCACACAACACGTGTGAATGACCCTGGCTAAAGACTTGAATCAACTCATGAAAATGAGAATATCACTGCATAGTTCTCACCTAAAGCATGCTTGAGTTCTTTACCCTTTGAATGACTTGCAATACTATTAGATCAAAATAGGTGAAAATTACAGTGAAAAGCTCCCATGCATAAGAGACAAGCAACTATAAATTAATCATGTCATATGAGGTTACAAGATGGGGTTTATAAAGGTGCTCTACCCTAATACCAACTAAATCTGCAATAAAACAATTTTTACATAATTTTATTCATAAAACATTCTTTATCTAAGAACTAACATCTCCTCTTATGTATAATGCTACAATGCATTATGCACATGAAATATACATTCAAGATGACTTATCTCTATCTACTCAATATAATGCAAATAAATAACATTTATTTGATGCTCATTTACTCTTTTATATATATAAATATATATAATTGTCAACATTATAATAATCTTCAAATATCTATCCACTGAATATAATGCAAATACATAACCTTTATTTGATACTCATTCACTTATATAAAAAAACAAGATATTTTGACATCAACATTATAATAATCTTTAGATTTCTAAATACTATTGCTTAAACAATTACAACCTTCTAGAGAGTCCAATTATTTTTAAAATATATTTCTTATGAATAGTCAAAATTTCCTACTCACCAAACCAGAACTTAAATTTCTTATACAAAACTCATAATTCCACCACCACTCCCGAAAACCGTTACTTATTCCACTTAACTTTTTCAAATATATCTCTTCAACCCTGATCGCATCCATTTCAGTCTCTATCAGATTTTCAATCACCCAAAAGCCAACCTTCCACTTGTATATGTATATATATATAGGAAAACCTAATGTCGGTGTGCTCCCCAATAAGAAGAAAAGGTCGAATCATGGAAGATGTGGGACAATATACACCTTTGCAGAAAGTTGCTTATCCACGTAGCCGCCTGGTGTGTGAAATTTCCAACGATTTCTATTTGTTTAAGAAATCAAAAAGATGGGATGAGACAAGTGATGGAAGAAAGGCAACACCAACCTGTTCAAAACGAATTAAGAAAAATGGTTATTTATCTCGTCTATTGTTGCTTGTAATGCAAGCATTCTCATGCAAATTTTATTCCCATTATCCATATTTGGCCAAATCAACGTGACGTAAAGTTTTCTTTCATGCAAAGAAAAGTTTGCATGGCGTGACATATGTCGTATTTCTAGCAAGAAAAGAGCTCAAAAATTTTCTGGAATAAGTCCAGAACCGTATCATACTGTTTTGGCGAATCTTGGCCCAACTTTGCACGTTAAATTTGTTATTAATACTTTAGTTCATGAATTGACTGTACGGCATTACATGCAAGAAATCTATCCAGTCGTCGTCTTTTGAAATGCGAGGAAGTTGTTCCTTTGCCAATATATCTTGTCTTGGAAAACCAGGCACATTATTAAATATATATCTCAAACAATAGTGCAGACTTAGAATATCTTCTTCCAGCAGGGAATTAGATTTTTTTGGGGACAGGAAGCTTCCATGGGCAATTGATAATGGATTTATATGCTGGATTACTGTATGCTTTATTGCATTAATTGAGCTTTCTTCAATAGAAAATGGATTTTTTTTGTAAAGGGCGGGCAGAGGGAAGCAAGTTGCAGAAATTAGGTGTTGAGGGGAACACGATAAACATTATTCAACGTCGACTTTATTAAAGAATCAAATGTACGAGTAAGGCCATGGCTTCATGCGTGGATATTTTATTAGATCTGGCCTTCTCTGAAATAAAGTAATGGAAGGCATGGTCCATCACACATCACCCACTGTGGACATTGTTATCTCCACCGTTTGATACCACATTCATCTGAACCAGATTATGTACTTTGTCATAAGTATGGGTGGGGTTTTGCCTTTGTCTTTTTCTTTTGGCATGGATGTCATGATGTTAATTCAATATTATAGCTGGTTTTCTAATAAAAATATTAGATGAGAAAGATGGATTGATAAAATAATATTTGTAAAGTAGGAAAGAGGATCTAGTAGTTGAGCACTTTAGTTTTGTGTCTTTCAAAATCTTATGTGGCCATTTCAAATCACCTTTTTTTATAGTGGCTTACTTGGCAATGCCCTCATTATAATTAGGGTTCTAGGTCTACATCATCAAATATGATGTCACATCAGCATGCTTTTTGTCGAGGTGCCCACAAAGACCCCCAAAAAAAGAGTAGACCAATTGTTGTGCATAAGTTATATTAGTTGTGTAGTAAGTAATGTTTTATTGGTGTGTGAATGTGGCATAGCATGATTTGTTGATTTTTAGATCTAAGGAATACAATTTGTTCAATTATGAGTACTCATGAACAACACTAACAACTTTAAAGTCACAAGTACTAATGCTATATTATAGAAGATATTAGACATTAAATCAACAAATGCTATCACAACTATTGGAACATGCTCAACTACCAAGTCCTCTCCCCTAGAGGCTGATGAAAATTGATTTAAATGATTTAGTTTGATAAATAATGTAAAATACTACTTATGTAGAAAGAAAAATAGATTTTTTAATGCCCATAATTCTCCACATAAATTTGAGAAATATACAACCAACATCTTAAAAAGCAAATGCATGACAAGAACGATAATGCAATACACATGTAGTAGGTGGTGTTGCCATATGTGATGCCACCTAATATCAACAATATTGAACACAACACAACAAAATACTATGAAGGGGTGGGGTGAATCAATATACTTCAAATTTAAGTCCTAATTAATAATTATTGAAGTTAAGTTATTCCAATTAAGCATTCATCCACTCAATCAAAGCATGAAAGAAAACAACCAGCCACACAAGAACACAAATGACACTAAATTTATGTGGAAACACCACAAGGGAAAAAAAACAGTGATAAATGATGCTAGGAGTTGTTGTCCCAATCCAACCTCACAAGTAAATAACAATTACAAATTTGTTTTAGGGCTACAACCCAAGGAAGCTACTACTCCCTATTTATACAACTTTGTTTTAGGGACTAAAACCTAAGGAACCTATGACTCCCTAATTGAAAAAGGAACAACTAAAATATGACTGATTTTATGGCTTCAACCCATTGATAGTCATCAATTTTGCACATTTGATCCGAAGCAAATCTTATCACACTCTATTTATACATCTTCACACACTTTCATACTTCTCTTCTCATATTTGATCTTCTATATATCATATGAATGGTTACAAAATACAAATTTAGTCAGCCATAAATAAGAAATTATGAAACTTGTAGCATGTCAGTGTACATCTCCATTGTCGGTATACAAAAATGAGAAAACATTATTTATATTTCTCCCAAATGAGTCAGCATCACTCATGCAACATCTTCAATCACTTCATAAACTCCACTCACACTTGAACTTGTGGTGCACATCACTAACATATCTTAGTCAGCCTCAATAAAAGCATATCTTGACAAAATAACTTGAAACATTTATGCGGTACTGAAAATAAGAAATATCTACATGTGCTTCATACCTTAGACACTATGAAACATGTGGAGTGTCCAAACAAACTCATACAATTGATCTTCATAATCTTCTATTAGTGCAAGTATCCAAACATATGTTCTAATGAAGATTAGGCATCCAAAACCAATTGTATCAAACTATCATTTGTAAATTGAACTTACGGAGCACCAAATCACTTTAGTCTTTAATATAGCATGCTTTAGACCTCATTGAGTATGTCCTCAAAATTGGTTGGTCAAAACTTCATATGTGGAGGAATGCTTCGCATTCCAACAAGCCTTCATAAGAACTTTTCTCTGCCATAGCACAAACCAAAACTCTTTCACTTCTAACTCTCATTGCATAAGGTATAATGGAATGAATCCTTGGATATAATACCTAGATATCTCCTTGAGATTAACTTAAGAACCACAAGACAAAATATTGCTTTGTGGAAGGATACAAATCAAAACACCATGTCTTTGCCTTATAGTATAAACTGTGAATTCTTTAGGAAAAACTTCTACAACTAATTACTGAGTGTGGTGCACCGAATTGGAAAGATATCAATGTAAACACACTAAAAACATATTAAGACATGTGTACCAACCTCCGCATCATACATAGACAACCAACTAATCACTAATCTTCCATACATTGCAATGCTAACTTGCACCATTAGATAACTCTACACACTTAGCAATCTCTAGAGTATATACAATCATAAAAATACTTTTGACATCAATGACAACCAATATTATCAAGCTACAACAATCTCCCCCTTCGTCATTGATGAAAAAATTAATTGATGTGTACAAACACTCCCCCTTAGGTGCACATTTTCTCCCTCTTTGACATCAAGCACAAAGGGTAACAAAACATTTTATGTATATACAAAACTTATAGACTCCCCCTTAATCTATACAAATTTTACTCCCTCTAGGATGTAGTCCAGTTTCTTCATCAATAGAAATTTCCTTATATCTACTCTGTATATATACACAACAACAAAAAGAAAGATATCAACAATCAAACATGACTCACTTGGATGGTATAATGCTCTTGTAAATTGACTTGAGATGGATCAAGTTGCTATCTCATTGCTTCTTTGTTGTGGTCAGGGTTTGGACTTGACATGTTCGAGGCACATATGTGTATTATGCTTCTATCAAAGAAGATGGGGCCTTATACTTCTGAATTACTAGAATTCTAGTGAGTGAAACCAACCTTAGGCTCACTACTTCTCTCAATTACTTTACCTAACCTTTAAAATACTCCCTTTGATCTTACAATTGTTTTATATGGGAGTGAACAATCTCCACTTGGGCCCTTATGGAACCATCACTGTCTTATATAGGATTATAAGTTGCAGCCACATTAGTGATCTACATTACAATTGCACATGAATCTAATACTTTATAATCTTTGTTGTAGTAGGCCATTTGAGATAGAAAACATATAAAACTTTTACTTCTTGTAAGAAATTTTGAATATCTTTCATACAAGATTTCACTTTGGTTAATACATTGTCACACTTCCTAGAAGCATCTGTCAATCTCTTTTCATTGATCTTTTGTTATGTCTACTTTTCCAGATACATGATGAATAAGTTTGAAAAGAATCCATTAACTACTTCATCTGTTGTGTAGGGGGTAATGATGAATCCATTTTTTATTTTGGAATTTTCTCTTCTAATACTTTCATTGCTTCTTGTAAAACATGAGTACTCTCCACCTATTGTTGTAGCAAATCTTGTCTTTCTGTAGAGTGGAGTATATCTCCAAGTTTCATCTTATGCAGGGGAGACATACCAAATAGATTGACCTGTCCATCAAGTGTAGGAACATGCAGTAATTTAGGAGAAACCATTGGTTGAATTTGAATTTCCTAGGCCAAGAAATCCTTGATAGAGTCCACCAAAGAGGAATATGACCTCTCTGAACTTTCTTCTTCAACATCATTCTCTTTCTCCTTTTCCTTCACCTTTTCCTTCTCATCTTCTTTATGCTTTTGCTTCTTCTTCTTCTTTCACTTCTCCTCTTCCTTTTCCTTTTCCATTTCCTTATAATTTTCCTTCTCAATTTATTTCTCCTTATTGGAGACATTCTAAACCTCTTGTTGGGTGGAACCATTTTTCTTTCTTTATTGGCCAGAGATAACCTTCTCATTTGAATCTTCTAGAGGGGGATCATTAATAGTTTCATGCTCTTTCGAAGGCTCCCATGCATCAATTTCAATATTAGTTTTTATTTCCTCAATTATCTTCTTAGCGACTTCTTTTGTCTCATTCTAAATCTTCTTTCTAACATCATCATCCATGCTCATAAGAAGGTCTATTCTTTTCTTTGTGCGGAGCCTTGTGCTTGCTTTTGAACTATCTTCTCCTTTTCTGCTTGGGAGATAGAGGACCCAACTGTGTTTAATGCTTGATGTCTCAGTTCTTCATCTACCTTGATTGCATTCTTTCTTAGATCTATCTCAAAGCCTCAACTAGGCTTTTCAGAGCCTTTTCAATGACATCATTGAATATATGTTATGTTTGAGCATATATACAATGAGAGCCTTTTCAATGGTATTTTGATCTTCCAAAGGGAATTTTGGATGGAGTTCTATAGTTTCATTCAACAAACCACGACTAACGATTCCATTCAAGATAGCTTCAAACTCAAAGCTCAGGTCATATGAGATCAAGGGATTTTTCTCTCTTTTCTCCTCTTCCATTGTCTTCCCTTTCTTTTTTTGCTTAGATGAGACTTCATCCTCAAATTCTTCCTCCTTTTCAGGTTCTTCCTAATTTTTCTTCTTCCTCTTTTCCTTCTTCTTAGGTCTAGTATGCACACATTTTATGACTTTCTTCTATGGTGGAGTTTCTAATGCAACTCTTGTCTTTCCACTAGTTGATTGTGTAGATCCAAAGGGCTACAAAGTAGATGCAACAACAAAAGTGCATCTACTGAACCTTCTTGGTTCTCTGCTAGCTTCTAGAGGAATATATTTAGCTTTAGAACCCTTCGTAGGGGCATTAGATGTGGACTTTAGAGGACGGTCTCATTTCTTGTGAAGCTCATCCTTACTATTTTTAAAATTCTATTATGTACGCTTATTATACAACTTATCCATTATCTCATCATATGTTCCAAATCTCTCAACAAATGTATGTTTTGGCTTCTTCAGTATGATATCATATATCCTTGTACATATCTAGGTTCAACCTCATATAGAAATGCAAGAATCCATGAGGTTCTGAGATCCATTGCTTCCATGTAACAATGATCATTGTCCACCATGAATGTTACCTCTTTCTTATACTTCTGGACCAAATGAGATGGTATCATTTATCTACTGTGCATCTTTGTTTGCATATTCTTAAAGAATCCTCAATAGAAGTTAGTGTATGTTTCCTTATTTTGGAAACCTCTTATTTGATTTCTAATTTGAGTAGCTATTAGAAATAATTTATTACATATTTTACCTTTAAATCTAGGTAATTCATTCAAGAAATAGAATGTAAGGAAAATGATAAATGAACCAAACCTATAATTATATCCAAATTCTTTTTTCCTTTTGAAATTATCCATCAATTGCCCTGTCAACAACTCACATAGGTCAAAGTTAGCACCTTCCTTCACCATTTGATAAGCAATATGAATTATGGTGGTAGTGGGAGAAAATTCTCTATTAGTGAAGTAAATGTTTTAAGCTATATCCATAGAGACATAGAGGACTCAAGGACCAACGATATCTTTCACTATTAGGTTTATTTTATCAAACTTAGCTTTGGTAAGCTCAATAACCCTCTCATTCTTGATAGACTTCAACACTGGGATTGGTTCGGAGGCACAAAGACGAGTAACTACCCTAACTGCTTCTTTTGAAATCATGTAGGGTTTATCCAACCAAATTAATTCTTCATGAATGTGACTTAGAATAATTCTTACCCATTTTTTGCAACTTTGCAGAAGTTTGGAAAATATTTCCAAACATGTCTAACCCTTTTTTTTGTCACATTTGCATATTTAGGTTTATACACACCATTCTCATTGAAGAGTTCACTTTGGACCACTTCAAAAGAAGATGTGTGATTAATCTCATTCAATTGGGCATGGATGTATATTATTACATCTTTAACTATACTGCATCTATAGGAACTTTTGAGAATGCACCATCTTTATCAACTTCCATTTCCTTGAATAGAAACTTCTACTTTCGCTTGGATTTCTCCACAACATCAACCAACTATGAGGTTTCCATTGATATTTCTTCTAAAATCTTCAAACACCATCACTAGGGTTTCACATAGATATCTTAAAAACATATTTACTCTTCTTCGCTTCCAAACACAAATGCTTTTGATTGCAATTGAGATCAAAATGTTCAAATGAAACATAAAAATCCTTTATTTTTCCCTAACATTTCACCATTAATGCATTTGTACTTGTTAGGTAAACCTTCTACCAGAATTCTCTGTCATTACTGGGATACAAAGATGCTTAGGACACATCTGCAACATATTCCTTTACTCTGGAACCTTGATCAAAAGGCTCAATTTTATTCAATAGATCTACACACTAGATGGGTTGATCTAGTTCAACTTTCATGCTGAAATATTCAACATTTTATCCTTTTCAAGGGGGCTAAAATATTTGAAAATAATAGCTCCCCTTGAGAAAATTCTCTATTTTAGTTTCTCACAACATCTTGTGTAGAATGCACAAGCATGGTATCATCCTTCTTCACATTCTCCTGAACTTTCTTATCTTTCCAAACCTTTTCATTTCCCTTCTTTTTGTTGATTTAAGGTTGTTGCAAGAATGGAAAGATTGAAGGTGTTGTCATTGATGTCAACTGGTCAATTAGTTATCAACTAATCGTTGTTATCATTAGTGTCAGGTTATTGGTTGTATATGTCGAGGACATTGAGAAAATTATAATGAAGATATGTTTCAGATGTTTAGTGGTTGCTTCAGGTTTTTCTCTGAATTTTCTCCTATATTTATATGGTTAAGATATGTTGATCATGGTTGTTGGAAGAGCTACTATATCCTAATTTTTGGTTGTTGCTTCATTGTACAGTGTGAGTTGTGTTTATCAATTGTGAACTATGGTTTTCTGTGTTTCTGGTTGAGGTCTGGGAGAAATGTTATTGGTCTAGATTTCTCTTTGATGAAGTCTTATGACTTGTGGTTCTAGAGTTGAGTTTTTTTATTGTATTGAAGATAGTTTTGGTATCTGGAAATTTCGTGCATAATTGTTCTATGCGTTCTACACCGATTTGGCCGACCTTGTGTGGAATACTAATTTTGGAGTTAGTGAAGCATGTTGGATCTATTTGGGTCCTTATGAAGCATGTGTTTGGGTTTCCCTCATTCTAATTCCACCCTAAGATGTTTTGGTGCCAACCTAATTTGTATTTGAATTTGGATGGCCAACTTTAGATATGTTTCAAAGTTGAAGATTTTAATAAATGTAGAATGAGTTAGGGAAGAAGAAGGGTATGAGAGTAAAGGAAATAGAAGTGAAGAGAGAAAAGGAAATAGAGACAAGAGTGCAAAGAGAATAGATATTTAGGTGTGAATCAGTGTGTGTATGATGTGAGTATGGCAGATCAATGCGAAGCCTAAATGTTGAGTTTCTGAAAGCAGTGAACTGAAGGTGCACTATATCATTCATGCATGTTTGCAAGTAGATTGAGTGAATTGTGGTGGATTTCTTTGTTGCATTGAGATTGTCTTCTCTCTGTAACAAGTCTTCTTTATCTTCTTTGTATCTCTATGTCCGTGAGCCCTCAGGGTTGTTAGCCCTGTTGGATAGTGAGTCCTTGTTTTGGAAATGAGCCTTGTTTCTCTGGCAGTGAGCCTCTTGTAATCCGTTTTGATATTCTCTTTAGTGTGAGTTAATCCTCACCTTGGTTTTTCCCTTATTGTGTTTTCCATGTAAATTTGGTGTTATTGTGTTTATGTGATGGTTTTTAGTTTTTGCACTAGTATTCATTATTTAATTTGCTAAGAAGTGTTAAGGATTCATTCCAGTGAATGAATTAAAGTTTAAATATGTGACAAATGATTCACCCCCCCTCTTAGTTGTCTTTTTCAACAATTTTTATTAGATATTGGATCCTTGGTGAAGAGCTTAATTGTTTGAGAAAGGTCTGGGATGGCTAGCAAGATGACTTATGATTATCCGAGGTTCGATGGAACTAACTATGCTATCTGGAAAATATTGATGGAATAATATATGGAGTATTGCATATATGATGTGGATAAAGCTTACAATAATCCTTACACTCCTCCTACTAATGGTCCAAGTACGACTGACGAGATTAAAGAACATGAAGCGAAAAATAAGGCAAAGTACATTTTGAAGAATAGTTTGGTACATTTTGAGTTGATTAAGGCTCAAAATTTGAAGAATTCTAAGGAAGTATGGGATGCTTTGGAAAGGGCACATGAAGGTGATGAGAGAGTTAAAGAGGCCAAATTAAAGAATTTGGAGACATAGTTTGAAATTTTGCATATGTTTGAAGATGAGAATGTTAAAGCTTGTGTACAGAGATTGGATGAGATAGTGGTTGGAATGCAAGGACTTGGTGCTATTGAAGATGAAACCAGAATCGTAAAGAAGATTCTTAGAACTCTCCCTGATACTTATAGTGAGAAGGTGTGTGCTATTGAACAGAGTATAGATTATAAGACCTACACTAAAGATCTATTGTTGGGATTTTTGACATCTTATGAGATGAGGAATTCGAGTCTAAGGAATGGATGCAAATCATAAACTTCTTTTAAGGATACAAAAGATAAAGATCTAGATGAAGACAATTTTGATGAAATAGAAGCTAACTTTATCAGAAGGATGAGGAAAGGCTCTGCTAAGTATGAAGGTAAGTTACCCTTTAAATGCTTTAGTTGTGGATAAATAGGTCACTATGCTGCAAAGTGTCTAGAAAGAGCTAAGAGGAATAAACAAAGATATGAGAAAGAAAAGAAAAGAAAGAAGATTAACAGAGCATATTATGTGAATGAGAATGCTAGTATATCATATGAAGATTCTGGGTATATGAAGATATTGATGATAATGAATGCTTGTTCCTGGCTATAAAGGATGAACCTACTTCTGCTAATTTTGAAAAAATAGGTGAAGGAAAGCCCTCCAAAGAAGGAGAAAAATGATGGTCTTGTTATCTCTGCTCTACATGCACTAAACAAGAAAAGAACTATTGGGTTGTTGATAGTGGTTTTTTACATCACATGACTGGTGCCAAAAAGTAAGTTTTTCACACTTGAAAAATATGATGGAGGCTTAGTTATGTTTGGAGATGATATTGGTGCTAAAATTTATTGGATAGGTTTAGTATTTTTTTATGGCAAACATAATACTAATGATGTCTAATATGTTAAGGGATTAAGGCATAACATTTTGAGTTTTGGTTAGATGTGTTGTAAAGGATATGATCTTATGTTTAAGGATGAGAGGTGTGAGATCCAGAAAGGATCTAGAACATTGATTACTATAGGAAAGAAATTTTAAGGAAATATCTATCAACTTAAGGGTGCCGATGGATGATGCTTTATGACTCAGATTAATGATAGTTGGTTATGGCATAGGAGAATGTGTCACATGAATTTTGATAACTTGGAAAGGATTAGTGCAATTCAGGCCATGAGATATTTACCAAGAATTACAAAGCTTGTTAATGATATCTACAAGAATTGTCAATTTGGAAAGCAAGCAAGAAGTCACTATAGACCAAAGGAACAATCTACTACGGGTCTACTAGATTTAATTCATATAGATATCTGTGGTCCTACAAGAGTGAGAAGTATACAAGGTGAAAGGTACTTTATGCTTTTGATTGATGATTATTCTAGATATACATGGGTTACATTTCATAGAGAGAAATTAGATGCATTAGATAGATTCAAGGCATTCAAAGATATGGTTGAAAATGAAGTAAACTTGAAGATAAAATTCTTAAGATATGACAGAGGTGGAGAATTCACCTCCCATGAGTTTACTATGTTTTGTGAATTGATTGGAATAAAGAGATAGTTATCTGCTATGAGGACTCCTTAGTAGAATCCAAAGTTGTTGAAAGGAAAAACAAAGCAGTTCAAGAGGTTGTTAGATCAATTATCACTGAGGTTGATTAGAGCAAATATAGATCTATGATTTGTGGACTGTTATATTTGACTGCTAATAGACCAAAGATTATACATGCTATCTGTCTTGTGGCTAGATTTCAAGAAGGTCCTAAGGAAACAGATGTTGCTACTATTAAAATAATATTTAGATATTTGAATGGAACTCTAGATTATGGATTATGGTATCCTAGAGATACTGACTTTACTCTAAGTGCTTATACAAATGAAGATTGGGATGGATGTGTAGATGATAAAAAAAGTACAAGTGGTGGTGCATTTTTTCTTGGTTGTAGATTAGTGGCATGGTTGAGTAGAAAGCAAGATTCAATCTCCTTGTCTACTGTTGAAGATGAATATATTGCTGCTACATCTTGTTGTACACAAGTTATATGGATGAAATAGACATTGAAAGATATCACAGTGGTGTATGATGATCCTCTTTCTATCTTCTATGATAATACAAGTGCAATTAACATTTCAAAGAATCCAGTGATGCACTTGAGGACGAAGCATATATCTATCAAATATCATTTCTTGAGAGAGAAGGTCATGGAGAGTGAAGTAAAGCTTGAGTATGTTCTGATGAAGGATCAGTTGGCTGATATATTTATGAAGGCTCTCCTAAAGATATTTTTGAGTATCTTGGGGAGAAGTTAGGGTTCATTGCCCCTCCTTTCTTGAACTAGATGCATATGGAGATGCATCAGTCTAGTGGATCTATGGATCTATCTTTCTTCTAGACTAATGTTTTGGTGGCTACCTCTCAGGGGGGGTAGGTAGTATCAGGTGTTGTCATTGTGAGTATTCTATTTTCTACATTAATTTCAAAGTGGAAATCAATGTAAAATATCTTTTTCATTTGCCATTGATGTCAAACGGGGAGAGGAAGTATGTGAAAAAGAAGAGGAAGAAAAGAGGAAGAATATAAAAGACTATCTACTAAAGGGGAGAAACTAAGAGAAACATAAATGAACAGAAAGAAAAATCTTGAGAAGTGTATTTAGAGCTAGTATGGTGTCTTTGATGGTTTTTCACATCACGTGTTGCCATCAATGACAAAGGGGGAGGTTGTTGCAAGAATGAAAAGATTGAAGGTGTTTTCATTGATTTCAACTGGTCAATTGGTTATCAACTAATTGTTGTTGTCATTAGTGTCAGGTTATTGGCTATAAATGTAGAGGATATTGAGAAAATTGTAATGAAGATATGTTGTAGATGTTCAATGGATGCTTCGGGTTTTGCTCTGGATTTGTTCCTATATTTGTATGGATCAGATATGTTGATCATGGTTGTTGGAAGCTGATATATCCTAATTTTTGGTTATTGATTCATTGTACAGTGTGAGTTATGTTCACCAGTTGTGAACTGTGGTTTTCTATGTTTCTAGTTGAGGTCTGAGAGAAATGTTGCTGGTTCAAATTTCTCTTTTGTAGTTCTAGAATTGAGTTGTTTTGATTGTATTGAGGATTATAATTTCGATATCTAGAAAGTTTGTGCTTAATTGTTCTATGTGTTTTACACTGGTTTGGCCAACCTTATGTGGAATACTACTTTCAGAGTTAGTGAAGCATGTTGGATCTATTTGGGTCCTTATGAAGCGTGTGTTTGGGTTGCCCTCATTATAATTCCACCCTAGTATGTTTTGGAGCTGACCTAATTTGAATTTGAATTTGGATGGTCGAATTTGGATATGTTTCAAAGTTGAAGATGGTATAAATGTAAAATGAGTTAGGGAAGAAGAATGGTATGAGAGCAAAGAAAATAGAAACAAAGAGAAAAAAGGAAATAGAGACAACACTATAAAGAGAATAGAGATAAGTATGAATCGGTGTGTGTGTATGATGCGAGTATGGTAGATCAATGCGAAGCCTAAATTTTGAGTTTTTGAAAGCAGTGAGTTGAAGGTGCACTCTATCATTCATGCATGTCTGCAAGTGGATTGAGAGAATTGTGGTGGATTTCTCTGTTGTATTAATATTTTCTTCTCTCAATAACAAGTCTTCTTTATCTTCTTTGTATCTCTATGGTAGTGAGGCCTCTAGGTTGTTAGCATTGTTGGATAGTGAGTCCTTGTTTTGGATGTGAGCCTTGTTTCTTAGATAGTGAACCTCTTGTAATCAGTTTTGATATTCTCTTTAGTGTGATTTAATCCTCACTGTGGTTTTTCCCTTATTGGGTTTTCCACATAAATCTGGTGTTATTATGTTTATGTGATGGTTTTCAATTTCTACACTAGTATTCATTGTTTAACCTACTAAGCACTGTTAAGGATTAGTTCTGGTGAATGAATTAAAGTTTAAATCTATGACAACTGATTCACCCCCTCTCTTAGTTGTCTTGTTCAACAAAGGTTTCTTCCTTCTTCTAGTTCTAAACAAGTAGTTTCACAAAACCACTTCTACAAAATTTTGCTTTATGTCCAACCTTATTACAATTGTATCAAATAGTGTTATGCTCAAGAACAAATTTATTTCTCCTAAATTTAGTTTTTCACTTTGTAGCCTTATGACCAAAATTTTTGTAAGCATAGAAATATCCATGAAAAGAAATAACATCATATCTTGGAGGCACAAATGGTTTTCTACCCATGTAGTCATTTATTCTTTCTCTAGATCTATAATTAATAGACTTATGCCCAAATTTATTGCAAGAGTAACAATAACCTTGAAGATTTTGAGTGAACCTAGTAGGGGTATGTTGTCTAGCAGGTAGGGGACCTCTAAATCTTCCATGTCTCTGGTCTGAGATAAATCCACCTTCATTTTTCTTACTATCATTTTTCTTCTTGTCTTGATCTACTTTTTCATTTCTGGAGGGTTTCTTCTTAGGTTCTTTAGTGGAAGATTTCTTCTTTATTTTAGAGTTGCATTTTTCCTTCAAGTTCTCATATAGGTCTGTCGATGGATTGGTTGTTGGAATTTTTCCTTTCTCAAAACCAAGAACATATTTTTCTTTTGATGGCCTTTGAGAGCTGATTAATTCATCAACAATGTCAGAACCTCCTTTTAGCTTTAGACTCTTCTCAATTTATTCTTTATCTTTATCCAATTATTTTCTCAGGGAAATGATCTCTTCTTCAAGCTTGGAACATTCAAGAAATCTACAATTCTTTTACCTTCTTCAACTTGAACTTTTAACTTGCCAATTTATCAATGAGCTTGATATTCAGGAAATCTACAATTCTTTTACCTTCTTCAACTTGAAATTTTAACTTGCCAATTGATTTTTTTATTTTTCAAGTATGTACTGGAGTTCTTCATTCTTTTCTCTTTCTTCATCTAGATCATTTAGAGAAGAAATAAGTTCTCCTTCACAATCCACTGGACAATCTTCTTTATTGAATTGAAATTCAAATTCCTCCTCCTCCTCATGATATATGTCTTCTTCTTTCAAAGAGATCTTCTTCTTGGGCACTACATCATTTCCCATGTGTTCCAAATATATTATCTACCTTAGTTGCTAGGCTATATCAAGGAACCTTTCTCTAATACCAATTGTTGAACACACCTAAATATTGAGAGGGGGTGAATTAGTATACTTAAAATCTTAGTCCCAATCAATAACTATTGAAGTTAATTTATTCCAATTAAGAATTCATCCACTCAATCAAAATAAGAAAGAAAAAAATATCCACACAAGAACATAGATGATACCAAATTTATGTGGAAAACCCCATAGGAGAAAAAACACAATAATAAATACTGCTAGAAGCTATTGTCCTAATCCAGCCTCGCAAGTACATAAAAATTACAACTTTGTTTTAGGGAGCTACAACCCAAGGAAGCTACTACTCCCTATTTATACAACTTTGTTTAGGGGATAAAACCCAAGGAAGTTGTAGATTGGGGGAGAATCAAGTTGGAAGCTTAGAACAAACACAAAAACCACCAAAATATTAGTAATAAGCTTAAAAATTATCAATCCAAACAATAGAAAATAAATGAACATAAAATAACTGAAATGAAAAAAATCAAAACAAATATATGTTGAACACATAGAATACTAAGAGGGGGGTGAATTAGTATTATATTAAACCATTTGATCATAATCCATCCAATTAACAAAACACATCTTACTGTAGCAAAGAATGAAAGCATGAAAGCATGAAATAATCACAAGATCGCATGACACATGAACACCAATATTTTTACGTGGAAAACCAAAAAAGGGAAAAACTAGGTGAGGATTAGCTCACAATATATTATAACCGGTTATAATATATTACAAAGGATCGCTACTAGGACACACTATCCAATAGGGATCACAAACAAAAAACAATAGATATAGAATTGGCCACACAATCAAGATGTGAACTAATATAAAATGCACATTCCTTGTGTTGAATTCAGTTCCTTTGAAGCTTAATATACTGACACTATGCACTTTCTCATATATAAAGGACAAAACACCAATCTACTTTACATTCAGTCAAGATTCACAATATCTCTACTATAGATCTAATCGTGCACATAGAAAATTCACATATTCGCATCACATCTTGCATATGTCACACCTACACTTCAAAAATGTTTTACATATATACCCAATACATCCACATACATCAATTAGGTTGGCCTAATTAGATGTAACCCTATATTAAATCAAAATTTCCTTGTTGGCTCCACACTTGAATAAAAAACATCTTCATGCTTGAACCAAACATGCAACACTTGATTTAGGTCGACATGGACCTAAAATAGATCTCACTAACATCCACAATACATATTTAATCATTTCAACACATATCAAGCATTAGGTTGGCTAGGAATTAGATAATCATAAAATGTGCTAACTAATCAAAATGAAGGACCAACCCGATCACATAAACATGCACAATCTAGAGAATATAATGTACTATCACTTGTAAGCAATCTCCCAAAATTGTAAAGTCTGACTCTTAACACCAAAGGAATGTGGACTAGATTAATCATACCTAAATGCACTGTATATAGCCAAAATTGTATGTCAAACTACTATCTTTATATCATTCAAACTATACATCTAAACCAAATAAAATCTTGAATATAGATGCAAATAATGGTCAAGAACAACATATTATTGTTGTATAGGTAGATTTTATCAATGAGAAAATTCAGACCAGAATACCAAATTAAGATATCTCCATTTTATTCATCAGATTAGTGAAAATATCAACAACTAATGTTGAAATCAATGACAACATATTAAGGGTTTCCTTACTCATTCGTTAAAAAATCTCCCCATTTATCATTGATGGTAACATGTACCAAAATGAATCTCTAAAAAAACTCCATTCAAACTCTCCAAAAAACTTCAAACATACACTAGAGCTCCAAACATCAAACTTCTACCCCTTTGACATCAAATACAAAGGGTGTGCCGGTAATACACATGTTGAATTGAGTAAACTAACTCCCTCTTAGGGAGTTAACCAAAAATTTGAATCATCCACATGTGTAATGAAAAAACTTGGAAAACAACTAAAACAATGAAAGAATATACAAGTGAAAAATGTTTAATCAGAGGAGGAGGCACCTTCAAGATCCTTAAGAATATCTTTCCAAGTAGACTTCCTTTTATCCCAAGTTTTTGTGGCTATTTCAAGTGATTTGTATGATGATTATAGCTCTACTATACTCTCCTCTCCCTCATTCAGAGTGCTAGGATTTGGATATATCTTTGTAAGATTCTCTACATCAAATAGGGCACTTAAAAGTAGTATATGCTTGTTCTTCGCCAACTCCCCAAGCTATCCAAACCACCTTATGATGTCATTTTTCTTCCCTTGCAATGTGAACAATCTTTCTGTAGATTTGTGATGGTAGTCCAAGTGGTATGATCTCTATCTTGAGCTAGATCATAGGCACTAGAGGCATTAGTTATTTGTAACTCAGTTGAGTCCATTAAGTTGTTAATGCCTTGAGTGCCATCTGAAAACTTCATGCAAATACAATACAAAAACAAATTCTTTACTCATCTTCAGATTCTTGAACTTCCTTCAAGAATTGGTGCACTTTTTTATGTGTTGATGCACATCTTTCTTGTAGATCTAGTATCCTTTTCTTTGTAAACCTTGTTTCAACTTATTTTTTAGTCTGTTCTTTTAGACTACAGGCATACTCCTTAAGAGAATCAACCAAAAAATTTAGATTTTCCATAAAAGTTAAGGAATTATCAATTGAAGTATTGGGAGTAGCATCTTGCAAAGTTTTTATAGCTTCATTTATTAGTTTTGTTCCATTTCGACGAGTCTCAATTATCTATTTTCTTTCTGAAGCATGAAAGACATCTCCAAGCTCCAACTTTTGAATTGGTGAGATCTTCTCTAGACAAAAATCCCTTCAGAGGATTATCAAAGGAAGCTTCTCCAGAGGGATTAGAGAAGTCCATGGTCTTTTGTAAATCTTCTTCATTCTTTCCATCCTCCGACTCTTCTTCATTCTTAGATTTTTCCTCTTCATCGAAGGAATTTTCCTTTTTCTTATCATTATCTTCATTATCATCATCATCTTTCTTATTGTCCTTTTCTTTTTCTCCTTGTTCTTCTTCTCCATTTACATCTTGGTTATCTTCATTTTCTTTTCTTTCATTTTCATTCTTTTCATTAGTGTTGTCCTTAGATTCATTTGTATTATCCTTTTCTTTTTCTTGCTTTACATTTTGGTTTTCATCATTACTAGTAAGCTTTTTAGTGTCTTCCAGAGGAGCAAAAGTCTCCAGAGTAGCACGTGTTTCTTCTACCAGTGATGGAGAGGACACCATATTCTTTGTGACATCAAACAATGGTATTTCTTCAGTTGTATTTTCATCTACTTTCTTCTCTTCCATGACCTCTTTGAATATTGGTAAATTTTAATTAAGAGGAGGAAGAGTTGAACATACATCAATAACCTTTTCTTCTACATTCTCCTTCTCTTGAGTTGTACTAGATGTGGAAGTCATTATCATGCCAAAATTCTCAACAATATCATTGACAATATTCACTATTTCCTACTTCAATTTTTCCACTTGATCCTTTTATCTCCCCATAAGAATAGTGACTGGATTTTTTTGACTTTGAATTCCTTAGTGTATACTTCTATCAAAGTAGATTTATCATCTTCAGATAAGAAGGATCTAATTTCCTCCAAGGAATCAGATTTAATTTTAACTTCTACTTCAATAGCTTCATGCTTTCTTTCTATCAAGGAATCCTACACAACTCTAGGAACCTTTTCCTTGATGTCACTCATGTCATTCTCTAAAACAATAATGTATTTTATGATAGCTTCAATAATTATATTCCTATCTACTCCATCCACTTTTTCATACAATTTTATAGTAGCTTCTAACTGACATATTGTCATAATGTAACATATTATTAACCAAAACATCTACCTTCATAGGAGTGTGTTCCCTTACTAGAGGAGTCTTTTTCTCCTTTTTATTTTTCTCCAAAGGGACTTCCTCTGACTTATTTTCTTTCTTCTTCTTGAAGGTTTCTCATAGATATGTAGTGTGAATGCTTCTTTTTCTCTTTCTATTTCCTCTTCTTTTGAAGTTTCCACAATATCAATTTTTTTCATTTTAGCTTTAGTGCTTGCATCTTGTGAAGCACCTTCACCACTTTTAGTTGCATTCCTTTTTTTCTTGTCAATTGGTCTTCATGTTCTAATCCCAACTCAATCTCTTCTTCAACAACTGCACTTAGATTCTTTTCTCTGAAGGCCTTTTGCTTCTTTCTCCTTGTAGTAGGAAAAGGGGTTGTTATCAGAGGCACATTATTTCTCTTGCTCATTCTTGTGCTAGGTCTAATAGGTGCAATGAATTCTTCAATTACCATAGCACTAAGCTCCACCTTCTTTCCTTTACCAGTGATAGTTGCAACTACACCAGAGGACTTAGGTAGTGTAGAGGTAGGGGTGGAAGTTGGTCTTCCTGATCTTCTTGATCCAGGGAACTCACTTGTGATGGTGGCTTCTCTTTCTCTAGCCTTGTTGATTTGTTCTTCTGTATAACCTTCTCTTCTTTCCCATTTCTCTATATTTTTCCTTGCATTCCTCTTGATTTCTAGTTTCTTCAACTCCAAATGTACCTCTACTATTTTTCTTCATATGTCCCATATCTTTCTTGAGAGGGGTCCTTAGGACTTTTGAGCAACATATCTACATATCCATCAACCTCATTTTTACAAAATTCATAGCCAAGAGGTGCAATCCAAACCATTCTTGGTTCAACAGCCTCAATGATATAATCATCAGTTGTAACAAGAAAATTAATTTCCTTTGCATAATTTTCTACAAGTTTGTGGGGAATTCTCTCCCTTTCATGCATATATTCTTTTGAAAAATTTCAAATAATGTAGTCAAAGCATCATCATGTTCCTTCAAGTTACCTAAGTTGTGCATGTAATCTAGAATTTGATGTGCTACTAGTCTACTCCTATGATCCCATATAGTATTTTTGCTTTTGGGAAGCTCTTTCAAGAAATAAAACAATAACGCACAACCAAAGTGGAAAAATCAAATGCATATTTATTTTCCCTTGTCAGCTTCAGATTCTTAAGAAGTTGTTGTTAGAGCAACTCACACAAGTCAAAATCTTTTCCATTCACCACCATTTCATGTGTGCAACATAGATAATTGTAGTCGAAACATAGTTTTCCCTATTTGTAAAGTAGATCTTGTGACCTATCATCATATAAGCATATCTCATAGTAGGATTTAAATAAGTTTAGTTCTCAAAGCCCTTTTATCATAGGTGGAAACAATGATTTCCATAACAACTTTGTTCTTCATAGATTTAAGTATCGGTATAGGTCTAGTATCACAAAATCCTATAACAACCTTGATCACTTCCTTGGTTATGAGTCTAGGCATGTCGGCCCATATAAATTTTTCATGTATCTTGCTTAATGCTAGCCTCACATACTTGGCATCAACATCACTATTGCAATTGGGGAACCAATTCCAAACATCTAACTTTTTTCTGTACTAGATTAATATATTCTGGTTTCACTAGGTGGTTATCTCAAGTAATCTCATTGGTCCAATTTTTTGTAATTCTTAGGTGACTATACTCTTCCAATTTCCCATGTATGTATGCCCTAGTATCTTCTATAGGTAAAACCCTATAAGGAATCCTCGAGAAGGCACCACGTTGAGGTCTTTCAATGGATACCTCTTGAATTTTGGTCTAGGCCTCTTAGTAATGTTAACAACAGTTGGGGTATCCCTTTTAACCTTGATCTGATCTCAAATACTTATGAAAAAAATTCTATTTTGAACCCACAAAGCATAGAAAGTTGCAAATACCTTTTTATGCACACAACAAGATCTAGGGTTTGAGTACTCTACACCCAACTTGGTTTGAATTGCCTTCAAATTTCCTTCAACTTGCTCTTCTTTCTTAAAATACAAAAATGTGATTAAAATCAACTTAGAAACTCACTTTAAACCTTTCCAATTTTCCCTAATTTCATATTAAATGCTTCAATTTCCATAAAGTTGATTAACCCTTCACTGATAGACTGTAAACCCTAAAATGCTCCACATTTCTTTAGATTAGCCTATAATTTGTCAGTTTCTTTTCCAAAAGTTAAGCTTGTCATTTTTCACCATATCTCCTTGTGCTACTCCTTGACACCTCATAATTCTAGGTATTTTATTTATTTATTTTTATTGCTCCCACTAAGACCATGCCTAGGTTTAATTTTTAAGAGAATTATCTGCACCAAAGGGAGGTATAGATGCATTTGTAGTTCTTGATTCTTCTTTGTTCTCAGACTCCTCTTTCTTTTTCCAAATCTTCTCCATTTCCTTCTTCACTTCAGTAGGATCAATTTTCTTCACAGGTTCACTTCTCTTTGCTAGATTGGTCTATCTTCCATTCTTACTTCTTCAAAATTTTGAAATGTGTCTAGGTTTGTTGTAACTATAGGATACAATTTTTTTCTCATTAAAGTGACCTCTATTCAATTTGGATTTGTACTGGTTATATTTGTGTCCAAGTATTGCATGTATAGTAGTAGCCATTGAAATATTGAATTATTCTACCACCATTATATCTATTCATCATTTGATTTCTACACTCAATAGCTCTATGTCAAAATTTCTTGCATGGAAAACATTATCTAGAGAAGGATCTAACATTCTAATAAATTATATTTCTACATTTTGTTGCTTTATGTCCAAATGTATTGCATGAAAAACAAATACCATTAAAAGAAATGGAGACATTATTTGTTTCCAAAAGAATTTCTTTTACATATTGATCATCAAGCCTTGCAGTATATTAATAACTAAGGGAGGTTAAATCAAAGGAACTTAAAATAGGCTATTTTTTTGCAATTTTATATCTATTTTTGAATCATGGGAGTGGAAGGTCTAACAGTGTTGCAAATGCCTTAAGTATGAGGCAATATTTGTTAAAAAAAATGCAGATTGAAGTTGTTGGGTTCAATGAACTCAAGATCTAGATATCGTAGAGGCTTGGAGAGATTCCATGGAGCCTATCATGTTGGATAGGGTGAGATCGTTGTATTTTATAATCCAAGATGGTATGTTGTTTAGAGGGAGTCAATTGTGCATTCTGAGGACTTCCATGAGAGAGAACCTGATCAAGGAGAAACACACTGGAGGATTAACAAGACACTTTGGTCAAGACAAGACCATTTCTATTGTTGGTGAGAATTACTATTGGCCACAATTGTAGTAGGATGTGAAGAACTTTGTGCAAATTTGAAGAGTATGTTAGATGGAAAGGGGTGCAAGTTAAAATACTGGGTTATATCAACCATTACTTGTACCTTGGAGGCCATGGGGGGACATTAATATGGGCTTTGTTCTTGGTTTGATGATGACACAGAGATGGCATGATTGAATATTTATGGTGGTGGATGTATTTTTGAAGATGGAACATTTCATTCCTTGTAAGAGGACTAGTATGTTGTGTTGGTGTTTTTTTCCAGTGCATCCTTGGAATTCTCTAAAGGGTAGTCAACCCTTATAATCAAGAATCCTCAAGATAAATGGCCAACATAACGAGTAAAGGAATCTAGGGTCTTTATTCCTTCACTTTAGGCTCTGTGGGACCTAGGAGGGTGTTCCTTATAATGTTTATTATGATCTATTTCATGGAGAACACTTCTATGTGTAGATTAGTTCCTACTATTTGCAAATAAATGTAACTCACTAAAGATTTGGCTGATCTTTAAGTAAATTGTATCTATTTACTAGGAAAAGAGAGGTATTTCAAATTCATGCTTCATAATTGAACTATTTTAACTGAATTGTGTTCTTATTTTAAATCCATGGTTGAGTGAATCGTCAACTCATTCAACTGCTAAATTCCCTAACAAATAGACCAGTTCTTTCATCATTTGGGTATATGGGGTCAAATATGCAGTAAACAGTAATATACAAGTTATTTAACTCAAATAATGATGGACTATTTTATCAATTCCTTGCAATATGAAAAACTCACAATTTCTAAAATGTAACTCTTTATTAGATCCTAGGAAAATTCTCACAAATTTATGAACCTCTTCAAGCATTTAATTAACTCTTTGAGTTAAAGCAGAAATAAGGACATACATTCAATCGAGTTGTTGAAGATAAACAAAAATACCCTTGATATTTCATTTATAACTTGCAGAAATTTACAAAAGGAGAGAATGCATTCCAAAGATAAGATTTATTTTGATATATGTTACTTGCATAAAACTAATTTAAGACTACTACACATAAGACTTAATCCCAAGACAATCCTACTATTCTATTCATTAACTTTTTATAGTATATCATTTATGTACTTAAATTCTACCTAGACCATCTACTAGATTCAAAATCAAATCCTCTGTAATGAGCCTTGAAATCCCTTTTATAGACCAAGGGAGCAACAAGCATCGAGATCATTACAGTTACATTTCAAGAATATTTCATTTCATCCCAAATTTTAATTTCATTCCAAAAATTCCCCGAACGGTTGCTTGTAATCATTTGCTAAACAAGGGAAACTAGATTCACTTCATTTAACCAAAAAGGAACTAGCCAATGCTACCAAAAGTTATCTCTAATCACCAAAAAACTTTTCATTCCAAACCTACATCGAGCCAAAGTTTTCCAAATTAGCACAAAGACAAAAAAACCAACGTACCCAAAGAGTGCAAACAACTGTCGCAGTGAAACTGATATCACAACACAAAAAAATGAGACCCAAACACCATTTCTCTTAACCAAAACTAGAACTAGCACTAGAACTAGACCCACGATACACACACCCACTATGTGCCTTTGCAGGAGGTGGAGAAGAGACCTCCACTCCTTCCTCATATTTATCCTTTGTAGCCATAAAAACATCTTGCCCACTCAGAGTCTTCACTGATATTGATGGGACCAATATTACTTCCACCCTTGGGGCTACCAATTGATTCAGGATTGTGAGGTATTGCTGGTAACCTGAATTTATTTCGGTGGAACTGTGTGAAGGACTATCAATGATAGCAATGGGGGAATTTTTCCTTCCATAAGAAGCTCGACCGTACCCAATCTTTCTTTGTATTCCCCTCGTAAAACTCATAGACTCTTTTCCTTTTGCCTCATTTGCTTCCATGGTCACAACTCAAATTCTCAACCTATGGATACATTTGGTAAGAGTTGGTATAGACTTCTCACCATGGGCCTCCTCCTTTCCTTTTTCCTTTAGAGTCGGAGCAGCCTTGGGTATGTTCTTCTCGTGCTCTGGGATATCACTATGAGATTTCTATGTATTGAACCTCGAGGACCTCCACACTGGAAACACAGAAGTAGTAGGATTACTCATCTTCTCTGAAAGTGTAGCTTCATGAACACAAAACATACTTCTAGAATTTAGAAGTTCACACACTCAATTGCAATGGTGAAAAAAAAGGAAATCAACCTTTATTTAATAAGTGAATTAGGCATGCTAATCATCAATGCTTGGTGAAAGTCACATAAGTGAGCAAGCAATCGACCATTGGCATCCATATCTCCATCATTAATTAGCCAGGTACATAAAAATCTATGTATCATTCTCAATGATGACAGGAAATTAATTCCTCACACGTACTAGGATGAAATTGATCACTCTTGTAGAACACATGCCATTAATGCATACTCACAAAATTAAAACAGATATCACATGGCTATTTTTTTATTTTTGAATATTGGTAATCGATTTTTGGATGAGTTGGAAAATCGAACAACTAGGATTGAGTCAAAACAGGTTTGAAATTTTGTGACCATAGCTTGCCAATTTTTTTCCAATGAAAATTTGCTAACTAGGTGTCGCATCATTCCATCCATGGGCTCTGCCACACTCTACACTATGATCAAGGAATCCACACGTCCTTCAATCACGTACCTCGCAAGCTTTCTAGTGGGCATTAATTAAATACCATGAGGTGTGTGATGAACGATCGATATTTAACTCTCCCTCTGCATAATAACCAATGATCTTTAAATCATTGATCATCGAGTGCTTGGACAAGGATCGGGCCCCACCATGGCAAGGACACACATCAATCCATCGCGTACCTCATACAGCTCCTAACAACTATTCTTTAATTCCCACACAATGTGCGATCACCGACCAGTATCTAATCTCCAAATCGAATGGGCAAGATTTATGCACATGAAATGAAGTTAGTTTAAAAGTGGGGCCATGGCTAGGCCGATGATAATTAGACCCTTAGGAAAATGACTTAGACATAAGTCTTTTGGAGGTGAAATATTTCACCAAACTTTATGGATATTTGAAATGGGATAATGCAAGGGTGACCGACTTTCCTAGAAAAAGGGGGCCGATGAATATATGCATTCAAAGGCTCAAGTAATAACTTAAGTGATCGATGACCAACTAAAACATGTCAATGCAAAATTAAAACACCAAAGGGTTTTAGATAAACATGTAAGGTAAGGGTTTTTAGGTGACACCCTTAATCCATCCTTAGGAACAAAGTTTGACAATCATGATCCAAGTCATGGTTTGCTCAAAATTTTGCAAGAATTTTGGGAGCTTTATTAGTGGCTCATGCTTGGGGATGTATAACCCCTGTGGGTATAGCGAGAATCCGGATCTTGGGTTGAAGCAGACTAGGGAAGTAGCACAAAAATCCCAGGAGGTTGCCCAGACAAGGAAATTCGACACAACCAAAAACCAACACACCACACCAAACCTATATACACTATTTACAAACTATACAATAGAATTTATCTTCTCATAAGCCTTTGTATTTAATTGGCTTCAATCCTCAAATTGGAGGCCCATGGCGCCCAAGAACTTAGGACTAATTCTTTCCTCTATCAAAAACTTTGTCCTGTTCTACTTGTAATGGATCAACATGTTTATTAAACATTTTTGAACAACCAACATCATCATGATTGACACCATCAATCCCACTTACTGTAATGTCATCCCATTCACTAACTTGTTCCACCATAGGCTCATCCAATTAAATTGGAAAAGTAAAGCATTCATACTCTACTTGATCATGAATATAGTCACCACATTCTAGTTGTACATCAAACTAAAATCCTTCATAAACACTTTGATGCATGTTGGGCCAACAATCCCCTGATGTATCAGAAAGAAGAGATACAAATTCAGGAGAACCTTTATTTTTTTTTCATGATTGTGATCCTTATTGGATGAAAAAAGTCCATAATTAAGCCGAGGAGATGAGGGACATCAACAAAGAATTCAACTACACATTCATATTGATTAGCATCATATTTCATGCTATCTGCATCCCTAAGTTGCTCTTCACATAGATCACACAATCCTGCAATGTCAACATAATCTGAAGATTCATCAAATTGTTTCTCCTCTTCCACATGCAATAATGCTACTTCAGGACCAATGTACCCCTCCGGGTGCACAACTTGATCATCCAGGAAGAGGCCACTTCCTTCATCAATGCATATGTCATCTCTATTATTATGTATAGCTAACAATTCAGCCACTATTTCAAGCACACAACCATGTACCATAGGAACATGGGTATATTCATCTACATCTTCTTCAATATTAGCACTGTATTTTGGATTGTCACCATGGACAATGGCATCCTTATCTTCAAATTCTTCACCATGTGGGAAACTATCATATTCAATTAATAACAAACCTAAGTTAAATTCTTGTTAATCATTAGATACAATTTGCTCATTCACTTGTGGACAAGTGACTTCACCAATACTTGTACCGCTGCATCCTTCATGTGATTGGGGAGATTTTGACTAAAGGTCACTATCCTCAAGGACACAATTAGAAACCTTAATGTCAACCTGGTCTTCATTTCTTCCCATCCCATTTGTATTAGATCTAATATATTCATAAGTAGTACTTACCAAGAGCCCATCCACATGTTGTTTTGCTTGTTTAAGGCCACACTCTAACCCTATGTTAGATGCATCATCATAATTTTCAATAAAAAGTGGATTATTTCTACACTAGTAAGGATCATCATTTTTCATCTCACATTATGGTGAGGGTTCAACATACAGGGGATTCTACCACACCTTCTTTGTTGCCACACATACCTCTGCTTTCTCAGTATGAGAATCCTAATCACATAGAATCATCAATGCATTCAAATTCATTGTAATCACTTGAAGAGCAAAAAGAGATATTCTTGGCATCATCTTCATCATTTTTATTCAATATTATTGATCCACATTCTAAGAAATCTTCACATGAAGAAAATTGTTCACTCCCAAGAAAGTACACCATCTCATGGCTATCAACATATCCTCTACTTGGAGCTAGAGATTCCATCTCTATTTCATATGAAGAACTATAATCAATAGAAGACTAACCAGGCTCAATTCCATCACCTTGGTCATTGATTTGTGACACAATATCAACACCATATACACCATTTTTCAGTGATAAAATCAGGGCATGAGACTTCCTCTTGCACCCTATGTATTTGTTGACAATCTAAGACATCCCAAGGATGAGCATCATGCACCACTGCCTTTCCTCATATGGTGTATCTTCATCCTCAACACTATTTTATGGATCTGCATCTATGTTGCTTGTGAAATGACAATAGTCATTAACTAAATGTTTTCATTCTGATACATTCTCCTCAATTGCTTGTACTGCTTTTGATCTTCCTCGACATGACAATTATTAGTGAAATTTTGAGAGATAACATGTTGTACATGATCATATTTGATCTCCTCTATAGTACTTATCCAATCAACCACCTGATCAAGACCATGAGGCTTTTATTCTAGTAATTCACTCAACCCTAGCTTGTAAGCCTCACAAAACAAATCAATTCTTATTGAATCATTAGTTCTGACACTTTTGGGTACCTCTATCAAGGCATCCAAAAATCTTGAGAACAAGTCGTAGGGTGATTCCCCTGCATGTCTTTTCATCTCATACAACTTCCTGATAGAATAAATTTGGTCAATTCTTCTTGATTTTTTCTTTTTCACATATAGGATTTGATTACAATCTGCACATTGTGGTGATGGGGAAAACACAATTGCAGAGACATTCTTAGTTTGAAAAATAATTCCACTACTTGATACATGTGCATTTACCTGAAATGCACCTAATTTTCCCACACTAGTAACCAAATGTCCTTTCATAATTGAGTACCTCAGATTGTTTTCAATATTCATGGAAATTTGATATGCTTGATGCAATGTGGAAGGATCTTTATCGCTTAACAAGTAACCCATCTTGCTATCAAACGCACCAAGGTAGACAACCAGACATTCAACATCATTGGGTCTCATATTCTTAGGGATATCCCTTATAGCTTTTGTGAATCTAAGATTGAAAGTAGGGATGAACTCATCTCCATTTCTACGGATCTCCATAAATTCTTTTCTTACCACATTTGGATTTACTCTCTCACCAAATTGTTCCATGAATATCATTTTAAATTCAACCCAGGAATGTATAGAATATGTTGGTAGAAAGAGAACCAGTCTCTTGCATCTCCTTTCAAAGACCAAACAAACAACTTTATGACCACATCCTCAAAGTCCAATTCATAATCGCCCATCATATCAGCAAACTCCTGCAGATGCCTACTTGTTGATTCAAACTTTTCACCATTAAACTTTGGTAACTTATCTCTGATCTTGGGTGGTACAGTATTTGGATAACCACAAATATTACCAAAATTAATGTTCCTATACCTCTTAGTACTAAAATTTCCTT
This sequence comes from Sequoia sempervirens, assembly GCA_007258455.2. NCBI lineage: Eukaryota > Viridiplantae > Streptophyta > Pinopsida > Cupressales > Cupressaceae > Sequoia > Sequoia sempervirens. The sequence goes on along the minus strand of VDFB02075321.1, from coordinate 421,822,991 downwards.
GTTGTGACAAGGGTTGTTCACTATACATTGTTATATTTGGGTCCCTATCAGGATGTATAGACTGATATTGCATTTTCTCACACTTTTACAAAACTTGTCAAATCTACTTTATAATTGCAAAAGGCAACTCAAATTCCCTCTACAATTACAATCTTAGTCTCTTACAATGCAAACCTCTTATATATTTTGCTTAAGATCTTGAAATATAACATGCTCCTTCATGATAATGCATGAATTTCAAGTTACATTCTAAAGGCATGCCAAATTACCATTATTATTCCCTCATCTAGTTCCACTTCACCTAATAGGGAATCATTTACATCTAAAATACAAAAGATTTCTTGTAATTTTATTTTAAAAAGAATAATGTTTTCTTTAGATTTATGAGAATACCTGGAACTTGTAGCAACTATTTACCCTTTCTTCCTTGACCACAAATTCTGCTAATTTGGAAATTTCTTCATAATTTAACTGGTTCTTTTCATAGACTTGCCACCTCTTTCACAGAGGAATGAACTTTAGTAGCACAAAGTTCTTTCAAAAGTAAATCTCGTTCTGGGTTTTCTCCAACAACGGAGTCACATTCAAATCCTTTGATATTTGTTGTAATCTAACCTTTTCTAGGTCCAAGAACATCTCAATTATATGAACAAGATGTTCAAACCCACCAAACGATTGACTCTGTGTAAATGGATATTTCTCTTCTTTTCCCCAATGGAGTCACCATTATGTTGGTGTTTTTTCCAGTGCACCCTTGGAATTCTCTAAAGGGTAGCCAACCTCTATATTCAAGAATCCTCAAGATGAATGGACAACATAATGAGTAAAGGACTCTAGGGTCTTTACTCCTTCACTTTAGGCTCTGTGGGACATAGGAGGGAGTTCCTTATCATGCTCATTATGATAAATTTCATGGAGAACACTTCTATGCATAGATTAGTTCCTACTATTTACAAATAAATGAAACTCACTAAAGATTTGGTTGATCTTTAAGTAAATTGTATCTTTTTACTAGGAACAGGGAGGTATTTGAAATTCATGCTTCATAATTGAAATAATTTAAGTGAATTGTGTTCTTATTCTAAATCCATGGTCGAGAAAATCATCAACTCAGTCAACTACTAAATTCCCTAACAAATAGACCAATGCTTTCATCGTTTGGGTATACAAGGTCAAATATGCAAAAACTAGTAATATACAAGTTATTTAACTTAGATAATGATGGACTATTTTCACAATGCCTTGCAATTTGAAAATTCACAAATTTTTAAATGTAACTCCTTATCAGATCCTATACAAATTCTCACAAATTTATGACCCTCTTCAAGCATTTAATTAACACTTTGAGTTAAAATAGAAATAAGGACATACATTCAATTGAGCCATTGAAGATAAATGAAAATACCCTTGATATTTCATTTATAACTTGCAAAAATTTACAAAAGGAGAGTATGCATTCCAAAGATAAGATTTTTTTCAATATCTGTTACTTGCATTAAACTAATTTAAGATTACTACACATAAGACTTAATCCCAAGACAATCCTACTTTTCTATTCATTAACTTTTTAGAGTCTATCCTTTTTGTACTTAAATTCTACCCAAACCATGTACTGGACTCAAAATAGAACCCTCTATAATGAGCCTTAAAATCCCTTTTATAGACCAAGGGAGCAACAAGCATCGGGCTCGTTACAGTTACATTTCAAGAATATTTCACTTCAACCGAAATTTCAATTTCATTCCAAAAATTCCCCAAACGGTTGCTTGTAATCATTTGCTAAACAAGGGAAACTAGATTAACTTCATTTAACCAAAAAGGAATCACCAATGCCATCAAAATTTTCTCTAACCACCAACAAACTATTCCAAACCCACATTGAGCCAAAGTTTTCCAAATTAGCATAAAGACAAAAAACCAACGTACCCAAAGAGTGTAAAAAAAACCATCACGGTGAAACTAATATCACAACACAAAAACATGAGACCCAAACACCATTTATCTTAACCAGAACCAGAACCAACACCAGAACTAGACCCATGATACACACACCCACTGTGCATCTTTGCAGGAGGTGGGGAAGAGACCTCCACTCCTTCCTCATCTTTATCCTTGCTAGCCAAAAAACCATCCTGCCCACTCAGGATCTTCACTGATACTGGTGGGACTGATATTACTTCCACCCCTGGGGCTGCCAATTGATTTAGGATCATGAGGTATTGTTGGTAACTTGAATCTCTTTCAGTGGAACTATCTGAAGGACTATTAGTGATAGCAATGGGGGAATTCTGCCTTCTATAAGAAGCTTGGTCATATCTAATCTTTCTTTGTATTCCCCACGCAAAACCCACAGACTCTTTTCCTCTAGCCTCAGTCACTTCCATGGTCACAACTCGACTTCTCAACCTATGGCCACATTTGGTAAGAGTTGGTATAGACTTCTCACCATGGGCCTCCTCCTTTCCTTTCTCCTTTAGAGTCAGAACAACCTTGGGTATGTTTTGCTCATGCTCTGGGATATCATTGTGAGATTTTTTCATATTGAACCTTGGGGACCTCCGCACTGGTAACACATAAGTAGCAGGATTACTCATCTTCTCTAAAAGTGTAGCTTCACAAATACATAACACACTTCTAGAATTCAGAATTTCACATGCTTAATTGCAATGGTGAAAGAAAAGGCCATCAACCTTCATTTAATAAGTGAATTAGGTGTGCTAATCATCAATGCTTGGTGAAAGTTGTATGAGTGAGCAAGCAATCGACCACTGGCATCCAAATCTCCATCGTTAATTAGCCAAGTACATAAAAATATGTCTATCATTCTCAATGATGATAGGGAATTAATTCCTCACACACAATAGGATTAAATTGATCACTCCTATAGAACACATGCCATTAATGCATACTCCTCACAGAATTAAAATGGCTCACATGCCTATTTTTTTATTTTTGAATATTGGTCATCGATTTTTGGATGAGTTGGAAAATTGAACAACTAGGATCGAGTCAAAACAGGTTTGAAATTTTGTGACCATAGCTTGCCAATTTTTGGCCAATGAAAATTTGTTGACTAGGTGCCACATCATTTTTTCCATGGGCTCCACCACACTCTGCATTGCAATCAAGGAATCCACATGTCCTTCAATCGCGTACCTCGCAAGATTTCCGTCTAGCATTAATTAAATGTCGTGAGGTGTGCGATTAACATCCGAGATTTAACTCTCACTTTACATAATAACCATGGATCTTTAAATCATCAATCGTCACATGCTTGGACAAGGATCAGGCCCCACCATGGAAAGGACATGCATCAATTCATTGCGTACCATGCACAACTACTGAAAACTATTCTTTAATGCTTGCACGGTGTGCAATCAATGACCGGGATCTAATCCCCAAATCCAACGGGCGAGATTTCTACACATGAAACAAAGTTAGTTTAAAAGTGGGGCCATGGCTAGGTCAACGAAAATTAGACCCTCAAGAAAATGAATTAGACATAAGTCTTTTGGAGGTGAAATATTTTGCTGAACTTTATGGATATTTGAAATGGGATGATGCAAGGGTGATCGACCTTCCTAGACAAAGGGGGTCAGTGAATATACACATTCAAAGGATCAAGTAATAACTTAAGCGACTGGTGACTAGTTGAAATAGGTCAATGCAAAATTAAAACTCCAAAGGGTTTTAGATAAACATGTAAGGTATGGGTTTTTAGGCCACACCCTTAATCCATCCTTAAACACAAAGGTTGACAATCATAATCCAAGTCATGGTTTGCTAAAAAATTTGCAAGAATTTTGGGAGCTCTATCATGTTGTTCATGTTGTAGAGTTATTTTTGAGGGAGGTGGTGAGACTACATGGTCTACCTAAGATCATAGTTTTAGACCGAGATACTAAGTTTTTGGGTTATTTTTGAAGGACATTATGGAAGAAGTTGGAGATGGATATGAAGTTCAATTTTGTACACAATCCAAAGACTAATGGATAGACATAAGTGGTAAATATGAGTTTGGGAAACCTACTATGATGCTTGGTAGGAGATAAACCCAAGGGATGCAATTTTATTTTACCACATGCAAAATTTTCTTACAATAATTTTGTCAATAGGAAAACAAGTAAATCACCATTCGAGATTATGTATGGTAGTAGTCCAAGGAATGCTTTTGAGTTTAGGAGGATGAACAAGTGAGAAAAGGAAAGTGCCAAAGTGGAAGACTTTGTTGAGCACATAAAGCATTTGCATGAAGAGGTGATAAAATATATCAATAAGATGAATATTTAGTACAAGGCTAAGGTAGATTAGAAGAGTAGGTATACTTGGAATTCCATATTAGAGATGAAGTCATGGTTCACTTGCAAAAGGAGAGATTTTTCAGTTGGTACATATCACAATTTGAAGATGAAGAAATTTGGACCATGAAAAATCCTGAAGAAGCATGATTCAAGAAATGTTTATGAGGTAGAGTTGCTTAATGATATTCATATTTTACCTGTGTTTAAATTTTTTGATTTTATAGAGTATCATGAAGGGAATATGGATGATGAAATGATAAAAATACAGTGGAACATTCCACCATCTACTTCAAAAAAGGAGGAGATAGAAGAGATTTTGGATAGCCGTGTGGGTAGAAGCATCAAAAATATGTAATATGACAAGTACTTGGTGAAATGGAGAGGAAGGAATATTGAAGATTCATCATAGTTGTCAAAGGCTGAGGTTAACCGTTTTTGTTTCCCTCTAACTCCTAAGAAGTGACAGGGTCACTTTTCAATTTACCTCGAGTGTCTAATGTAGGAGCATCTAGGGTTTAAGAGCAATCTTGCATCACCCAAAAATATTATTTTCTTTATTTTAATTTTCAACAAGGGCTTATGTGTGGTGAATTAATAATTTCAAATTTCCAAAATATTATAATTTCCCTATGTTGATTCGAATTATAATTTTGAGGTGGATTTACTTTGGTAAAGGTTACAAAGCTTGCATCTTAGAGAAATATTATATTTGGGCATCCCATTTTTGGGTGGGGAACACTCATCAATGCACACTCTTGCATGTTCATTTGCATGATTTCATGCATTTATATGCTGGGCATTCAATTTTGCATGTTGGTGCTTTGGCATAGTTGTTAGAGCTGTTAATGATTAATGGAGATTCTAGAATTGACCAAATTTGATTTGCTGAGGTTTTGGTGCCCATGTGAAGGCCATGTGAGCATTTAGTATTTTTTATTATTTTATGATTTATCCTTAAATGAGGCTTTTTTTTTTATAAGGAGGTGCTTGCATGTTTATTTTGGGAAACCATAGCGGTATTCTCATCGTCAAACTTCTATATATTGATTCCTTGTCATTGTGAGAGGTTATCTTTTCTAGAGTTGGAGTTTTGTAGGTCAACATAACAAAATGCTACCTAATTGAGTAGAGGATTTGAGACTCCAAATCTTGTAGAATTTTGTATTTAAAAATCTCGTGGTGTAAGGAAGCTTGTGAGAATCTGAATGTTGTAATTCTATTTCATTATTGAGATAATTGAATATTTTTTTCCTTCTTGTAATTTTTTGTGCAATCTTTGTTGTTGGTTTGAGTGTTTAAGATTGTAAGGGGAGTACCCTTCATAAGAAAATAACCAATTTAACTTCTATTTCATGTTTTATGTTCATCTTCAATAAATACTTGTACATATTGTAGAGACTGGTAATGCTAAAGTAATATCAAGGTTGTTCCCGATTGTAAATTATGCATGACTGTAAATTGTTCATCTTGGTGAACTAATCAATTTTATATTCTAAATTTAGGTGCATTTTGAAGCTATTTCATTGGTGAATGGTCAATTTCTCTAAAATATTGTAATATTTTGTATGTAATTGTGAGATATTCTGGTAAAGTGCAAATAGTTTTCTACTTTAGTATACATTTATTTTATTATATATGTGTGCAATATCTAAAACCTATAAATTTCTTAGGCTCTTTTCACTCTTTATCTAATATTTTTCAATTTATTTAATAAAAGCGGTTGGAATAATGTTTATGTGGAAAGTAATTGATAGATAAAATATTAAGTTTAGTTGAATTATTTTCAAGATTAAGTAGATCTTCAAATAATTATAAGTCCCTTTGTGAAAATAGTATAAAAAAATGAACCTTAAGCGAACCTAGGAAGTCAAGACTTAACATTCTTGAGCCTTGGGATAATTAATTCTTAATTGAATTAGTGATCTTTCAAGACAGGTAGGTTCTATTCTTTGAAAATATATTTGCATTTTTTGTGAGTAACATCCTCATCAACACCACCAAATAACTTAAACCCTAAATACAAAATATATTTGTACTCTATTATATCAGCCATGCCCGATCATAATAATGGTGGAAGTTGGAATATAGGTTGCATTAAAAGGTGCCAAGACAAGGTTCCCTCCTCATTGAGAAGCTGGAAAGCACACCTGATTTACTTAGTTTAAAATTTTTTATTTTAGTTAATCACTTTGATCTATTTTTATTTTCTCTTTTATTGGAAATGCAACAACAAGAGTTGAAAACCCAAGATTGTAGGTATTTTATTCCTTTTTATCTTCTAGGGAGTGGGTATTTATCTTGTTAGGTTACACTATTTCCAAGTACAAGAGTTATCCTTTTTGCAGGCTATTTGCATCTTTCTTTTTAGTATTAAAAGAAGTGTGTAGGGATCAATGATGTGCTATGGTTTTTTCTTCTCTATTTTTTTTATATACACTTGATTTGAACAAAATGATTCACACATTTCTAGGGAGTATATCAAACTCAACTTGAAGGATATCAATACCATCACTATGGTAAATTTGTCACTCTAATAACCCCACCCAAGTTCCTCTAAAGCACACAAGTTGACATATCCAAATGAGAGTTCACCTCCAAACTGTAGGCTTGCTCACAAGCCACCCTTGAGCTAAGGGACCCTCTAAAAAACTAGGTTTCATAATAATCATATACAACACTACATTTCTCAAAACTAAGTTTTAAAACATGAACCATCTACCCAAGGTTATACACCTTCAATCTTACACAAGATTCAACAATAAGGGATGAAAATTAATCTCACTGCAAGATGGGAAAAATAGGAGATAATTCTTCTTCCATATATTTTTCCTCACTTCCCCCATCCCCACATAGCCTCCACACCTAGACCACACAACAAAAGATAAAAATCAACCATATAAGAAATTATCATCCACAAAACAAGGATTCAATTTAACATAAAAAACTAATTAAAAAAGATACATACCATTCAAGGATATAAGATCCTACCTCCTAAGCTTTGCATGGTAAAAGATGACTTGATGAAGCTTCTTCATAAATATATGAGACCTTCCAAAGCTCTTCCTTAAACCCCAAGCTCAAAACTCAAAAAGATACTCAAAAACCGAAAAAGGAATGGGAACCCATCACAATGACTCAAGGATATTATATGTAGTGGATTTCATGGCAACATTCATCTTCCAATGAGGATGTGACACATAGATCCTAATCACCCCCTCTTCCCTTTCCCAACAAACCCTAAAGGATTGGTCTCCAAAAGATGCTCACACATGTGTGACAACTAGGATAAGAGGTGTACTTGGATACACTTTTCCCCATGAGGGTTCCTTGGGAGGAACTCACATGTGTGAGGTCTTATGAAAACCCAATACATGAACTTGAAGGAGTGGGTTTGGAAGTGAAGTCACTTTCTCTCACCCACAAGAAACAACATTGTTACCAACGTCTCAAGGAATTTGGAAAGAGTTAAATCAAATGCAAGCCTTAAGGTATAGGTCTTAAAAGGTACCGAACCCATAGGGGTTGACCTAAGGGCTTAAAAACACTAAAAAAGAGAGAAAATGTACTTTAATATAGCATCTCATACAAAATCCAATATGAGGTTATCCAACAAGAATGACACTTGCCACCCAATAAAACTCATACAAACATTAAAAAAACCACTAAATACATTTGCAACATTGAGAATTCACATTTACAACAATCGAACATTTAGAGACCTTAGTACCCATCATGAACTAAGGTCACAAATTCACTAGCAATCATACAACTAGGGTTTTCATAGGGAACCTCTGATTTTTATTGGCCATTAGTTTTACTTGCACACTTATTCATAATCATTAATATGCTTGATAGAGTAGTTGAAGAAACATAGATTAAACATGCCAATTTAATCATATACTTTATAGAACCATAGTTCACATTTCACATACATTCTTAATCAATTTTACATTGTATTGCATATCAATTAAATCTAAATTCCATAATAACACAACATGATATCCAACAAATAACACATGCATAATTGAATCATTTTCAACTCCAATTAAGTTAGTGAGATTAGATAAAGGTGTTTTTAAGAACTATATTTCAATCCCCACCTCATGTCAATTGGAAGGGACAACATACATGTAGTCATCTCACAACATAAAATTATACTTACTATCTATTATTTAGATTATCACTAAAACATAAGGGATTCAAGTTACCCACACATGATAAAATAATGGAAAACTAGCATAAAGCTTATTTTTTATGAAACATAATAAAGTTCAAAAAATGTAGTGATACCAAAACAATTGTAGGTCTATTGACAAAATAGAGTCTATTGGTACACAAAATATTTAACTAGCCAATATTTGATGAGGGCTACACCGCTCAAAAACCACACAAAACACAAGAATAGATACCAACACAAAAGATGCGAGATACAAAATAAATCACTTTCATTTATTTTTATAAAATGAAATTAGATATTCAGAAATTGCAATGCTATAGCCTCATGGGCTTGGTTCATTGCAGCAAAATCAACTCTCAAATAAAATCTATTATTCGGAGCCGCAATCTACACTAATGGAGACACCTTCTACAACCCCCACTTAACCCTTTTATTTTACCCAATAATTGCCCTAGAATGTTCTAGAAAGTGTACTTTCCCTTTTGTTTTGGTGCCAAAAGTCTTGCCATTTGATTTCTTTCCTAGGAAGATATTTTAATGAAATTAACTTTTTAGTTGGGAAGCTTCTCGGGGCCATAAATTTTGATTCGATCGTCATATTTTCAATTGTAATATATTGTTGGAAAGCTTGTGAAGATATCTATAGCTATCTTTTGCCAAATCTAAAAGATCAAAGATTTTGCACCCTATTCAGGGGCTTTGAAGGGCCTCAATTTTTAGTTTTAAACTTCATTAGAGAAATTCCCTATGATAAAAAATTAATATTTTCCAAATGGTACATGATTTTGAGATGATTCTTTCACCAAAAATCTTATTTTTTGATTTCACTCCTTGGGGTCAATTTTTGTGTCCATATGACCTGAATAGGCTGACTTACTAAAAATAGCAAGTGACTTTTTTTGGTTGTTTCAAACTTCTAACTATCCCAAATACTGCATGATTTGCCATGGGCCCCAAGACAACTAAGGAAACTACAAACAAGTAAAATATAATATTTTTGGGTGATGCAAGATTTCCCTTACACTGGATTGGATGCTCCTACATTAGACACCCAGGGTAACTTGAAAAGTGACCCTATCACTTCCCAGGTGTTAGAGGGAAACCAAGATGGTTAATCTCAACTTTAGATAACCATGATGAATCTTCAACAGGCGTTCCTCTCCATTTCACCAAGTACTCTGCATATTGCCTGTTTCTTGTGCTTCTACCCACACGACTATCTGAAATTTCTTCTATCTCTTCCTTTTCTGGCGTAGGTGTCAGAATGTTCCATTGTGCCTCTGTCAATTCATTCTCCTTAACTCCATGATATTCTATCAAATCATCAATGTTAAAAATAGGTGAAACATGAATCTCACTCGACAACTCTACCTCATACGCATTTCCTGAATCATGCTTCTTTAGGATATTGCATGGTCCAAACTTCTTCATCTTTAACAAATTGTATGTACCAACTAGAAACCTCTCCTTTCACAAATGAACCGTGAATTCATCTCCTACCCGAAACTCCTTATACCTCCTTTTCTGATCCGCCTTAGCCTTATATTGAGAGTTCATCTTATTGATATGCTTCTTCACCTTGTCATGCAAATTCTTCAAGTGCTTAAAAAAATATTTAGCCTCAGCACCACTCTTCTCTCCTTTATCCATCTTTCTCAGTTCAGAAGCATTCCCTAGAATACTCCCATATACAATCTGGAATGGTGATTTCTATTGCTCCTGTTGACAGAATTATTATAAAATCCCATCCCTTTGGTTTATCTCCTACTAAGCATCTTAGCAGGTTACCCAAACTCCCATTCACCACCTCCCTTTGTCCATTAGTCTGTGGATGGTGCACAGAACTGAACATCAAATCTATCTTCAACTTCTTCTATAATGTCCTCTAGAAATAACCAACGAATTTGGAATGCCTTTCTAAAACTATACTCTTTGGTAGACCATATAGTCTCACCACCTCTTTGAAAAATAACTCTGTAATATGAACATCACTGGTCTTATGAAATAGAATGAAATGTTCCATCTTTGAAAATCTATCCACCACCACAAATATGGAATCATTCCCTCTTTGTGTCCTCAGCAATCCAATGAAAAAATCCATACTAATGTCCTCCCATGGCCTCTCAGGTACATGTAATGGCTAATACAATCCAGTATTCTGACTTGTTCCTTTTGCCATCTAACATACTCTACAACTTTGTACAAAATTCTTCACATCTTGTTGTAACTGTGGCTACTAATAATTCTCACTAACAAGAGAAATGGTTTTATCTCGACCAAAATTTATATCCAATCCTCCACTATGCTTCTCCTTGATTAGATTATCTCTCATAGAACTTCATGGAATGCACAATTGGCTTCCTCTAAACAACATCCCATCTTGGATTAGGAAATACAATCATCTTGTCCTATCCAATGTAATAGGTTCCAAACAAACCTTCCAAGCTTCTGTAAAGTCTAGATCTTCAGGATACAAACTCTTGAGTTCATTGAACCCAACAACCTCTATATTCATCTCCATCAACAAATTTTTCCTTCTACTCAAGGCATCTGCAACTCTATTTGACCTTCCACTCCTATACTTTAAAAAAAAAGTATAACTTTGCAAAAAATCAACCCATTTTAAGTGTCTTTGATTTAACTTTCCTTGACTATTGAGATACTACAAAGCCTGGTGTTCAGTATATAAAACAAATTCTTTTGGAAAAAAATAGTGTCTCCATTTCTTTAAAACCTAAACTATTGTGTTAAAATCCTAATCATAGATAGAATATTTCTTCTTAGCATCATTCAACTTCTCATTAAAATAGGCAACATGCTTACCTTCTTGACTCAAAACAACTCCAATGGCACTACCGCTAGCATCACAATCTACCTGAAATACCTTGTTGAAATATGGAAGTGCCAAAACAAGTTACTCCATAACTTTCATCTTCAACATATCAAAACTTTTTGCTACTCCTATAGTCCACTTAAACTCTTTTCTATCCCCTCTCATTGTTTTCATTAGAGGTACACAAATACTAGTAAAACCTTGGATAAAATTTCTATAAAAACTATTCAAAAAATGAAAATATCTCACCTTAGTAGAACTCCTTGGTGTAGGCCATTCAATGATAGATTTTACCTTCTCTGGGTCCATTTTGAGACCTTCTGCTGAGATAACAAATCCCAAGTATACCAACTCTCTTTTAACAAAACTACACTTCTTTAAATTGATCAAAGACTTCTCCTCTCCTAGCTTCTCAAAAACCTTTCTAATATGCATCAAATACTCCTCAAATGTCTTACTAAAAATTAAAATGTCATCCAAATAAACATGAAAAGTTTACCCAAAAACTCTTTTAGTACCTCATTCATGAGCTGCATGAAGGTGCTCGATGCATTGGTTAGCCCAAAGGGCATGACTAACCAATCGTACAAGCCCTCTTTAGTCTTGAAGGCTATCTTCCATTCATCTCATCTAATATGAATCTAGTGATAACCACTCTTCATATCTATCTTTGTGAAGTAATCAACTCCACTAAAACAATCCATGATGTCATCCATCCTTGGCAAGGGAAATCTATACTTGATGGTGATCTTATTGATGGCTCTAGAATCTGTACACATCTACCATTCCCCATCCTTCTTTGGTGCTAGTACTGTAGGTACTACACATGGACTCAAGCTCTCTCTAATTAATCCCTTCCACAACAACTTTTTCACTTGTCTGTTCAAATATTTACTCTTTTTTGTAGTCATACGATGATCTACCTTATTTGGAAAAGTAGCTCCAAGAATTAGGTCCATCTGATGACTAATCTTTTTTACTGGAGGCAAACCTTCAAGTACATTATCATAAATAATAGCTTGAAATTCATTCAACAAATTTGAAACCTCTACAGGTACCTCACAAGTGTCTTCTTTATCAACTCTAGGGATCAATGCAAAACACATATGCTCATGCATCATACCTTCTAGGAATTTTCTTCCATCAACCAAAAAAATTATTGGATTACTGCATACCTTTTCTTTTGCCTCCCTCAAGGGTTTTAACTTATTATCAATGACATCCTTTGTCAAGGAATAGGTGTTAGCATGTCCATCATGCACCGCTCGCCAATCAAACTGCCACGGTCTACCTAACAACATATGACAAACATCCATAGGTATAACGTCACACAATACCTCATCATGGTAATTTCCAATCTTGAACTTTACCATAAATTATTCATTTACCAAAGCTTTATGGTCCTTCTACAACTAAGCAATCTGGTATGGATTCAGATGCCTTCTTCTCTCTAATCGTGACTTAATAACCATCTCTTTTGAAAAAATGTTATCAATACTACCTCCATCAATAATAACATTTCAAACTTTACCTTCACACTTACATCTGGTGTAAAAAAAATTCTTCCTTTGAGTTGGTTCTCTCTCCTCATTCAACAATTCTCTTCTAGTAACAAGGACCTCTCCTCTTTCCGCATCCTCAGAATGTGAAGACTTAGCATTGTCATCTACATGTGCAAATTGTGCGTTACCCTCAGGTCATCTATTTTTTCTTCCTTGATGTTGACGACACTCATAGGCTCTATTTACTTTTCTCCACACTGGAAACAAATTCCATGAAAGCCTCCTCTTTCCAACCCTCTTCTAGATCTCCCTCTTCCTCTTTGGTCTCCATTATTTTGATCATGAGGGCATAAGTGTTATCTCCTTTTTGGTTCTAGCTGCTACTAGATCCTTCACCCTTCTTTTTATCTTCATTTTGACCTCCATATGACCGTCCACTGGTCTTTCCACCATGACCCCCACCTCTTTGCTTGCTTTTAAACCTTATATTTAACTTTTCTTATACCACAAAGCAACTTGCTATGCATCTTCAATGCTAGACATTCTTATGAGACCCAACTCTTCTTGAATACTCGGCTTCAACCCATTTATGTAACGAGCAAATTTTTCCTTGTTGGCCTCAAAATGGCCTGTTCTAATCAAGATACAGTAGAATTCTTTTGTATACTCCTTGAAAAAATTTCTAGCTTGTTTCAACCCTTGTATCTTCTTCAACAAATCTAGCTCATAATCCATGTCATGGATGAACTGTCCTTTTAATTTGTCAACCATTCGGTCCCATCTGGTTATTTTCTCTTTTTCTCTTCGATTTCTTTCTAGTTGTACCTCTTTCCACCAAATATTTTCATGACCCTTTAGCTTGGTCTTTTCAAATTTGAGCCTCTCAAGATCTTCCACTTCCTCATACTCAAAGTACTCCTCCATATCGTTGATCCAATTAATCAATTCTTCTGGGTTAAGATTTCCATAAAATTTAGAAACATCGATCTTTGGCCTTTTCCCAATCTTAGAGATGGCCTTAAATAATCTGACTTGCTCTAGATCTACTACATCTTGTTATTCTTAGAACTATTCCTCATTTTCAACTTCATCTTCACTTTTATCTCCTCTTCTTGGCTCAAACCCTCGATGCAACTCCTTTTTAAGTGCTTGAACTTGTCTCTGCAGGGCTCTAAAACCCTCTTCTGGTACAATAACATTTCTTCCACCACCATGATTTCTTCGCAGAGGCATTTTGATCACTTTTCTTAGAAACCCACAAACACAAGTCTTGGTGCAAACTGCCTCATGTTCAGTGATCTATTTACACACTTAGGAAAACCTACTCTAATACCACTTGATGAGGGTTACACCGCTCGAATACCACACAAAACACAACAATAGATACCAACCCAAAAGATGCGAGACAAAATAACTCACTTTCATTTATTTTCAGAAAATGAAATTATAGATTCAAAAATTGCAATGCTACAACCTCATGGGCTTGGTTCATTACAACAAAATCAACTCTTAAAGAAAATCTATTATTCGGAGCTGCAATTTGCACTAATGGAACCGCCTACTACAACCCCCACTCAACCCTTTTATTTTACCCAATAACCACCCTAGAATGTTCTAGAAAGTGTAATTTCCCTTTTGTTTTAGCGCCAAAAGTCCCGTTGTTTGATTTCTTGCCTAGGAAGATATTTTAATGAAATTCACTTTTTAGTGGGGCAGCTTTTGAGCGGGGCCATAACTTTTGATCTGACCATTAGATTTTCAATTGTAATATATCATTGGAAAGCTTGTGAAGAGATCTACAACCATCTTTGGCCAAATCTAAAATATCAAAGAGTTTGCATGCTGTTGCAGGGCTCCGAAAGGCCTCAATTTTTTGTTTTAATCTTCATTAGAGAAATTCCTCGAGATGAAAATTTAATATCTTCCAAACGGTACAAGATTTTGAGATGATTCTTTCACCAAAAATCTTATTTTCCGATTTCACTCCTTGGGGTCAATTTTTGTGTCCATATGACCCGAATAGGTCAACTTACTAAAAATAGCAGGTGACTATTTTTGGTTTTTTCAAACTTCTGGCTATCCCAAATATTGCATGAGTCACCATGGGCCCCAAGACACTAAGGAAACTACACAAAAATCAAAATACAATATTTTTGGGTGATGCAAGATTTCCCTTACACCATTGGATGCTTCTTCATGAATATTATGCATATTTATCAATAAGAAAGTGTATCATCAAGGACATACATGAGGTGAGACTTTATAGAAAATACAATTTAGTGGTAAGTAGCTATCTTTATCACATATCAATTATCATGTCAAAAATTATTATTATTACATCATATAATTGACTTAGAAAGATATATTTCAACATGTTAATTACAACACTGATAATTAATCATCATGTTGCTACTGCCAAGTTTCTTATTGTTGTGGTTGCTTATATTGGCAGTTGCTGCCTTGTAATCATTCTGTTGTAGCAAACTTTGGTCTTATCTGCTGCCATGTTATTGCTGTTACATTTTTTTTCTGTTGCTGATTTAGGCAGTGCTATTCTGTTTCAGCAAGTATTTTCTACAGTTTAATTATACATTCTCTTTGTATTTTTATGCATATTCAATACAAAAAAAAAAGGATCAAATTCCAAATATTTTCATCAAACATTGAGTGAAAATAGTTTACAAAATTTATAATTTCTAATATAATTATTATGCTTGAGTTGCTTATTTATACTATGATATTTTGTGAGGATTCAACAACATAGTTTTTGAGTCAAACTCATTGTTCTATAAGTCATAGATAGTGGTTCACACAAACCCATCTCTCATCAGCATGAATGACCCACTTAGCACTCATTACATCTAGATGATGTTCACAATGGTGAAGCATCATGACTCGTTGAGTCATCATCCATCCTAAAACAACTCTGAATCAAAGATGTTTAACCATAGAATTTCCTCCAAGATCAAGTCCACTCAATTCGCTATCTCATCTACAAAATTTTCAACAAATATTATAACTTCCAAACCAATAAATTTGACTAAAAACTACTACATTGAATTCTCACAAAACATCATAATTTGATAGAATACCAAATACAGTATCTCTCATTTATATTTCCAATAATTTGATAGAATACCCAATAAAGTATCTCTCATTATATTTCCATCTTTATAGCCACCCATCTGTCCTCGTACTCCGAAATGATTCAGAGGAAAGTTAGGGAGGAGATGTTTGGCTGTCATGAAACAGTTATTACATATCTAATCTTAAAGTTGATGGCATTTACTGAAGAGGGCAATCAAAGTTCTAGAATTGGATGCATTCCAGACGTTTGTGGACATTGACAAGCATAATGTATGATTGGGAGTCGTCCAACTGGGCTATGTACCTACAAAGTCCATTGCATGTGAGGATAATTAATTAGAAAGGTGGTGAAAGCTCCTTGTGAGAAAGGAACTGTACACAATGTGCACCAATTCAATAAGTGCTCAACAACTGATCATTTACTTCTGAAGTGCCTTACACGGGCAGGAAAAGGACCAAAATTCATTTGGTGGTCCTCTGTGTTTGATTAAAGCTCTGGTTTAATTTTTCTGAGAACTCCTTCCCCGTTTTCCTTGAGCAGTAGTTGATGATTACAAATGGATGAATACAAGCCATTACAAAACGGCTGACGTGAGATGACGTTGAGAGGATTTAATAGCTGGGTCCGATGTAATAATTGTGAGAATATTTGTCATATTTCTCATAATTTGATTTATTAATAAAAAGTAATAAAATATCAAGAAATATGTTTTTACATATGTACATACAAATACAATTAATAATGGTCAATATCTAATGTTCATGTGAAAAAAGTCAATCTAATTCATTACATATAAAGATTATGTATTGAAATATCACGGTATCAAAATAAAATATCACGTCTTTGTCATCACATTGAATAGTTTAAGTTTGTACAATCTATTAATTCTTGTGTACAATTTCTAATATTAAACCAAATATAAATTTACTTTTTAATGAACAATATATATTCTTAGTTTTTTCATATTTAAAACCCCAATTTGTAACAAATTTGATTCTCTCTTCCAATTAATGTGACAGAATTCAGCTCTCTGCTTTCATTTTTTTAAGAACACATTCCCCATTTTTCTTGAGTAGACAGCGATGATTGGAAATGAGTGAATACAAACTATTTTAAAATAGTTGATATGACATGAAGCTGAAAGGATTTAATAGTTAAGTGTTTTGTAATAATTGTGAGAATATTTTTCATAATTTAATTTATTAATAGAATGTATTATAAAAATATTAATGAATATATTCTTACATATGTATAGCTACTCATCATTTCATATTAAAAATGCAATTAATAGTGGTAAAAATCTAGTTGTCCATCTAACAAAAGTCCATATAAATGATTACACATAAAGATTACGTATTAAAATATTATACTATCAAAATAAAATATTGTGTTTTTATCATCACATTGAATAGTTTAAATTTGTACAATCTATTAATTCTTGTGTATAATTTCTAATACTTTACCAAATAAAAGTTTATTTTTTAATGAACAATATATATTCTTAAATTGTCATATTTAAAATCCCCATTTTTTAACAAGTACAAGTCATTTTGTTCTAAGTAATGTGACATAATTCAAGGTTTATATCTACATCCTCAGAGAGAAATTCCATGTGACCATGAGTTTGATTAGAGTTCTACTTTAATTTTTCTAAGAACCCCTTCCCCATTTTTTCGATTTTTTTATGATTGGAAACTGATGAATACAAACTTTTAAACAATGGATGACATGAGATGACATATCAAATATGTTGTTGAAACAATTTAAGAATTGGGTACACTCTAATAACTATGAGAATATTTGTCATGATACAATTTATTAATAGAACATATTATAAAAGCATTAATAAATATATTTTTGCATATGTACAACTACTCGTCATTTCATAGTAGAAATATAATAAATAATGGTCAAAATCTAGCTATGCATGTGACAAAAGTTCGTCTAATTCATTACACATAAATACTATGAACTAAAATGTTATGCTATCAAAATAAAATTTAGTATGTCTTTATCATTACATTGAATAGTTTAGGTTTGTACAATCTATTGATTCTTGTGTACAATTTCAATACTAAACCAAATATTTTTTTAATGAACAATATATATTCTTCAATTCTTATATTTAAATCCCCATTTTTTAACAAATAATTCATTATATTCCAAGTAATGTGATATAATTTATCATTTTTATGTACATCTTCAAAGAGAAATTCCATTTTAGGAACAGTTTGATTAAATCTCTACTTCAATTTTTCGAAGAACCCCTTCACCATTTTTTTGAGTTTTTGATGATTGGAAATTGATGAATACAAATAATGAAAAATGGTTGACATGAGATGGCATCTCAAAGATTTTGTTGAAAGGATTTAAGAGTTGGGAACATTCTAATAATTGTGAGAATATTTGTTTTGATATGATTTATTAATACAACATATTATAAAAGTATTAATAAATATATTTTTGCACATGTACAACTACTCATCATTTCATAGTAAAAATATAATTAATAGTGGTCCAAATCTAGTTATACATGTGATAAATTTTGATCTAATTCATTACACATAAATATTACTATGAAGGAGGGGATTCGCTTCTCCCAAGTCCCAAGATAAATAGGGTCTAAAGGGAGTGACTTAACCTTGGTCACCTCAATGAAAAAGGTTAAAAGATGGGATCAAAAACAAAGGAAAAGCTAGTCTATGTTTATGGGTTTTTAGGGTAAGGGACTTTAGAAATTGGATGAATAGACCATAGAGGTCTCGAACAACAAACTGGTTGGCTTTCGGCTAGAGGGAAACACAGATCAAGGACGATAGTGTGGTGTGTTGGCATCTTTGTGACACACTAGCATCTCATAGAGATAGAGTGTAGAGTTTTTTCACAACCCGAAAGACATAGGGTGTGCTAATAACCAAAGAACATTAATCTAATAGTTTAACTAAAAATAACAAAATTCTATAAATTCACAAAAAAATGAATAAGTACAACAAGAAGAATACTATAAATGTGATAAATTAACTACAAATGAAATGATGAGAAAGGGTCGTAGAAATCTAACTTACGATAGGTCCAGCCTCCCGCAAGGTCCACACAAATAAAGTACCTACACACACGAAGACAAAAAAATGTTGGGGCTATGTTTTGGAGTTTGCCTCAATCAAACCCCCACTTTGGTGTTTCCACTTCCATTGACAACCAATAGACTATAATAGAGAAAAAGTGATAAAGAAAGTAGACAATATGTATAGAAAGAAAAGATAACCTATATGCAAACTATAATATTGATAATGCAATGAAACAACAAAAAAGCCTTACCCTCCCTTCTATGAGCTTTAAGAGGCCGAAAGGAAGGACAATAGCTTTGAGATCATAAGACAAACAAGTAAGAATGTAGTGCCAATAGCTTGAAACCTGCATGAAGATGATGTAGAAAGAATGGAAGCAAGAATGGAGAGAGTGAAGTGAGAAGTTGCTAGAATGAACTGTAGAATGTGAGAGTGATTGAATGGAATGGAGAAGTGAGTTCAAAATTAGGATTTGAAGGAAAAAGAGATATTTTTGGGTAGGTTTGCAGTCATAGGAGGCATTACAACTTGTGGATGCAATGAAATGTAATGTCCCAATTTCCAATAACTTGAGAATCTATCAGGGATGTTTGTGCAGTGTGCAGACATCTACGCAGCGTGGAAGCATCCCACTCAAAATTTCCTAGACACCAATGAAAAATGACAAAGTATGGATAGGAAAAAAGGCTTAAGGTAGGGGGTTTTAGCATTATCAATGTTATAACATGCTAAAGTAAGGGTATATTATGGGACGTTGTAGTAGGGTTCAAATTTATGCCACAAAATTTTTACCCCACTTTAGCAAGCATATGTGTCAAAGCATGTGCGGGCTAAAGTATAAAGATATTGAAGAGAATATATCAAAAAAGAGAGGAAAAATTCCTTCGATTCGATATACTTGATGTGAAAGGGGAGCTCCACTAGAATGCAAAGAGGAAATGGGTCTTCGATTATTCAAAGCTAGCTATAATATCACCACAAACATGTTAGGTGAGAAAGAAAAAAATATTAAAATTTTCATAAGACACAATAGACACAATAAGACACAATCTAATAGGATATAAGATGGTGTTGATAGGTATGGATAGCATGGATAAAGTCCATACAACAAGCATATAGGCCCGTGGCTATTGAAAACTATATTGCAAGATAGTTAGAAAAGATAGTCTAGTTAGGTTTCCCCCAAGGTAGATTCCAAGATATAAGATATACATACATCAAGACACAAGATATCAAATATCAACTATAAGACACCAAGCATAAGACACCAAGAAATCATTTTGATAGATACTTTTTATAAAATGGATTCTTTCATCGAGGAATCCTTTTCATAAGAAATCAAGGAACCCTTTTGAAAGAACACTCCTTTTGAAAGAATAATCTTGTTTTCAAAATGAAATTTTTAGCAAGGGATTATTACATCAATAAATATTTTTGAAAGAAATTTCATTAAGGAATCCTTTTGAAAAAATAATCCTTGTTGAAAAGTAAGAAGATGTGATAGCCCCCCTTAGAATGATGTGTGCTACGTAAAGGAGAACATGTCATTCTAAGGAGAGAAGAAAGAAAAGAGATTTCATGACAAAAAATACATGGCAAGATGTATTCATAGAATATTGTCACACAAATGAGGGATGACACATAGAAACCACAACATCAAGGAAAAAAAAAGTAGAGATGAAGAAATAAAGAGATAGGGGGATTTGATAATTCAGGGTGGGTAAAAACTACTCATAGATATAGATATCTATAGAAATAATATAATATATATTTTGAAATTTCATCAACCCCCAAATGTATCAGAATGGGAAGAGGAGCACATGAATACAAATAAAAAATAAAAATCAGGTCAACATGGAATAATTCCTAAATACCTCCAACACTTTTCATCACCCCAACGTGAAAACAAAAGTTAATGACACATAGAAGAAGGATGAAAAAAATAGAAGGTTATGGAAGATTCTTACACCTGTATCCAAGCAACTACAAGGGTAGTAAGGGTCCTCTAGGAAAGAGCAAAAAACACATACAAACAAGTTCAAGGGAACACAAACAAGCACACAAATCTAATATAAAGATGTAGAAGAAGTGCAACCCTAATATGAATCCACCAACAAGTCATCCTATTCCAAATTTAGATCATTGTAAAGGGAGGGAGGACAATCCTAGAGGGGAGGGATAGCAAGGATTGCACCAATTGACTCACCCATGACAAGGGCCAAGGAAGAGAACCCATCGAGATTTTCTTTAGTGAGCTCTTGTAAGAATAGGGTCATCTATCTCTCAAAGATTGAGGACAAAGTCAGGATATCCTCCAATGAGTTAAACATGCACTTGATAGGAGTGCCATGTGTCAACTGATAAAGAGAAGAAAAAGACACCTGAGAGTCACTGTCAACCTTGGGAAGAGGAGAAGTGAAAAAATCAAAGGATGCATGTAAGGAAAGTGGTAATTGGAACTGGCAGAGGTGATGGGAACTAAAGAAGAAGAAAGGATAGGGGAAGAAAGAATAATAACATGATCTTCCCCACTTTTCTACAAATCCATGGTCACCTTAGCTAGAGCCTTTTTCCAACACTTACACTCACGCACAATCCAGTTATGCTAGCTATGGGCACTAAAAGGAATAACCTAAGAAGAGGTTGTTGGATCCTACTCTACCACAGGAGCAACCTCCACAACTTTTGCTAGTGGAAGGTTGGTCTCCTTAGGAGGAGCATGGGGAGCAAGAGACACAAGAGCAGAAATAGAGATAGGCATCTCAAAAAAAAGGATTCTTTCCTTTCTCTTCTCTCAGAGCAGGTGGAGGAATAAGCAAAGGCCTAAACATAGGAACAAACCCATGCAAATTCCTCCCCATACAGTAAATGGTGGTTCAAGGAACCATGGGTAAAATAGGAAGCTAGAAAACTAGGGACTTCAACTTCCATAGTATGGTTTCCTTTCCTCTTTCTGTGCTAGGCATAATAGTAAGAACAGAGGATGCCACTAAGGCTTGGGAAGAGGAAGTGGAAGGTGTAGAAGAAGATGAAATAGAGAAACTAGTAAGAGAAGGCCTGAGGGAAAGAGAAATATCGTCCTTCCCCTTTGAAGGGGTAGAGGATGAAGCTTGATGTTGTGCACACATATAGGCCTTCAAAGACACAACATAAGGCAATGGGGGAAAACAACCTTTCAACACCGAGTCCCCAGTCTTATATCTGCAATATGCTCTATACAAGAGATTTCCTAAGGAGGGAGGGTTCCAACTAGGGTGGGCCAAAAATAGTTGAGGAAGAATCCACCACATGCTACCAGTGGCTTGCATCTAGTATCTTGTACAATGTGCATGGTACCCTCATGGAAAAACTGTTGGAGCAAAGCTCCAAATCAACTAGGAACAACCTACAACTCAACCCTCACAATCAAGAAAATAATCACCAAATATGTGATAAGATTTATTAAAAGCTAAGATAAAATGATGAATAATGTACATAGAAGCCTATTAAATAGGAAAGGAAAGGCGGTGAATAGACTCACCGATGAATCATAGGAGAAACTACCTGAGACAAATGCGGGAACATTATTAAATGATCCACTATGCAAATATTAAATATATGTCCTAATTTAAGCTTAAGACAATGTGTAAAAGGAAAAAACCTATTTACACCAACACCCCCCCTTAAGTGCAAACTTAGGGAGATTATTATGCAAGATGAAATGCAAATATGAGTCCCAGCTATGAGGCCATATTAGGTACTCATGTACAAATGAAAATGAAATATCTCACAAACGGAGAAAAGGAGAGAATCCAGTGGGACAAAACTCCTCCACAAAGAGATAAAATACAATAATGATATGAATTGAAATGTAATCTTGTGTCTCCTTTTTCCCAAAGATGGACATTTACATCAATATTTTCTTGAATCTTCATCTTGAGACCTATATGACTAAACCAAGAATTTGAAGATGATGTGAACTAGTGATTTGTGGAAATTTGTGTGTAGATTCTAAATATATATTTTCAAGTTCTGAAATAAATCATGAATCTTTCAACATCTCCTTTAATAGCTGGTTTTAGACAGAAAACAACATTTTCAAAAAGTAATGTTTGTGTCGTACAACATAAATTTTTTTCTATAAAGGAATAAATTCTAATTTTTGGAATATAGATTCTCAACATCAATATCTAGGGAAAGGATATTTTTTCATAATTTTTTGTTCCACCATTTTTTTTAATTATTTTTTGAAGTCACTGTAACTATAATTTGGGCATACGTGTGTGTCGCACAACCTAACTTTTTGTGTATATATCGAAATCCAATTTTTTATTTTTTGGTTGGAAACAAGAAAAATCAATATCTAGAGGGGTATGTACAGGATCATTATGGAAAAATGGTATAAGTGGAATTTTTTAGAAAAATTAGAGTTAGGCAACAGTGTAAAACTGAATAAATTATCTATATTATTTCAAAATATGTAAAGAATATAATCTGTAGAAAATTGAATGTAGTTTCTAAACTACTATTTTTATTTTAAAAAATCTATTTGGTGAAAATTTGAAATTTCAAAACAGTGGTACTTAAATTTTGGGAAAAATAAAGAGTAGGTGTCTTGTTTGACCAACCTAAATACAAGAAAAAAAAATATATATTTTTGAATTTTTTTGAATATAAGTAGAGGACACATGCTCAGATATGCCACATTTTTTTTATATATTTTTTGCAATTAAATAATTAATTATGAAATTTTTATTAGAAATTTTTAAAAAATATTAAAACTTGTTTGTATGACCACTATAACTTGGTCAAAAATTTACGAAAATCATTTTTTTAATCCTATAGTATATTGAAACACAAAATGTGATGCATGTTTCATATTCAAAAAATGTCATACCATTTGAAAGACTTATAGATGTTTTCAATCCAGCCTCAATCAGAGGCTTTAGTCATAATTCAAAATGAATAATAATATTTATTAAATTCAAAGTAAAGCATAATTTATATTGGTGGAAAGCTAAATCTCCTTTAAAAACCCTTTTCATTTCATCAATTTTGGGTGAAGAAAAAGTTGTCAGCCACATACCCTACACATAACCATCATATTGCCACTTTTGGCCAATCATGATCCCGCATACCAAAGGAATGGGATTTTTTTTTTTTAAAATACAATGGTTTACTATTTTCCACCTCTGCACAACAAAGAGCTTGATGTTCAAAGAAAAACCTATGTTTAGTAAAAATTGAAAATTAAATACATGATAAAATGAAAATATATCAAACCTATACTTGTTGGAAAGCTAGTTTCAAGGGCTACAATCTTGAAAAATATAATTTTTAAATGATGTTATTTAATCCCTCAAAAGGTAAAGAAAAAGTGGTTTTTTGCCAGCATTTTGATAGCTATGAAGGAGACTCCATTGTGGGTATGATTTAATACTATAGGGGTTCTATCCAAGAGGGGTTTGATCTAAGGGGGTCTTATCTATCCCTCTTCAATTAAAACCATTTAGATGGAGCCTCTCAAGACTTAAATCATTAGTTTTTCTAAAAAAGTGATTCCAGGAAAAAAATAGCACATCCCAAAAGTGAGAGACACAATATTGTGGCACACCCATATCCATAAAAAATCCAATCAATCTCTATCCATACAAAGGATGACAAGAGAGATCATAGAACCCCCCCCTCCATAATGAGATAACCTTCTACAAAAAGAATCACTGGAAGTATACTGTGGAGTAACACTGGAATCCTGAATGCGAAAAATCAAGGAAAGATACTTCTATTTGCTAAAAACCATATTAGAGTCACTCAAGGACTCAAGTCAGAATCATGATAAAGAAACAGTAGACCCGATGCCAAGGAAGACTAGAAAACTCACAAACTGGCACATATTTGGAATCTATGAAGCAACAATCGATTGAAAGATGATCTGGAACTGAACTGAAGTACAAAGATCAAATAATGTAAACCTAATGCACACAAACAAGAAATATAGTGCATGCATTGATGAATGTTCACATCTGCCTCTATGATGAAAAGTAATCTCAGATCTGTATAGAGGATGGAATCAACTTTCCAACGATATCTTGTTTCTAAAAAATAACTTTCGTTTGCAAAAATTATGAAAAAATGAAAAAAGGCATATAAGAAGGCACTTGGGGGACCAAATCAGAAACTCAAAAGCCAAAATAGAGCAAAATCATGCACCTAGGGGCTAAAAATACCGGTCTAGGGTCATTCATATGACCACATTGCTACATATATTGTTAGGCTTTGATTGTGGGAAACTATAAATAAACCATTGGCCAAAACAATATACATAGTCAAAATTTTAACAAATGCAAAGCTTTTAATATATATATATATAATTTGACAGTGACAATGATAAGATATGACTACACATAAATTACAACATTTTGTATATAAAAAACTCTGCAGTGAGAAATAAATGTCAAGCCAATGATAGGTAGGGAAAATTTATAGTTGACCTCAATTTAGATGTAACCAAGTCGATCCAATGGAGAATGTCATGCAATGTATGCTAGTCCACCGATAGAGCTAGGACCAGGTCCGATGAGAAAATCTTAGCAAATGGTGGGAAACAAAAGTCATTGGAGTTCTTCCAAATGGACAAGCCAGTGACTAATGAGCAAGATTTGATCGCCAATTCAAATATAAAGGCATACATAAATTGATGAAATCGACCACGGAAGCGATAATACAAGCTGATGTCTATGTTTATGGTAGCTATAATGATTAGATAGGTCTGTTGGTATATGCCAAATGACAATTTTAAATGCCACAGTGAATTGGCAGATAAATAAAACCCGTTGAGATGATCAAAAATGCCAATGAAAATGATGATTTTTAACCTTGTGAATTAAATGTCATACATACCACCGATCATTGAAAATCTAGTGCTGATGAACCAAGAAATGAATAGAAAGATTGAAAAGGAAGCGACTAACAATTAGAATGAAGGTCGAAGAAAATCTCTCATATGCCAACCAAACAAGCTGATGCAGCCAATCCAATGAAGACTATACCCATTAATGATTGCATAGATAGATTAGACACCGATCAATGCAGATCCAAATATTTTCCCAATTAAAATCTTGATAAAGGTGCATGCTAACCACACATAGGTCTGCCAAAACATTAGTGATCTTAGCTCTCAAGCTCACTAATAGGCAAAAAATCCTTAGCAGAAGGAAGGGTGGGAGGTCTGCTCTGATACTATTTTGGAGCAAAGCTCCAAATCACCTAGGAACAACCTACAACTCAACCCTCGTAGCCAAGAAAATAATCACCAAATATGTGATAAGCTTTATTAAAAGCTAAGATAAGATGATGAATAATGTACATAGAAGCCTATTAAATGGGCAAGGAAAGGCGATGAATAGAATCACTGATGAATCACGGGTGAAACTACCTAAGAGAAATGCAGGAACATTATTAAATGATCCACTATGCAAATATTAAATATACGTCCTAAGTTAAGCTTAAGACAATCTATAAAAGGTAAAAACCTATTTACACCGACAAAAACTTCAGACATTTGTGGACAATAGAAGTGGCTGCATTCATGGAGGCTAGCCATAGAATTCCCAGCTTCGCTTTGAATAATTCAAACTCTAGGATCACAACAAATGGGATGCCCACAGCCTTAGGTCCTACCAAGATTGACAAAGAAATTGTTCTCATAGGCGCAATAGAAAACCCATCATGAGTGCGAAGGGTGGGCTGCAACCCATCATATTTCTCCTTGTGAAAATTGTTGATAAACAAGGCCTCCTCCATGATAATATTCACATGACTC
Organism: Sequoia sempervirens; assembly: GCA_007258455.2. Taxonomy (NCBI): domain Eukaryota; kingdom Viridiplantae; phylum Streptophyta; class Pinopsida; order Cupressales; family Cupressaceae; genus Sequoia; species Sequoia sempervirens. Next base: position 421,796,221 of record VDFB02075321.1, on the reverse strand, counting down.
AATAGATGAACCATAACACCTATGACAATGTTACCATTGATTCAGGTGGGAACATAAAGCAAAGAAAACTCCTTGTTTAAGGGTAGATCATGTGAGGTTAATGTAATTTCAAGTACAACAATCAAATGGTCTACAAGAGAAATTGGAGTGAATGAGACCATATTCACATATTCATTTGGGGAAACATTGAAGGAAGATGAAGAAAGAACAACCAAATTAGCTGAGTGTGACAGGAAAGGATTTGTGTATATCTATAGTTAGTTGTTAGGATTTTCTATAGACTTGTTAGAGTTTTTTCTTCTATCATTGTGAATTAAATCCTAGACCTGCACAAACATAAAGAACAAACACAATGTTAGTCACATATGCAAGTTAGAACTAAGATTCACCATGCAATTCATTAGAAACATAAAAATAAGAAATAAATGAAGAACACAATGAAAGAAACTATTAAATCCTATTTAGATGATCCAACTCTCAATCCCATGGGGGAATTGGTGCCATTTTGATGGGGAAAATGGCCCTTTCCTAATCCCTTGTAAGCTTTGTGATGACTTTGATGAAGATTGATGCTTCCTTGGAGAAAATCTTGCATAACCTAGCTATACAACTTGAAAATGGATGATGGATGGATGAGCAAAATTCAAAATCTAGAGATTATGACTTTGCATGAAGTTGTGGATCCAAAATACAAAGGAAAGCCTCTTATTTATAGATGAGAATGTTGGAGAATGAGGGAAAAATGATGAATGTGGGATTAATCATCAACCAATGGCCAAATGCCACTTGTCAAGATGTGAGAGGATGAAGGTGGAGCACATTTTGATGAATGTGCCAATAAATGATATTAGGTGGAATTTCAAATTTATGAAATGACATGTTGGAGGGAGAAATAAATGAATTAAATGCCACTTGGCTCAATGCACAAGGACATGTAAGAGATATTGAATGCCTTGTTGGAAGGACAAATCCACTTGGAGGGATTTTCAAATTTGGAGGAATATTCCCTTTTGATGCCATGTTGAGGGAAATTAGAAGATTTAATAAATAAAAAAAAATGATTTATTGAGCAAGTGGAAAAATCTAGAGAATTTAGGGGATTAAGACTAATTTAATCAAGATTTGATTAAATTAAAAGGAGATTAGTTGATTTGACCATTTGATTTATATTTTTGAATTGATTTAAATCAAAGTGAGAGGAATATGAATTTAGACTTAATTAAATAAATATTTTGATTTATTTAATTAAAGAGGGATGATGTTAGATTAAATTAAATAAAGATTGATTTAATTTAATAGAATGACT